>OU795036.1:67800889-69000889 GCA_917208275.1 Patella pellucida
TATGATAATTTAATGGGGTCACTTCGGGTTTAATGGATGAAGCGCCTTCTTTTAAGTTTGATGGGCATGTGCGAATAATAGAATTTGACTAAAGTAGCTTACATAATGGGCGAATATTTAATTTGTTTCCTTCTCCCAGTTGTCAGTTAGTGTTAGGCTTTGAATGGAATTATCTTCCGATCATAATCAATGGATTATTAACCAGACGCAACACATTGACGTAACACAAAATTAGATACCATTCATTTGATTCAGTCAGATGTAAAGGCTAAACAAGATGGCGTGTTAACATGGCCGCATCTTGTATTACAGATAAACAAACACCCACTTTGTCATAGTATCATGATAATTGTGTTTAACAGATTAATATACATACCCATCTTTAACATTTCTAACATATTTAAATCCTGGTATAATTGCAATTATACAGTGATTCCTGCGTAGATAATATTACAGAAATGGTGTATTTTGTATATATTTTATGTCCAATGTCATTCGATCTGATCGGTAAAAAAACATTTAGATGAACCTCATAAATTGAAACTAGACATAACACTTATTATTACTACATGTATATACATGGGTCACAATTCAATGAAATACAATAAATATTAACTCTGATCGGGGTTTCTACTAAACTTTAAAACTTCATTCAGTAATAAACAGTAATTGTATTCCATTGAACTGTGATCTGTGTATTTCCATTCGGATTACTAAAAGCCATTGAAAAACAGTAGCATCTGTATGAGCACCCACCCCTATTTATCGCCATCTCCTTGTAAGCGGCCAAGATGAACCTCGCCCCCCCCCTCCCCCTGCAAAAATTCTATTGTTTCATCTCTTTAATCAACGGCCGCTTAAATTTAACAGAACATCACCCATTCAACGGCCATTGTTGAATGATACCATCTTGTCGTTTTTCGTAACACCCATGCTAATCCCGAGATTAATAGTTAATTAACTAGACCCCAACTGATCTGGTAAAAAGGAATGTGAAAATAACAATAAACCCGGGATTATTTGTTAAATAATCTTTGTACTACATCGGCGACTGACCGCTGTGGTTAGCACATCGAACTCCAGGTGGAAAGGTTGCGGTCATTGCAAAAGACATATCACGTCAGTGTAGTGTTTAAAAATATCATTCAAATCGCGTTATTTAGAATACAGTAAAAGATTGTTTGCGATATTACCCTCAGTGGATGCGGACATTTAACTCCACTATTTATATTCTAGTCTTGTTCCAACCATTTATTTCAGCTTGTCATAAGTTAGAACTAGGTACAAGAGAATGTTATTATTATTTCTGGTTCATTGACAACCTCATCATTTGTCTTTTTTTTGCAAAAAAAAAAAAAGTATTTGTGAACTCGACATGTGCAAGGAGATATATGGTAGGGATACACACTGGCATTCATATTGACGTTCAGCAGACAACCAGTTTCATCAACTTAGCAAATCTTCAAGACATTTTGATGAATTATCAAGATTATAAAACTGAACAGATACAACGCTAAGGTGATGAACAAAGGAGTAAAAAATCATCAATCACACCAAAATATTTTTTTATGCCGTTGAAGGAATGTGAAATAACAGTTGCAAGAAATGGGTCCAATCTAACGCCTTATGACGGCGATCTGTCATTCTGGCGCTGAAATAGTTTTTTGTCAAACGAATTTTGAAAAATCGCCTCGTTTGGATTAAGACACTCAACTGTGCGTGAAATCCGATGAAATATGTTTTTTTTGAAAGGTGTTAATATAATTTGATGAATTGGTATTTATTGTCTATTTAACACATAATATTATTTGGCGGGTATTCTCTTATTTCTTTTTCCGTTGAAAGTCAAATTTTAATAGCAATAAATTTTCTAATAATATGAAGCCTCTATATGTGGTATTTACTAGTCTATATCTTTCAGCAAAAGTGCAATTCAAAGGTATCTTGGACAGTGGTACTAAAAGACCTCCTGGACTAAGGAATAAGAAAAAATCCTGGACCTAATGTCACAGGACCGTTGGTTCTTTCCGCTGTCATCGAGGGACCCCCAGACCAAATGGCACAGGGCATTAATTGTCACTGATCCAACCAATAAGAACTTGGGATTCATTTTTCCACATTGCAGATAAACTTTAATTAGCATGGAGCATTAATTTGCTATTAAAAAGTCTGTGAATTAATACAATTTGGGTTTTTTGAATAGACGCGTTGCCATGCCAAAAGGATACATGTACAGATATTAGGATAAACAAAACACCCCCTCTTCCCCCGGCAAAAATAAAATGAACATAGTTTTAAATAAAAAAACATGTGTTAGAAAGTTGTAAAGAAGATATAGTTGACAGTATGAGGTGAGATCTCTGAATTGTGATCGAGTCATCTGGTGGGACACGAAGAGGACGTCTTCCGCTTATCAATGTCCACGGGTCTACCGTCAGAATGAATCCAGTATTAACTAGGGGATGAATCGTGTTGTACCGAGTATCTGTCAACACGGTAAGTCATCTAATATGTCGTTTAGACAGCTCCAGAAGAACAGCAACAAGAAACGTAATTGCATAACAAACCTCACAAGGTTAAAGGTGCATTGTAGGAGATTAGATAACGAGTTGACAGTTATCGTTGTAATAGTTTGAAAAAATAGATAATGTAAATAGAATATGCTGGAATTTTTAGTCAAATTGCTCCACTCTGGACCGAAATTATTAAATTTGGTACGATAAAAAAACGAACTCTAGATTATCCATTTTAAATAAAATGTATCCCTATCTGCTAAATGTCCCAGGCTAGCGATGGCATCGAGAGTTAATTATGATCTGGATAAGTTAATTAATATCTAATTAACAATTTACATGTAGATAATATTGTAGACCTAAAGAAAAACCTGTAGTAGGCATATTTAGCTCTTGCATAATGTATGTTTAAGTACACACATCAGTACTAAACATCACAGGAAACAAACAGGAAAAGGTTATAGAGATATTATGGTTACAATAACATAAAATTATTTGAACATACATTATCATGATTATACAAGAGCTAAATCAGCCTATTGAAGGTTTGGACCTGGAATGTTTTATAAATTATTAATTAGACAATAACTAACTTATCAAGACCATAATCAACTCTCGATGTCAACGCTAGCCTGTGATATTCACTGGATTTGGATCTGATTTGCTGTTCAACTTTTATTTATGATTTAATCATGAAATTGATATTCGAGATTATGTTTTTATCGTACCGTTTAGTAATGATGATCAAGTAGCTTGTGAAGCTCTCTGGCGTACGCTACTGACGAACGTAGACCAGATTTGAACTTACTCGGCTTACATCGAGATCGAACCTAGAAACTCCGGGTAAGTGAGAAAGCGCCACACATTACGGGGTAGGGGGTGCACCGTGCGATGGCATAGCTAATTTTATGTGTTCGAAGTTTGTTTCACGCGGAGGTTGAACAACTATCCCTTTGTGATACCAGAAAACATCTTGTCTCGTTTTCAAAAAACTTGCACAGCATCTGTAAAATAATATAATAATTGATACAATATGGCCACTGTAACTGTATCCACTAAATTCCCCAGTATGTTGATAGCAACAGCTCAAGAAGCATTTTAATAAAAAAAATACATACATAAAATATACATTATTCTGTTTTCTCATTAGCGGCGTTCTTTGAAGTACGCGGAGTAATAAACAACATATGTGTATTTCATTATTCAGTTCATTAGCTAACGCGTTACTACTTCACAAATCATGAATAACGTCTGTGACCTCCTTCCCTGACCCGAGTAACTCACGAGGCACTTGTCAAAAAAGATCACTGTTCGCTACCAATGTTATGTAATACGATTAGTAATTTTTATTCAAGATAATTCATTATCGTAATATAACATCAACAACATTATCATTTACTGCCCCATAAATACCTAGAGTTTTGACATCCCAACTTGATGTATTGAAAGAAATAGTAGAGTTATTCATCATAAATTGAAAACTGAGACTTCCCAGCTCTCATAAAATTTGCAGTAAATATTATTTACGAGCAAGTGTATAATGTTTAATAGCGGATTTTGTTTTTTTGCTATGTGATATGATAATGCATAAATTGAAACTAGCCAAAAGGGTAATTGCAAGAACATATACTAAATATTTTGTTCATTATGAAAATTAAATGGCAAGTATTGTTTTTCATGATTTTCAGTATGACGGTAAAATATGTTGCTTTTGTTTTATGAGCCTTTCAAGCTTTTTTAAAAGTATTTTTAGTTAATTAGATAATTAGGCTTGACGCATCATTGGAGTCACGGGAATCCAAAGACTTAATAAATAAATAACTGTGAAAAATTACATACACTTAGTGACTCCAAGGTTTTATTAACAATTGGGAAATAGTTTATGGAAAAAATAACATCCTATTATGGGAATTGGTGATCTTATACAATTTTACCTGCCAATTAAAAACAATCCTCTGCTATGCACACAACCTTGTAAGGTATTTTATGCAATAAAGTTTCTTCTGTATAGATCTACAGCTTTGAAATACTCCAACATTTAAATGATTGTACCCCTTGAAGTGCGTTACTGGATATAGGAATGGAATCTGGTGGAGTCTATTTAATGGCGTCTTAAATAGAAACCTTTCAGGGCAACAAAAATGTTAAGAAACCGTCATGATATACATTAACGATAGACTGTGTGTTTGAAGTGATTTATATATGTCTCTATAACTCGAGAACGATGTGCTTGGCTCAGCATCAAAACGTGAAACATCCTAAAGATGAAAGACGTCTCTCAGCACCCAGTGATTAAGTGTTGAAAAATCTTTGAAACATCTAGTCGAGTAAGTTGGGCATGTGTTGAAATATTCTGTCAGATTCGCTTAATTTGTTAGCCGCCTGTCAAGAAGCCAATTGGATTTGAAAGTTTAAAATCACGTGATGTATATTTATGTAGATGTACTTGCTTGGAGTAGAGAAAGTTATAGTGTTGCTGCCAGATTATTTTCCCACCTTCGTAGACCAAATATTCTCACGTTTCTAGAACAGTTAACTGGAAGCTAAGGTGCACATTATCTCATCGTGGCATATCGAGAATGATAAGCTAATCGAAAGGACTCTTACAACCTGTATAGAAATAATTATGTTTTGACTTTCTGAGAAAATATGAAATTCTCGCTTTAACATATATATAACATTTACATGTACTATATCCTTTTTGGTCACGGTTTGCAATCTAAAAACGCTCTTCCCGGTTCTTGTCGGGGCAAGCGATAGGGCCCCTGCGCCATAATTTCGCTACCACTGTCGTTCCTTTCTTTAGTTATAACATTATAGGTGCTAGTCGGACATAAATCAGACCTTAAATGTATTCAGTGATGTGAGCACCTAATAGTTTGTAACATTAACCTATAGTTCCATCTATTTAGCTATTTTTTCTCTTAAAACTCGGTAATTATATTTAAAGATAATTCTAGAAGGTATGCTGAACAGTCTTATTTAGTCTTGTATATGTATATAAAAAGGACGTCCTTAATTCATTGCTAGAATAGCTTGCTATATAAGTAAACAGTGAGGGGCTTATGTTACTAACTATAAGTAATAAATCGTTCATTTGATCCCTACCTAAGACACATACTGCATATACCTGTCCCTCCTACCTGAGTTTTAATTAACCTTATAGACAGGTAGAATACAAATTCTGACATTTCTCACTTGTCATTATGTCAGTGGTTGTCATTGTCACGACAGCAGTCTTGTCATTGACACTTACCTAGGATTTGAAATGAACAAAAACATGTTGAGAATTGTGTAAATCGGTTGATAAAGTCACAGTGTTTGGACAGAAACATTGACAAATGATTATTCTCTGGGTATACATCCATTTTATATCGTCCAGGTGGCCATTCTGAGTAAAATGACTCCAGTAAAGAATGCCAGTACTATAGTTTAAACATGCATTATTCAAGAGCTAAACCTGTCTAGTGTAGGTCTTTTTGAGGTCCAAAAAATGTTATAAGAATTATTATTTAGACATGTATTATTAACACGACAAGACCATAATCAACTCTCTTGCCATCGGATGGCTCCGATTTTAAAAAGATTAGAACGGTTGGCCATTTAATGATTTAATTTAAAAATGGAGAAGAGAGGCTAAAACTCGAATGAACGGTGGTTACGACCAATGCACAAATATTGCCAAAACTACAACCATTGATAACTTGAATGAAATTATCAATATATTCATTTTGCATTATGTTTTTTCTAATATTAAAGCGAGAACGGCCAGCTCTTTATCTTAGTCTTGCATAATGCCCATTTAATGGTTTGATACGTAGAATTAGTAAGTGGTATTGGTAATATTTTAGGACAAAACGCACATAAATTAATAATTTATTAATTCCCACAAAAATTAAGATTTTTCGGGTAGGTAAACTATCCAAAAAAAAAAATCCTTACTTCCCGGTAGGGATAAACTGTAGCTCTAGAATTAATTAATTATTGATTGCTTGTGGACAGCTGTATCCTGAAGGCGTGTGCATGTGGTCAGACGAGGATGGACACTTTGACATCATAGCTCCTGATGGCACGTTATTATTCTGTGCTATTTATATAATAGTATTTGGTTTCAATTATGCTAAATTGTTTAAAATTTGATCAAGATTGTATAACGGTTCCACTGAGACATTAAACATCATGTAAATCTACCGTTTCTCGGGATTGTTTTGTTAGGTTTTCTCTCTTATGTTTACTGTGGTGATTATGTGTTCGTGCGGGCTGAGACCGTGTACACGTAAACGTGAACGTAAATAAAAACTTGACAGAAAGATATAAAAGTTAGTTGGAAAGACTGCTCTTTGGAAATTCCCCGATTCAGATGGCGTATGCTCGTCCTCATTTACTGGAAGAATAGGACGTTAAATCCATTTCAATTATCTGAATATTTAAAGCCCGGTTTCTCACCAGGGAAGTCCGTCTATTCGTTCTAATGGAAGAAACACCGATGCCACTTAGTGCACGTAAATAATCATTCGGCGGTTGGCATTTGTGTGAGTGAAATGGCTACTGTAATCTCATAAATTAAAAGTACTGAGACGTCGATTTACGACGTTAAACCCCATCATATACCATTATTGTCATTTATTAGCGCCTTCCTTTAACTCGAGCTTCCAAATTGAATCCGTTTAAACTTGAATTTAAATGACACAACGACTTACAATACGTGTATAATTAACGACAAATGCCATTTTTGATGAGAAGGAGTTCAAGGATTGTTAGACCCGTGACGTGTTTATTACAGTAACCAATGGAATACATGGGTAAAATGCCCGGATATTCCTCGTGGTTTCATATAGCAAATTAATAACAGGCTTATACATACATTTAAGCCAGTCATTCGGAAAATTAATTTGGCATGTAGTTAATTGTATTTTTAAGTAGCGGAAATATAAAGTTTGTTAAAGAAAATGTTATATATGTTTCCTGTGGAAACTTTATTGCATAAAAAACCTTACAAGGTTATGTGCACAAATAGATTAAATTATAATATAATATAAAGAGACAAACAAAGGATACATACATGTACATTATAATAAGATAAACATACATACTTTACGTAGACATGAACGAATTTTTTATAAAAGCTCCTAAACATTTCAAAATTTCTACATTTTTATTTATCATAAGTATTTTAAATTGTTGTTAAACATTCATTTTATAAAAATTTGGCTCTTGAAATACAATTAATCTAAACAGTTCTATTCTGTCGTTTGCACTTTGTTAGAAAATGAATTTCGTCCTCTATCTCCTGGCATATACTACACAAACGATCTTTTACGTCCAATTTTAAATATCTCCCTGTTTCAATTTTCAATTTATGTGCTCTCATCAAATACATAACCGCATCGAACACATTTGGTTATATGAACTTCCCAAAAAATGAGAAGTGGTATCAGACGTTCTATGTTCGTTATTACTGGGTCATCAAATCACAGATATTTCGGGTGGTGTGGATTTTCTCATATGTTGTCTCTTGGAGTAGTATCTGATTGTATGGTATATCAATTGTTCTGCATTGTCTCAGTAAGAATGTGACTATCTGGAACCGCCACTTTATATATAGTTAAGTTAGGGCTTTTAATTAATAAAAAAACAGCTGTTACCCCTAGGGAGCTTGTTTGCATTGTAAGTTAAAGAATTATCTTAATTATCACTGGTTTGTGTAGTAAAATAGGACGTTAAACGTCATTTCATTCCATGCTATTATGTGATACGGGATGTCCTGTAAAACATAAGTATGCGTCAATTAATAATAAGGTAAATAACTGGTGAACATATAGGTTTAATATCAAACCAACCTTTAAAATCCAACTAACCTTTTAAAAGATTCGATGAGCCATTGTGAGTAATAAGAATCAATTGCAAAATCCATAATAGGAATATCAGTCCAATAATGGTTCAAATCTGTTCAGTATTTACAAATATAATGTGGAATTGAAATCAATCGATCTATCGGTAACAAGACACATCCATCTTTTATTGGCAGCGGAGAAGCCTGATGAGATTGGTTTAAGTCCGGTTGACTCCAAGCCGAAAGATTATCCACCGTTTGTATTTTGATATTGTTTTCTTAATTTAATGTTAAATTATCAATCTGAGAACTATAATATTTGGCAAGTATTAAGCCGTGAGAAATTTGATGTTTTAGCGAAAATGGAAATTGCGCATCGGTACTTCCGATAATATTGACATAAATTGACATCTTGACAGCATGACAACAACCATAATAGATAACATAAATATGTATATAAACAACCACAATATAAACAAATAAATAAAAAACATATCAACCTCCCTTCTTACAAATTCAAATTGTTTAAGGCAATAATATCATTCTGTACTCAAGAATAAAAATGGTATATTTATCTTTTTTATTGGTGCTTAAATGTCGGCCATCATGTTTAATTAATCAATTGTACTTTCATTTTTCCGTCGGTATAATCAGACAAACGAAGATAGTGAGATTCAATGAAAAATATTGATATTTGTATTATCAAATGCATCATAATCAACATTTATCTCTTTTGTTATAACATACTTCATTAACAGTAAGACTAATCTAGAAAAAAATTCATTTTGTTAGTTTTAAATGTTTACCAAGAAAATAGATAATTGCGATCCTTCCAATATGCTGCAGCCACCAAATGGAATGAGTTACCTATTGACATTAAATCATCTTCAAGTCTCAACATATTCAAAACTAAATTGAAAACTTTTCTTTTTCCAATCTGCTACTAGTATTGAAGAACCATGCACAGAGCACTATCAGTAGTGAATGTTAGCGCGATATAAATGCATATATTATATTATTATTATTTGAAAATCTTTGCATTTTGAATGTTCATTTATGATGAATTGATATTTTTCATTAATGAAAATAAACCCTCTGATGTACATAATAGAAAAACAAAAACATTATTACTGATTACCCTTAATATAAGTATGCAAATCGACACAATATGGCTGAAATTGTACCACATTGCGTTTAATACTTCTGAAATACATGTACATGTAGGTATTAGATTGTTACTGTTAACTGTTTACTATTATTTCATTTTCATTTTCACTTTTACAGTAACAGTATAGCCTGCCTAACATCTTTTAAAACTTCGAATTCAAATGACCTTCCATCCAGCCAATGATCAAACTATTTAGTCCGAACGAGAGTGATTTTAACCATAGATCGTATATAATATGGATAACTGACAGTATCTACCATTGGACGGTGAATTATGTTGTACATCGCATGCGCGAAGTTGACTTACTGCTAGTTACTTCCGGTAGAAGGTTTGGCTATTGTTTTATTAATCAGTGTCGTATGAGCTGATATTAGATTATTCTTTTGTAATAATTGTACTTAAGGTAACGACTGGAAATATTTGAGACAACTTTCCTATATTTATGAAGTTAATAATAACACGAAGACCCTAAGTTTTACTTCATTATGTAGGGTAACCAACATAAAAACCGAAACGAAATAATAAGATTCAGAGTTTACGTGATCACTGACCAGTTTTGTTCATTAAAAAAATCAATTTTTCAGTAGACACAAAATCTGGACAGACACATGGTGTTCGACAATAATACAATTTTAAAAAAATAAGCCACGTCATTTCCTCTTTCTTTAAGTAATAAATCAGGAATGATAAAAGGTTTTTGCATGTGTCTATAATCCAGTGATCTGTTACAGTTTTAATGAGATGTAAGGAGGAACATCTTTTTGTCAGATTCCGACTTTATCTTGACAGATTGTCGTTGTCAGCTTGTTTCAACTCGTCTCAAACAACTACTCTCCTCATTTCAAGGTGGGATAAGTCAGTGTCGACTGGTGATATACGAGACACAGGGGTGTAGATAAGCAAGTTAAAACAATATTTCTTACTAGACTAACATCTCCCGTCATGTGCGATACCTGTTATTTATGAAGTTATGCACCCCTTGACTCACCATTGTCTGTTATTGTTGCTATGAGATATTTTTATGTTTCGTGTTTTTTGTACATCAATAATCTTGGTGTTGATTCATGTCTTGTTATTTTTCTTAGTTCCAGGAATATTAAATTGTCTTCCTTATTATTAATCAGGAGTTTTAATAAATGCGATTTTTGCATGTTATAACGTGTGATGATTAATATAAATAATTACTCTTTAATCAACAGCGACATATAAGGCATATCTAGTAGTTTAATTGTCGTCAACTATTATTCATGGAAGCAACTGTAGATATTTCATACTATATTTCCCTTATTTGTTGACATGAATTTCAACTTGGTTACCTCAACAAAGAATATCTTATATACAATAATGGATATACAGTAGCATGAGTCGCACGTAACTAACGTGACGAAATTTATGGTAGCTGGCTTTTTTTCCGCACGTATCCAGTGAATGGCCATTTTGCTCAGTAATCCCAGCCAGAATTTGGCTATTTTTTTTAAAATTGCGTTTAAAGTTTTAAATTTTTGTTTAGAACTGAAATAAATTAACTATTAGTAAACGCCCACGCTAAAAACATTAGCAGTATTCATTGGGTATGTGAAATAGACCCGACCGAAGTAAAAAATAGTGCAAATAGTGCGGCCCCCGCGTGTGTAAAATATCCGTTTAAACTTGCTAATTCTGTTAAAATCCCATTTTCTTCCGGGAACTATTGTTCGATCTCGAGTTGTGTCCGTGTTATTGCACAGACAACCCTGATTCGACACAGGTTTTCTGTTCGTCGAAGTCATTGTACTTTCGTTTGTTTGTTTAAAACTGACTTCTGTGCGTTTACCTCGCGACCTGTGACGTTAGATAACGGCATGTAAATATCATGGCGGTTCACTGTGTCAGAATCACTTCTCTACAGGTAGGGGGGGGGGGGTCTGTCGTTGAGATTGTAGCATGAGTAGATATTGGTATTCGCCAGTTAAATGACATTCTGTTATATATAGCCATTTCATTCTTTATGGTTCACTGTATGATCAGATTAGAACTATTTGCAATACCAATAATTACTTTAAAAGTGAGAACAATGTTAAAAGATACTCGAAGACTACTAATTTGTAACATAAGTAAATTTATTTATAATGCTGTATAAACTGAAGCAATGAAATTATTTACCCTGATTTGAAATACTTATGACGAATCTATGTAAATAGTGTTTGGTTGTTATGTTTACATTTTCTCGGTAATTTCGATCATTATTTGATTTAAATACATGTATGCATTATGAAAGAGCTAAATCTGCCTTTAATAGCAGTTTGTTCTCAAATGTTATGACATTAATAAAACATGTATTCTCATAATCACCGCTCCAGTCTATCAGATGATTTTCAAAGGATTTAAACACCTGGAACATGAATTATCGTGTTTATCATTTTACGGTAGCAATGACAATCGTGACTATAGTATGAAGTAATTTCAGCCCTTTATCTAAATCTTACATAATGCATCTTCACAGCCAGTAATTATTTCCTGACAAAAAAGGATTGAAAAATCGTCCTTAGCAAGTAATGTACACACAAAAACCTATGTTAGATACCATCTTGAATTCGATGTTCATAGATAGAAGAAATGAATTATCCCTTAGACACCCAATAGCAATAAAGATGGCCACAACGTGAATTTTGGAAGTCTTTCACCCCGTCGGGAGGATGAAAGGTCATAATTTTTGAACCTGTATTCTTTTTGAATCAGACTTATTTGTTTATTGCTTATAGTCTGAAAATATATATGTGTATTTTAGTCTAAAAGGAAGGTGGCACGAGGTGTTCTGTATCTTGCTTATAAATGTATTTGTACTTGCTGTACAAGGTAACTATCATGTTTATATAAATATTTGCGGAATAGGATTGTTTACAAGACGTTTCCTGTTAATATTAGTGAGGCATGTTTACAGCTTCCCTTCTTCATGACAACACTATGTACATAACGTAATAAATGGTGCGTCTGTAAATCTACTTAAAACGTTGCAAGACATTACACGAAGCCTTAATATATATTACCATGTCACCTTCATTGCAAGGTTCCATCATTTATATTTTATAGTTACCCACAGCTGTCTATTTTACGGTCTTTAAAATCTCCAAGTATTTTATCTTATACCTTGCTAAACTGGTTCAAAAAGAGTTCCGCAACTAATGTACTTGATTACCTTAATATGTAAACCTCAATTCATCCTTGCCAAACATTTCTCTGTCATTCTGAATTAGCTCGACTCGACATGATGTCATAGAATAATAATAATAATAATTCACCAGAGGATAAGGGGGGAGGGGTCTTCGTCACACTTTGGTCATTTCAAGCCTAACAATGTAAACCTGCATGACGTCAGCCGATGTAGGAACCCATGAGATTAGGCGTTTATAACCCAGAGTTCGCAATATTTAATCTGCATATTCTTCTCATTTGTGCAACCAATGACCCACGTGTGGGCTACAAGTAATGAAATAATACCAACCAATAGAGTACCTAGGTTATTTGAATCCCTTATCAAGCCCTTCGCATAATACCCTGTAAGTTGGATTGCGTACATGCCCGGCTTGTGAGCCTATCAGATTCCTTGGTCGTCGCGAATATCAAGTCTCGTGCTTTCAAGCTAAAATGTCTACCTGTGATATCCGAAATGCAAAGTTCAAGGTTCGTCTAATGTCAAGGTTTCCGTGGGGTTCGCTAAGTCACAATCTCTAATTGGATGCTACTGTTCACGTAGCTATAAGTTCGGGAATTGTGCAGTAACCCAGCAACGGCCAGATGTTGTAAAACTCGCAGTCGTTGCTTTAGGAATATGGTTGAATCCTGAAATTGACATGTTATAAAAGTAATCAACCCATTAACTCGTTTCAACTGGACAAATGACACGAAGGTTACAAATAATACCGCATAAGGTCGATGCCCAACATTCATTTGGCATTTATCATTTTTAGTTTACCCACGAAAAGCTCATAAATGTCATACTATAACAGTTTTATTGGCAAAACATATATGAAAGCTCGAAGTTCCTTCCTAAAATTCTGTTTCGCATTCATCAAGAGTTATCTCACGTCAGAGTGCGTGAAGTTCTCGATATACTAGCAGACGTGATAAAGCCAACCATTAATTAGAAGCGAAGTTTATGTACTGGATGTCATTTATAAAACATTGTCTACTTACCAGATTATATAGAGTTTTTATTCAGTAATTCACTCCTTGTATTCATTTCAGGGTTGCCGAACGATAGAGAGCGAGAGAGAGATAGATAGAGAGAGAGAGAGAGAGGGGGGGGGGAGATAAATGGGGTTTAACGTCCACTCGACACAAACTAGTTCATACCGGGACTAACATGGTTTAATGTTATTTCAATAAAAGGGGTCTATAGCAGTAGGAGGAAACAGGGGGACCTGGAGAAAACCCAAGAGGTTGGACAGGCGATCCTACTCCTTGCCACATACAACTACAACCGGGGATTCGAAACCACGTCAGTTGACTCGGTGACGCGCACGCTAACCATTCAGCCATCCAACCCCCCGCCGAACGATAGACTGCGTAGAAGTTTACAGGATATCAATTGTAGAATTTGCTGTCTAACTCAATATCATCCAAAATCTTCAACATTGAAAACACAAATTATTTGTCAAATTATATCAACATTGGTGCTGTGATCTTACCGGAAAAGGTAGACTTCTGATATCCATTGGAATGCGTTTCAGCCCCAGTTGTAACAAGGGAATCGAGGAATGAGGCTAGACACACTTCACTAAATCAAACGGCGTCGCCATATTCTCATCTGGAGAAGAATGAATGAAATGGGGTTTAACGTCCTACGCTTAAGCACCTAACCTGGGCCAATTGAAGACGGGCATACGCCAACAGTGTGCTATGAGGGAAATTTTGCCCGGGCAGCGGCGCTACGGCCTACTCTTATATCGAATTCCAACTGCCAAGGGATCTTTCACGTGCACTCCAATTTGTACACGGGACCTCGGTTTTTCGTCCCATCCGAACGACTAGGCAGCTGTCCTTGTCAGGCCCTCCTTCTGCATCACTGACAAGGGGAAATCACGCCGGAAAATCGAGATGAACTTTCTCGGCCAATGCAGGGATCGAACACTCAACCTCCAGGCTAGCGAACCAGCGCCTTATCCTCATCTGGAGAGCATGCGCAATAAATACTATGTAGACTGGAATACGAGACGCTAGAAATTTTGCAATCGATTGAGGCTTAATTCGCCGAACATAACTGATTTGAAATTAGAGTAAAAACATAAACCATTTAATGTAAATCAGTTTATATATACATCCATATTACAGTATTGTATGCGTTGCGACCAACTTGTGTCAATTTCTAGGCCCAGGTTATAAGGAGAAGGATATAATGTAAACATCACATAGGTTACATTGTGTTCTGCAGGAAGAACACTTGACTAGCATATGTTAAATAAAATTGTATTGTATAGAAATGTGTAACATGTGCAGAATTGCATAGCGATGTTATTAAGATTATACCTATACACGGGGTGTTATATGTAACTAAGGCACGTCTTATCTATCTTAAAGCAATTGAAACCCCAGAAGAAATCATCAACCTGCGTCTAAGATGTGTTTTACTCCAGATTATTCGATGGGTGATACTGTTGAAAAAGCCGGGATTGTTTAATACATGCGGTAGGTGCCGCGCAATCTCCAAGATCTTTATGGAAGAAGGTTGGAGTGTCTGGGTAAGCTCGGCATTCGAGTATTTTGTTTTAATACACAGACTATCTAATTAAAATTAATTTTCTGTTCTGTTTTATTTCATCAAGTCCTCGTAAATGAACATCCGAATAATCGGAACGTAAGATCGCTTTTTGAATTATGGCTGATATATTTTTCATTATTTGGCTCAGACATTCAGGCGTTGGCTCACATAACAATGATTTTTCATTTGGAGGAGAAAGTTTCTCGATGTCCAGGAAGCACAGCATTTCGGCCCGCGTCATTTCGGACCCAATACAGACTCAGTAGGACGGTTCGGACTCTGATTTAAAAATCTTTTTTGGCTTATTATCAATTAATTTGACTGTTGTGTTCAACCCGTTCTTTCAACTTATTCCTGAGTCCGAAGCGTCACCTACCCAAGTGCGAAATGTCACCTACCCGACTCCGAAACGTCGAGGCCATCACACTAATTTTTTTGTGTGGCCTGGAAGGCAGAGACTACAATAACTTTCGAGACGAAAGTCGAAAAGTAGAAAATAGGAAATTAAAAAATAACTTGTTTTTTTCCTAATTTCCTATTTTCAACTTTGAATCAGGTCTGATATGAATACGCACAATTATTCCCGTGAACGAAAATTTCTGTGTGATAGAGACTAGTAACGATAGCGAGTAATTTATAATACTATTAATATCTCGATCAAGCTTAGATTGTAAGTTTTATAATATTATTACTGGCGGCTGCATATGTTTAAATAATGAATACATATGTTGAATGTATATAGGGATTACATATAAGTATTGTTATATATATCTATCACACAGACATTTTTTGTTAACGGGAATTGTGACCTGGAAGGCAGAGACTACAAGAACTTCCGAGACGAAAGTCGAAAAATGTTTACAATAATATGACTAAGTCGAAAGTCGACAAGACGGTATACAAGCCAAAATGCGTGTCGAAAATAAGAAATTAGGAAAAAACGAGAGCGTTATTATCGCTGTGTGTTATTTCTTAATTTCCTATTTCGAGTTGATTTTGGCTTGTATACCGTCTTGGCACCTCACATTTTTTCTTAATTTCTTATTTTCGACTTTCGTGTTTTGAAGGGGCAAAATGTAGAAATTATGAATGGTAGTTATAGGCTTCCATACTTTACACTAAATTGGCGCCTCACATTTTTCCCTAATTTCTTTTTTTCGACTTTCGTGTTTTGAAGGGGCGAAAAGTAGAAATTATGAATAGTAGTTATAGACATCCATAGTAAAGCAGGCGTACACAAACGCCGCTGCCCAGAAAAAAGTCCACACATAGCAGACTGTCCGTGTTTATTATCCCGGTTGGTAAAGAAACGTCTTTGTAGTCACGATCTGCTCGTGTTGGTTATCCAGTGCATATTTTTGACATGGTCCTACACGTATAGATTTCAAACACGTAATCACTTCATGTTATACTCAACCTTCAAACAGTCTACAATTATTATCTTTGTGTTGTGTTAATAACAAAGCTAAGTTTCGATAAGTTAAAATAACAAACACCGTTGTCAGCTGTGATAAACGGTAGCTTGTAAAAACGCCATTCTGCCCCAGCCGTCAGATATACCCTTCCATTTTCACAGTAATAGATATCGTAGTCAGGTGTTCCCAGTCACATAGTCCAGATTATAAAATGATATTTTGGTGTTGTGTTTTATACAGTTGGTGGACTAGGTAGAAACTAGCCACTTTTCTTCAAATTAAGGTATGCGACCCCCACTGACAATACAGTTCTGTTGAAGAGAATCCTGTCATCAACATGTCGAAGACAATATGTTGTAGTTTAAATATTTGATACACAGATGATGTGGTTTTTAGGGCATGTTGAGTATCATATTACTAATAATACATTGCTCTATTTTTAGATGGGTTTGGGATCAGTTCTATATGGAAGAGACTTTTACTTCACATTAAAATTAAATGTAGAAAAAACAAAATTAAAATGAAAATGTAATAAATAAAAATAACATTTGATTCAAATATTACATAAAGTTATACTAAGCTTATAATATATTAAATTAGAAAAAACTTTATTGCATAAAAAAATTACAGGTTTATGTGTATATACAAATAACCAGCGGCTGCCAGGCAGGATACGCCCAAATTTTCGAGAGATGGATAGAGAACAAGCAAAACCGAAAGTAATTTTTCCTACAATCAAAGGCCATAATTCATTAAGTTACAATTTGATATGCGCAAATATCGAAAAGTATCAAGATATTTAGGTTATAAACACGCAATTTAAGTTTCATCAAAATCTAAATTAAAATTGTGACCTCTACAGGGTCCACAACCTTGAAATACCATTTTTTAACAGTATTCGCGTACAAACAGCAGCCATTTTGTATTGTAATTTTGGTCCAATTATTCCGAAATTCGAACTCATCCTTCCTTAGGGTGTAACGGTGATATAATCAAACGATTTTTTAAATCGGATAATAATTGTGACCTCTAGAGTAACCACAAGCTAAACAAAGGCGATTTTGCGTATAATCAGGGGCCATAATTTAGGAAGTTACGATCCGATATTACCAAATATCGAAAGGAACCAAGATCTATGGGTTATAACCATGCATTTCAAGTTTAATCAAAATTGAATTAAAATTGTGACCTCTACAGGGTCCACAACCTTGATATACCATTTTTTTAACAGTATTCGCGTACAAACGGCGGCCATTTTGTATGGTACTTTTGGCCCGATTTTTCCGAAATTTGAACTCGACCTTCCTTAGGGTGTAACGGTGATATATTCGAACGTTTTTTTTTAAATCGGACAATAATTGTGACTTCCAGAGGTACCACAAGCTAAAATAGGTGATTTTTCGGACAATCAGGGGCAATAATTCAGTAAATTACGTTCCGATAGGCGCAAATATCGAAAGGAACCAAGATCTTAGGGTTATAAACATGAATGTAAAGTTTCATCAAAATCGGTTCAAAATTGTGACCTCTATAGGGTCCACAAGCTAAAAACATGATTTTTCGTACAATCAGGGGCCATAATCCATGAAGTTTTGATCCTATACATGCCAATATCGAAAGCAGCCGAGATCTTTGGGGGATAAACCTATATTTCAAGTTTCGTCAAAATCGGGTAAGAATTGTGACCTGTAGAGAGTCCACAAACAATTGTGGACGGACGGACGGACAGACATCCGGACGGACGGACAGGGGCGACGACATAATACGACCACATGAAAATGTGGGCGTATAAAAATAATAGAAATATACGCGCAGTAAGCAAAGATATATATACATGGACATAATTATACAAAGATCCCTTGGGCGTAGGAATTCGATATAAGAGTAAGTCATGGTGTAGCTGCCGGGGCAAAATTTCCCTCATAGCACACTGTATGGCATATGCCTGTCTTCATTAGATAGACAGAACAAGCTTACAAATGCGTTTTTTTTTTTACAATCAGGGGTCATACTCTAGCAAGTTACCGTCTGAAGTATTAACATTAGGAACCAAGATCTTTGGGATATAAATATATAACTGGATGAAAATTGTGACCTTTAGAGGATCCACAAGCTAAAATCGAGACCCGGTCCGATACATGCAAATATATAGAATAAACCAGGATCTTTGGGAGATAAGCCCATTTTCAAGTTCCGTAAACATCGGATAACAATTGTGACCTGTTGAGTGTCCACATTTAAATAATGGGCGGACAAATGAACAGTTGGTGACGGCAGTATTCATCCACAAGAAAATGTAGTTGTCTAAAAATCAGGACCGGATGAAATGAACCCTCTCAAATAAAAATAACAGCTCTGGTCTGGTATCTGTGTTCTTCCTTGAATAATAATACGTCCACATGAAAATGTGGGCGTATAAAAAGGAACTCGCCCAATGGCTGAAGGGGGGGGGGCGCCACCCGAGCTGTGAATTTATGAGACCGAGTTTTGCTAGACCAGTTTTTTGTGAAGATTCCGGATCTGGATGGTGATCAGGCATTTGAGGGTTTTTTTTCTTGGGATATAGGGGTTCAAATGTGTACCAAGGGGAAGGGGGTGTCATTATTTTGACATATATTAATAAAACATAAATTGTGATAACATGTATTTTGTGGACAGAAATTATTTAAGCTTAAAGTATTATCTTGTTAGCGTTTTCGTTTCAAAATATTAAATTATAATGGTAATTTTCTGGAAATGTAATTCATTAACACAATTTATTAGTTTATTCTTAGTTTTTATCAGAAGATTCAAAACCAAAAGTTCATATGAGCGAGATAGATATTTTCTTGGTTGCTGGCCAACAGCTTGCATATCCTTTGGATATGTTTCAGAAACCAATTCACATTGTAAATCTTTATTCCAGCAATGCAGCAAAAGACCACGTATCTGTTATTTTTTCACCCAGAAAACCTTTTTTTCTAGCGTCATCTAATGATGTTAGTCGCCTTTCGCGATATTTTCTACCTTTGCCAGTCTCATTATCGATTAAAAATTTGTATATTTGGATCATCGTTTGCAAAGAGAATGATTGGCATGTCTATTTCGCCAAAGCAAGAACACATAATACAGTGTGTTTAAGCACCTCTATTAATTTGCAATGCAAAGAGTAGGCAAGATATTTTGGTGTCCTCGTGGTTGGTTGTCAGTTCTAGAATATCCAATCAAGAATAGTGTTTAAAGTTTCGAGAATATCTCGCCCTACGGTACATGTACATGCTTTCAGTGGTAATGGCTATCTGTCTTTCTTTTTCAAGATAATCCCAACTTTCTCACAATATTTAAAGAGCTGAGAGAGACCAATAATGTTTCTGATGACACAATTGCTTGTTTAGAAAAAAAGGTTTGTACCTTGTCCGACGAAAACAGACTTACACCAATAATTGACACTAGAAAAAACATCTTCTGGAGGAATTTTAATTGTTATGAAACATAACCAAACTTTCTTTCTTTATTACCATCTTGCCTAAATACTCTTGTGTGTACATTAAATGCAACACAATTGTTGCAACAATATGGAGACAGACTGCAAAATCAATGATCAAACAAAAGTACCCTGCAATATTTTACAATATGAATTAGTATCTGGAGCGTATCCAAAGGATATATGCGAGTTGCTGATCAGCTATCAAGAAGATATCTTATCCCGCTCATATTATAAGAATAAACTTATATATCTAAACATGTGTTTTTGTATGTACATTTCCCCCAGATCTCTAGGAAAGCACCATTATAATTTCATATTTTGAATGACGATATTGGTACCGAACTAAAAACTTGAGAAAACACTTTTCAGGTTAATTTTGAACCAAGTGATTTCTGTCCCCGAAAATACATTAACCCCCCTCCCCATACAATGGTAATCGTATACACATATTTAGAGGTGTGCAGTGGATTTTAAAAAGTCATGTTTTTACCAAGCTCTTAGAAAATAAGCATTTAAATCATTACACTAATTTAGAGATGGGCAGTCCTAAAAAATTATGTTTTATTATTAATATATCAAATGATCATCATTTATGTCAACATAATGGGACCCCCCCCCCCTACGCATATACAGGTACACCTACACCTGCTAACCCCACCCACATCCCCACAATCAAAATACTTGTCCGGAAATTATACCAATTATAATAAAAAGCTTTTTCATTTTAAAAATCAAAGTGTTGTCATTTGATACCCCCAATAGCAGGCAGGTTTATAACTGTCAACATATAAGGGTAATAATGTTATCAAGTGGGACATATTGTTTAGATTAACATACCAGCCAATTAAATGTCAGTGAACTGGACACAACACAAACATCCAAAATTTAGCCACTTTTCAGGAGCTAGTCTTACCACTGTATAGTTATTTTTCGTGTTTTCGTTATTGATGGTTTTTGTCTGTAGAAAAGCCGAAAATAACCCAATAACGATTAAAAGCAACTACTTTATAACTGTCAAACTTTATACAATTCAATTGATAATATAAATTCCCGGAGGAGTTTCTCGAAAACCAATGATTAATAAAAGGCTACACCTGACATATGTGAAAAATCTTTATGTCATTTTGATTTTCAACAGGCTACATAAAACATTTACCCGGGTCTAATTATGAACTGTCACGCAGAAAATGTAATATGTGAACTACCAAGGGTATAATTGTATTATATTCAGCGCTCACGTAAACTCAGACCTTCCATTTGTATTAGATTTATAGCATATTTACCTCTCTCGACTAAATAAATCCCCTATTGAAATCTGGCTAAATACATCAAATGTATAACATATAAATTAAACCATTTATCAAGCTCTGGAATCTCTTTGACATGGTAAAAGCAATCAGATGGATTTATGTTACAACACGCCATATTCTTGATTTAGTTCTCTTTTTTATTCCCTTTTATATAATAAATCATTCTAGAAAATAATAGACAGACGCCTTGACAAATCTATCAATAGTACTAATTCACGGGAGTAACGAGAAAGAGCGAGAACATTGATTAACAATGGCAGCAGTTGGGAAATGGTTGCTAAGATAAGTGGCGCCACACGGCGGCAGAAAGTAACATAAGGAAGAATGATGGGGGAATAATGGAGCAGTGATCTAAAGCACGCGGTGATAAATCTCTATAGCATCTCTGGCTTTTGGTAGTAATTAAATTTTCATCAATCCTTTAATTCTGGTAGGTGATTAGAAGATTGTTAAGATTAAAGAGAAGTGAAGTCTCTTGGTACAATTAACTTATGTCTGATTACTATTGTAGTGGTAATGATGAAATAATAATGTAGACTGAGAACTTCTCCACTTGTCAACTGCAGTGATATATGGGGGACTACTGGTTGCCAAGATATAAATTACAGTTTCCCAAATGAAACAGAGACGGGTGCTGTAAAGGATTATAAAGAAATCTCCTACAGTAGTTATAGAAGAAAGCAAATCTTGTATTAAATATAAACTTGTTAAAGGTTCTGAAATCAAAAGGTCTAATATATCATAAATCAACTCTTGGGTTATACTAAAACTTTCCATCTCCATACACGCTACACACTCAACAATTCGTAAACAAATATTGTATTAAATTATAAACTTGTTAAAGGCCCTGAAATCAAAAGGTCTAATATATCATAAATCAACTCTTGGGTTATACTAAAACTTTCCATCTCCATACACGCTACACACTCAACAATTCGTAAACAAATATTGTATTAAATCTACAATTTCATATGCTTAAGGTTTTTTTTAAATTTATTAATATAAAGCCTTAAAATAGATGGTATTCATAAACAGTCCTACTTTGTTAAAGTATAATCCTATTAATCCTATAATTCACTATTGCCAGCTGAGAAATTGGCAAACATATCATTTTCAACTTCAAATTCAAACGTTTGAACATAGCTATTCCATGGAAGGAATAAGAAAACAAGGGAGGTAATTGTGTTATCATTTCCGGTATCAACGATTTTAAGGGTGGGAAATAATGCCCATGGTCGTATATAATAGTTAGTAGATAACCTATTGAGCAAAAGACATAGAAATAGTTATGTTTTGACTTTCTTAAAAAATATGAAATCCTCGCTTTAAATAAAAAAAACCCCAAAACACCTTGTGTTCTTGAAGGATTTAGAATTCATAAGTAATACAAGGAAGTAGATATTGTGTTAAATATAAACGTGACTTCCCCAATTTTCGGTAAACATCATGTCTTTGGGTTTAACAATTACTAACCGGAACTTGTATGGCAGTATTATAAATGTTTAATCGTGATAAGGTAGCACATTGACAACAAATATAAAACAGGGGAACCGTTCGACAAACAAAATCCTCGATCAGAACTCTATTCACCGTGTTTTTTAATTATGTTCTTTATGAATAGATACTATTGTTAATATCCTTCAATGGTCTTCGTCTGTAAAGGATGCCCATTAAAACCATAATGCGCAGAAGTACAAAACATAGCCATTTTCCTTATTGATAATAAGTTCCCTTATTAATAGCCGGTTTCCTTAGTTTCCCAATTTTAAGATGGAAGATTTTGATAAAAAGAGCTTACAATTGTTGCTATAATAGCTCAAAAAGAGATGATGTAAAATGACAATTTTATTCAAATTACTTCATTCTGAGCCACGTTATCACCGTTTGTGTGCGCATAGGGGTAGCCAGGGCACCGGTATATTCGAGACTTAACCTCGATTTCCTATTTTTAAATAAAAATGGAGAACCATTCTAATCTAGTTAAAATCTCGAGTATCAGATGCCTTCGAGGCTTGATCATGGTCTTGTTTTGCTAACAATTAGTGTAAGATATAGATAAAAGCTAGTCATTATTGCTATAATAGTTCGAAAGTAGATGATGTCAAATGAATAATTTGAAAATTTCATCCACATTACTCTATTGCAAGCGAAGATATTGGCCTTTGAAGGTTTGACAGACGTGTGCAATAATTTCAATAACGGTTCTGGTTGATCGAAGCTAAGTCTCTTTCCGTCAGGAATTCGCCATATTGATTAAATCAAAGTATCGCCGAACCGTTTTAATCTGTTTAATATCGGAAAAATCTGATGCCATCCAGAGTTGATTAAGGCCTGGATCAGTTAATTAATGTCTAATTAATACTTTAGAAAACATTTCAGGCCCAAAGAAAGACCTGCAATAGGCAGATATACAATGTAGCTCTTGCATAATGTATGTTTTTTCTAACAAAAGTAAATTAGACTATTGGCAATAGAACCGGGTCAAAAACTATCTTGAGCTCGATGTTTATGAGTGGAAATGAGTTATTCTTCAATTGTGGACGGGCGATTCTTAGACAAAAACAAGTAGTGTGAACATTAGGGTAGATCGATTTGAATTACTTCTGGACCAATGTGCTCTTTGGTCCGACTGCTCTTCATTGCTTATACAAGTCTGAAAATCTATAGTTGTCTTTAAGTCTGGAATATAATTCCGTTAATAAAGAAAAGCAAATGTCTACACAGTTTATCGCATCGGACAACCTAGACAAAGGAACAAACGATTCAATCGACTCAGTAATCTATAACACAAATGCAAGGAGGTGTCTAGGGATTATATACCCTTAAAGTAAGAGGAGATGTAATGATGTATTCAAACGTAATGACATCTATGTTTAATATAATGAGTACTTAAGACCCTACGTCGTTTTTACTGATGGTAGATACAGATTACAATGTTGATTGATGGCTTGTCACACATTATAACATATGTGTCACATGGAACGATTTATATTACTATCTATGGTAAGATGAGGTGGAAGACAACTCAAGACCCATCAATCAATCACCTAGATATATATTAATCATTATTTAATGTAACCAGCATAGTTGATATTATGTATGTTATAACCCACCTTAGATCCTTTATCAGTGAATCTGATAAAGAATGTTATTCAGGGCCCCTCCATATTTCTTATTAATTTCCCCGTGTACCTTATTGCAAACCTTGTAAAAGCCCCTTGTCTATTACACATTAGTATTCCGTATTGTTTTATAGTCTATACTATATAATATTTCTGAGACTGGCTGTGCTGTGGTATTCCTGGTTGTTATTGAATATTTTATATCGTTATTATAGTGCCATTATAATAATGGCTATCTATGTTATATATAGTATCCATTATTGTTACTGAAAGTCCCTTATTATACTGCCCGGGCTATAGTATTCGTGGTTGTTATCGCAGGTTCCTAACATCGTACTCCTTAGTACTTACTAGTTTCTCTGGAAGCTGCTAAGTTGAAGACGACGACGATAATAATGCCAGAGTGACTGTATTAACAGGAATAATGGCACGGGATGATAATACTTATCCTTACCTCATTATTCTTGTGTACATTATTATTCGTTTTATGCAATTTAAACTTTCAATTTTTATTTTAACTTGTTTATTGCCATCTGGAGACGGATTAATATAAACTTTATAGCTTGTTCCCAAATCTATATAATTTATTATGTGTTGTATATTGTGTGTAATTATGTCTGTGTAAATATCATAGTACTTCTTATTGTTTTTTTTTCTTTCCGTGTACCTTTTGTATTGTAGTAATCCTTGGTATTAGTATTTTACTTTCCGTATTTTGTATGTGATGTAGTATTTCTTGGTACTTTCCGTGTACTGTCTGTACTGTAGTATTCCTTGGTATTGGTATTGTACTTTGCGTGTAATGACTGTACTCTAGTATTCCTTGGTATTGGCATTGTACTTTGCGTGTACTGTCTGTACTGTAGTATTCCTTGGTATTGGTATTGTACTTTGCGTGTAATGACTGTACTCTAGTATTCCTTGGTATTGGCATTGTACTTTGCGTGTACTGTCTGTACTGTAGTATTCCTTGGTATTGGTATTGTACTTTGCGTGTACTGTATGTACTGTAGTATTCCTTGGTATTGGTATTGTACTTTCCGTGTAATGTTTGTGCTGTAGTATTCTTTTTTGGTATCGGGAGGTCCCGTATGTGGTTCACTTAATTAATTATAAAATGGACATAAACTAATACAATTTTTTTTAATGAAATGGGGTTCTGAACCTTTTTTTTATAAAACAACACGGCCTATAAAACTGTAACATAAACTGGTATACATATATTAAAGAGCAGATGTTACGGGTATATTGTTCTATCCATGATTAAATAGAATAAATACATATTAATTCATTCATCTACGATTCAGAATGACATTTATGATTTAAATGCTCTTTGATACATCATAAATTCTATATGGCTATTAATAAATTAGTAATTCTTTATGAATATATTATAGATATAAATAATTTATTCTTAATAACATTTGATTTATGGTTATTTTACGATTTATGGTCATATTACGACTTATCGAATGACTTGTCAAGCCTGAATCGTGAATGTCTGAAATCATGCTTTAAATATTGAACGCATGTATTACAATAATTATCAAAATCAATGTGATCACGTCACTGCGTTTACATCGAATCCTTATCTGGTTTTATCCTAAATATACTTCCACACGAGCAACGTCACTGCGTTTATGTCGAATCCTTATTTAGTTTTATACTAAAGAAACTTTCAGTCGAGCAACGTCAATGTGTTTACATTGAATTCTTATTTAGTTTTATCATAAAGATACCTTCACACAAGCAACGTCACTGCGTTTACGCGAATCGTTTAATTTAGTTTTATCCTAGATATATTAACATAATGTTAATTACAAAGTCATGACGTTTACACGGAATTGTTTATTCTAATTGCATACTAAAGATACCTTCGCATGCTACGAATTAGGTCATGTATTGCACAATTCGGATCAACCAGAAAATAGAGTTAGAATTAATGCAATCAAAATCAGTAGATTCGACAGGTATGAATATTCGCAATCAGTCCCTATGTAGTTTATACATGACACTGGCGTTGTAGATGTTTCAAAAGAAATATTTATTTAGAAATAAATGTATGTTTCCTGTTAGTTTTGATATATATTTACCAATGTTTACCAAGTAATACTTACATAATTTCGATCTCCGGTGGGAAAGGAATACATCTGTAACATGGTTCCTATTTGTGTTGACATTTGTGCTGTTTAGTGTTGATATTGTATGGCGACAAAGTATACGATTAGAACACAAAGGGTTAATGTTGCTATAATGCTATTCTTGCGTGATCGTACAACTATATAAAACAGCCCAATGTTCTTTTTTTCTTTATTAACAGATCCATTGAACTGGACGAAAATACATTAATACCAAACCAATTATCATAACTCTAATCATTATGCTGCATGCTCGACACCTTTTTTAATTTATGTAGCCGAATGCATCGTATTTCACGACAGCTAAACGTTTGTTTAGGGGGATTAAAGCCGTCAACTACAATGCCTCAATGATTAGTAAGGGGCCGTGGGGCGCTTCAACAATGATTTGAGAATGGTGTGATGGGAGCCCCTATAGTTTCGTGAACGACACAACCCCATAATAGCCCTCCTAAATCACTCGTCTGCTCCTTGGTGCGCGAGACATTTATGGGGTTGTAAAATTTCGTGAACAAATTACCAGAAGACACAAGTGCTATAATAGTGATGGATAAGTCAGCATGGTAAAAACAGCTGCTCCGTTTATCACCCAACCTTTAATTAACAGCCATCACAAATCAACTTAGAAAAACTCATTAGATAAAAAAAAACACAGCCAGATCTTAGTCTAATAATAATATTCACCACTACGTGCAGATCCAAGTCTAATAACAATATCCAACAGCTCCGTGCATGCAGATCTCAGAGTTTTGCGTTGTTTACTTGATACTTGTTTATCGAATACCGTTTTAAATTCATATCTCCCCGCTATTTTTTTAATGGATTTAACAATTTCTGTTTAAAGGCTTCAAAGCAGATTTAATATACCAATTAGTTATATTTAATTATGTACTGAAAAACAATCAGTCTCGTATACTTTCATATTATTGACGTATTTTCGTTTGAAGTTTGGCATTGATTTTGATTTATGTATTCTAGCTATGTTTAAATGATATTACTAAATATGATTTACATATAATTCTAGTTTAAAAATCATTCTGTATGT
Organism: Patella pellucida; assembly: GCA_917208275.1. Taxonomy (NCBI): domain Eukaryota; kingdom Metazoa; phylum Mollusca; class Gastropoda; family Patellidae; genus Patella; species Patella pellucida. The sequence goes on from OU795036.1 coordinate 67,828,637, forward strand.
TTCGTAAATACGCATATTCTAAAAAAAAAAATTTAAATTGCAGATCGACAAGATTGTGGTCCGACGTTTATTTAATTAAAGGGCAACTTCATATTTCGTTATGATTGAAAACTTGATTTATGGAAGAGCAAAGTGTAATTAAGGGTGTCTGACATTCGATTTATAATTATTTTGATATTTACCCTTCTTTTATTATTAGCTTAAGGACATATTAAACACCTAAAGCATCTATAATTAGTGACCTTTTTCACATTGATTTGAAAACAAAAGTACAACAAAGAAATCCTTTAACTATGGGAACTTTCAAAAGTACAAACAAAACGAAAAAAATAGCTAATTGCTTTCAAAAGAAAATAAAAGAAAACAATTCTACAAACTGTTGAAAGGGTTGACATTTTCGACAATAGTTAGGCCTACAATTAGAAAACTGTATAATACAGCTTGCTCATTATGTGGTATATGCCTGTCCCCGTTAGCCGGGTTGGTGAAAAAACGTTGGACGTTAAACTCCATTTCAATTTTTAAACTCTAAATTACTATGTACTTTTAAAAAGCACCGGGGCGTCTATTTTAAAATGAGTGTGTTAACCTAACTTACATAGACTGTATAATAGTAATAAAATCTCAAATGGGGTATTGTGGTGGTGGGGGTATTCAATCATCAACGTATATATCATGTAAGTAACATTATTCTATTTAATCGAGCGTCAACTGCCGCAAGAAAAAACACACTAATGATGGCGTATTACACAGATGATCTCTAATTTCCGTTAAGGAAGAATAACTCCCGTGAAAACATGTCAATATGGCGGGAGAATTTATGATGACGTCTGTCGTAATTTAAGTGATATCTGTCAATCAAACCCGTTTTGATGTATGGTTGCAGAAGTAATTCTCTGAATTTAAAACAATTTTCCTGTACATACTTGTGTGTAATTTGAAATTCCGCAATGCAATAAACTATCTGATGTTTTTAACAGATGTGGAAAGAATGTTTTCGTACTTAAATCATTTTACTTTTGCAATAAAGATAAGAAAACTAAAATTTGAAAACAAAAATTACCACAACTGCATAACATGACAGAATAATTAAATCTCTCGAACTTATTAAAATGGGATGTACAATCACGACTATAATTTATTACATGTGATAATAAATGAATGAATAGGCTACGATATAATATTGAAAATAGTTGAGGAATGAAATATGACGTTTGTTTTCGTGGAATGAATGAAATGGGGTTCAACGTCCTACTATTATGCACCTAACCTGGGCTAATGGAAGACGGGCATACACCATACAGTGTGCTATGAGGGAAATTTTTGCCCGGGCAGCGGCGCTACGGCCTTCTCTTATATCGAATTCCAACTGCCAAGGGATCTTTGACGTGCACTACAGTGTGTACACGGGACCTCGGTTTTTTGTCCCATCCGAACGACTGGGCATCTGTCCTTGTCAGGCCCTCCTTCTGCATCACTGACAAGGGGAAATCACGCCGGAAACTGTTTTCGTGGAATGACATACAAACCTATAGCTTTCGTGGAATGACATACAAGCCTATAGCTTTCTAGCTACATTGTGTTGGTGAGTAAAATCACAAGTGCGCTTCCGAGGCGGCGGGGGGGGGGGGGTGGACCCTTCCCGGCTCGCACAGGGTATTTTTTTCTCTCCTTCTTTCATCGAAGTAACGCCGAACAAACAAACGTGGACGTAGGATAAGACGGTGGTGGTCGTACATTTAGGGACCGTTCACATTTCATGGGGTTTCTTTGTCCCAATATATTAATATGACCACCACAATGTGTATCGACGTGCACAAATCAAAAACGATATAAAGGTAATACCTGTATACAAATATACAGCGTAAGGAACCGAAACACAAGGTTTATAATACGGGCTTTATGATACAGCGAGCGCAAAATAAAATTAAATGGGATGGGGTGTAACGTCCTACTGTTCTGCTCCTTAACTGGGCTTATGAAGGCAGACATACGCTTTACAGTGTCCTATGAGGGAAAGTTCGCAAGGGAAGCGGCGCTACGGCCTACTCTTATATCGAATTCCAACTGCCAAGGGGTATATAACGTGCACGCCAATGTAACAGGACCTCGATTTTTCGTGAACGACTACACAGCTGTCCTGTCAGACCCTCCGTACTGCATCACTGACAATCGGGAACCACGCCGGAAACCTGGATAAACTTTCTCGGCCAATGTATGGATCAAGTACACCACCACAAGACTAGCGAGCCAGCGTCTTACCCATTTAAATATTGGAGTTTTAAAAATAAAAACAATACACATGTAAAAATTTACAGTTAAAACTAGGGAAAGTCTAACCAAGTTCGAATTTTCATTTTTTTGGTGTACTTTAAGGAAAGTCGTTTTAATGTAATTTGTCAAGTAGAAGTATATTATGCATTATGAAATAAAAAAAAAGAAGAAAGTGAAAATGAGAAATTACTTTCCGTCTACACGATAAAAATGTTGAAATGAAACGCGAAAAATGTCATTAAAAGTCGACAAAGATAAATTCTAACATATTAAAGTACGTCACATACAGTACATAAATAAATGTTAATAGGTATTTTTGAAAACATTGTTGATGACTATTGTACCACTGTTGCACACCCTTGACAGTTGGATTTCAAAAAAAGAGTAGGCCATAGTGTCGCTGTCAGGGCTAACATTCCCTCATAGCACACTGCATGGTGTATGTCCGTCTTTAACAGCCCAGTCGGCGCAAAACTGTAGGGCGTTTAACCCCATTTCATACACATTTCATACACATTTCGTACACACCAAGACATTTTCATACACCCAAACTGATGTATACACTGCGTTATACACGACCCATACCTAGTAATAAAATTATACCTTCCCACTATGTATAACATGGCAGACTATTTTAGGTAATGTTCGAATTACCTAATACTAATAACCCGTCTTATGTTCTGGGATCCACGGTAATGGCCAAGAAAGTTCATCGAGAATTTTCGGCATGCCCCCCCCCCTCCCTTTTGTTAGTGGTCTAGTAACGAAGTGAATGACCAGGGACAGCGTATTTTCCGGCGGATGTGCCGAGAAACCGAGGTCTCGTTTAAGCATTGATGTGCACGTAAAAAAGCCCCTGAAAGTTAAAATAAGAGTAGGCTGGGGAAAATTTCCCCCATAGCTAGCACACGTATGTATGCCCGTCTTAATCAGCCCAGTCGATGCCGGGCAGTAGGACGTCAAACCCAATTTGATTTTATTTTATTTTGTCTTTTACTTAAAAGTCCCCCCTTAAAACTGTATAAATATTAACGTAGACAAGACAGGGGGTGTTCTCATTCTTTTTAGAAAGCCCAATATCATTTATTTAGGAATTAATCATGAGCTAAAATACATAAGCACAACAACTGCTCTTGGCGACCTTGCCCATGGCCATTGCATCCTGTGCACAGTAAAACGTGACTATTTGATTGACTCCCCACTAAATGTTTAAAATGTGGATTAAATCGTCTTATGACGTATATATCATGGCAGTGCATCGCTTCGGGGCCTTAGTTTTCTGGAGAAATAATCAAATACCTAATTTTCCTAATAATCCGAGAGGTAAAACATGATAAAAGTGAGTGTCGTCGACTCCCGAATGAAGGCAGGATATGCATGTAACTAATAGTTTTCCAAGATGTTTAACTAAATGTATACAGCGAACATTAGCCAAAACAATGTATTATGACTGAAATGTATTCATTGTTTATTTTAATATAAATGGTTTGTCTGACAATTGTCTGGCAAAAGCGCCTTAATCCATCGACATTTGTCCAAAAACTAATTCGGCCTAGGATTGGGACGCGACAAGTTAAAATAGGGCTACAATTTATCACCCCACCAAAACATTAAATTAGCGTTTATCACTATGGTAATTACATCAAACAGGTGTGTGCCAAAAACACGAGACAATTGTCATTCCGTCACCCCAATGTCATACAGTTTCTTTGATGGAAGCCGACATGTTGTGACGTCAGAGAGCGCACCTGGACATAAAAGCTGTGTTTTTATGGTAATTTTAGCGTTTATCTGTTACATTTATCTATTTAGTATAATAACATGGTAATGTTTACCATTCTTGAATATTAGAAAAGATATGATTCATAATTTGACAACTTGTGTTATATGTAACTTGGGATATGATATGAAGCGTGCGTCTAGAATGGATGTCGATATTCATATCATAATTTATTACTTGCATATCGTTATAAAAATTTACAGTTTATCTTTTCTAATTATCTTTCAAACAATTAATTACATATCGTAGGAAATTGGTATAATTTTTATTTGGCAACTACAGATAAATACGTTTAAAATAGGTTTTATGGGTGACATTTAAAACAAACAAGGGTAACAACTCTAGAAGTTATTTCCAGATATCGCGGCAATTCAATGGGGTACTTCATCACATTAATGTAACATATTACATATATTTTAAAAAGATCGGAGGTTAGGTGTGGTTTCTATGGTGTTCATACGTAACTTCCAGATATCACTGAAATTCAATAAGATCCTTCACCTCGCTAATGACTGCATAATATATATTTATTTCCAGATATCACTTAAATTCAAAGGATTTCTTTTGGACATGGTCGTATTATATAGATAGCTGTTTTAAAAGATCCTATGAAATGTAGTTTGTGTCCTGTTGACAACTTTCAAATTATGTACGAGGAACGGACATCGTTTGTACCGTGTTCATAAGCTATCTCCAGATATCACTGCAATTCAATAGGATTCTTTTATTTTAAAATACCGGATGATAAATGTGGTTTGTATAGACGAGCGGACTGGTGGATGGCAATACTCCATCCACCACATTTCCATGTGTGCGAATACACACCAAATCGATACTTTGGCTATTTCTTGAGCCATAATAATAAACAAATCTTTTGACAGCTCTACAGATATTGTAAATAATAAACACTCCTTTACTACAAGCCATTAGAAATATAAGTAGCCTGTGTTATTACACATTAAAATGTCTCAGACAGTTCTTATGATCGGAAGCCCGTTTGTCATTTTCTTTTTTTCCGTTTGTTTTTTGAGTTGTCAACTTTAATCTGACATGAAATGTACACCAACATTCTCGATGGACAATCACGCGGAACCTAATAGTTAATACCCATGTTTTATTACCCAGAGGGATTGTCTGCATGACTAAAATTATAATTAAGTTAATATATGTAAAGTTTCAGGATCTAAATATATGGTGAAATATATATTATGTTGTTATTTATTAGACGATTTTTTTTTACCAAGAGACAATCCGGATTTATTTTATTGTTGTTGTCTACGTCAAAGATGTCTTCGGTCTGACTCAGTCTAAGGGCGTGGTCGGTCACTGGTCACCCATTATTTTGCATATGGAACAAGATCCCACCCAGGCCCCCTCAAACCCTTTTTTAAAATATGTGTGGGGACGGGTCCCTCCCAGTGCCACAGGTTAATACAGGACTGCGTAGAACATTCTAGAACATTTGTAGCATATCTAACCCACGGTTATATGTTTAACGCTGGTTAAGCATTATGATTGTGATGTTAAATACCACATTGAAACCGCGTGATTTTTTTCCTATTTGCGAGGGGACACAAACAGCCCACGGGTCGGGAGAGGGGGCAAAAGCTAAATACGATGACACAAAGCGTGTCATTGAGCCCTTCTCACTTAGCCCCTGACTCAGTCAAAGGTCTCCTCTAACTTCATTATTCTCTGAACATTGGGCATGTTGCTAAACGGGAAGGTGGGTTTAACAAGATATTGGACTACAAAGGGTAATATCAGATATTGGATGTCTCTACAGTAGTCGGGTGCCGGGTGGGGTACCTTTTTCGGGGGGGGGGGGGAAAAACACCTTTTCCAGTTTAACATATCGCAAGCCGTATACGTTCGTCCTCGTCAAATAAAATTAACGAGGGAACATTCTCCAAGGAATAAAAGACCACCAAAGAGAACTCTAGGGAATTGGGCTTGTCAATGTAGAAGTACAACAAAACTTGGCTGTTGGAATCCTTAACCATCGAAGAAGAACTGGACAAGGGTTATCCTGGTGGAAAATACTCTACAGCTCCCAAAGGGCCCATTACATAAACCCTACTGTTTTACAACTTCAAATGCCAATGGATACAATTCTTCTATTTCAGAAAAGACTTTTGTGTTACATATGCACGGATATAAGGATGTGTTAAGAGTGTTTGATATTATAGTTGATAAGCACTCCTACCACATATTTTTTTTCGCACGCTACTGTTATCCTCACTCATTGCCGCTTCATAAACCCTGAACAAAGAAAAAGCAAACCAAAATCAATTCCATTAATATTATTTATTCATCAAATAATTAATTGCATAAAATATTAAATTACGTTCAGCATTTTATCGACAAGAAAACAATGACGGGGTTCAGTTACATTTCATCTATTTAATACCATCCGTGGTTTTCATTCTTTTATCAACCGCCATTACTCAATTTGTCGGAACTTTAACAAAACAATCTTTACAATAGTGATTAATAATTAAAATCTCCTTTTATCTTGTAACAATAGTTCATATCACAATAAAACATTTTAACAATAGACGACTAATGGCGCCAATATTTTCAGGGAACAGCGGCTCCTAATCTCGGTCCATACAGAGATGAATATGGTGGGTAGTAAGCACTCAATGGAGGGAATTGTTGGCCTTGTGGTGGACCAGCTACACTTCCTAAAGGCGATTTATAAGGATGAAATCTACCATTTCCCAATAATCCAGGACTGAGACTAGTTGGATAAGCTCTACGTATAGCGTTGGGACTAATGGGTGCGGCGCCTCCCAAATGCGCCAAGCCTGCAGAAGCAGCTGATAGACCTGCGGGTAAACCAAGTCCATAACCAGCTGGTAAACCGGATTCTATACTCGATGTATGACTTCGTAAATGTTGCATGAGTTCTTCTGATGAATTAAATCGTTTACCACAATAATCATGTCCTGCAACCCAGTTACACACATACGGTAGTCCTTGATGGGCACTTAAAGCACTATGAGGATGGTGATAAGGGGAATGTAAAGATGAAAGTCCTGTAGCACTAGATTGTAAAGATGAAAGTTGTGGATAAAATGACAAAGGACTTCCGGCAAGTCCTATGCCTGGTGAACTGGCAGCTAGTCCTAATAAAGCTTTTTCATGAGCACATTGGGAACATCCCGGTGTTTTACAAGTTGCTGAAGTATGGGATGTTTGAATAGTTAATTGGCAATTGGTACAATATGGGTCTTTACACACTGGTACAAGAGTTGTAGCACCTGATGGGGTTCTAACACGGGTATAACTCACATAAGGGTTCATTGAGGCAGCTGCAGCAGCACTGGCTTTTAGGGCAGAGTGTTGTGCAGCTGCAGCTGCTGCAGATGCCGCTGAAAATCCTGGGATGTGTAGTCCCGAATGGGCCAAAAGCTGAGACTGGTAGACGGCGGCGGCTTCGGGTGATATTCCATGACCCATGAGAGATAATCCAGCTGAATATGGTAAATGGTGAGCACCAGAAAATCCACTGTAGAGTGGATTTGAAGTTGGTTTTAGTCCATTTAAATAAGCACTGTGAGCTGCGGATACACTAGCCGGAGTAGGAACACGTTGGGCGCCAATTGGAGAAGGTACTGATTGTTTGTGGTGAATTTTAGGTGAAGATGTGGATGTTTTGCGTACTTCTGATGGATTCTCTTTCGGGGGACTCTGTGGTTTAACCGGGGACGATTTCCTTTCTAAAACTGGTGCCTTTTCCTTGTGCTCTATGATTGTTGGGGGACTAGATTTTCTTCCTGTTGAACTATTGGAACTATCGTCGTGGTTGAGTATCGGGACTAATGGTGGCATCTCGGTATAAGGAACCGAACGGAATCCAGGTTTTCCGTTTTCTTTTGGGGATTCCCTTAATTTTTCATCGTCGTGGACTGACTTGTCATCCAAAGGGGGTGACTTGCGTTGTTTATCATTTGATTTTTCCAATGCTGGTAACGATATCTTGGTTGGAGTAGTTTCTTTGCCAATACTGCTGCATGTCTGAGCCAATAACTCTAAAGGACTCTTTTGGTTGTCAGGCTGAAATGATAAAAGATAAATACAATTAATTGTTGATCAAAAGATATGGTAGCTGGCCATCAATGGTATAATTAATGATAATATTATTATCATAATTTATGCAAAATAGTATGAGACTTATCTGAACACTTTTTTTGTTTCAGAGCGCGAACACACCAGCGCTAACACGAGGCTATCTCACTCTAACTAACTTATGGAATAACTATGTTGTAAAAGTAATTCCTATTTTAATGGATTGTTATTTATCTTAATGTTATTGTTATTCGAATATTAAATTCAGATCCAGTTAAGGCCTGTCTAAAGTCATTGCCATTTATTTAAAATAATTGTCATTTACACCAAACAGGGTTATTGTTATTCACCCCAACTAAGATATTGAGATTTATCTCAAACTAAGTTACTGTTATTTACATAAAAATACGATATTGTTATTTATTTCAAGCTAAGATATTGTCATTTATCTCAAATTACGATATTGTTATTTATCTCAAAACTAGGTTCTTGTTATTTATCTTAAACGCAGTGAGACGTTATTTACTGTTATTTACCTGTTGATATTAAACCTCAAACTAAGATCCGTCTTTAATATCCAGTCAGAGAAGAACAGTTGGACGTTAAACCCCATTTCATTTCAAACTAAGATATTGTTATTTAACTTAAACTAAGTTATTACTATTTACCTCAAACTAAGATCCGTCTTTCTTATCCCAGTCAGAGCAGACAAGTAGGACGTTAAACCCCATTTCATTTCAAACTAAGATATTGTTATTTAACTTAAACTAAGTTATTACTATTTACCTCAAACTAAGATCCGTCTTTCTTATCCCAGTCAGAGCAGACAAGTAGGACGTTAAACCCCATTTCATTTCAAACTAAGATATTGTTATTTAACTTAACCTTAGTTATTGTTGTTTATTTCAAACTAAAATAGTATATATGTCAAATTGGGTAAGTGTATGTGTGAAATTAAAATCTAATCTGTACTTATGTCATTATCTATCTCTCATGACGATTTTATAATGTAATAACTAAACAATGCTAATCCAATGTTTATACCTAAAGCAACAAAAAGAGCTGAAATTAATTTTTGTCAAGTTCCTAGTTATATCGGTATTAACTTGAGAGGTTTCTTATCTTATTACGATTTTTTACTAAATCGCCTGGTCATAGAATTTTACACGTAGTTATCGACTTTAGCGGAATCCACTCCAATATCTGAACACGTAGTACAGATAAAGACTTAATCTTGCTACAAGTCGTTCCTAAGCTGTAGTCGGTCTAAAGAATTATTGTTTTTAACGGCTGTCTTACAACTGGTACTTGTATAGTAACTAACGGGGTCAACTACGGCTTAGTATTTTTTCTATTTATACTACGCTAATCTTGGTAAGTTAAGATTAAAGTTTACGAGACACGTTACTGTAAAAGATACAACAGCTTTGGGAGGACTCACAAGAATACTAAGCGCTTAAAATAATCAGTTTGGGTGTTCATGGTTTTTTTCTTGACATTGTTCAGCGTTCAATGGATATAGCCACAAACATGTTTCACCATTGTGGTTAAATTGTCTTAACATGGCGAGCCAATATATGTTTGGTTGCTCGCTGTATTCGTTTTAATGTTTTACTAATAACACTAGTGTGTTGAAAGAATAGTGTCTACTTACCGATGATGTTGGAATCGAATGGAGATATTCCGGTGGGAAATACTGTCCGGTACCGCTTAACATGTTGTAGTTATAGTAATATTTTCTGTTGATCTAAGTTATTCCATAAAGACACAATGTTATCTAATTTCAGTTAGATATATCCAAAATACTGGTTAGGATCGTACAAGTTCTGATAAATAGGTCTTACTCCTTTTGATGACTCGCAAGCACTAAAAATAGTCAAGCTGCGCGCTCCTCTCTTGTCAGTTTGTCGGCTTCTCAACTACACGCTTTGCTTCAACACTATAGAATATAAATTACTAATGTACCAAACAACGCCAAGTCCATGTCAATAAACATTTCAACATGTCGTATCGCGCCTTCTCATTGGTTGAACAACTCGCCTTTATTGTTGTATATCACACACCGCGGCAGCAAGATTAGCCAATGAGCAATTTGCTATGAAATTACACGACAGCTGTCAGTCAAATTTGCGGCTATCAATCAAGTTTATGGCCGTGCTGTCAATCAAGAACACCATGTTGGCAAAGCGGCTACTGCACAGAAGGGTTATTTACAACTTGTAGGAATATTTAAGAATGATTAAAGAAAATATTATAACTTTACATAAGGGGAATGTTGTGTGGAGAGGTTTAGAATAGTTGTTAGGGTCAAATAGTGTGTGTAAAAAATATTTTTTGTGAGATAGTTATTTAGCACATTTCCCAGCCCAGTTTCAACTTTTTATATCATATATTGGGCGATCGAATAGACAGATATTCATAACTGAAATAGTTCAGACTTCAGTCTAGTGATGAACGATATATTATGGCTTTTGTTATGTAAGGGGTAACTTCGTTGATCCTGTTGGATGGCCGGGTGGTTAGCACGCGTGTGCTGTATCATAACGCCTGTCATTAGGTCGTACGTGACAAGGAGTAGGGTCGCCTGTTCAACCTCGTGGGATTTCTCCTGGACCCCTGTTTCCCGCAACTATGCTAAAGACCCCTACCCGCAAGCGAATTATTTAAATAAAATTAAACCATATGTTAGTCCCGAAATTACATAGTTTGTGTCAAGTGGACGTTAAACCCCATCTCTATCACCCTCTCTCTCTCTCTCTCGCCCCCTCACTTCCCCCTCTCTCTCACACACACAACCAATAACAGTCTTCCTACACTCTGGACTTTGCCGGTATAGGCCTACAATCAAATTAAACACTATAGCTGAGATTATAAATTCATTCAATCCTCTAGGCAACGTTAAACAGGTCATCGGTGCATCATTGCCTTCGAAAGAAACCAAAACATTCATAGAAACTCTCTCAACAGGTCTATGAGAAGTGCGTCCCAACGACTTATCATACCTAATTAAAAGTTTGACTCTTTAACAATGAATACACTTTCCAAGTCAGCTATCGCATTAACGTTCAAATTCCATTCCTAATAAAGAATCAGAATCTCTCGTTAAAAAACAGAAATCGGTGTAGATTCAAAAAAATATAAAATGTACATTAAATGATACAAAAACTACGGAAGCGTAATAGGGCCACATTGTTTTGTTTTTTTTTAATTCTGTTTTTAATTTTTCAAGTTACTAACTTGAATTTTCAAGATACTAACTTGAATTTTCAAGATACTAACTTGAATTTTCAAGTTACTAACTTGAATTTTCAAGATACTAACTTGAATTTTCAAGATACTAACTTGAATTTTCAAGATACTAACTTGAATTTTCAAGATACTAACTTGAATTTTCAAGATACTAACTTGAATTTTCAAGATACTAACTTGAATTTTCAAGATACTAACTTGAATTTTCAAGATACTAACTTGAATTTTAGATCAAGTTATTATATTTTTACTTTCAGCTCAACAAATATGGAAGAGTTTTTGAATGCTAGAGGTGTGAATACACAGAGATTGAGAGAGGAAAAGGTGAGCTAATTCATGTGTAATATTATTATTATATTAATATTTATTTAGAAAATTCCTATTATCTAAATGCTGTTCTTTTACATGTCTTTGTGCTTATTATCTGTGATTTTAAATACTGTTTATATCATTCTCATTATATCGATTTGATTATCTTGTTTACAATTTTATTTTCTTCTCAACAAGGGTTTGGTTTGTTTTCTTGACTCCCCTAAAATCACAAACTTGACATATTTCTCATTTGACTAGATATTTAATACGTTTATATTAAAATTCATTAAAATTCAGTAATTTTAAGTGTAAAATTTCTGAAATGATCAAGACCTTCACATGCCTCCTACCATGTCTTTCCGTATGCCCCCCACCCCCCCCCCCTCTCTCTCTCTCTCTCTCTCTCTCTCTCTCTCCTTCCATGCCACCTTCTCTGTCTGTCTGTCTGTCTGTCTGTCTGTCTGTCTGTCTGTCTCTCTCTCTCTCTCTCTCTCTCTCTCTCTCTCTCTCTCTTTATCTATGTTGTTAATATATTTTTTTATGTTATATCTTTCAGATTGACGAAGAGTGTATTAACTTAATGACAGATGAGGAATTAAGCATATTTATACCAGCCTATGGTGACCGCATAGCACTCAGAAAATACTTTACAAAAGGCAAAGAAAAGCCAACTAAAAAACATAGTTTATTCGAAACATTGCGAATCAAATTAAAATCAGCAACAGAAGACACTAGCACTGAATTTCCAACAACAAATCCAAATAAGAAGAAATTCGCCCGTGCTGAAAAACGTGAAAAAATGATTAGTATTGGTATTATGATGTTTAATGAAGCTGAAGCCCGTTACCATACGGTGCGCACCAAAAATGGAGGTGGAAACAGAAATTTATATATACCGAAACTATCTAAAAAAACACAAATTATTGAAAGTGCGTTAGAAGTTTTTTTCCCAAATGGAACATCGGCCAAGTTCGGTGATGCAGAAGAGTATTTATTTGACATAATGGATTTCCAATATATACCACTTGAAGAAAATGTCAGTGTTCAGCAAGTCAGTGACATTACAAAACTATCAAATTTACGATTTTACCTAGCAATGAAGATAAAAAATCCAAAACCAATAGAAACTAAAGAAAAGAAAACAAGACAGACTAAACAAAATAAAACACTAGCATTAAAAAACAAACAACCTGACAATCCAGACAGTGCTGATGTAGAAACAAAGAAAACGAAGGTGCATGTCGAATATGAATTGCCGAAATTAAGAAGTAGATCAAAAGTAGACGAAACCCGCGAAGCACAAGCAGTCCTTTTTGAGGAAGACGATTGGCTACCAGACTTAGATGAAAATCCTGAAATTTCTTCTGTAGAACAATTCCTTCAAGATCTTGAACAATCACAAGAAAATCTAAAAAATGCAGAGGTAGACACACCTTTACATCACCACATAAAGGTCCACCGTGGTCTTATATTTAAAGAAGCAAAGGAAATATTTAAAGACGAAAAATATGATTTAAAGAGAGACACGTTTACTTTTGAAATCGTTTTACCAAATGGTGAATCAGAAATAGCAGAAGACGGTGGTGGTGTATTAAGAGACTTTTTAGTTGAATTTTGGAATTCCTTTTTTGAGGAATGTGCTTTAGGAAGAAATTCAAAAGTGCCAATACTTCGTCATGACTACTTAGAAAACGATTGGAAATCAATTGCATCAATTCTGTTTTTTGGATGGCACCAACAAAATTATTTTCCAATCCAGTTGTCCAGGGCATTTATTTCATGCTGTATTTATGGAATGGACACTTTTGCTAATTCTAGCTCGTCACTCATTACAGAATATTTATCATATATAAACGAGTCTGAATGTGCTATTATCAAGTCGGCATTAGACCAAGATGAAGATTATGACGAAAATGATCTAATTGATGTACTAAGTGTCCACGATTGTAGAAAAATGCCGAATAAAAACAATATTAGACAAATTGTTGGTGAAATTGCCCATAAGGAATTAATCCAGCAACCAATGTATGTAAAGGAATGTTGGTTCAATCAACTTAATCTTCTTGGTTTTACATTGGGAGACAGCACGATAGACGGAATTTACAGCAAATTAAGACCGACAAATAAAAAGGTTGTAAATGTTTTGAAGTTCCCGGAAATGGATGAAGTTCAAAGTATAACCAGCGGATTTCTTAAAAAATTTATTCGGGATCTCCCTTGTGAAGTTTTGTCAAAGTTTCTTAGATTCTGTACTGGTTCTGATAATTTAACACTAGGCCATGATGGTACTCCCAAAGATATTTCTATCATATTTAACACATTAAAGGGATTAGAACGCAGACCCGTTGGTCACACATGCGGAATGATTCTCGAATTGCCATCAGATTATGATACATACCTAGATTTTCGATCTGAATTCAACAATATTCTCAAAAGCGATGTTTGGGTTATGGATTTTGTGTGAGCAATTTTGCTAACTGTTGTAGTAACCGTATTGCATTGATTTATTGACATGTTCTTTACATAAGGATAACACTTTTTAGTTCAATCCGTTTCCAATTATAAACCCTAAAAAATAGATTTAACACTAAAGATTGGTGCATCTTTTTAATTTTTACAGACATCTAAGGCTACTTATGTTATCACGTTTGTTACGGTACTACAAATGGTAAAAATACGATCATCACATAACAATAATAACATACGAAAACTGTAATTAAAACGTATTAATTATATCATAGCCTCTTTTGGTCAAAAGTGTATGTAATGTACAAATAACATTGTACATGATGTTTTACTATGCTAGATATTTGAATTACATGTATAAATTATAGTTATGCCTTTTATTTTATTTTTTTGATTTCGTGTCTGTACTTAGTTGCTTTAATCATTTCATCTTTAGGGAAGGTCCCAGATAAAGGATTAATTGATTAATTTTGTGTGAAAAACCAACACAAACCTCTACCTTAGCCACGTGCAAGTTACAACTATCCTAAACTATGTGATACGTTTTTAAACAAATAAATATATTTAGTTGTAACCTAAATTGATGTTCCAGCTGTGTTGCCGGACAGTTACCCGACGGAAAATTACACCCCCCCCCCCGCCCGGACACAATCACCTCCGAGGAAAATAACCCTCGAGGACAATAACCCCCCGGACATTAACCCCAAAAGGCAGTTACCCCCCGGACATTCACCTCCTGGATGCAACCATTTTCAAGACTTTCAAATTTTTCAAAATTCGGACACTACTACATCTGCACATTGAATATCGCTCTTGAATGTCCTCGGTCCCATTCTTACATGTACATGCCGGAATCGGACTGAAATATTGGATTGTGATTGTCCGAGGGATACACGTCCCGAGGGGTAATTGTTCGTGGTGATTGTGGCGTAGATATCATTTAATAAATCGTCGACAGCTAGGATTAGCTTGTTAAAACAGTCTAATACTAAAAAAATCCTGGCTGACGACGATGCATTAAGTGGCATATACTTCACTATCACTAAATGTTCAACGCACCTTTCACAGACGAAGAAAAAAAATTATGTAGTTCTCAACAAGTTTTAATAGCAGTAGTAATTCACTATTAAAGCAGCCACTGCCTTTAACATTATTTTTTATGTACGACGCTTAAAAAAGTAGGCTACAAAGTAAGCCGCCTCTAACAACAATACCTAACATTGATGTTGGATGAGTTAAGCTCCATATATACAACACAACAGTTTTCAACAATGGAGTCCATCGCTTCCCAGCATGTCATAAAATGCGACTAAAGGGGAGTGGTCAAGTGGCCGAGTGATAACATATCGGTCTGTCATCAATGGGGTCCAGGAATTAGGTACCGTTCTCTGTGATCTCAGTGACAAGGCGTAGGAGTAGCCTATCTGATCGATTTGGGGTACTCTGGTTTCCCCTGCAGCGCAAGTGCTACCAGCATATACGCAGGCAGATTACATTATCTGCGATAACATGTGAATTGGCGCAAATTGACCTGATATACAGAGTCGATGTGCCATAAAACAATATTCATTCATTTATTCATTCAACATTGGACATGCATCTGGGAAACTTCGGGCACCACTGTATAGGGGCTGGGTGGGGGGGGGAGGGAGATGGAATGGTAACCACAGCCCGAAACACGCCTTCTAACCACTAAGCCACATAGCCGTCTGTGAAACTGATTACTAAAGCTAGTACATAATCAATCACTGCAAGCTCGGAAATAACAATACAGGCATAAAAACAGCCCACATCTATTTTTAGTCGATCACATCGGGGGACAGACCCCCCCCACTCCCCCATACACACACACACGCGCGCACTCAAATAATAATGACTAAATAGTTTTGTAGTTAATATATTTTTTTTTAAATCAAGATTCCTAATTGAACAATTAATACTGTACAGTGGATCGGCATGCATAACCTTACATTTAATTTACATGTGGTAAAGCCAAACTTAAAGGGTTACTTTAGTATATAATTAAAACTGCGTATATAGCTGTATCCTACCATATTATAAACTACACGAGGATACTTTTCCCCTCACCTGTGATTATGGAGCATTCCCCTTCAGCAATGACTAAAAGTAACGTAGATATCCCTAGATGCATCGTCGACAGCCATATTGTATATATAATAATATATATATATATATATATATAACATCTAATAATAATAATACTAATTACTAAAAAATCCTAGATATCAACGATGTTAAATTATCGCCCAGTAGTACAGTAATTCCTCTTATAAACGCCCGGGCGTATATTTTCTCAGCAGCACCCCCACCCCCACCCCCACATCCCCCTTATTAAAGGACCGGCACTCTTTGAAGACCCGGCGCTATTTTAAAAAATGAATTTAAGGTTAAACAGACATTTAAAAAAAAATTGGACCGAAAAAGTCTTTTGAATTTTGGAAGGCCAGGCGTCTACTACATTGACCTTGATCCCCGGCGCGTATTAGAGGCCCAGCGCTTATTAGAGACCTAGCGTTTATCAGAGGAAATATATGGTATTTCTCAATTAGCAGTATTAATTAAATATTAGAATAATCATTCCCTTTAAAAAGATAAACTTTCTACAATTTTCTAAAGTTCACTTTTTATTTCTCGCCTAAGGTTTAGGTACAAGTCACACAGTTCAGAGTTTAGTGATGGAAACTCCCAAGCAAATTCTGTCATTATTATTTCACATATCTCTTTAATTGTTTTGTCACAAGCAGATTCACTTTTAAATGTGCATTCAGATTCACACAATCTTAATGCATCAATTGTAATTGGTTTAAGGTGGTCTTCAACTTGATACAGGTCTGGCAAAGTATACATTATAATAGGTCTACCATGTGGACATTCACTATTTTTGGAAGGTCTTATTTTGTGATAATTCCAGTTTTCCACCATATCATTAATTTCTTTCTGAAAACGAAATTAAAAAAAAAAAATACTAGTAAGGTAACAAAACCAAATAAATGTCTCTTATATCATGAAATTTTGATCAGTATTTAGAAGTCAATGGGTGATTATCATTAATAAAAAGAGTAAACAGAAATAAATACTATTTAAATTAAAAATACATTTTGATACTGCTTCTTAGGTAACATTAAATTTATGCATCATTGTAACATGATGCTTAATGGTCTAATTTTACAAAACGCCAAACAAGTTCATACCCTGAGATTTTTCATTATTTATTAGAGCCTGAAACGCTAACGCGTCTTGCATCCTTGCATAGTATCAGGATATGTATACACTGTATTACATAATAACACCCCTCTGAATGCGAAACAGGAAGTTATCTTCTACAAAAATACCTGTATATACATGTATGATAATATTATGTATACAGCAATACAAACCTGAATTGCACCCAGATAACAGAAGATAACTAAGTTTTTATCCAGAAAATCTCCAGAAAAATATCCATCATCTTTTAAATTCTTGAAATGTTGAATCCAGTAGTCTAAACACTGTTTTCTTAGAATTCCCCACCAACTCTCAATTCTTTGATTTAATGTACTAGTTCCATACAGAAAACTATTTTTCGCCGCAAATCTGTCAACGTGTTCGAGTCTTAATAAATATTGGAGCTGTTCAATAACTCGATTTTCTGTTCCTTCATCAGACCTAATTCGTTCAGGACACCCATCTAATCTTTTAACAGTTTCTATAAAATATCCTGCAGTGACTTTAGGATCATTATTTGTCGACCAGGCTTCCACCCACAGAACATTCCTAGAAAAGCCATCAATACACCCGTGAATACATATTC
This sequence comes from Patella pellucida, assembly GCA_917208275.1. Classification (NCBI taxonomy): domain Eukaryota; kingdom Metazoa; phylum Mollusca; class Gastropoda; family Patellidae; genus Patella; species Patella pellucida. The sequence goes on from OU795036.1 coordinate 67,846,603, forward strand.
CATAAGGTTTAAGTTTATCGTACCCATCAATATGCCATACAGAATTTGGGCCTTTCGATCGATATTGACGCCTACGAAGTTTCCGCCGCTTTCTTGATTTAACTCCATCGGGATCTACTAAGCCAAGCAACAGACGAACAGTCTCTTGGTTTGTATTAAATCCATCTTTACGTAACTCACGATACATCCATCTATATCCATGCTGACAACTTGAAGTTTTACAAAGCTCGCATATATACATAGCTATATCTAAAACATCTGAATAATGTTTCCGTCTGTATAATCCGTTTTTGGATGTTATTCTTTTCATTGTTCTTTCACTCACAACAATTCCATATTCATAAGCCAAAAGAATGCGAATTTCTTTATTAGAAAATCCTAAAGAGAAGTATGTCTTAATAATTGTGTCTCGGTCTATATCCGTGACGTCCATCGTCTAAAGCATTGCATGACATACTGTATTGTTATATCAAAACGCTTATTTATAAAATAACACTAACTTGAAAATTCAAGATAGTATCTTGAAAATTCAAGATAGTATCTTGAAAATTCAAGTTAGTATCTTGAAAATTCAAGTTAGTATCTTGAAAATTCAAGTTAGTAACTTGAAAATTCAAGTTAGTATCTTGAAAATTCAAGTTAGTAACTTGAAAATTCAAGTTAGTATCTTGAAAATTCAAGTTAGTATCTTGAAAATTCAAGTTAGTATCTTGAAAATTCAAGTTAGTAACTTGAAAATTCAAGTTAGTATCTTGAAAATTCAAGTTAGTAACTTGAAAATTCAAGTTAGTATCTTGAAAATTCAAGTTAGTAACTTGAAAAATTTTAAAAAAATTAAAAAAAAAAAAAAAAGTGGCCCTATTACGCTTCCGTAAAAAACGGAAGTGGTAAATGAAAACTTGTGTTTTGTGATCTAAAAATTGGGGAGTGTATAAGATTTGTTTACTTCTACGCCATGCTACCCGCGTTGTTCCCATATCTTTCTCTGTGAAGATATATCTGTTAAAATCTTTACATACATTTTATGATCCCTAGAAAAAAGATCTAGCATGACTGGTTGAAAAGTTCTAGGTAATTAAGCTAAGCTAAATACCATTATGGAAGCTAAATGGAATTGCTCTCCCCGTATCGAGACCGGTAAGTCGCTTTTGATGTGTGACTACCATTAGGTGTTTTATGGGCCGTAACGCAGCGGGGTGGAAACTAAGAATATAAAGCGAAAATTTATCATCTTTAGTAATCGAATCGTGATAAATAATAGGTTAGCATTAATTATGGCTATCTACGCCTTCACGCCGCCATAAACTGATTCAACTCACTTTATTCAAAAGATTTTTATAGTTCTCATTTGTATATAATGGCAGCAACATGTGCCGAGTATAAAGCACATCAAAGAAAAAACAAAATGGTTGACATGGCGTGTACGTCTGTGTTTGTGCGCAACGAATTGTGGGTCATTTACTAATATATACATATCCCTAAACGCATATGGTAATGATATTGGTGGACGTTAGTTTCATAAATGTAACGGGAATGTTTATGTCTTGGTTAGCTGAGAGTCTAAACATGTTGAATTGATAAAATGAGGTTGATTAACAGTTAATGGGTGTAAAATGTTTCTGACATACTTTATGAAGAGTAATATCAAATAAAATATACATTATTAGTACATATTTTATTTCTGTTAGTGGGATGTTAATCAATCCTGGCCTTTGAAGTAAGACTTAGTTCATTATGCAATTAAAGGTACTCCAGGGGTAAAATTAACACTTCAGTACAGAATTTTAATGGTGGTTTTATGTCCGTGAGACAGCCTAGTGTAAGGAGCTATACCGAGCATGTCTTATTTCTTCGTACTAGGGCTTTATAATATACCTCCCTGGGTCGAATGGTTATTATCAAATTTAAAAACTTAAAGTGTGGGTGGCTATTTATTTTGGTAGGTCAAAAGGCCCATATTAAAGTAATATTAATATATATTTGAAGTGATTTATATTCAATTGTATATCTATTATTGTTATTTCTAATCAGTTATGTTCGGTGGAATACGTGTACAGTTCAAATTGAACGACAGCCCTTTGCGCCTGCTAAGTATACCCTTCACGTTTTAAATTATATTTTTATCGTTTGTGAAACAGAAAGCGGGTATTTCTGCATTGTCTTGTAGAATATTGTTCCCTTTGTTCATTACATATAGCGCACAAAACCATCGATTCGTGTACTGATTATAAAATGTTAATTGTTTCTTGAATAGTGAATATAAGGCCCCAATATCTTCACGCTAAGATAACAATACCAATATAGATTGAATTGGGCCTCTATTGAATTCCAATTCGTGTTTTTAATATTTCCATTATTTAGCTCCTTTAAAAATCGAAATGTTCGTATTTAATTAATTGGGGTTATACAAATAATGATGACACCACCTGTAAAACAATATAAAAAAGAGTTCAGAATTATTTTTTTTATATCGAGGCAGTAGATTAAAGATTGTAGAGTATTTTTTTATAAATTAATGTAAACTTTAACATCCAGTCCACTAGGCAATTCGGGACTATAACATGTTGTAGACCATCTACTTATTTAAATAATTCGATCGGGGCGTAGGGATCTATAGCACCGGATGGAAATCGGATGGCTCGGAGAAAAAACCCTTGGGGTCAGTAAGACGATTCTACTCGTTGTCAGGTACAGATCGAAACAACGGTATTTGACTCAATGGCAGACCTTATGGTCTAAAGCGCACACGTTAGACCACTTGACCCACCCCCATTGTCAATAAAATTATTGATCTAACGTGGTTAGTGTAATCGATGAAATTGATATTGGGCATGTTGTCATATACAGTGGCACTCCTGAAATTATATTCCGACGGTGTTAGGCATCGCCATTGTTAGGCATCGCTATTTTAATACACAGGCTCAACTATTTTATTATTTACAAAACCTGTTCTTGAAACATTTGTTTCTTATTTAATTTCTAGCCACGTGGCACAAATGGAATAGAATTAGAAACACCGGAAGTGCTTTAAAAGTCACAGTCATTTTTTTTTTGGAGGTCGGACGGTGCACGAATAATAGTGGACCTAATAACCATGTTTGTTTTTCCAGCCTCGCGGAATTATTAAGACTTTTGGGATATCTTAAAGACTTAGTGTTCGAGGTTTAAAAACAAATATTGACCTAATCACTCCTCGTTATGTATATATTCGCCATCTTATATAACTCCGAGGTTAGTGACAATGTATTTGAATAATTGACATTGTTTTAAAATGGTGATATAATAAAAGACATGTAAAATGCTACGTGTCGAATATCACAAATGTACTTGGAGAGGATATTCAAATATTTTAATGAAACCAATTTCACGAAGCAGGTGGATTGTGTTGAGGTCGTAGAAAAACAACCATTATTATCAGGAATAACTGTTCTTGTCAATCAGGAATTCTTCAAGATTTGATTCTCTCCCTTCTAAAAGAGCTTTGATGTCGGTAACATTGAAACCAGGCGTGATACCGTTCTACTAGATAAAATAGGAGCTTGGAATGAGTGCATTGTCTGTCTATTCAATTCAAAGGAATTGACTGATATAGATAGACATGTAGATAGAACTGTTGTTAAATGATTCAATAACCCCACTTTATTCTGACAATAGGTTTGTTCCACCCTTGGCAAGACCTGGCCCCGAGTTCACAAAGCATTCTCAGACTTGAGTTGAGAATTTACTCAAAATTGTTCGCCTTAGTTTAACTAAAAGTAACCCTTTATAAAAAAATATATTAAATACACCAATATGATACTATATGCAAAGTTTTGTTTTTCTGGATCAAAAATGTTTTTCATAAACAGTGATTGAAAGTTGAGTAAATTCTCAACTTACGTCTGAGAATGCTTTGTGAACTTGGAACCGGGAAAAACAAAACATTTCTTGATTTATTAAGCTAATAGGAAATGCACGGATCACGTTTTGTAGAACTATATCACCATTGGTTAATGTTTTTAATTTTAAAATGTTACTTTTTTGCGATAAAACACAAAATCCAAATATTCTGCTTAAATCGATCTGTACTTCCAAAATGTCTGATTATAAAAACCTTAAATTTCTGCTAAGAAAAACGAAAACATTAAACATTGGTCAGGTCCCATAACGGTCGTTTTGATTGACATTCCTAGAAATTCGTATAAATTCTGTCCTTTAAGTTCTTGAAATACAAACTTAATATTGTGTTATAAATTCGTGAGAAAATAGTGCAATAATTCAACGATTGTAATCGGATTTCACAACACGTTTTAAAAGAGATTTAAGGTAGATTGGTCGAGGTCATTAAATCAAGCCAAAATACGCCTTTCATTTTAAATAGCGAGATTAGATTTGTAAGACTAGCCTGAAAGGTCCGCCTCAGTTTTAATGGAATTCTTTTCAGATGGTGTTAACGAGCTGGAGTTCTAATCCCAGCTTAAGCTGCTGCAAGTGTTCGTTGAACATAATAGACACAATTAATCTGAAGCAGAAATCGGTATGTGAACTCTAATCCTATCCGATATTTGATAGCTTCTTTAGAAGTACGTTCCAATAGCAACCCTCGTATCTTAAATAACAAGAACACAATTTGTGTACATATTGTTAATGGGTCGTGATGATAAAATGTAATATTCAACAATTCATTACATTAAAAGCATTGGTCAAAGAGATTACCCTTGTGTGATGCACAAAAAACATCGGTTTTCAACAATAGGGTAAATATCGGGTGTTGGGTGGGGTGTGATATTAAATTGAAACATTTAATTGCTAATCAAAAGAATGTACGAAAAAAGCCTTTATGGTGACGAGTGATTAGATTGAATGTCTCGCACATAATATTTAAGATATGCACGGGAAACTTAATCCAAGATAGTTAATACGCAAGTCAACCCAGTGACTGTTACCTCAAATTTGAACCGACATCATTCATTCAGTTAGTTTAAATGAAATAAAACCAAGTACGAACAATCCAAACCATTAGACAAAATTCGAAGTCCTAAATAACGGTATAGGCAAAATAGTGTAATCTGGAAAAGTAGTGTAATCAGCATATGGACTGTTCACCGTGTACAATATACAAAGCTTACGTCAGTGTTATTGCATAAAATGGTGATACTTTTAACTTCTAATTATAATATGTTGATGACATTGGGTTTATAACACACCATTTTGATAACAAAAAAATGATTTCATTTGGACATTTGGTATTAAATACATTAACCAAGTAAAAGTACCGATCATCTTCCACAGTGCCATTTGATTACTATTCAATTATTTTGAATGTATAATACCGATCAACAGTTTTACTGACAAATACATTGTACCTGTATTTGAAATCCATTGCCAAGGATTTAGATTCAATTGAAGGTATTTTTGTGAACACCTGTGGCTTCAAATCAAACGATCTTAAGACATTTTCAAGATGATGAAGTGTTGGGTAAAGTAATATGGACATTACCTGGTCAACATTATCAATAACATCAAGGAACGTTGAAAAGCTCACTTATAAACATAGCTAGAAATCTCAAATTGTTTAATGTAAGAATGATGAAAGTTTAAGCGAGTGTCGGTGAAGATGAAAGTGTTTAATCACCTGTTATAATAAAGAGTAACGGACAACCTGTAGTCCTGAGGTCACATCAAACCAGTCTTAACAAGACGTTCTACTAATTCTTACATAAATCATAAACATATAGGCTAATACATCCCAGCCAGATGTTTAGTTGATGCACTAGAAAGATTAGGTCGCACCTTCGGGAAGACTGGGAAGAGATGAAAACAAACTCCACCTTTTGTATATGTTTAACTTCAGATCTTTTGGTAATGGATGTGATGAAAGACTGGCAAATATCAGATACATGCTAGGTCCAACTGGATGATATTATATTCGACATCTATACTAATATTTGTGACTGTCGTTTGTCTAGCTGCCTCTCTGTAGTGAGTTGACGGCTATAGTAGGGCAGTCCCGGGCTGAAATTTGGTGTTTAGAGGTAGCTTGGCCGGACTAATACCATCGGTCTCCGATTCACGCAACTACCGGTGCATGCTTCTTCCGGTTCATGGTTATACCCGCGCCACGCCGAGTCAATTGCTAGTACATGTAGTTTATAATTTTTGTAGACTTGTTTATATAATTAATTTTGCAGCATCCATTACCTTTGCTAGTGTGTAATGATCGTCCTTGTTCCTAACAAGGCTACCATACACACTACCATGAACAATAAAAAGCACGAACCCTGCTAGAAACAAAATACTGAATACAAGATAATTACTATGCGTTAGTTCCGAAATGACGTGAATAGTGGATTCTAATCCAGATATTTTTTAACGTCTAAATGATAAACGCCGTTGAACTAAGCTTACCGTTTAGTTTAAATAATTCAGCATAATAAACTTATGTAAAACACATAATATAAGAATTAACCGAAAGAAAATATTATCTTTGATGAATATTAAGTATTTATACCGGTCTTTAATATCATTAAACCCCATGGTGTAGCAAATTGCAACCTTTTTTACAATATAAACATCAATTAGAATTGTAAAACCAAAAATTAACGTTTTATTTACATAAACATAAGAACCAAATTTGAATTTCATTAAGATGTTTTCTTCCTCAGTTTTGTGGAATTACAAATAGGTTGATAATTTTTTTAAAGGAAAAATAATGTTTTCTGTATTTCTGAAAATGTATAATTAAGAAAAAGTTATCATTGTTTTTGAGATACTGTATTTTAAATCTACCGGTTTTTACACTCAACTTTATACTAGTACAAAAACAAAATAATGTTCAGTTTCTTTTTGATATAAACATTACAGTCTTGGATCATATTGGGATTAGGTTGCGTTCACATTTCGATTAGTACATGTATTTAAATACCAAACCACCTGGGCTGTGTTAACAACGAGATTAGCATCCGAAGTTAAATATCACCAGACATTAAAACCCAATGTGAACGCAGCGATTATTCATTCGTACAAGATCACGTGCCATTTTGATGCGCCACCATTTCGTCTGTTTAGATAAATTCTTATTGTAGGTAAACCATGATGGGTATAAATGTGAACCGACTTTAAAAATCTAACGATTACAGTGTGTGTAAATGTCTTGTATTTCCATTAAAGACTTGGGGATCCAACTCAAACCCCTAACCATGCAACTTTATTAGACCAAAGACATCGGAAGGTATATTACAGGGAGCTTGAAAAGTGTATTTAATACCTCCAGACTGATTGTTTGGTCCCTTCCCGTATGCATCAGGAAGGAGGGACTAGTAGTTCGGATGGAACGAGGAACATACAACCGAGATCCCTTGTACACATTTGCGTGCACGTAAAAGAACATTTGACAGTTGGAATTCTAAACATGAGAAGGCCGTTTATGCCCAGGACGTTTATGCCCAGTTTATGTCCGGTATAAAGGATTTGACTAGATTATAAATATATATTATAATTCTACACTTAACCTCGTGTATTGACTTTAATGATCAAGTGATATTTGCTGAATAAATAGATACTTGTAGTTGAACGTGACGGACAGTAGATCTCATTATATACAGTATGAATAATACATATTGTTAATGTGTGGATTATTTAACACCTGGCTGTAGTCCCAACACGTATACAAACTATTCACATCTACTTATCTATATTCATGTACCAACATATATATATGTACAGCAGTAAATCGGCTATTTTCTGTGACTGGAATAGCTCTAGATTCGACGATAATGCAGTCCTAGGCTTTACACCTTTATGGCAGAACATCTGTGGGCATGCTCAGAATCAACTGTGTAAATATATACTTACAAACATTATGATTCAGCTGTTATCCACATACTAAATAATTTTATTTTGTTTGTAAAATACAGGAGAGATACACGGAGTTAATTCTATATCTAACCACATCCTCTTAATGAACACATGTGTAAGAATATTCATAGAAAATGATCATGGTGTGCCTTTAATTCATGATAATGTATTATCTAGGACTAAGGATGTCATAAACGCACCCGTTAAAAGTATCATTTTTAATCTGATGCACTTTATTACATACATAACATCATGTGCCCATATTTACAGTTGAAGTCTTAAACCTTTGATAACACTATACAACTATATACTGCTATCAAAATGAATATACGGTTGAATACGCCATGACACTTTGAATGTCATACTCAACTTGGGCTGGCTGGCTACAGTTAGCTCCGAATGAGAGGAGACACTAAGCTAGTTAATCGTCGTTTTAAGTCCTAAATCAACGATTTTAGTTGAAAACACTAAGTATTCTTCGAGGATTTCGTTGGGTATTATTTTTGCTTGCATTTAAGACAATTAAAAAGGTCTAGTTTTTTTTGTGTGTATGACAGGTGTAAAACGAAGTAGAACCGCATTACAAAACAGTAAACTAAATTTTGGATATGGCGGCCATTTAGGGCAGAGATTTATTCCCGAAGTATGAAGTAGATAGATCTGTGTGTGCAGATTGTTTGAATACTTTACAATGTGAAGATGGGAGAGCATATTATATAAAATTAAAAAGTGACATCTGTACGACCTCATTATTCCTAAATAAGTTCTTTCAAAAGTAACAATAAACATATTTATTCTATTCTTTTTATTTTATGAATTTATAATCAATATTCGTATAAGTATGAATAGATGAAGATTAATTTTGCTTGCATGGCATGCATTCTGAACATATTAAACATCTTTGCTTTGGATGTATCAAATAATTTACATAGCAAAATTGTCAATATTCATAAAATAATGAAAGTTTTTCTTTGCAAAAGAATTCAGTCTCCTGTTGGATATGTTTTTAGAACATGATTATGCAGATGTAGATATAAAAAGTAGATATATACATATTAATTTTATGCGAACACTACGCATGTATATATGATGATTTATTTTTAATTGAATATAGAACACACACAAATGTGTTAATTAATTGTTCTAGTTCTTGTGGATTGGTCTATGGTCTCGTTTAACCAGGCTCTTAAGCTAACGATCGTCCAGTGGGGCGGTGTCTGTCTAAATGCTACACTCATAACTCTCTCTATAATATATCTTCTGCAATTTCTTAATATACCGACAGATCAGGTAGCCACTACAGGTCCGGCGGTGGTCTTTACCCCCCCCCCTCCCAATAATTTGGCCACAAGTACTCTTTTCTCTAGGTTATTGCGGCTCTGGACCCTCGCCCCTATAAGGACCTACGGTGAGAGCCCTCCACTCGAGAATTGCTTCCGCCGGCCCTGCTCTGAATTTGTTCAAATTTATTATAAGCTTCAGGACCTCGAGGTGCTAATCTATGCATCATGGGAATCAAAGGAAAGCTATGGACTTTAGAAGAACAACAATCTGTCAATGTTCCGTAATGAAATGAAAAAAAATGAAGGATTACTAACGAATTACCATGCACAATATAACCGAATCCTCTCAGCATTGCCCCACCCTCCCACTCTTCCGTCCTGACTCTTTCCCTGGTGGTTAAGAACAAGTACCGAAGTCCAACCATGTTCTAGTTAGCGTGCACTTAAAAGCAGCCTTGACAATTGGAATTCGATGTCGGAGCAAATTGAGACACCCCCCCCCCCCAACTGCATAGTGTACGTCTTTACTGGCCCATCGGTGCAAACATGTGAGACGTAAAACTCCATTTCGTTAAATGTTAGTTGTCTGGAAAATGTCCTATTTTCTCCAAATAGTTCCAACAATCTACAAATTTGCAATCATCAAAATAATAATGGACATGGGGAGTAAAGAGTCGGACATGTGGAACCTGGTCACATAACTGCCCTGACGACTTTCAGTGTGCGACCCGTATAACCGAAGGTACATTTTATGGGAGATGCTATTTGTAGGACGGTTTGGGAGGTTCGCGTGTTTCCGGAGTTCAAAATGGCCGCTTTATATAAATGAGAATTTCGGGCAGAACTAACCCTGATCGTAACCCTTTTTAGTAGACTGAACTTGTATCTAATTTACCATTTACACTTCTTAAAAGGGGTTAGGGTTCGGCTTTGTATTCCCCAAAAGGCTCATTTGTATAAACCGGCCTACAATTACCATCTCCCAAATTTTATTGCGGTGATATAATTTACACATTTACCACAAAGACAATTTACTGACTATTTAATAACTTTGATTTATCTGATATTAACCAAACAGCTACGCCAGTTGTTAATAAAGTATTAAAATGTCATGCGAAATGTCGAATTATTGTTTCAAAAAGCGGCAAGTTCGTTCCTATTGTAATCATAAATCAAACGCCTGGAGAAAGGAGACAACGAGCCCTGGATGATAAAGAGGATAATTTATGAGGACATTAGGTTGGGTTGTCCAGTTATTAGTGTTCTTATCACTTAATACGAGAATTTATTAGTTATATTTTAACACTTATCAAACGCCTGTCATGATGTCACACACCTCTCTTAACTTTGACGTTTTGGTAAACATAATCTTAGCTTGATAAATCTTGACTATAACTCGGTTGCCCAGTGACGATTTAATAAGGAATAAAGAAAGTAAACATATTAGTGTTGTTAATTTGGAGTTTAAAGGATTTTGATATAATTTATCATAAAAATGAAGGAAAGGTGTGATGTGTATGGTTCGTAGAGATATTGGGCAATAAATATGTTCTTCATGAATAAAAGTAGTGTAGTAAATTAACAGTCCTGGGTAGGATAGTCATTTTGACAGAACTATCAACGCTCACGAGAAAAGGGGTCAAGGTTTTTTTGACAGATGCGCAATTATCCGTTCTGAGAACCGTTCTCAAACCGAATGGCGTTTACATTACGAAATTTAACCGTGCTGTACTTCAGTGACCAAAATTGGGACGGTTCTAAAAAAATTGGTATCCGTCCGTTCTCAGAAACTCTTAACCGTTTCTGGCATGCTTATTTTTTTTTATGTAAATGGGGTTTAAGAGACGACCCCAAATATTCAAAGCAAGTAAGTGCAGTTTTGTCAAATTCTCTATGAATATGATGTATCACTATACATATCCGACCTACTTCCTCTTCGGAAAATCACAATTATCTGGCCATCATATCACCATCGTCAATCGATTCATTTTTAATATAAAAAGGGATATTGCATTAAACGCGTGTCTTCAAAATTGGGATCTTTCTTTCAAGATAAAGGCATCTGCATGCAAATTTTAACTAAGCTGTCAGTTCTTATTGATATGGTATGCAGTGAATCTATCTTTGTCTATTTTGAATTTTGAATAAAGCCCTCTACGAGTCATTTAGAATGATTTCAAATCAATATTCGTTACTGTAATCGGCATCTATTTACATAAAATCAGATTATAATGTATTGATAAAAGAATTTGTCATGCGAAGGTTTAGAATGGGGAAATTAACTTATTCCCTAGAAAGTAATAAGAAGTGACAGTCCCTTAATCTAAAATTGAGAACCATATATCAATATATATTATATACAGCCCGTAGTCATATCTGGTTATATGCTCATGCATTAAAGAGGGTTTGCCAGACAACGCATTGTCAGAACCAATTGTTGACATGTCGAATAATAATAAAACAAAAATGTATATGTTTGTATATCTAATATTGTACTGTAGGTAAATACACAAAGTTTAAAGCGTAACAATTTTGCATCAATACCCGGAGGATAGGTAACCTTGAGAAAGACTTCCAACTCTGATGGCAAAATAAGCTTTACTTTTGTTTTGGGTGGTGAAGTGCTATAACTTCTTTGAAATGAAAAACAAACCCTTCTTTGAATTTAAGATTCTTTATGAACGAATGTGGCATTTTAAGATATACCAAGACAATAAAAAAATCGATAACAGTGATCTACTCCGACGTACAGTAACCCACAAACGACCTGGAAACATTTTCTTCAAGATCTCAGATCTCTAGAGTATTTACTAGGACATGAAACGTTTCACAATGTTTTGGGGTTAAGGACGGCAACTCTTAAACACACACACGACAAAAAGAACAGCAAAATTTTAGTTCGCAAGATTTTAGGGTTACGGGCAATAACCAGAACAAGTCCAAAATTGATATTGATCACAGTTTTCTGTTCTACTACTAGTCAATCAGAACGTATTTGTTTGTGAACTAACATGTAGATGGACCGAATGAAATGAGACAAAGTTCAATGTAAACTACATGGCTACAAATCTTCTGATGATAAATTCTTATCGTATAAAACCCTTTATTCCAATAAAGTGACAGTGGGAATATTAACATCCGGTATCCAGCTGATTCTACATGTAAGTAATACATATTGTTGTATAATGTATATGTAAAGAACAGCCAGTATACTTATAATGTAAGTATAATATACTTGGTGATGTAAGGTCTGTAAGTAACATGTAAGTATCAAGTCCTCCGTATGCTCATTTGATAAATGATAATAGACCTTATCGCCTCTTTAATGACAATTTAAAAGATGACCACCATCAAGCTGAGAAAGCCCCTTGAGGGTTTCATTGACTGGTAACTCCATATAAGTATAAAGTTACACAAGATTACATCATTAATTAGTGCAAATAGACTATATAGGTATTAATGAACCTAATTAGGTAATTAACTAATGACAGAGGTGATTCATCAACAAACACCCTATTGTGTGTTAATGATAGATAAAATAGTTTAATTACGGTATTTATCACTCATGGGAATCTCTCTTTAATACACCTTTCAGGGTTTAATATCAGACGCGGTACATCGTAACAAATATTACAATAGACATAAATATACCATCATTTATTACAACAAGCTGTTAATTATAACATAAACATCTGTTCTTATTGCCTGGTTTTATTGTTAATGTTAAATTAACTACAAAGATAAATTCTCGATCTACTAGATAAATATCATTATTGTTTTTAGTAAAAAAAGTTAAATTATAACTTGTTTATATGACATACGGGTCTTTTATATAAAAAAGATGGGTGAACTGAACAAACAAAGATATCTAGTCTTTATTTGTGCTCTTCGTTTTAATGCCGTGTCCACTGATAAAACATGCTACAACCCGGTTTCAATAAGCAAGTCATCTAGTTAATTGGGAAGCTCTATGTGTACAACCCTGGCAGATGCGGATCCAGGGGGGGGGGGGGTCGTAGCCCTCCCCCCGCCCCCTCAGCCCCAGTGAGACTGGTGTTGTAGTTCACATAACTTCTCTTTAATAGGTGATATAAACATGATTTTCACAGTGTCTACGCCCAAGCAAAGCGATGAAGACTCTTGAGACTGCACCAAACCACTTGTTCATGCGGTACTCTGATGAATACCGTAACCCTTTGCTCCAATGTATGCCCCCCCCCATCCCTCGACAACATCCTGCATCCGGGCCTGCCTGGCGCGCTTGTCTGGAGGTAGCGGGTCCGCTACCGGTGTTGACTGATAAGTTCAACGGGATCTCCCGGCATGGTTTCCCCTTACCATTATCCAAATACCATTCTTCCATCCAATCAAACAGTTTTAAGTCGATATCACAATTATCTTATCTCTTCTGTTAAGAGAGTGGGGTAGGGGGGAAATCCTTATGAAACCGGAAGACGACAACTTGAGCAAGTATAGTAAGTGCGTCTTTCCGTCCTGAAAGATCTTTGTTGTACAACGTGAACAGGATATCTAATTCTCTGAGGAATCTGTTACGCAACACGAATTATAAGGTATTCAACTATGAAAATAATTCAACTGGGGTATATATATAGGGGGGTTAGGTTGACCTAGTGGTCTAGACTGCCGCGCTTCGACCTCTAGCTGGCCGGCCACCTCTGGCTTCGAGCCCTGGTGTGAGCGTATGCGGCATGGAGATAGGGGCGCCTTCTCAACCTCGTGGGTTTCCTCTAGGCACTCCGGTTTCCTCCCACTGCTAAAGACTCCTACGCGCAAGCGAATTATTGAAAAAAATTAAACCATATGTTAGTCCCGAAATGACCTGGTTGTGTTGAGTGGACGTTAAACCCCATTTCTCTCTCTCTCTCTCTCTCAACTGGGGGAAGCAGGGGTTTAACATCCACTGGACACAAACTAGGCCATTTCGGAGATAACATATTGTACACTTTTATTAAAAAATACCCTTACGCGTACGGATCTTTAGAAGTGGGGGAAGGTCCCAGAGGAAATCCACGAGGTTGGGCAGACGATTATACTCCTGGTCACGTACATGCTTGAGTTTGAAACCATGCAACTCGACACAATGGTAGAACCTGTGCCAGGGCCGTATGTAGGATTTTAAAAGTGGGGGTGCAGCAGATTGGTTGGGCGCAAAAACAATACTCAACCTACTGATATTGATCATAATCAAGTGTCAAAATTGAAAGGTTGTCAAAAAAGTTTGGTATTTTTTAAATAGCGCGCCTTACTTTCGTGGGATGCGATGTACCCCCTGCACCCGCTAGATACGGCCCTGGCTCAATAGACCCTAAAATAATCCAGTACCAGACCAAATACATTAAGAATACAACATATTTTAAATCGAACTGATCAAACCGAAGGAGTGTGCGTCTCGTCTTTATCAATAGTTCATGGCCATTTTCTTTGACTAAGGTATTACAAAAAATCAATAATACGATAAGATTATTACGTACGCTGCATTATGAAAGTCGACATTAATTATAAATCCAAATTACATTTCTATCGGGCCACACCCAAACGTACATTGTCAATTCCAATTTATGTGCCACACCCAATGAATTGCAAATTTCTATCATTGACATATTGAAATATATCCACCTGTCAATCAATGTAATGATTTTAATATTAGTACATTTCATACTGGGAGCCACCGAAGATTGTTAGCCAGGAGATCACGGGTTCGTTATTGGTGTTGACCGAAACTTTTCCGGAATGGTTTCCCCTTGCCAGTGGTACATGATGGAAGGTCCGGTACACATTGTAGTGCATGTACACGCAAAAGCTCCATTTGCAGTCCGTGCATAATTTACCACATATCGCACTGTATGACGTAGACCCGTCTTTATTAGCCCGGGAGGATATTAAACCCCATTTCATTTCAACTCTTCATTCTACTCCCCATCCCGTCTTACAATCACCACTTACAACGTGTTAACTACACAAAGCATCCTTAAAATCAATATCATCTCAGACTTTGATCAATCGGTGCTAAATTTCAGAAAGAACAATAACTTCATTGCAGATCATTTACACCTTTTAGTCGGGCAAGAATTGATTCCGAAAGCGATAAAAAAAACACCTTTATTATTCATTCGGTGCGAACACGTCTCGCCTCCACATTTCAATTCAAACAAAGATGGCGGACAATCAGAGGCCACATTTGTCAATAATTTCGTCCTTCTTGCTCTTTTGCTCAAATTAAAATAATATTGATCCGATTGAACGAAACTATTAGGTTGAGTAGTTATTAAATATTTTAATATCGAATAGTTCTTGCAGTGATCGGGCCATTTGTTTGCCTACAAGGCTTGGATTTCATTGAGTTATGACTCTGGCGTTTTGAAACTGTAAGTAGAACTTCCGGTGTTAAATTAAACAGGTCTATAAGCTCTTTGCTGAACAAACAAATACGACTGACGAGTTTGTATTTTTATATTGAAGTATTCAAGGAAATAGATCGAGCATGTTTATGTTCTGTCTGGCAGATCAAACAGAATCAATTTGTTTTGAAAAAGGAAGATCTAGTCCAATAAGGTAACATTGATTAACCCGATTCCAATATATAGCAACAACCTAGCTGATGTCACAGACTTACAATTTTTTAACACAGGAATGTGCAATATTCATTTAGCAGGCGAAAAGAATTCTAAAAGTGCAAAAATACAAAACCAGTGTTTACATAAACCTGGGTTTAAATTGTAGCTGCACATAATTTACTGAATTGAAGTACATTAACAAGGTGTTTATTGGGTGGGAACGTTTCATTCTAAATTCCACAACAGTGAACAAACATTAGCCTGTAGATTCTAATAAGAAATATTTAAACCCGTACTTTGATAGAGAATGTTACTATATACATAAAATATCAAATAGTCTTTGGGGTTTTTTATTTTAAAAAAATCTATCGTTTATAGAGTTTTGAGACTTCACGACACGTAATTTGTTATATTTGCCCACTACTCTATCATTGTTAAAAGTTGCGTAGCACGTCATCAGTGTCTACAACTACAATCAAACAAAGTGTGGATACAGGGCCTTTATCTAATATTAATTGACAACGCAGGAAATAAATGAAAGTAGGGAATCAACAATGGCGACCACGGTTAGTGTCAGTTGCTGTGTATTATGGGAACAACAAACAACTTTGTTACTAACTTCAACATCCGCTTTGAAACATCAAATGTACCTAATCCAACTTCAAACTAGGTCATAACGCGAACGTGGTTTTCACAAAATGTAGGTTCGTCTGACCAACCTCGTGGATTTTTTGTCCAGGTCGTCCGGTGTCTACTCACTGCCACAGATCTCTAAGCACAATACAGTTTTTTTAAAATACTATTGTTTCGTGTTATTGCCGTAATAACCAATTTTGTGTCGTCGAGTGTGCGTTAATCTTAATTTCTCTCTCTTTTGCCGAACCTGGGTCACACATCGTCCATTGTGAAATATATGGTCTGTTTTCATACAGTGCATCACTATTTAGTGCATGCTTATGCTAAATGAAAAACATCACGTAAAAGGTTCATGTGCATAAAGGCAGAGGAGATGGTGACGGGTCGTGAATAGCGTTGACATATTGAGTGGCGGAAGAATAATTTGTAGAAATAATGTGTAAACAGGAAACATGTCTGATCTGATAACATCGCAAAGTAGTTCCTAAATACAATCTCCAAGTGCATTTGTCTATACGACCGTTTCAATACTAGTACTTTATAATTAACAGTAAACTTCATTGACTTGATTTGATGCCGGGCTTAACGTCATAAGATCAGAGAGATTTAAGAAAAATTTGCGATGTTTGAATTAGTGCATACTGTTTGTTTTCTGTGTTCTATTAAAATATTAAGCGGTAACCGACTATATGACATGTTCTGAAATCACAAACAATTGAAATTAACACCAAGTCGATCACCTAATTAATTTTTAATCGTAATCATTAATAAATAATGATCGGATTTTACCTAATTATCTTAATCCTGGGGATTAATAGAATATTGTGGACGATTATGGCAGATTTTGAAGAAATCTTTTCACCTGCTCGGCGTAGTCAGGTAGAAGTGTTAATTAAAAGCCCACCTGCTAAACATGTATGTGTTAATACATCTCAATAACTAGCTAAGTACATGTATTCATTATAATACCATCTCGTGTTGTGACACCCTGACCTTATACAAAACCCTACACACCTCCAGTCACAAATAAATTACAATATTTAACACAACATTTCACTCTAATTAAATTTTTCATGCCACCTTTAAATATGTAACAAACAGCATTAGCGAGTTCGCCTAAGGGTCTGTTGACACGCCCTATAAAATCCCTTAGCGCCTTTTCAGTACTTTTCAAGCGGTGTAAATGTGACTGTTACAATGGTATTGTTGCCCTTCGGCGAATTTTTAAAGAAAAGCATTGGTGTGTTGTTACCACCCCCTGATAAGCTTCAGTGTGTGGACTCTCTGTATATGTGCAATTAGATGTTGAGGAAATAATGTTTGAAGATGTATTGTGAAAAATCAACAACATACTAATTAACATTCAACACCTCACCAATACATTTTAGAACAAGGTTTTGTCGACAGGATGTAGACCAAAAGTTGCCCTTAAGATAAAGGTGCAAGGCGCCCACGGTAATGCCGAATAATCACAGACAAGCACAACTTCCACACAAGTTTCTCGCAGTCCCATTTACAATAAACACAGGCGGTATTTACATTACACGCCCCTGTTCTATGCCTGGCTTTACTGGTATTCAAACACAGAACCCGAGTGTAAAGACCGCTAAAAGATCAAAGACAATACGGTATGTGTCAATCAAATGGTATTTGACGTTCACGTGATTGACAGGCCGATGGTATTAGGTTCTGAGAAACTCGGCGCTATTCGGCATAGTGTGAGGTCGCGGTGTCCACACGCCCTGCACCGATGTTTCTTGCACTTAATATCACCTGAAAAATTGTTTGAAATTTAACCACTAGCAAACAGTTGCTTTGATGTATACTCCATAGTATATACTAAGTAATAAAGGAATATGGCGCCAAGACATGAAAGTTCATGGTCGTTGTACTGTAAACTTGATATTTGAAACTTTATCATAATAATATCTTCAATTATTAAAAGGTTGCTCAACCTCTTATTATTCTAGATGCTATTTCAATATTAGGTTTAGCGAGCGGATTATATCCCGATCATGGTATAAATGTAGCAATGCATCAAGCCTAGGGTTTAACTAAATCGCCCAACTCTTCAAATCTCGTGGCGGTGTCAGAGGTCGCGAGATCAAAGCTTCGCGGTGATAGCATGTGATGGCGCATGTGCACCTGAAAGAAGTGTGTTGTTGACCTCGGGGTCGGCCTTCCATCAAATATCGACATTTGACGGGTTGTCTCTACACGATGATAACTGGGTGAAGACTCTAGGGTCACGTCTCCATGCACGGTTGTCATTTTCTCAGCAAATTTTTCAGTAGTCTGAGAAGGGGGCGAGCTAGGTCGCTACAGCTCATTGCGCCGCCTGTACCACTCTCGTTAAAACTTTGCTACCACCCCGCACTCGCTTGTCAGTTATGTGAAAATGGCGGAGAAATAATCGTTTGATGTTAACGAACATTGGCGAGATGACACCAACGCCGTATGAAGGGTAAGCGGTACTTGATAGACGTGGGATCAATCAGAAGGTGAGACGTATCTCATATCAAACGGCTCACATTCTACTTCTCTCTTTACCCGAATCGGGCTATTTTTCCAGCTTTCGAATTCATGACGTTTAGCACGTTAAATCAATGCTGCGTCATAAAATTTTATACCCGGGACACCACGGTACGTGTATAGTTCATGCGCTGGGGAGTACCCGGTGACGTGAAACGAAAACCTAATGAACTAAGCTAAACCAAATTACGAAATATTCAATAATTCATTGGGAAATAGAAACTCAAAACTACGCGGTTATGAATTTATCTTATTTAGCATTTAAATGGTCTAATTATTAAACAAAGGAGTCCTTTGATATGATAAATTCGCCAGCGGCATCTTCGATCGACCCATTGATTCGGAATAACCGACAAAGCATATTTCTTAGTGAATTGTGGACTTTCGTCCTTTACTAAGTAAACCACTCTTCAGATTTAACGGATTCGCAGTATTACGGTTATTTCCGTCATGTGCTAAACAAATACTCGCTTTAGAACCCAGCATTCAAGTCCCCTGCGTCACTTTCAAAGTGAGATATGGTCTACGTGCATGACTCTTTCGTGAAATAGGCTACACGGCATAAATTTTCTGTATTGTTTCCTTCTCGTATGCTGTATATAAATTATCTGTTAACATATCTCAATGAATTATGGATGTTGTAGTTCCTGATTTATTGCCCAACACCATGCTTCAAAACAACTTCCTAGTAAGCTTACTTCAATATACATGTGTACTCTACAAGGCCATCAGCATTCATTAATGCAGTTATGGTATTATGCAATCCGTTGCCCAAATTAATACTCTTAACAAAGGGAGTGTCGACTTAACTGAAACATTTCCACGTCCTGGTATTTGAGCGGAGGGCTGGTTTAGGTGTTCGAATATCGCCAAAAACCCATTCAGTCGAATATAACGAAATATGACTCTAACAGTTTATTCGAAGGTTGTGAACATCGATAATGTTTAAGAAATGGTCAGTGGAATGGATAATACCGGAATGCTTTCCTGAATTTCTGTGACCGTCAGCTTTCATTAGTACTTGTGGATCGTGATTAAGAGACAAGTAGTTCGGGAGCTAATTACTTTTCTCTTATGTGTATGTGTTCTTTTGGAAAACATTTTAGATCAAAAGCTTGGTTCACATCGGGATTCAAATGCGATGTTGACTAAAATGAACTACATTATTTCGCCTTTTTCCCATAGTGTTTCATGATTTTGGGAGACTTAAAACGAAACCAAGTGACACGAGTCGTTTGGGGGCACCGTCGTTTGTTGCCATTACCATTTTCCGAACAATATCCAATGTTGCTGGGCTAAATCCACGCTAAACTATAATCAAATTGATTATTTACCATTTAACTATGAAAACAAAATAAATACAGTACATAATCTCCTGCCTCAGATTAAATGGGATTATAATGTTGTTCATCAAAAGATTTAAGACAAGATTATAAATGACACAGACTTGTTTTGACTTGAAGCAATTTATATTGTCTTTAAAGGATGGCGATTCTTCATGAATTTGATATTTATCATATCTTTGTAATACTAAACAATTATTTTATTAGGGAATCGTCTTTCATTAGATCATAGTTTCCAAGGGATTGCTTTACTGAAATAATATACCTATAAATACTGTATATATCGTCTATATGTGGATGAACATGCTTATATGATTCGTCTCCGTGTGAACGCATTTTCTTATCTTTTGTTATAGAGTACTCTATTTCTCGAGATGGTTCATACTGCTATCCCACCAATACAGCGCTCATTCATTAAATGTTCTACCTGCCTGTAAATATAGTCATTTGAACGCAAATAAAATAGGGCTTAACGTCTGTATTTCTGCACAGACTACAGACTGGACCTGAAGACGGCGTATACCACACAGTGTGCTATGGATTGAGAGGTAAAGAGAGGGTGGGGTTTAAAAACCACTCAACATAAACTAGGTCATTTCAGGACTGAAAATATGGTTTGATTTTATAGGAATAATTCGCTTGCGCGTGGGTATCTTTAGCAGTGAGAGGAAACTGGAGGACAGGCAACACTAATTCTCGTCATGTACAAGCAGGAGAATCAAAACCACGCCACTCGACCCAATGACAGAACATCTAATCCAATGTGCACGCCCAATCCCACTAGGAAGCTACTTAGAGGATTTTTGCCTGGACAGCAAATGTTCAACTGTCAATAGTTCTGTTACGTGCACGTCAGCATGTACATTATGATTCAAACCTACTTTATTAGTATATCAATGTCATTGGAGGTGGGGGGTAGCACGTGCGCGCTGTATCATAAGGTCTGTCATTGCACGTCATCTGCTGTTGTTTCGATTTCTCGGTTGTATGTGACAACGAGTAGGGTCGCCTTCCAGCCTCGTGGGTTTTCTCTGGGTGCTCCGATTACCCTCTTCTGCTAAGGAATTATTGAAATTAACTTTAACCATTTGTTAATCCCGTAATGACCTAATTCGTGTCGAGTGGACGTTAAACCCCATCTCTCTCCGTCCCTCTCTCTATATATATACCACTGCTAAAGCTTGCTATCTATAAATGTCGACTCCACTCAACAACAACATAATTATATTTGTGAAAGTGACGCATTCCAAGAACATTAGACGTAAAATATAGTTAACCCGTATAACCTGGCAACATTAACAATTAGTTGATACCAACAGTCCGTAAATCAGTCGTCTGCTTCGTGTCACGTCATTAGATCTAATCTATATACATTCTACTAATCTCGTAAATTCTCTTTGTTCAATGGGAGATTTGTAAGAAGAGAAAGGCAAGGAAGTTTACAGGGGCCTGTATAATCACCTCGCGGGAGGAAATAAATTAGGGAGGTCACAAATCAAACTCAACTCATTATCTCAACGGGATGACCGGTATACAAGACAATGAGTTTGACGTCCCCTGGGGGAAAGAGGGTTTAGAATAAGGAGGGGTAGTTACAACACGTACACTGGCTATAAATTAACAAACTGTGTCCTAGGTGGAGATTATAAATTATTTAACCATTGAAAGTCGAATGGTGTAATCAAGGCCTAAGTGTTTTCTATCTCTTCATCCGGCCTCTGTGAGATAGCCATCAAGGCTTGGTTACCCACCGTGTTTATTATAGCAGATAAGGATCGTTGAGAACTTCTTTGATCGTACCGCCTAATTGTCCTGTCTGTCAACATTGAGCATCGAGGTCTTTCAACATGTCTATCTCAATCTGTTTTCAAACACCCCTACTTGGCTTAGATTGATTGATAAGGATTGCAATAATATGCTGTCGGCTTTGATCTCAGTCCAGAGCTTATATTAGACCATTAGTGTCACGATACATTCCTTTTTCCCCGGGCTCAAATGAATTCCAATATAAAAGAATACATGTATATCTCCATGTGTTTGAAAAGGACTCGCTAAATCTCTTTTTTTACCTAGATAACACAACCCTTGACGAGCCAACTTACATACAAGAACATCCAGTAGAAAAAAAAGACTTCCTTTATAGTTTGTTTCCCACCCTGAAAGTTCCAAACAATTATTATTTGGCCCTGATGACATTACTCTCAAGTTAATAGATATTCTCATAACTATCGTCTGATATTAGATTAACACAAACGACTTCGAACCGTCTGTTTTCGTGTGTTATTACAAAACGATCGCCATCTTTTTTTTCCTTTGGTCTGCTTGGTTCATGAAACCGTCTTGAAAATCTAATCTATGCTGGCATACAGTCAATAGCGTCGTTGTTAGCTCTCCCACTTCGGAGCTTTTTATCGCTTTATTTGCCTCTTTACAAAGTATACATTAACAGCCCGTCGTGGTATAAATCATTCTTGATTGACAGCCAGGTCATCAAGATGATTGATGGCGAGGCCATGAGGTGACGGCTGGATGGTTGCCATGTATTTAGAAAGCTTCGTTCTGATTGGTTGAATTCCCAACAGATATCATTCATCGTGAATCGTTTTTATTATATGAGACGTCATGTCGGGCCAGCCAGCCAATCACAGTGAGGTGTCGACCGTTATTTACGATCTCATTGGCAGGCGGTAAAACCGTTTCATCTTGAAGTAATTTACAAGTGTTGTCGGCTCATGTTTTGTCGCTGGGCGGCGTGCTTCAATCAGCCCTACACTCGGTACGAAGAGATATGTATGACAGTTGTTGAGAGAGAAGAAGTTCTGTTATAGCGTGAAGAGTATTACGGTCTCAGATCTAAAATCGTTGCCTCCATTTGTTCAAATTTACCCTGTTTCTTGGATTTAACCGTACTACAACACCAATGCTCCTTTGAACCATAGTCTGGATTATTTTGCTGTTATTCAACGATGAATTCCGCACAGTATATGCATTATCACGCGGATTATTTACATCCATTACCCACTACAGTAAGTTATTTCTTATTAACCTATGTATAGCTTAAATTTTCAATGTCTATCATGATTCTATCCGGGATTTGGCGACTTTTTAGCCTTTTTAAGGGCACAATCCATCGTTAATGATGTAAAAGGGGCCAATTTCATATGAACGAAAGGAGCAATTTAAACCAGAATAAGATGCGTGTCAAAACGTATTCCAAACTACATGGTTTCAGGTTAACTTCATTTTCATATTAACCATTACGCATTTTCTTATTAGTTTTCTCAAATTTCTTTGATTTCGACATCAATAACAGTTGAAAATGTTCAAGTAATGCTATACGTTGACTAGCCGGACTGGCACCCTCAACGCGGCTCTCAATGAGTCACGTCTACATATAATCCATACAGAGCGGCGCGCAATCCAAGGCTAAAATAGCTCTAGGTGCCTTTAAGTACAATTACAGTATACTAGTATTATGAAACTGTGATGTGAATTTGACAGAAAAGGGTCAAATTATGGATGAGTCAGTTGTGAAATGAGCAAATCTATCGTAGAAATACAATATAATATTTACTTAATGGTGTAACATTGGCATTTAGGGTCATGGACGATGCCAAATCCAAAATATTTGGATGTCAGTTTGTACGATTCCCACGCCCTACAAACGATGTACTTTTATGTCTATTTTTGTTTATAAAATACAAAATATTGTTTCATTATTTGGGATTTGTTTTAATTGAAAGAGGCTTCTGTATCTATTATTAGATTAATGGTGTACACTGTTATACTCTCCGGGCTATAGTTTCACTATTTCTAGATTTACTTCAAAATTTGCCCGAAGCTCTCACAATTCTTGTGAAATCAGAATTTCTTATTGCTTTGTTCCTCATTTTTAATAACTCTAATATTAATCTCGTATTAAAATAAGTTCTACTTGACATTTTTGTGCCAAAACGCCTTGAGATCTAGTTCACATATTCCATACTTATATATTTTTGTATCGTACATGTATGTATATGGGGCGTTAGCTAGACCAAAATGGCGTTCACATTGAGGGAGAATAATCTTATGAAACATTCTTTCGCTACGAGTAACGGATATTCCCCTAGTAAATTTGTCTTCATGACTAACAAATATACAAAATGGCCACATTTCAACGAAAAAAAGTTAGAAAACGCCACGAGAAGACGGTAGTCTAGGTTATTTATTTAACTCAAAGCCACCGCATGATGAAACATGTATATACGTGGACCGTTAGGTTTAGATAGACGAGAGCCACCGGTATGAGTGAGTCACCGCATCGCCCAACTTTCCTTAATAACATTGGTTGTGTCAACCGTATTGTCGTTCAACTAAATTGCTGAAGCCGTAATTGTTCGCTATTCTACTAGACGTTGATATGATATTTGTCTAGAAAAGTCGTCGATATGTCGCCTTGATTTACTTTAACAATGTGGTAATTATCAGCTCGTTTAGTTGTCAGAAATCAATAAGAAGAATTCGCGTATCGATTCTTTATAAGCAACTGTCGATAAAAGGTTTAAATATCCACTTACATGATGTCCAACAACGATTGCCCTCATTGACTTTTGTCAATAATTATTGTCAGTTGTGTGAATGGTATATTTATCGCCAGTAAGCGTCTCGTCATTAGCAGAAATCAAATACTTTATGCGAAGAAAGAAAATGTTAAAGCTTACCGACTTTGAATTTAAAACATAAAATATCCCGGCTTTGAATTTAAAACATACTGACTTTGAATTTACAACATAAAGCATGCCCCGGCTTTGAACTTGAAGCATAAAACATTTTGACTAAATGTAATGGATAAAGTATTCGTGTCAATTAGCCAAATTGAAACGGAACATTTAATCATTAGCTTCTTTATTTTATCTTTTCAGTTAGACGTTAAAAAGAGTCCACTGGCGCTTTTGGCCCAGACGTGCAGCAGCATTGGTAAAGATGTACCTCCACTCAAAGCTAACGGTGTCCCCCAAGACAGAAAAGATGCTGAAAAAGGAGACAAACCAATTAGTCTAGAAAAGAAAGTGCATACTTCCCCTTGTGTGAAGAAAGAACACCCAAAAGAAGGTGACAAACCGGGATTCAGAACTGTTCCCCCAAAGGATATTCCCCCACTTGTTCCAATCCCGAACGATACTTGTGATAGTCCTACACGTGATCAAAAGATGAGAGAACCCAGCCCAATTGTACATTCTCGACCAGTTTCCACTGGCAGTAAGAGTTCACCGGTTACTACTCCAACATGGTCTCAGTCGAGGGAAAAAGAAATTCATGATCATCATTCCAGAATTGCAACATCGACACCTATACACAGCAAATCTGCCACGCTTCCACCTTCATATTCCCAAGCAAGTATGTCATATGGGAGTATTAAACCAAGCAACCACCCTCTGTACAGTGGATTACATGCATCTTCACCTCTAGGTTATCCCGGTTTATCTTTACATGGAATATCACCAGAAGCTGCAGCTGTTTACCAGTCCCAACTTTTAGCACACTCAGGTCTACATGTACAAGGACTCTCTGCTGCATCAGCAGCAGCTGCAGCTGCCCAACAGTCAGCTTTAAAAGCCAGTGCTGCTGCAGCTGCCTCAATGAACCCATATGTGAGTTATACCCGTGTAAGAACCCCGTCAGGTGCTACAACTCTAGTACCAGTGTGTAAAGACCCATATTGTACAAATTGTCAATTAACTATTCAAACATCCCATACCTCAGCAACTTGTACAACCCCAGGATGTTCACAGTGTGCTCACGAAAAAGCTTTATTAGGACTAGCTGCTGGGGCACAAGGCATGGGAATCCCTGGAAATCATATGTCGTTTTATCCGCAACTTTCATCTTTACCATCTAGTGCTGCAGGACTTTCACCTTTACATTCCTTTTATGCTCACCCCCATAGTGCTTTAAGTGCCCATCAAGGACTACCATATGTGTGTAACTGGGTTGCAGGACATGATTATTGTGGTAAACGATTTAATTCATCAGAAGAACTCATGCAACATTTAAGAAGTCATACATCGAGTATAGAATCAGGTTTACCAGCTGGTTATGGACTTGGATTATCTTCAGCTCTATCAGCTGCTTCTGCAAGTTTGGCTCATTTGGGAGGCTCTGCACCTATTAGTCCCAACGCTTTGCGCAGAGCCTATCCCACAAGTCTAAGTCCTGGATTAATGGCTAGCCGTTATCACCCATACAAGTCCCCGCTTGGAAGTGTAGCTGCTCCCCCATCAGCTCAGCAATTCCCTCCATTGAGTGCTTACTACCCACCATATTCATCTCTGTATGGACCGAGATTAGGAGCCGCTGTTCCTTGAGCTGTTACTTAATAACTATATCATCTATGTTATGTGCCATATTACACCTAAAGCTTACATCTATCTACACGTCATAGAAGAGTTGTTTTGTTAAAAAAGTGTTTTTTGAAATCAAATATTTATATAACTTTAAAATGATTATTTATGAGACAAAGAAAGCTATTTAATAATGTGATGCAGGACTATTGACACTCTTTTTGTCTTGAAGAAATCTCTATGTAGACAATAAATGGTGCTGTCCCAGTAAATAATATAAATTATGTATTATAGATATATAATATGTATAGTTGAGATGTTTTGTATATGTTTGAAAAGTTTTTATTAAATTCTATTTGAAAATTAAAACCATTAAATCTAGATTATTTTATTTATTTTCATTTCTTATAAATTATTTGGGGGTATTATCAACTTGTTGCAGGATCCGAAATTTGGACATCTGCAGAATTTGATCTTGAACAAAGGTGACGGAATAAGATGAATTGTTGGTAGGGATTAGCAGGGAATTGGTATTTTGTACGGCACAGAATGTGACCATGTCCTGAAGTCTATTTATAACTGAAATCAATCCTGAAATTATTCAAATCTACCAATTAGTCGTTTTTCTAAAGCACGGTGGTTAAAGAATATGTACACATCTACATGTATATGCATGGCTAGCTCCCAACATTACTGCTGAAATCTGTCGTAGACACAAAAAATTGGCATTGATGCAATATTTTGGAAAGAAATAGAAAGATTCCAAGGATTCAGGACATTACTAAATGTATTATTGGGTGAAAAAAGCAGCCCCCTCCTTGAGTAACAATAAGGGACATTATTGAAGAGGGCTAGGTTATATTTAAATTGCTCTGCTTCATTGATACAACCACGTACGAAATAGGGGGCCACCGTGTCAAACAACTTTTGACAGATACAAGGCAATTCATTGAATTTGTATTAAACGTTGTCTAGGAAAACGGCCCTTTCCTCGGTACACGTGTCTCTACGGGGTGCGTTTGTGACGCAAATTGACGCATGGATTATGTGCCTCCGGGCAGCCACAGACCGACTATTACCGGAAGTGGTAAGGATGTAGATTGGTGGTCATTGGTTATGTATCCTCTTTACCTTCCACACCTGTTCACGAGAGCCTTCGCATGATGCATGTGATATACTCCGAGGAGTGACATTCTCCTGAAAGGATTTGTCATGTCATTATTTTTCCGAGCAAATGTTGTTAGCGACAAACCATAGAACCCCAAATATCTGCCCCGCCCCTCCAACCATTCCCAAAATCGGTGTCAGAAGACACGGCCCACCAAATGAATCATCCACACGCTGATGGATCTCAAGGGCCAGCTTCCATTGTTTCATCTTATCAATGTTTTATTATTTGAGATTACATGTATTTAAGCCCTTATCAAGTATGCTCCCTAATATCCACCCATTCCCCAACCTCCCCTCCTTGTAGTCCGGGCATTACATATACAACGAAAAATTCTTAATACCAATTCACGCCATTCCTAGATTTTTTGAAATGGTACACCACCCACATTTATATTTAAAATATTGCTGCAGTAAGTCGTAACCTTGACATGCTTACTATAATGGCGTCTAATCTGATCCGTCAAGAGTTAATCTGGATTATCTGCTGGTTATACTTAACATCAAAAGGTGAATTACTTTAGCAACTGTGTTAATATTACCAGGACAAATAGTTTACATATAATATCTTCTGTTTTGTTCCTGTATCACGACTTCATTTTACTTCTGGCGATTTATCTTTTCTTAATTTCCGCGATTTTCTCTTAATTATTAAAAGAAGGTGTTTTACCAGGTGTAAAATAGCTTAGCCTTGCCGTCTTTCTTGTCACCCGGATAGATATACATGTATTTGTGTTATTTCTTATTTCTCAGATAATTGTTAATAACTCATCTTATTTTTATTTAAGTTCTTTTTACTTGAATTAATTACTGAGAAACCATAACATCTTGTGTGGTTGTATTAAGACAGCGTCTAATCCCACTTAAATAATGTCTTTTGTTCAGATGACGCTAAGTTTGTTTTAATAA
Source organism: Patella pellucida (assembly GCA_917208275.1). Lineage (NCBI taxonomy): Eukaryota > Metazoa > Mollusca > Gastropoda > Patellidae > Patella > Patella pellucida. The sequence continues at coordinate 67,875,204 of OU795036.1, forward strand.
AAAGGGTAGAAATGTGAGGACGAAATATCATATTCTCATTAGTACTTAATGTTTAAAATGACATTTAGCTCAATATTTGTACGCTAAGCTATATAAATATCAAATCTCGGTGAAGAAAGGCATCGAGTCCTTCTCCCTGATTATCAAAATCTCAACAATCGTCGCGAAGCTAAGTCGAAAAATATCACCAATAGAGGGAATAATTTGCAATTTGCTGTGGAAAAGGCGTTTGAATTGCCATGTCAACCAACACGTACAATTAATGGTGACGGCATTCTTTGTCTACTGAAAACACATTTGCTGTTGAAATCGGGAATTTTAAACTAGCTTCTTGGGTGGTCTGAGCAGCCTGTATCTTGATTACATATAAAGCTTTGACTAGCATACATGTGCAGTATTATTAGCAACGTCATCCCGATGTCTGTATTTAACTTTTGACAATCGAGGCTATATAACAGCTGATATAATATAGAAGTTTGGGAAAATTACCCAGATATTTGAAAGCTTTCATCTTATTTGGTATTTACTAACTAAATCTCCTGTTCCCACTTGCGTGTTCTAAACGCATTCTTAATAAAACGTCAGGTAAAAGGTCCTACTTGATTAGAAGGGTTCGACCATGCGGAATCATCCCTGTCAAACACCTTTCACGTCTTTATGTTGTCAACAACAGTAGATACCCAAAATGTCAAGACTAATTAGTCCCACCTACTTATAACTCGAGAATATACTTACTGGGTGACCTTTAGTTTATTTGAATAGAAGCTTAAAGGGGACATGCCTTCGTCTTAATTTCAATTCGAAGCCGCGGTGGTTAAAGGATAAGACGCTGAGACGCTAAATAGTAGATGCAATGTTCTGTTCCGGTAGTGACCGAGAAATTTCCGTGGTGCATGAAGGGGGGTCTGGCAAAGAAGGTGTCTAGTAGTTACATCGACGTGTACGTTCAAGAACCATTGACAATTGTAATTCTAAAACGTAGGTCGTAGCGCCGCTGTTCGGGCAAAATTCCCTTATAACACAATGGACGGTGTTTTCATTAGCCCACTAGGCACAGACAAGTTTGACGTTAAACCATATTCCATTTCAATTTCATTTCTGATATTCAAATCATGTACACACGGTTTACTGTAGACGTTGTTATTATAAATATTGTAACATGTTGAATATTAATGGCCTTAAAGGGCAGAAATTGATAAATAAGTTAGTTTTGTGTCACCAATGTGTCACTTACTGTCGACATACTTGTCATAGTGACACGTTGAACATATATTAGCATGGGATGCTGTATACGTTGTCATATTATAAACATCAATCACAAGGGTACGAATTGTCAGAAATGTCATGTCCACTATGTAACCTTGTGTTTGAAGGTGATAAAACAAACACTGACATTTGAGTCACCTGGAGATTTAACGTGTGATTTGTCTAACATTTCACTATACCTGACAACGTAACATCAGGATTTTACACGACACAGATCACAGGACATCTACACAGTCGGTCACGGAATAAATATCTGAACTGAAAAAAAAAAACAACAAAGGCACGACAGCATCAGGACAGACATTATCGTGAGTCTCATTTTCTATGGGTTAAGTGTCGGGTTGATGACTTGTGGTGGGTTCATGAAGCTACAATAACTAGTTGGACTTGACTGTTTGGATTCTCCGTGTTGTGTTAGTGTTTGATGAACAATTAGGCACCATTGCCTGTGATATATATTATTGGTGGGTTTTTTTTGTCTATATTATTTTCAAATAACAGACTAACAAAAAATCCCAACAAAGACAAACACACCAATGTTTGCTGATCTTAATCATTCATTGCAATCATCTTGAGGGGTTGACCATCCAGATTGTTTATAACATGGGTTGATTCTTAATATTCTGTCAAAAAAAACATGAGTATTAGTCCAAACGAATAAGGGCTTTAGTAAAATGCAGCTTAGCCACGGAATGACATCCCAGTGGCAAACAGATGTAGAATCCGGGAATAACCCCCCTGTTGCTGTTGCAGAACAGGTACTCTCATTCAGAACGAAGGGAGTATCTGGTCATGAGACATCTAGCACTGACACACTGCATTATGACAGAATCAAGTATGTAGGCCTACCAATTTACAACCAGACAGCGTTACTCTTGCTGTTTGTTCAGACTAGCTGTACATAATATATGTGTATGCCCCCTACAGAGTTGACAATTTTATGGAACCGCCCGTCGTTATTTTCAACTAGCTAAACAATCGCCAATATGGAAAGCATCATTTCAATTTACGTATTTAAACCGCTCTCCATTAGTGGGAAATGATAGAATCATGAAGTAGGGTCATACAATTAACAGCTACCAAATGTGAGGTTTGGGGGAGTTGGAAGTATGTCAATTTACCGTTATACGACGCCATGATTTAATGATTAAAACTCGAATATACTTTCATCTTGTAGAATTTTAAATAAAACATTTCGGCATTGACAAACAAAATACACTTCCATCTGTAAGTTCTTTTCAGTACTTGGAATTGCTCGTTGAAAGAACCGAACATCCGTTGTTGCTCAGGGTTGTTACAAATAACGAATCAATTAATGACCAACTTTATACACAGGTGCAGAAAGTTCCCCAGTTTATCCTTTACAATTACACAGTTTAATCCAAGGGCAATTTGATGAGTTTAAAAGAAATGTGTTAAGTGTTGGCGACTGTCGGCCCGTCGTTTGATGTATCTCTCAGTACGGTAATTGTATCGAGTAAATTAGAATTACTGGTGTTGGATGCGTGTAGTAGATCAACTCTTTATGAGTACTGTAATTGAAGTGTAAACTATAGGGGTTCGAACATAACTCTCAAAATGGCTGTTTTATCTCTTGGCTGCTTCAATCTACCATCACATGGCCTTTGTACCGCCTGGTTCCATCCTCTTTAAATGTCTAATCCCGTGATATATAGCTTTGGTTGCGGTCCGTTAACATTAGTACGGTCGGGCATCAAAGTCAGGTCTCGTCATAATAACCATTCTTGATGGTAGATAGTCCGTACTAACTTGCCGAATGCTTAACATAAATCGCATTTCTGTATAGACAAATGACGCGATATATCAATTTAATAACATACTGTAGTGTTGTCTAAGTCTTGTTTAAAGGTTAGGGGGCAGGACCGGGTTTTAAATCATCATCCATTTCTAATAAAACGCCTGATATTAATTACGGTGTTGTCAAGAAGTCTCGAGCTGGGGATTATGAGCATTGTGTTGTAGATGTTCGAGTCATTGTTATCTACAGTAGTCCTGCTTAACATGTCATTTTTAATCATTGCGCGCGCTTTAAATAACGCACTAGTGACACCTTGTGATCAAGTGTTTAGAAACAACACATGTTCACCAGTTGCCCTGCCTAACACCTACACTGGATTTAAATGAAATATATATTAAAACAGTAGGCAAAATGCACTGTGTTAAACCCGAAAGTTCTTGAGAAAAAAATCTAAAACACAGATGCCAGAAATTAGTTTTAAAATCAAAAAGATAATATAATTACAGTATATCTAGTAGTTATTTGGTTTTGGGCGTGCACGTGCAGTGATCTAGATTGTGGTATTCGAGATAAAGCACTATGCGATAGAAAGAACCATTATATATTTATATATTACCTAATAAGAACAAGATGTAAAGCTGGTTAAGACATGTCCCTTGGATATTTTAGTTGTGAGAAAGTAGCAATATTGTTATTAATTTTTAAAAAAAATAGCACCGCCGCTTTAAACTCGACGAATCTTACAAACCTCACTACATCTCAAATACAATGTTTAAAAACTCTAATTCGTATAAAGTGGTTGGTTACAAAAATAACATTGCGCCTTGGGGGATACAGAATGGCCATTGCAAGTGCTAGAGGAGTTTAATTTCTTATTAGAATTTCTAAATTAATATATATTTTCAACAATAAATGTGTTTAAAAGCTGATTATTAGGGGTATATTATCACTTTAAGCCGTTATACTATTATATTTATATATATTGTAAATCAAATATTATTAATAAAACAGATCATGGTTCCTCCTTTCTGAGATCACTCACGAACCTGGGTGGTATATACCTTATATAAATATTTCTACGTAGCCTTTAGCCAAAATATTCTGGCGTGGCGAAGTATTATACACGGTAACCTAACAACTATACAAACTGGTATGATAGAGAACAGATACAAGCTGGGAAATTTGGCGATTTATTTTCTCATTTTGTGAAACACCATGTGTCGAGCACCCCGCTTCGTGTATATCTGCTGAAGGTGTACTGTTCCTGAAAACATTGAGATCAAAGAATAACGGAGGACGAGGCTTGACTTTACGATATACTTCTGAAAATAATATATATCACATTCAGACGTATGTTTATATCTGATGTCTTTGGTGTGTTAACTGGAATAGGGCTGTAAATCGTTTTGATAGCCCTATGATGATATGAAATACACTAACATGTCTCCCGTGCCTGTATTTATTTCTTTACCTCACTAGATTTATCTGTATAATAAATGTAGGCTTGATATAAACAACCGTTGCCGACATGCTGTTACTATCCAAAATGGCCGACTAACAAAAACAAATCAACTCGGAAATGCAGACCAGCATTGTCTTGCATCCTTTTGTTTTGTTTTCATCATTTTGTTTTCATTGTGCGACATGAAACCAAAGCACACAGGTTGCAAAGAGCTTTTGTTCGCAATTGTTGAACTATTTATGAATGATTGCAAAATATTGTGTTCCATATTCTTCCATACTTCAAAGAAACGGCTGGTGTTCGTTTTCGGCCATTTTGTTTTGTCTGTAAATTGTTATAGCTTGATCATTTTACGAATTCCGCGTTTGAGGAACACATGAATATACATACGATTCCATGAACAGATATAGTTGTTACATTGTCGAGAAATGCTAAGATTTTGACATTTGTGGAGATATATTGAATAAATCTACCAAGCTGTGTTTTATTTAGAATAGTAATATTTTCAATCTGGGAATTAATAAGCCTCAGCAGTTTAATAATTCAAACCAGACTTCCACCAGAGGATTTGCTCACATGAAACGGCTTATTGAACCGGATAACCCGCTTCCAGCCTTCACGTACAAATTACATACGACGATCTGATAAATTTTGAGGAATTTTGTGTATATATTTCTTACATTTATGACATATACACGAATAGTTTATTAAATGTGTTTCATTCGATCATACTTGTATGTTTATAAATACTAATAATATTACTTTACTTCATATTATAAACGGCTTTAAAACAAACAAAAAAATTGATAATAATAAATTCGCGACCTTGACACCTTTTATAAAGATAAAAAAAGACACCCAGCATATTCTTGGAAATTAAAGATATTTGATTTAAACGTTATTACAATTAAAATATTGTTGTTTACAAATAAACCAATAAAGAAGCATTTGTAAAGACGGAATTAGATATCAAATTGTATTTTGATATTGTCTTATATTTCAAAATTATAATATTTCCACGGAATGGAAGGAGCGGTGTGGGGGGGGGGTAAATATGAAATACTGAAGTTATGCAAACAGTTGTGAGCACGAGTGTTAAACACAACAACGGTAATAGCAATAGAGCTTTCGCTGTTGCTGTACCATTCTTTATGAACAACCTGACGAAAAAGCAGGAACGAAAGTCAAGGTTTATCGACATATGTGGCGGACAAACGCAGTGTTATGAAAACGTTTCTCTGGGTGATCTTTTAGAGACATTTAAACGTCGCCTAAATAAATCAGTAATTGTTCTTACATAAGTATGTGTTATAGTTTATTGTTTCTCTGTAAAATAGGCACTATATATATATCAGCATTGTCATATGAACTTCTGAAATGGATAGGCATACGTATATCTCACAACCCTGTCGTCCTGCACGTCATCCGTCTTATATATAGTAATACAGAATAGTTCCAGAAGCCATAGCTAACAAATTACCCATCCTATTCGCAACGTACTCTCACAGAGAATGGCTGCACATGAAAAAGTAGTTTATTATATATATTTTTAAAAAATAAAATGGAAATGGGAAGCTTTTCTTTTATCAGGATAATTTATCTATACTGGTGACTATAGACATTAGTTAACATGTTGAGCGATCTCGACAGCCTGTCTGTGAACTGTCAGTCGGTAAAAGCTAGGCTGAAGTTTTCTAGTAATATTATGAGCCATGAAAGATTGGAGCCAGATGTGGCAGCAGAGTAAAAGACATGCTCTTTCATCACCCCATTCATTCATCATCACAATAATTAGCAAAAACTACTCGGAAGCAGCGAGGAGGTTTTTGTATTTCAACGTCTACCCACACAGGCTATGAGTCTTAACGTATGCTTTTTTAATACATATTCTCTAATTTATATCTTTATAGATAACATCGTTCAGAGAAGCGATAAAATACGAAACTACGTTTAAGAACATAGTTACATGTATTAATACGAAACTTGCTCTGTAACCTTCATAAATAAACACACACTATCCTTTACTGTCCATGATATACAGGAATGATACAGGTTTATTATGAAAAGAACTAATTTTACGATTTTAGATTTTCAATTGATAAACCAAAGTATTACATAATCAATAAACAAGACATTAAAACCAATTTATTTCAATAAATCATCGAATGCTGACAATTATCAAATAAAGCGAAAGAAGTATAACTTGGATGTTTCACGAAATTGTAGTACTTTGATTGGATAATATTAGAATGGTGTTAGTGCTTAGCCAATCAAAGTTGAAGTATCTACTTAAATTTGGATTTTATCTTGAGTTAAGATTTCGAGAAAACAGGGCCCTGATATTAGTGTTATTTTAATTTTGAATTTCAACCATGGGCCTATAATAGGCCTATACATATTACAACTGATTAATTATTTTTGGTCGATTACCTTAATTACGTTCACCTTAGTCTCGGGTAAGGCTCTGTAATGTATTCAATTTTCTAAGATATACAGTTAGTTATATTACTTACGTCGAGATAAGATAAGATAATCTGATGACGATCCTATTTTGAATATTGCATACGAAATGGAATCAAATGATGTTCAACCTACTACGTTTCTGCATCAAACTGGATAATGTAAACAGGCATACACCATGTTATGTACCAAGAGAAACTTTGCCCTGAAGGCGGAATTCTTTTACGGGCAAATCAACAAATTTATATACGTGTGGGTCCTCGTTTTTCGTCCCATTCTAACGACTAGAAGTATTTTCTAGCCAAACGTCTTGCTCTTCTACAGTCAAAAGAGAAAACCAGGGCAGAAATCCTGAAGAACTTTCATGGCCTACATCGGGATAGACCCCGGGACCACCAGGTTAGTGTACCCGTGCCATTCTCACTGAGTAACCGTGACTCCATGAATACAAAGACTGGACATGATTAATGGCAATATAGAAGAGGCAGACTTAAAGATAGGTTACCAGGCAACTAAGCATGCATCTAAGACAGCTATATCGTCCGACAGTCGTAAAGGTGTGGTAAATTCATTCTTTTGTAGTTAAAAGATTCATTTACAAGACACTGGTATCAAGTTCAATAGAGAACAAATGATTACCTTTGTTGTCTGAAACAGGGGCAATACCTTTAGAAGATATATACGTGAAATTCTATATGCTTCTTCGTTTTACTAATTTAAATAAGATATGAATTTAATACAGATCGGAGGATAACTTCAGTCTTGAGAGCGTTTTCACGGTTCAGCAAAGTGAAGCCGAGGCCATAACCTGCGGAAATTCACTAGGCTTCTTTGTTTTATGAATAAGTAATGCATATAAATTTCATACATATTGCACGATAACTGTTGTCGATAGAGCGTTCACAGGGCTCAACAGATTGAAACAAGGACCATCACTCTAAAAGTAAAAAACGGAATTCGCTAAAATTTCATAGTCTTCTTCGTGTTAATCATTTAAATAATGGAATAAATTTTATACAGAGTGGATTATAACTTTAGTAGTTAGAGCGTTCACAGGGTTCTAGAAAATGAAACAAGGACAAAAACTCTAAAAGTAATTAATCACCGGGAATTGTTGAAATTAAATAGGATTTATCGCCTCACTAATGTAAACAAAATATATAAATTTTAAAAAGATGAGATAACGAATGTAGTCTGTAGAGCGTTTACAATTGTTGACGACGGGCAGACCGACGGACGGATGGAGGCGACGACAATATACAACTACATTTCCACGTTGGCGTATAAAAGACTAATCTTATTCGTGTACATTACAATCATGCAGATGTCCTGGGTATTGGTCGAGTTATTTCAGATATTCTGTAGATTTCACCTTGCGTGACATTAAACGTGTTATTTAAATTATGTGAATTTGAACATGTAGATTTCTATGATATAATACTTATTATTGACAGGGGAATACAATTAGCGTGTCATTTCTCTTCCAGTAATATGTATGTAATTCGTTGTGATATATCTAAAAATTGACGAGGCTAATCCATCACATTTCTCAACTTATTAAATATGACTGATTCATGACTTGGGTTCAACTCTCCGGTCAAACTCTAATATAAAACACAGAACTTTGTCGCCATAGCTTCCTAGATCAAAGTTTTACCATTCCATTTTATTATCATATTAGACACTTATCTGTAAGAAATATCAACAGGTCTTATTCCCGGCTATTTATCTATATATTATATCGAACGTAAACACCAAATATAATAAGACTCGGTTGTATAGGTCATCAGTTGTAATAACTCATATTTAGCTTAATGTGTCTAATGGCTAGAATAATAAATACATAAAATAGTAAAAAGCGAGATGAATTATAAGGTAGAAAGTAAATCAAATAAATGTGCGAATATAGACGCAAATAAATTGGTTTTGGAACGAAATACTCATAAAAAATTTCAGTGACGTCATATATTCTTGGTGTTTTCATCATCAGGAGTTGTTGTTTTCAGAGAGAACAAAATATATATTTGGAATAATACGCCCAGGCGTCTTGCAAATACATACTAATTACAATAATTGTATATTAAGTTTTTTATGAACAACAAATTTGATCATTCTGACGCGATAATGAGAATATTAGCCTTTTAAGGAAGAGATATAGAGAAATCGGGTTTAACGTCCACTCGACACAAACTATATGTTAATTCGGGACTAACATATGGTTTTAATTTTATTTCAACAATTCGCTTGCTCGTAGGGGTCTTTAGCAGTGGGCGGAAACCGGAAGGCCCGGAGAAAACCCACGAGGTAGAACAGGCGACCCTACTTCTTGTCACGTACAACCGGTGATTCGAAACCACGCCAGTTGACCTAATGACAGGCTTTATGATACAACACGCTAACCATTCGGCCATCCAATCCCCGTAGACTATTAAGGCATCTAGCTACTCATAGAGAGAATATTTTCTAAAACAGGAAATGAAATGGGGTTTAGCGTCCTACTTTTTTGCTGCTCCATCCGGGTTAAGTTCTAAAAAAAAGAAGAAAAGTCAAACTTGTTAAAGTATATTTTAATAATGGATAAAAACTGAAAGAAAATGTTATTTGTACATTATTATTAAGTATTTATTTCAAAATATTCGTGATTTTAGGATCATATTATAATCTTGGTCCAAAAGTCAAAGGGGACATCCAAAATATATTTCCCGCTTTAATTTTCTTTGTTTCTTTTAGCTGTAGTTATTGTTGTTTTCTAGCAAGCAATTCATTTTTTCAGATATTGCACGTTTAAATTACTGCTTGGAAAACATAACAAAATGGTATCGAATGATCGTGACTTAAATAATTGCCATACAAAACAAGATATTCTCCAAAGCGCTCTTGAATCATTTCTTAATCTTTGTGAAACGTATCCAGAAATGTAACTGTAAATGTGTAATTTAGTAAAATTGGCAATCCAAGGTTCGAAGAGGGAGGTATCGCATTGACGGACTGGACACGTTATCTGGAACACGGCCTCAGTCCAAAATCTTGAAGTGGGTCAACTGACGTGGTTTCATATCCTCGGTTGTACGTGACAAGGGATATGGTCGCCTGTCCAACCTCGTGGGTTTTCTCCGGGTCATCCGGTTTCCCCTTACGCGCATGCGAATTATTGAATAAAATTAAACCATATGTTAGTCCCGAAATGACCTAGTTTGTGTCGAGTGGACGTTAAACCCCATTTCTCTCACTCCAAAATCTTGAAATTAAAAGAAGCAACTGTATTCAGAGGCTCTCTTTACATAAAACATGAATAATGACTCGACCTGACTTTCTGAACATCTTACACGAACGTCTTCCACCATTTAAGTGTGTTTGTTTATTGTATTTGACAATGGTTCTGTTAATAACCCTCCATCATCTACCAGCAACATGGCCGTGTCACGTTACAAACTAGTTTTCACATAAAATACGACAGACACATGAACAAGATGTATTGTTTTATATTAATTAGACAGCCCGTTCAATTAGTCAATCTGTCAAATAACAAGGCGGATACTGTTACACTGCCTTTTATTAATGTTTTAATGTAACAGGACAAAAGACTTTATTATTGTTTTGTTTTTTCTTCCGCTAGCTACTTCGTGTGGGTGAGGTTTTTTTTTCTCTTCCATTGTTGAAACATGATTTACTGGTATTAGTTACAAAGGCATTTTTTTATTTCTCACAAATCCACAGAAGCTGTAGTGACAATTTTAATAACTTAAGTCTTCTTCGTGTTTTTTTTTCAGAATCATGTTATTCTCATTCTTAAAAAATTAAACCTATGAATTTAGAAGGACAGTATTATTCGTAGGCGGTATTTACAAATAAAGATTACCTCATCAATATTGTGTATTTATGATATAATAATGAAATAAAATCAAGCACGAACAATCCAAACCGTTAGACAAAATTCGAAGTCCTAATTAAACGTTATAGGCAAAATAGTATAATCATTGTAATGGACTGTTGAATCGTGTACAAAATACACGACAAACAGTGGTAACAGGTGTCCGCAAAATTAAGCTTACCCTGCATGGCGCAATGATAATATGATAACCAGAACGCTACCACCACGCGCTAATCTTTATAAAGATAACCTTTACCTTAACTACGAATAAGCCGTTCGCAATGTCTCAAAATCACCACCACAGGCAAAGGTGTGTAGTCGTCTGGGTGGTATGAAAAATGGGGTCCACCATTGTTCTCGGGCACGTAAAGCAATCCTTCGCAGATGGAATTTCCCTTATACATAAAAGAAAAGTAGGACGTTAAACCCCGGTTCAGTCTATCTGTTATACAAACCACGTATTAGCGCGTGTATCGGGTTGGGGATCACGTGGCTAAATGGGTAAGACATTGGCTGGAGGTCGAGTGTTTGACCCCTGCATTGGCCGAGAAAATGTATCCAGATTTTCCGGCGTGGTTTCCCATTGTCAGTGATGAAGGACGGAGGGCCTGACAAGCACAGCTCTCTAGTCGTTCGGATCGGACGAAAACCGAGGTCCTGTGTTCACATTGACGTGTACGTAAAAGATCCCTCGGTAGTTGGAACTCGATATTAGAGAAGGTTGTAGCGCCACTGTCCGGGCAAAATTTCCCCCAAAGTACACTGTTTGGCGTATGCCCGTCTTCATTAGCACATGTTAGGAGCAGAACAGTAGGGCGTTAAACCCGATTTCATTTCTTCACCATCGGCACCATACAGTCCGACGGTTAACACTATTAGATAAATAAATAAAACACAATAAATAAAATAATACCAATATTCATTTTAATTTATATTTTTACCTTATAGGAACTCAAGAACCACCAATAGTAAATACAGGAAGACAGCACATCACACAAACAGCTTGGGTAAAACCATTGGACTAAGATATTGTGAGTGAGTATGTGGTTTACCTGGGGCCTGTTTCACAACATTTTTATTAAGATACAATCCAAGTTTTAGATTGATTTTAGTGCTTATCCAATAAAAATAAAAGTATTTACTTCAATTTAGATTGTATCTGTAGTTAAGTTTTCGAGAAACAGATCCCAAGTGAATAGAAGGGGTGGGGCGTTTGTATAACGATGAACGATACTACGACCTCATACACTCATAGTTCAATTCTTACCAAGGGTAGATAAGGTATGTTCTCCGATCTTTAAAATGCGTTAAACAGAGAGCACAGTTGTTGGGAGATGTAAACGAGAATAATGGAGTTGGTATCAGATAAGATGGTGATTGTACTTATTGAAATCAACTGGCGTTTATTTTTGCACCATTATCTTATCTTGTCAAGAATGGTGGGCAATTATTAGGGATAAATTATAGCTGTTGAGTGATATAAAGTTTCTGGGTGCAAGAAAACATGGTGAGGCACCCCATTCTGGATAATACTTGTCATCGCTCGACATATTCCTGACAATTTGAAACAGACACGGAATCTTTATCAAAAGAAAGGGATAATTAGTTTTTCTTCAGGTTTCCTTTTATCATCAATCAATGGTGCCGACTCTTTCGACATGCCGTTGCTTCAGTTTTAATCATGACAGATGGAATTTCTCTTCCTCGACGTCTCCCCAAAAATCTTTTCACACGTTGGAAAGTTTTTCAAGAAACTTAATGACTATTCCTGCGGGTGTATATCATGCCTAAAATATATATTACCAATCAACAAGTCACAATGAATAGCCATTTTCATCTCAACACAAACTACCACGATGACAGATGCAGCCGACATTTGTCTTACTCAACGATTCTACAGTCTCTCTGAAAATATTGACGACCTCTTCATAATATGCTTGAAGTCGTTTCAGCTAACCAAAGAAATGTTAGTTTTCAACACCTTTCTCTAATAATAATAATTGATCAGACTTTTTAGCTTTTTAGACTAATTTTATTTCAAGAACGCAATTTTAATGAATTTGGCTATCCCCAAAAGTTAAAATATTGCTGTTGTATCATTATGCTTGGTAAAGACAAGAGTATCCTTGTCAACGATTGGCGTGTTTACCTCTTGTCAATCCATAATGCAGAAGTAGGGGCCTGGTGAGAAACAGCGCCTAGTCGTTCGGATGGGACGAAATCCTTGGCGATTGAAATTCGCTGTCCGCTCAATGTTTCCCGCATAGAGTGGATCGCGTGGCTAAGTTGATAAGGTGCTGGCTCGCTAGCCTGGAGGTCGGGTGTTCGATCCCTGCATTGGCCGAGAAAGTTCATCTCGATTTCCCGTGGTTTCCATTGTCAGTGATGCAGACGATGGCCTGACAAGGACAGCTGCCTAGTAGTTCGGATGGGACGAAAACCCGAGGTCCGTGTACACATTGGCGTGCACGTGTAAGATCCCTTGGCAGTTGGAATTCAGTTGCTGCCCGGGCAAAATTTCCCTCATAGCACACTGTATGGTGTATGCCCGTCTTCAATTAGCCCAAGTTAGGTGCAGAATCGTAGGACGTTAAACTCCATTTCATTCATTCATTCATGTCCTCCATATCAATTACATTATAACTTAATCCGGGGGTAGGGATGGCCTAGTGGTCTAGAGTGCCGCGCTTCGACCTCTAGCTGGCCGGTCACCTCTGGCTTGCGGCTGTGGTTTCGAGCCCTATTATGAGCGTATGTGACGCCTTCGCAACCTCGTGGGTTTCCTCCGGGCACTCCGAATTCCTCCCACTGCTAAAGACGCCTACGTTAGTCCCGAAATGCCCTAGTTTGTGTCGAGTGGATGTTAAACCCCATTCCTCTCTATATATAACTTAATCCGTGCGTCGACGTAGTCTGTCCAACCCCGTTCATTTACCGAGATCCGTGTAGCACACCGAGTAGTATCGTTGAACAGAATCGAACTGTGGTCACATGCCCAAGTTATTTTTCATATAATATTTAGCGCGTATGAACTTGACAAGTCTGTATGTACCAGTTAAACTTGATAACTTTAAGAAGAAGAGATAAATGTCTGCAATAAAAAAACACGAAGACTGTAATGCTCTCCCTACTTTCAAACGTCGTTTGGTTTTGTCGCCATTATTTACAAATTAAGTACAGCTAAGACAGTTATATTGGTGATGCAGTACATTTTCTTTTAACTTTCAGAAAATTGTAAAATAGGTGCAAAATAATTTGTCATCAAAGATGCAATGTAAGAGCTAAATCTGCCTGTTACATGCCTTTCTTTTGGCCTTAAATCATGACTATATACTGTGAAAACGTCAAAGAATGACAACTTCGCTCCGAAAAAGAATGACAACTTCGCTCCGAAAAAGACTGACAACTTCGATCCGAAAAAGAATGACAACTTCGCTCCGAAAAAGATAATAAGACTGAAATTTTCAATACATTCATTTTTGGTTATCTATTTTGAAACTATTATAGCAAAAACGACCAGTTGTTAATCTAAATGTTACATAATGCATGTTTAAAGCTGTGGTAATATGAACGCTGGATTTCTTTATATTACAATAGATTGTCGTTTAATTACGTCAACACAATATTTCGGTCATTTTGTAAAAAAAGTAACATGTAGTATTTTCTGGAAAATCCCGACGCTTATCGGAAGTAGAACCCTGGAATTCAAATTTGTAGATAATTGTCAAGATATGAACTCTAAAAGATTAATCAAAATCTAACACTGAAGTTAAAATATTTTTTCGAAAGCAGGTATCGTGACTGTAGAACAAAACAAAGTCATTTTTTTGGCTGAAATTTAACTATAAATGACATATCACTTATTTCATTTTCTTACATGTACAGATACCTGTCAAATATTATTGTTACATAGTGACATGGCACGATGTTGATGGTGCAGCTTCGACATTAATCCTTTTTTTTTATTTTTAGGTTGTGTAAAGTATGTCTATTCTTTTATTATCAAGGTCTTCCTAAACATCTTTCACCTTGAAACTTTTGTATAGATTAACAGATTAACACACGATACTTTGATTAAATTATAATAAATTATGAATTGAGACAACAACCCCTTTTAAACCCGACATCGGAGCTTTGCACCGTTAAATATCAAAGTTGTAGCCGACGTTTCGTACTTTCACGTCACAAGATAGTTGACTAAATGCATTTTATCTGACCTATAACCCGAGAACAAAACATGTTCAACAACTTGTCTTATATCTTGACTCATGCTCTTTACACCAGATACGGGGTCACTAGGGTCGCTGGCAACGCCTGGTATACACAATAAATCAAGATGGCGGATGAGTTATGGGCCTAATATCTTGCAGTTCGCATATCGGAGGTCATATATTACACTGTTTGGCCAGTAGAGGGCGCGGATAACGAGGTGCCCGTCGTCTATCGCCGTTGTTTATTTGGCATGAGGTCAACTTGGGTGACGTATTACACTGATAATGAAAGATCATGAAATACAACGCAACTACAATTCTAAATACAAATCATTCTGCAAACGCGTCACAACTCGACTGGCTTCAGTTTTACTCAAAATGAATCACGTTCTTTATTTTAAATACCACACCGCAATTAACATCAATAATGAATCTGTTATCTTAGCAAAATATTTATGTTCAATTATAATAGCATTAACTCAAATAAAATGAATATGAACATAGTTATCAAATAAATAACTATTACCACGTTTCTTAAAATTGGGAATTTGTGTTTTATGATTGAACCACGCCCCCCGTAACTTATAAATTAAATATTCCAATAAGAACCGGGTAATAAAACGTACATATCAACGTGAACATTAAAGAGATAAAGCACTACCCAGCAAGCTTGTTTTTATTAACTTCAAATAGGTTATTGAATGTGCCATAAATCTTTCCTGTGTAGACCAGTTCACTGCATGTTGTCAAAGATTGAAAATACGCAGTTTATTATGTCTACTGGCTGGGAATTATCAGTGTCCATTTATCTTTTATGGTTCATAATTTCATAGAGACTTCAAAGACGAGAAATATAAAACAGATCATATTAGCCAAGTTTACTGTAATAATTTATAGTCGCTTTTCACAGTAGGAAATAAATAATGACGGTTACCAAGGACCGCCCATTAATAGCCAATGAGATGTGAGTTGAGATTTCGCTGCGGGGTAACAACATGGGGTCCGGATGCAGCCAGACTTGTCATTAAAATTGCGCATGAATCCCAGCGTTCTCGGACAGGCGCTATGGCGGGGTTATTAGAACGTTGATTATAAAAATGTCCACAGTTGGTAGACGTCAGAAACAAACGTCTTGGAACGAGACAGGGGTCACTTACATACCACTTATTAAGTCAACGCTATTGTTCCCGAAAGCCCGGGAGCTGCTATTGTACCCTTTCCACTGCATTCATTCACGGTGTACTGTCTTATTTGTTACCCCCACGGAGATCAAAGGTAGCGACTTGACACTTGGAGGTAGGATGATTGACAGGTAGGGTGTGATATGAGATGATAACAACACAGTGTGTCTTTACTAACAGATTTAAAAATGGAGATAAGAATCGAACGTATCCTATCCACTTACTTTGATGTTAATCCAAGTGGATATCTCACCGATCCACCTCAGTAAGATCGGGTGTTAAATCACCGCATCGTATTGTTTTCATATCACTCCGACATCAAAATTGTAAGAATTCCATTTTCACGAAACCACCCACTTCGTTATTTTCATCCTTTAGATTTACAATCTTAAAATCCCCTTTAAGTCCTGGATATGTATAATAAAAGAAACAGTGATTGTTGCGATAAACGACAAGGTGACCACGACCTTCAGAAATGCAATGAATTGACATAGGGATAATGAAGACGGACATACGTCTATTTGTCATCGAATTCCAACTACCAGGGTTCTTTTGCGTACACTTTCAAACCAACGGATGCATAGGTGGAATTCATTTTTTCACACCTCTTGAAAATCTAGTGGTCTTCTTGGAAAACACGAGGATAAAACCATGAGTCTTCTGGTTAGTGGACCAACGCCCATGAGTCTTCTGGTTAGTGGACCAACGCCATACCCACTAATACACCATGACTTCCCAACCTTCAGAATTTACATTCTGCCATCGACACCACCATTGCTAACTAACTTAATTCTAATGTTTTCCGTAGTCAACCCCAATTCGAAACTACCTCTAAGTACCGACTGCCTGAGATAGATATTCCTACTCATTTCGTATTTTAGGAGTTTAAATAGCTAACACCCCTATGTTGTACATTGTTATCGCTCCGCCGCTATGAAATATTCCCAAAATACTCCTGACAGTTTCCGGATAATACTAAACTTCAAGAACCATTTAATGATATCCATACTTCTAGAATATTCTGAAACTACCGCACTGTGCTGGAATTCTAAGAAGAGTGGCTTTCCAGAAGAAAATGACCCCAAAAGCTAAAGTATATTTGTTCAGGTACTTGGTTTCCCCTTGCATTGCTTTTATATACCCGTCTTCATTAGCCCGATTGGTGCAGTAAAGTCGGTCGTTAAACCAAACTACATTTCATTTATATGGGAAACCTAAAAGGAATTTTCAGATCAGTTATGAATATCAGCGAACACATCACAAGTTCCATACGTTTCCTTAACCCATTCATGGATTAGTCCTAATGTTTTACGGGGGGTTGGATGGCTGAATGGTTAGCACGTGCGCGCTGTATCATACAGCCTGTCATTGAGTCAACTGGCGTGGTTTCGAATCCACGTTTGTACTTGACAAAATAGTAGGGTCGCCTGTCCAACCTTGTGGGTTTTCTCCGGATCCTCCGATTTCCCCCCACCACTAAAGACCCTTGCGCACAAGCGAATTATTGAAATAAAATTAAACCATGTTAGTCCAGAAATGACCTAGTTTGTGTCGAGTGGACGTTAAACCCCATTTCTCTCTCTCCCCCCCCCCCCCAATGTTTTACAATGCCATTCCTAAACACAGCCACGAGCAAGTTTGCTCCCAGGGCTTATAGGCCAGTCTTTTTTTGATGTCTCTGTCTTAATGTGCAGTGGTTAATACTGAAAACATCGATAAAAAAAGATGTCGGAAATTATGCGGTTATGCGTTTATTATGAAAGGTGGGAAAATGACATCACTGGCGACTAAGGAGATCAAATTAGGAACATTTGTGTCACGTCCTATTTATCTGCTAGTAAGTTTCAAGCTGCGTTGATGGGCAAGATAACGGAAATTTAACACAATTGGCTGTAATGACAACAGGGCGATTGGAACTTCACTGCGTGGTGGAGAGTACGCTGATTTGATTTGACAGTCAGTGACCAGCGAGCGTGATGTATTAGGTTCACAAGGAGTTTTATCATAATTCTACTAATACCCACAATACAAGCGTGAAAGAATTAAATTGTAGCTTGTAGCCATGGCTTGTATTCAGCCTTCAATCACGTGTTGACGTAGTATCAGGCTACTGTAAGTCTCTAGTTAACTCTACCGCTCGCCTCTTAATTACACTAGATGAGAAAGGGGAAATGACAGCCCGGTGAGAAGCGACTAAACCCTACCATATTAGCCCAATTAGACCCTCTCTGTACTAGCCGAGGCTAACGAAATGAAGACAATGGCCGGATTATGTAGAAACTGGCAAAGGCTTTTACCAATTTGCTTTCACCTCAGTCATCCTTTTGACTGACACATAACATATTTCAATCAACCATTGTTCTGGGTTATTGACGTAGAAGGTACTAGAACACGTTCCGGAACAAGTCTATTTATGCACAGGATATGTTATTGTTAACATAATATGATGTTTTACGTTAAGTAACTAAGTATGTTATCACGTTATTTTTATATATATATTTCAGTTCCATTGTATATCCCTCATAATTATCTGATTTCTCCAACACCTGTTATTAGTGAACAACAATCAATAACTTCGGCAATATATTCTGTTAGTGTGTCCCCCTTTTCAATGACACAACAAGCGGCTGACACACCCACCATATATGTTAAAACTGTTAAAGCTAGTAGCCTAACCAATTATAGACAATGACGATAGGTACACGGATCAACTTTTAAAACAATTGTAAGATTACCAGTTTAAGTATTGTTTTTTGTAAAATGAAACGGGGTTTAATGCCCTCCTGCTTTGCCCCGACTAGTCTCTTAAAAGAACGCATTAGTGACGTCATCAGTACGACCAGAGCTTTATATTTATATGCCTCGTTTGCATGTTTAAAATGGCGATAATCCGCCAAAGTTTTGTATTTAATGTGTCGAAATGGTCTGATATATTATTCTTGCTACCGTTGCCAATTGCCAATTTCTATAACGTCTGGTTACGTCAGGGATGTCACAAATGAAATATCTATGTAGCAACATGATTGGCATCAATTGAATGAAATATCCACTGGATCGGGTGAATCCCACCAGAATGGACGTCATTTTGATCGTTTGGGTCATAATACTATCGTTACACCCTCCCTTTGTACCATGGCGATATAAAGGGATAAAGTCTCGTCAATATAATTCTTACTTTAGTTTGAACATACTGTTATCTTTGTTTATATGATCACTGGTGCAATGCTTGGGTTTTTTTTTCGCAACATCCGAACGATCAGCCAACACCTCACTTGTTAGCCCGACCTGCACTATCCACGAGACGCTGATACCAGTTGAGTAAAATTCCGAGATTGTGCTCACACCGGATTTAGAATCCAGTATATTCTAATCAAGGATCCACTGATGCCTACCACTCGCCTCTCGTCAAATAAAGAATATATTGATAGTACCATTCCATTGCGGCAAAAAGCTACCTGAAATTCACCTTTTGTTGAGTGGATTAACATTGTTAATCTAACTTAAATTTACGGTCTTAGCAAACTGTTGATAACTTACTTATCCGTCTTCGCGCATGCGGCTGTCGTCACCCTTTGGGGTAAATAACGGCAAACTGTGTCTTATGCGCAAGCGTACTGAATGAAAACAAATTACCGATAATTTCGTAATTATTGGCCAGTATAGTTTAAGCTGAATTAGCTAATAGTCGCTGTGGGCGACACACTATCTCAGCTTAAAATCTCCAGGAATTTCAAGCTACGTCATCTTTTACCGTCCGAGTGAAGCTTACACACTCCAAGCTTAAAATCTCTAGGAATTTCAAGCTACCCCATCTTTTACCGTCTAAAACAACAGACTAGATTTATTTTCTTCAGATTCACGTTTAAAAATAATAAACAGGCGTAGGTAACACAAGAAAGAAAAACCAAATAATGAAAGTAAAGATAGTTTTCACGTTAGATTGTGGTTACCATTTATAAATTACACCATTCATCACTTAGATTGTCATTTTGGCAGTACGCTTCAATGGTGCATTTACTTTCAAATCCAAACTGTCTATTTTCTCAGTGCTGTAATTTATATTTGCCTTATCTTCACTAGCTATCGTGTGCCAGATATTTTATACTTATCAATTATTTTGATAATTGATTGTGTTGGCTGAGAGACAATATGATATAAATGCAGCCAGAATCTCACTTTGTGGAAAATTGTTTCTAAAAGAATATGTGATATGTCTGTGTACCTATAGAATTATTTTATATAGCGTAATTTTTCTGCATTTTAACTATGAAAAAATAGTTTTATGATGACCTTTTTATCATGTTTTATTCTACCAGGTAACTTAAAAGTATTTAACTGTACCCAGCTCTGCAACAGAAATCTTGTCAGTCGATCCCTATAGATAAATAACCCATTTGGAAAACAATGTGCATTGTGGGAGATCTTTGAGTAAACTTACGAAGAGCGACCATTGCTTTGCATGCGATTTCTCTGACCAAAAGTCGAAAAACGCCAATTTTTCGTTAATTTTAGTGCATTAACCATCAGTGTTTATAACAAATCATATGAAATATCCCCCATCACTAAAATGGGTTGGGTGTTGCCTTAGGCATACCATGTTAAATCTATATTAAATCGTAACGCTCCTACACTTTTTGCATTTTCCTGAAGGTGATTGGGCATAAAATAAAAAGCCTAACTACAAATCATTAAAATGTATTTATATTCCGAGTATAAAAGCGCAACTAGAATTTTGTTGATTCCACAATATTGTCCTCAATATTGGTTTAGTTGCAATTGAATAAACTTCAGCAACTGTTATTCACTGTTTTTGAATTGTTTGTTGGTTTGTGGTTTCCGAGTATGATGCCTTGTTCATATATTTGTTTTTGTGTAAATTATTTGTGGTGCAGTCCCCCTGCACTTACTAGTAGATAATCAACCAAAGCATAGATTTGTATTATTGGGTGTGGCGCCAGGCAGGGTAGGCTTACTTTTCCGGACACCTGTTACCACTGTATGTCGTGTGTTTTGTACACGATGAACAGTCCATACGCTGATTACACTATTTTGCCTGATTACACTATTCTGCCTATACCGTTTTTTAGGACTTTGAATTTTGTCTAATGGTTTGGATTGTTAGTACATGGTTTTATTTTATTTCACATATATATGCCTATACCCCAAGTAATAATATATGATGCAAATTCGACTCTTGTAATTAATATTATCAGATTGGCTGCTGTATATACATGTATAGATAGTGCAGGATGTGGAATTAAACGTTTGATGTATGGACTGTATAATCCCTGTTAACCCGTCTTTCAAACATCAAAAACTACAACTCACTCTTTCTTTCTGCTGACTGACGTTGCTCAATTTGTGAATTTTGATGGGCAGATTGAAGTTGTCAGCTTCGCTTATACTGTCAATATCGCAGATGCCAATCATCAGGAAGCCATCTTGTAATGTTGGCAGCTACATTAGCACAGACTGTCACCCTTTATTTGTTTTATTTAAAAGCTTTCCGTTTAATTCATCGATAACTTCTTTCAAGTATAAGTGATGATTAACGCTCTTCCCCTAGATCGTTCAGCATTTTACAATCCCGTGTTGATTTACTCAGTTACTGTGTTTAACCGTTCAATTTAAATTCATTTTTTAATTGAGATCCTTCTCCAAATATTGAACGACTCGACTTGTATGCTCTTTGTTTGTAGAACATTTCAAAGTTTGAAACATTAAGTCTGGTATTCAATTACGTAACTGCCAGTGTTAGATTTTCAATTGTTAGAGAACTTATTATGTCTCGAGGCAAAGAAATGTAAAGATTGGTTTATTGTTGCAAATATAGTATGGTAGTTTCGTATAAAGAGTATTTATGTGTGTGTTCACACACATTCTATATTTATGACATAATCTAAGTTCTTTTTTAATCCTCGCTAGCCTGGAGGTCGGGTGTTCGATCCCTGCATTGGTCGAGAAAGTCCATCCAGAATTTCCAGCGTGGTTTTCCCCTGTCAGTGATGCAGGGTGGAGGGCCTGACAACGACAGCTGTCCCGTGTACACATTGACGTGCACGTAAAAGATCCCTTGGCAGTTGGAATTCGATATAATAGTAGGCCTCTGCGCCGCTGCCACGGCAAAATTTCCCTCATAGCACACTGCATTGTATATGCCTGTCTTCATTAGCTCAGGTTAGGTGCAGAACAGTAGGACGTTAAACCCCATTACTTTTCATTTCGTTTCGCTTTTAATCATCTAATATCTCAGCCTGTTGGAAAATGATTTCCAGTCTGCTGGTGTGTAAACACGCCCTTTATATTGGGACTAGTGCATACATTGAGAGTTTAAGGGTAATATGAGGGAATCCGAATGACAAATGACAAGACATTTCTAAACAATAGGCCTAACGTCCGGCCTTAGGCCATCTCCATTTAATTATTTTATTGAACAAGTGCAATCAATAATGTTTGTATTGAAATACATGGGGATTATACTGAATAGTCACTTAAAGTGACATTATTATTGTTTTACTAAATTATGGTCGTTTTATAACCCAGAGTCGTTTTGTCCCACATTACAGTCGCCTTGTCTTCCATTTAGGGTCGTATTTGTTTGTTACTTTGTTATGTTAAATATAAAATAGCCAGTATCGTCTGAGGGTTATCCTCCACCAGTTAAAACCATTTTGTCGTCAAGTTATAGTCTTTTAGTCCCACATATACAGTCGTTTTGTCTCCCATTTAGGGTCGTATTGGTTAGATGTATGTTACATTAAAGGGGAATTCCAAAGATTTTCAACATGGTCTCCATAAATCTTAACTATATATTCATAAATGACCCCCTCTGTAACACAAACAGAGCAGTTTTTGTAAGCGAGAAATTAATTCTTATTAAAACCGGAAGTGACATAGTTGGTTTGTTCAACCTTGTTGAAAATCGTTGGTTTTCCCCTTTAAGTATAGGTTGGTCAGTATCACCTGTGGTTCATCATCTGTTTAGGAAGTATTCATTTATTTTTGGAGATCTGCGTTAATCATTATACCGGAAGTAAAACAAGATTAACAAATCTTGCCAGTATTATTTACCTATGTATATTAACAGACAGATGTGGGTGTCGATGGGTGTTCGGAGGTTCAGAGAAATATTTGACAAATGGTTGAAAAACATCAACTCGATTCATTTCGTCTTATACCTGTCGTGTTGGTTTCAGCAGCTGCATGAACACGCGAGGTGTGTGTGCATGATGGAGTTAGCCCACCCAGACAGTGACAACCTGGTAACTGATGGTAACTAAACATAAATAATAACACACCTATCAATCAAAATATACAGATTTAGATGTGTTAAAAACACACAATGTCAAACACTAATCATATTTTGTATAATTAAAACACTAATTGATCAAATGATTTATTCGTATTTTAAAAATATGCATAAATAAACTTAGATTGTTTTACAGAGTTATTCCGAAATAGGATAATGATTAACCAGATGAATGTTGGTTATAATTACCCCCATAACAATTACCCAAATGGTGATGATGTTAATTTCAATTTTCACCTGTCAAGAATGTCTGTTGGTATTTATTGAGAAACATTATATTTATTAGTTTCGTACACGCCTGCCATACGTTATTGGTATTGGAATGCAGGCAGTCTAAAATTGGATTATTCATTAAGCGCAGTGGATAGAATCATTGAAAAGTTCATGTCTGTAGTACTATAGCGTGGGGTATTCAATAGAAGGACTGACCTCGCTTTAACTACGTACATCTTATCAAGCCCTTCACGTAATACCCTGCATATGTCGACATTAAGTTTGATTGGGTACAAGCCCAGCTTGTGAGCCTATCAGATTTCTTGGTCGTCGGGAATGTCAAGTCTCGCGCCTTCAAGCTTAACAAAGGTTTCCGTGAGGTTCACTATGTCACAATTTCTGATTGGATAATACTGTTCACGTGTCTGCAGATGACGTAGCAATACGTTCGGGAATTGTGAAGTAAACCAGCAACGGTCAGATGATGTTAAACTCACAGTCGCTGCTTCAGGAACATGTATAGCGTGTATTCATTTAGTGTTTTTGTTGACAATGGCTGTATTCTTTTTAGAGAATCTTATTCCAGTTTTGTTCTGCTGTGAGTCCTGGATCTTCTTGATTCTCAACAACTTACTAGTATATAATATGTACATTAGAAAATTCCTTTAGCTATATAAGTGCATGTCTACCCTGTCCCGAACACGATTACACGATACCAATCCCATATGATTGCAACCATTAGAATCGGCTGTCCCGCTTACGTACCAAAGTACAACACAAATTGCTGACTGTGTGAACTCAAAAAGGGTGTTTAGAAAGTGTGAGCATTTCCTGTCTCGTGAATAACACTCGCCTGGGCATCACAATTAGGAGAACAGTATTTATATTTATTGTTAAAAATAAATCCATTTTGCTTATTTTCTTTTTCATAAATTAATGTCATAATATTATAGTGATGCACTGCTTTTCAACAACTCAAATTTGCTTCAAAATCGTATGGGCATCAAGTATGTTTATTTATTGTTAAAGAATGAATTGATTTAGTTGTTTTTTCTTAGTTTGGTTGTACTAATATAAGATAAACGTTCTTTCATAGTTGATTTATTATCTAATAAATAACTACACTTAAATCAAAAATGGACTATATTATATATATATAATTATAAATCAAAGGGGATGACATTCATCTTGACTACCGTAAACTATAAAACAAAAAAAGAGACTTTTTTATGTGTATAAAAACACGTACCATAAGACAGAAATATAACCTGAGGAATAAAGTGGTCCTACATAATGCAACAATTAAACTCCACTAATGGCGTTTTGTCAGGGAATCTAGTTTTGTTTATTGCTGATTAAAAGGGAGATTTCTCTTTGTAGTTGGGTGAATGCCGTTCTGCATGCTCGATTTGTAACAAACACTGTGGTTTTTCATTACAACAAAGATTGCAGTACAACGTAATAACGGTAAATGTTTCATGAGACAATTTACAAGCCTTTGTAGCTGGATAACCCAATTGTATTGTTCGAGTCTATTATTTTATTTTTTGTAAGTATGGTGGAAGATAAGTTTGTTACGTAATGCATGAAAGACACAAAACGAGTTAAGGAAATTAACAACTTGTGAATTGACCATAAACGCATCATTTGGGATGTTTAAGGGACAATAACACTCTTGCTGGCTTAACAGCTCCAGAAAAAAATAGCCTTGTTCTAAGTACTAGATGTTTAAGTGGCCTACCTGTTGTGTAAATTATCCATTACATCATATTTTACTTGTCAAGGGGGTTGGAAAATATTTTTTAAACCCAAGTCACATTTGAAAAGGTTTACGTTAGGCTTTTCAAATCATTTAGTTGAATTTTTCCAGTTTTGTTTAAATAAGTTGTGCTAAGAAGAAGACATTTGTATCATCATTAATTGGAATATTGTAAAGAAAAATTGACCAGAATAAAGATTGGGACATACCAACAAGGTGGTATTGAGTCTGGGGTTGTCTTCTAAAAGAGTCTAGATCAATGAGTATCTAATTATATAATTTCGGTAGTTTACTCAACAAGGTGGTATTGAGTCTGGGGTTGTCTTCTAAAAGAGTCTAGATCAATGAGTATCTAATTATATAATTTCGGTAGTTTACTCAACGGATCAATGGGGATATTCGATTGTCAATCCGGAACTTCGCGACTTAACAATAGCAATGGAGTGCTTCGGAGTTCAGGCCTGTCACAGTTCTTTCAGTCCCCACAACGGAAAAGGTGGTGTGAGTAGAATCATGACGTAATTAAACACAACATATATTTCATCTCCCATGGTTTGCTGAAATATTTCCTTATGAAGCCGGATCATAATCACTCGATTATCACTATTTTGGGGATTTATGAGAATTAAATTTCTGAATATCCCGTGTTAAAAGTAGCCTACGCGGTTAGGTTATTTCATTAACATACTTTCATTAAATGATCATTTAGTTACCCGCTTTCTCTCTTTCGCGAGCATACGCGTAGTTATGTAACCGGGGCTTCGTTCGTATCTGGGGTGATGTCGTAGACAAGTGTGACAGGAGCCTGTTTCACGAAATTTTAACTAAGATAAAATCCGATTTTAGTACTTTGATTAATTATATTAGATTGATTTTAGCGCTTAGCCAATCAGATTCAATTATGTACTAAAATTTGGATTTTATCTTTAGTTAAGATTTCGAGAAACAGGGTCCCGGGCTGTTAACTCTGTCATAGTTGGTTGGATTCTGCAAGGTTATGAGGACGCTGTCACTATCACGAAATAGCTAGGTAAAGCACGGACAAAAAACAGACATGGATATACGCATACGCACCTTCTAATAAACAATCAGCTTCAGTTCGGTTATACTCAGTTATAAATGTATATTTGGTTCAGGGTAATGTTTTAAAAGTTAATTGTTTCTTAACAATCTTTTCTTGGGAAGTAGTTAGTTGAGAGTCCCCTCCCCTTCCACCTCGCATTGACCATGTAGATACATAGAGAAATAATAAGTGGTTTGATAACGCTTTAAACCAAATTCCATTCCATTCCAAATTTTCATTCGTCTCTAGTTTTAGAAAAAAAAAATGAAATGGGAAATACCTTACTAAATGTTTGTTGAATTGATGCGTGTGTGGTGACCCAGAATCTCCCCTTTTTACTCCATTGTCACTATACGTGAGATTGAGGGAATTTAATTATGGAATGTTCATTCGAGTCTCCCCATATTATACAGTAATGCCTTTTCTCTGTAATAATACAATCACACATACTGCTGGACATTAACAACGTGGGTTTGGTCACGGATCTTTATCCTGTCAAATATATATGGACACAATTCACCATGATCGACCATTGAATGCTGACTGACAAATCCGAAAGAATTTACGTTTAAATCACGTTTTGATGACAAAACAACAATCCAAAACAAACTCAAAGGGATAAAACAACAACACATGATAACATTCCCAAATATGGCGACCGTGAGGTATTTTACTTTTATTGATTTCACTACAAAGAAAACAAAATAATACAAATATCTCCTACTTACCTTGTAATTGTGGTTTTAAAAATTACATCATTCAATAGTAATGAGGTAGATAAATAATTAGTATAAATTGACACCAACAACATGTGTAAACAAATAATTGTCCCGGCAATTCAAACTGACAACAACCCCTTTAAATCGCAACGGATAAGTATATAGAAAACATATATACTTATGACAAATCTGATCCCAACAATTATAGAGGTATTGCGATATCTAGCCACCTAAGTAAGCTTTTTAATTCTCTGATCAATACTAGAGAAAACCACCGAACATCAGATAATTTACTTATATTAAAAACAACTGGTTTCAAAATACGTAAAAAAATAAACAGGATAAAATATATGTAGCATTTGTTGATTTCCGTAAAGCGTTTGATTCTGTTTGAAGACAGGCTCTTCCGTTAATTAAGTTAGCTAAAATGGGTATTGAAAAAAAGTGCTTCAATATAATCCAAGACTTATATGACAAAACAATATCGACAGTGAAATTAGAAGATCAGCTAAGCAAGGATTTTCAGATAGATATAGGCGTTAGACAGGGAGACTGTTTGAGTCCCACCTTATTCAACATATTCATTGATGATATAAACAAAGTTTTCAACGAAGAATGTAAACCAGTCGAACTAGATACACCATCTTTCAACAGTATTATGTTTGCTGATGATATTGTTTTGATCTCTTAAACTAAAGACGGTCTGCAAAAATGTCTCGACAACTTAGAAAATTATTCTGATGAGTGGAGACTAACTATAAATACCACTAAAACAAAACCTATGTGCTTAACACACTCCAAGATAAATGGAAAATATTTAGAAAACGTTCATGAGTTCAGTTATCTCGGAACCGTCATTTCAGAGACTGGCTCCTGCTTAGCTGCCATGGATAACTTGACTCAGAAAGGAAGTAAAGCATTTAACATTATGAGTAACATTATGTGTCGAGGGGTCGTCTCTCTCTCTCTCTCTCCTCTCCCTCTCTCTCTGTGTAAAAGTTAATTAGTAAGCCCAAACTTTACGATGGATGACTATTAATTATGAATTTCCGCTTTTATGCCTGTGTCAGTTTCTGTTAAGAAAGATGAACGTTGGTATCAACTTACGCTTTCTGTCCACAATTAACTCCGCTTGATAACAGACACGAAGCTAGTAGGCCGACATTTTTACTCTAAACAAAAAGAACTAAGTGAACTACATGTATGATAATTTTGAGAAGAATATATGTTATGAAACTGAAAATGGTTAATCAGCCATTGCGTGTATGAAACGGATAACAAAATAGTATACATTCTTTTCAATATGGCGGCCATTCAGGAATTATTGCAGAATGATATAATCCAGGGCGTAAAATATTGGTGCTTTTTATACAATGTCTGTTAACTTATGTTTATGTGATTTGTCGAGATTAGACTTAAAACCTATCGTGACCGAATCGCAGAGATTTTGGCATGTAATAAACTTTATAAAATGATTTATGTACCATGCTATAAAGTCCACTTTATTTCTTGAATCACTCTCAGTCTGACGTAAATGTCTATAAATTTATAAAAGTGGAAAATTGATGATTTATTTGTAGTTTTTATCAGCTTAGCTTGATGGTTTGTATTAGTTGTGAGCGGAATGTCTCGTAAATCTGTCACAAGTCTGATAACAAGGAACAGCTTCGTTATTAAATACCTCTGTCTTCTACTTTCATTTTATTTTTAAGCTTATAACTTGCCAAATATATATATTTTTTTAATAAATTGACAGTCCCTTGTCAATTTCTCACATGTAAATAAAACATCGATCATTGGTTTTTTTAAAAAGTGTGTTGAATTATTTGATCTTAGAATTGCAACGTCAAACGTCGATACGTGTCAACCCTTTTCCCAAACACTTTGTGATTCCGTTATCCTTTGTGCATAAACGTGAACCATATATCTCTCTCTTACACTATTTTTGAATATATCAAAATTGAAATGTGCAGAACTTCAAAGGGGTGTAATTCTTTATGTAACCAAATCTAATGTGGGCTGAAATCTATACATCTTCTGTTATACATGTTAATTCTGTCACTGTGGTGTAAACACTGGTTCCATTGTTCTATCTGTATTCAAGGAACGGGTAGTAATTTATGGCAATCCTGTAAGAAGATGAATGCATTCATTTGAATTATAAGGATACAGATCTTTAAATGGTCATTGTTATACTTAAACATAATGTATTATGCCAATCTGATTAAAACACATATCCTATTTCGTTTCGTTTTTTTAATTGGAATATTGTAAAATAGTGTTGACCAGAATAAAGATTGGGACATATTATTCAGTTACAACAAGAGTGTTATTGGGCCTTTAATGTCAGTGATTTTATAAAGAGGCATATAATGGCCATTATTTAAAAATATTGAAATAACCAGAAAGTCGGATTACATTGTGATTAATGATGACAATAAATAATGGCTTTCATAGACTTATAACCAACCCTAATACCAAACCAGGTCAGTGATTTCTTCAAATCTAGGCTAATGAATATCTGGGTTTAACCAAGAATACTCATTATTACCTTGACGTTGACTGTCAATCTGCTATCATAAACTGTTATGTATCGTTGACAGCATATTGGAAACACAAAGGCTAATTAACTCCAGGGTTCGTATATCCTATAATTACACTGATTACAATACTCATAAACCAAGGAAAACATATAATGCTTTGATTTATTACACTTGTCTCGATATTTTAAAATGGCAGTCGAAACTGTGCATATAAATATGTCTGCGAAAAAAAATCGTTAATAGCTAAATTATTATACAACTTGTCAAGTGAATATGAGTGATTTATTTATTTGCGTTTTTATATAACATCGGTTCAATATTAAAGGTGCAAAATTAAAGTTGAAAAAACGTTCATTCTAATTTTGTTTACCTTTTTGGTGTTCTGCGATTAGTTATGGTTAGTCTGCGCACTGGATGATAGTATATTGGTGATTGGTTCCAATCATTTTTGCCAAAATGAAAGCGTTTTGTGCATTGGCTGTGGATGAGAGGTCAAGCTATTGTTAGACCTTACTGTTACCTCAATGCATATAATATATTTATAAAAGATACAAAAACGTCAGTATGCGCCCAACTTTCGCAAAAGGAAATAAAATCCTAACATAAATAAACATTTCTGGTTGTTCGGATAAAACCAAATATGGAGGTTTGTTTGCTTGTACAATAGGTAATTCGAAGTAGAGTAGATAGGGCCTCCGTACACAGTTATTGATTCCTTAGGGACTATAATTTGATAGTGAACCGGCTCCCAGGACTCCGTCTGCGTTACTGGAAAGAGCACGCCATCAAGACAAATCTCTTCTGGAAATGAATAAGTGTTCGAGAATAAAGATAAAGACAGTTTTGTGTTTAGAAAATCACCAACAACGGTACTTTAAACACAATATAAGGATATCAACATTATTTCCACCACAGATTCAATATTTTCTCTTTTAAGTCAATCGATCCTTTAAACCAAATGTCAATCACAGAGCTGGCGACAACTGCGACAATTTAATATGGAAAATCTATGCTAAATTAAATCGTACACACTACGTTAAAGAATTATTTATGTGGGTTTTGACGGGCTTTTGTTTGAGGTTGTCACATTGAGTTATTTATTAAATATAAGATATAAATAATGATTTAAACTCTCCTACAAATTGATCGTAAGTCTCGTGTTATCCGTTTCTATAGAAACTTCAATAAGTAAAACACTAGATTTTTATTTTTGAGACTTGGCTATGAATACAATAATAAGCTGTCACAGATTTTGATTTGTTTGTATTTATTAATAAATTGGATATATTTATATACTTTCTCTACGAATATAGTTTAATATAAAATCGGAATTTTTAATAACCGCGAGACATACTTAGAACGGCTTTACTTTGATTGTTTTCTAAAGTATGTAATTAGGTCAAAGGGAAGGTCCCAGTTTTCACTGGGTCTCCTAAGCAAAATAGATTATCGGACAGTTTAATCTCCTAATACTGAGCCGTTTGGAAGTGACTACAACAATATAGCGCGCCAATCCTATTTTTCATTGCATTATCTTACAAACCAGACTATTTGATAATTGGTGTGAGAGCGGGAGAGAGAGAGAGGGAGAGAGAGAGAGAGAGAGAGAGAGAGAGAAATGGGGTTTAACGTCCACTCGACATAAACTAGGACATTTCGGGACCAACATAATATGGTGTTATTTAATTACAATAATTCGTTTGCCTTTAGCAGTGGAAGAAAACCGGAGGACCCAGAGAAAACCCACGAGGTTGGATTGATAAATGGTAACTCAGCACTACATGGTTGCAGGTTAAAGTCCGTAATGAGAAACTATAGCCTGATACTCTTTCAACACGGTGAGTTCACCCTTTGTGGAAGCGGACATGAAACCCTCTCACCCAAGCCGTGCCATCACATAAGGTATCTCAACATACAACTTAACATTTGGCATCAATGGGTTTATAAGTTTTCTATTTCATGAAGATGAATTGAGTTCACTTTCTTCTTATTTAACACCTGTACTCATTATTCAAACGGACATTTTAGATGATTTCATGTCAGCGGGTAATTTACTCGTTCGTTTCTTGTGTTGTCAGATGGCTACCAACTACCATCATTATACATACCTTCATCTGCCAACAAACACATCTCTACTTGCTACAGACACACCGTTAATTATGTTAATAATTATCAACGAAAGATAACTTATCATGCTTCATTCGTCTTGTTCACTATATAGTATATAGACATCTTTCTTTTAACATCTCGTAATGTTTTCAACAGTTCCATCTTTCAATTGACTTGGCAACTGTCCGTAATATATATCTTTACATAAAATATATAAACAAAGCAATACTCTTCTAATCTGACATTTCTCGTTGGAATTTGAGGTTGGAACAACTATTCTGGTAATTCTGTGAAAACACTCTTAGAATAGGTTCTATTGGTTCAAACGTTATGGACCAACACTAACGTGGACATCACATTAAACCCCATTGCATCATTTCTGGTTCAGAAGATTTATGTCCGGAAACCGTTTATGGTATCATCTAGACAGATGGATTTATATTTGTCAGTCATGTATTCCACAAAGTGTAAAATGAATCATCAAAGTGTCTATGCCCGGCAACTTTTGTGGTATAGTCTAAATATGGTATCAACAGATCATTTTCGATTAATTTTAAGTTCAGTTACACTGTAAATTACATACCATATCAAAAACTGAAATGACTTTAATCTGACGTATTGGCCATTTTGGGTATATAATGGCCGCCATTTTGAATTTCCGCCGTCTTGGATTTGGGAAACTAGTTTTAGAGATTATATTTCAGTTCGATTACAACAAAATCCTTAAAATCGCCGTTTGTATTGACACAACCCAAAACATTTGGAAACTCGGATAACCATTCTTATAAAAAGCATATTGGTTCAAAAATTATTCAAATTAACAAATCATAACGTAAGTTATGGACATTTAAACTTCACGTTAAATTATGTTTGTTTTTATTCCGCCATCTTTTAATTCTTGTAATCGTCTATCGACATCTGAACAATAACTCTTAACAGAGATACAGATAATTTAGTTTAACGTCTGCTTGACAAAAACAGGGTCTTTTCTGGAGTAAAATTCGGTTTAATTTATTTTGCGCGTAGGAGTCTTTAGCAATGAATGGGGGGAGTACGGGGAATCGAAACCCTGTCCCCCCCCCCCCCAATCTACTGCTAAAGACTCAATGACAGACCTTGTGATGTTAAGTGCACACTTTAAACCATTTGGACACCCAACCCCGCTAACTGTAACTACTAGGTTATTTTTTTATTGTTGTTTTCATCGAAAAAATTTTCCACAGTTTCTAGTGTTACGAATGGTTTAACAAGTTTTCATTTGATCATAAGGCCTGTCATTGAGTCGAGTGCCGTGTTTTCCGTCACAAGCTGCTTGTATTTGACAAGTAGTAGGTTCGCCTCTCCAACCTCATAGTCTTCTCGGGGTCCTTGGTTCTCTTCCCACTTCTAAAGACCCATACGTCCAATCGAATTATTGAAATAAAAATATACTCCCGAAATTAACTAGTTTGTGTCGAGTGGGCTTTTTTAATACCCATTTCTCCCTTGCTCTCTCCTCCATTGCTGGTTTCCATCTTAAACGATAATAAACTAAACTATATTAGCATATAATCTCAATAATTTTGAGGCAGCAATGACACGACAAGTCATCAGTGAGCAATGAAAGGTCATTTATTTCCAATTGTCCTCCACGACAAGTCGAGAGTAACAAGAGACAGCCCATTGAGAAAATGATGGCATCGTGTTCTCCTGATCAATGATGTTCATTACTTTATCATTGACTGAACACATACATCAAGTCAAAAACTCATCACACCCAATAATCTAACATAGTATAAATTAGACAAGAGTAAGCTAGTGATTCTTTATAGATGGCGGCCACCACCAGATTGACAATTACTTCATTTGTGTCGGTGGCCAATGTGTCAGTAGGGTGGTTGACAAGCGTGGAGGAGAGATAGAGAGGACGTGTCTATAGAGATATATAAATGATGAATTATAGCAATGATCTGATACCCCTGGTTAAAAAAAGAAATAAAGAAGTAATGGATAGGGGTATTAATTATATTATATTCATCATCTTTGATTAATGTGGTTTAAAAGGAAATAGTCGGTAGTATTTTCCATCAGGAAATGGAAATATGTCTGACATTTTATTTTGTATCATTTCCTGGTGGAAAAAACTACGGACTATTTCCTTTTAAACCGCATTAATCACAGATGATGAATATATCATATACTTTGATTGATCTCATTATTTGTATATTGAGCATTGTCAAACGATATGTATACCAGGAAGACTATGTAGATTAATGTCATGTAATGTATTATCTACTTTTAACCTTTTGTTGTACTTTACTTGATATTATATATAATCCATTGGCATGGAAATCTATAATTCTAAAAATGTATATATAATATATATGTATCGTAGTTGTAATATCAATATTTTGTATACATTATTAATATCTAAAGACGCCCATAGAAGGCAGACGGCTAGCTTATATGATTTAATGTAATGGCATGTGCTTGAAAACGATACGAGGATACTTGTCGAAACGTCGTGCTTTTTGAATAAAATAGTGATTGTACCCCATAAAAACTGTGTTCTGTTAATGTGTTTCCCCATCGCTAAATGCTACTAAAAGATTATAGAAAAACCTTAAAAGGTTACGTGCAAGTACAGATAAAATTATAATATAATATAAAAAAGACAAACAAGGGATACATACATGTACATTATAATATAAACATACATACTTCACATAGACATGAACGAATTGTATATAAAAGCTCCTAAACATTTCGAATTTTCTAAAAAAAAAATTATCATAAGTATTTTAAATTGTTGTAAAACATTCATTTTATGAAGATTTTTCGAAAAAAAATTAATCTAAACAGTTATTTATATTTCTATTTCGTCATGTCGTTTGCACTTTGTTAGAAAAGGAATTTCTTTCTCTACCTCCTCGCATATACCACACCAACGTCAAATTTTAAATACCCCCCTGTTTCAATTTATGTGCGCTTATTCTAAAATTTGTTAGTGCTTTTCTGTGTTTTGGATTTCTTATCGCATCTAAATAATTTTCATAATTGATGTCATTTTAATAAGGGTCCCTACTCCTTGCCACGTACAAGCGGGGATTCTAAACTACGCGATGTGACTCAATGACAGGCTTTGTGATACAGCGCGCACGTGCTAACCATTCGGCCATCCACCCCACCCAACCCCTTACAGTTTATAAATGAACGTGCAATGCCTAGTGCAGTCCATCAATTCCACCTTTTGGAACTCTTTCGTCTCTTTCTGTAGTACTAATTGTAGCTCAGATCGACTTCTACTTTTACAATATGACAGGACGGAGGACCTGACAAGGACAGCTGTCTTGTTTAGTCGTTTTGATGGGACGAAAACCCGACGTCCAGTGTACACATTGGCGTGCAAGTAAAGGATCCATTGACGATTGGAATTCGTTATAAGAGTAGGCCGTAGTGCCGCTGTCCGGGCAAAATTCACTCATAGCACATTCTATGGCGTATGCCTGTCGTCATTAGCCCAGTTCGGAACAGAACATTAGGGCGTTAAACTCTGTTTCATTTCATTTTTGCAATATGACAATGTTTAAAGTCATTTTTATAACAAATAAATAAATAATTAGTAAAACCCTCGACAGATTGAACTCGAATTAAAAGTAGGTACTTGCGTCGGCGTCCGGGAAAAATCTTCCTACATAGCATGGCTCGTTTCGTAATGCTCGTCTTCATTATTAGCCCAGTTCGTGTTAACAGGTAGGCTGTTGAACCTTATTTCATTAATGTCATTTTCTGTCTAAAAGAGAAATTCCACACCGATTTGAAAACAATGGATGACAACACAACAATATATCATTCAAAACGTAGCTACATAAATCAAAAACGATCTAACATGTCTGAAAAACAAACTGTTGACAAGTATCATGTCTAGTTTGATGTGTTTTTCGCCAGTTTGTCTTAAAAAAAAAGAAAATATTCATCTTGAAATAAGTTTTATTTTTTGTAAAATCGTGTGAAACGTTAGCTAAACTTTCTGATTTTTTATCAATAAATAACTCACTCTTTTCACCATGCCATATTTCATCTGTGCTACTCAAAAACTTTATTATGTCATTTTTCATCATGAAATGAATTTTAAACAAATTATATGATTTTTATGATCTGTCAAAATGTGAACAAAAAGCATCTCACCAGACAATTGATGTACAGGAAAATGACATACATTTGTTTTACGTCATGAGGTAATATTTCATCTTAGCAAATACATATAAAAAGAGATTCCTAATACGGTCAATTACGTATAAACTGGCAGATATACTGAAATGAACTTTTCTGGAGCAACAGAGCTAACTAAGACGAAAATAAAATGGGGTTTGACGTCCTCCTCTTCTGCACCATACAGTGTGCTATGAGGGCATTTTTCCCCTGCCTATTTATTCTTATATACCGAATTTCAACTCGGTCATATCAAATTGATGCAAAAGTGTCGTTTTTAGTACTAATTTGGAGGTAAGGACGGTCTACGGAACAATTGTTGTTCGAGTGTCAAGCAAAATCCAAGATGGCAGCCAATTTCCAGCTTTTTTTCGCATTATGCCACATAACTTTTGTACTATTGAACCGAGAATGATGATAATGGTCTCTATATACCTATTTTTGTATGTATGAGTAATCCAATAAAATACAATAAACATATATTGAGTCCTACTTCCAAGTAAATTCTTATATATTTGCCTGAAAAAACTCCTTTAGGCGGCCATTTTCTTTTTATTGTATCTGAATGCTCTACTCTCGAACCAGAATTGTTCCATAGACCCTTACCTTTAAATTGGTACTGGAAACAAAACTTTTGCATCAATTTGAAATGAAAACCAAGACATTGGTGTTCCGTCCCTTCGAAAGACTTGACACTGTTCTTGGATAGACCCTCCGTCTCGCACGGGGTACTTTTCTTGGTTAACACCTAGTTCGAACTCGGGACGCCCTTATTATTGAGCTACCGTGGTTCTAGGTATACCTGTAAATGAATATATATAATAAGATTGGATATGTGAAATGTGGTTTCAAATCCCCGGTTGTACGTGACAAGGAGTAGGTTCGCCTGTCCAATCTCGTGGGTTTTCTCCCCCCCCCTCTCTCTCTCTCTCTCTCTCTCTCTCTCTCCTATAGGCTTCAGTATTCATCGCATGCTATAATCATTTTTTTATGGTATTATAACCACGTATAACCCAACACGTCAAAAAGTATCTAATAAAAACAGTCTTGAAAACGTTTTTGTTTGGATGATTTTGGATGATAGTAAATTAATTTAAGTGACGGACATTTTTTAAATGATTGTGTACAATGTAACGACTTCAGCCATTGTTATACACCATTTACACCTTGTGTGGCGACGTCAATCATCCATTATCATAAGGGCACTCTTTAGATTATGTATGAGTTCATAGATATTAATTTGAAAGGCTGTTTCAAGTTGAATCAGGGGTTGTTTAGAGACGATTTGAAAATAATTTGCACTGTAAGGGATCTCTCAAACAAAAAGATATAATTAGCACCGGGTGTTAGCCTAATCACGGGATTTTGCAGCGTGGTGTCCTCGTGTCAGTTGTTCAGGATAGAACTCCGGCGATGACCAGCAGCCCATAGTCGTTCGGATTGAAAAGAAAGTGAGGGTTATTGTTGGAAGTCCCATGTACACGTTCGTGTCAACTAAAAATAACACTTGACAGAGACCCATTTCATTTCATGTTTATCATAGAGTTATACTTTATTCTGGGTTATAAATTTAGTGCCCTTCACCCCATCACCTCCTCGCCCCGAATCTGAAAACAATTGACGACCCTTACTTGACTATTACTCTTGTCCAATGGGTGGCACCCAAATACCAAAAAATGGACGATACTTTTCTTGTGTATGAACATGTTCATTTAAAACGGGATGTATCTGGCACCTCCCCACACCCCATCCATCAAAAACAAATAGTAAACAGACTACCACAATTATTGTAAAGAGAGAAAATGGGGTTTAACGTCCACTCAACACAACTAGGTCATTTCGGGACTAACGTATGGTTTATTTTATTTCAATAATTCGCTTGCGCGTAGGGAGGAAACCGGAGTGCCCGGAGGAAACCCACGAGGTTGAGAAAGCGCCCTTATCTCCATGCCAGGGCTCGAAACCGCAGCCGCAAGTATAAGGTAGCCGACAGCTAGAAGTCGAAGCGCGGCACCCTAGAACACTAGGCCATCCCAACCCCCCACAATTATTGTAAAGTTGTAGTCAAGTAAAGAGTGGTGATCCAGGCTTTTAATATGAGGAGGGGGGCACTCAACATACCCCGCATCAATCTTTATTACAAAAATATGTCAATTATATTAATAAAAAAATAATAGATATATCTTACTTAATCATACATGACAATACACAGATAATCTACACGACTCGTCGTGCCTGAAGTGATAATAACTCATATTCCGTGTATACCCAATCTATAATTCATATAAAGAGCCATGAAAACAATACGTTATTAAAGAAAATCATAATAGTCTTTGTCTCGTATTGCCATTAATAAAACAATGAATAATTGACGTTTGTATATTTATATGGGGTATATTAATATATGTAATCTGTCACCTGTCACCTGGAGGATATCAATGACAAATTGTCATATAATGTGTCATGTTACATGATAGAGAGATAGTCACATTTCTTTTGTCATTATAACGAAACAAAGGAATTTGCAAACATCGTGATTTTTTCGGTGATCAAGATATGATTTATTCGAACTTCGTGTAAAATGAATGATTGTTATGGTTTTAAAACCATTGAACATTAATAGCATGGTATTATATTGAAACACTGATCCGTATTGTTGAAGTTGCTTCAAGCAAACAATTCCGAATCCTTCGATTTGTTACGCAATTTATCTTGTTGAACGGTCGTACGATCATACAGCTCATTTAGTTTAGTCTTCCTTCTTTCTTTGTGCGGAGATACTCATTAACGTGAAACGGTGAAATTGTATACCGATTCGGTCATACGATATTTTGGTTTATCCACCATATGTCATGTATGGTATCATATTGACAAGGATCAAAATATTATGAAGCCCGCGGGATACATGTATTATTACAGGAATTCATGCAAACCAATGTTTACAAATTACAAACATACAGATGGATTCGGCTTTTGTAAAGTTGGGATTGAAGGTAAAATTATCTTCTTTTGTCCATTGTTCTGGTGATAGATACCCTCACGAAATCCATTCGTGTATCAATGGATTTACTTCTGTCTGACCCCACCGAGGTGATAACGCAATCAAAGTGTATGTGTGTACAATGTATGTTCCAGCTTTGGAGGTGGGGTGTTCGATCCCTGCATTGGCCGAAAAAGTTCATCCAGATTTTCCGGCGCGGTTCCCCTTGTCAGTGATGCAGGACGGAGGTCTGACAAGGACAGCTGTCTAGTCGTTCGGATTGGACGAAAAACGGGGTCCCGTGTACACACTGGCGTGCACGTAAAAGATCCCTTGGCAGTTGGAATTCGTCATAAGAGTAGGCCGTTCCACCGCTGCCCGGGCAAAATTTCCCTGGTAGCACACTGAATATGGGCGTATGCCCGTCTTCATTAGCCCAGTTTAGGAGCAGAACAGTAGAACGTTAAACCCCATGTCATTTCATTTCAATTGTTCCAGCTTAGTTGATATAACAGACACAGACATCCCAGTGTGTATATGTATTTAACGCCCGCTTCCAACGAGGTGTAAAATTATTGCCGACTTAACTTTAGTCCAAGGTACCAGTTTGATCTCATTATTTTTCCAAAATGGTTAGGATATTGAAACGATCCATATTTCATTTGACCAGTTCTATAGAAAACAGAAGAACTTGTTTTCTGTGAAGCAGCTCGAAAAATACGCCAAGCCACTAAAAACACAGGCCTTTAAATGAAAATCTGTCATATAAAAATGTTTGAAGAGGTGATAGCCCGGAGGTTAGAACGTTGATGATTACCTCGGCTATAGAGAAATTAAAGTGTTGTAGCGTTATGAGTTGTTCTTCTATTATGCGAGATTCGCTTGTAATCAGAAGGTGGCCGGGGGACACGAACCTAACGAGCACTTCATGTTGAATAAAGGTGTGAAGTGTCTAGTCATTGAGTCAGTTTCAAGTGCTAGCAGTCTCTCTTCCCCATCATGTCGCCTACAGGCCATTTTCCTGCCTTTCAACTCGATTCTGTCGGCTCCTTACCAAAACAATCTTGGATTGAAATTTGGCCTGCAGAAATCCTCGGCATGCGCTGAGAAAATTGTTAAAACGTGATTGAAATTGTCAGTATGTTATTGAAGGCTATTTATACCGTATGCCGCCATGCAAATTGTATTATGATCTTTCCCAATGGTTAAGCGAAATTGTTGATGGAAATTGATGCTGAAGAGTCGGACAGATAACAAGAGTCTCCCTTTACCAAAATCATTAGGAGTCCAAACACTTGTAGCACATTCCATTTTATTGACAGATAATAATGTCTACCTGGTAACACATTTCAATATGGATATTTTCTCAAGAGACAAATCCACCTGGTGTTATGCGAGTTTCACAAATTGGACTTTGTAGTTAAAATGGATTCTGTGGGTTCGTACAACAAATTAAAATTTAATAATAATAATAATAATAACGAGATTTATATTGCGCAACAGTTCATCCCACTTGGGGGTGCTCTAGGCGCATGCAAGTGTTCACATGAATTAATTATAGTGCCTAAACAGCCAGGTTTTCACACTTGACTTAAAATTAGACAATGTTTCACATTTTCGAATGGAAAGTGGTAGAGAATTCCACAGAACTGATGCGTTATACTGAAACGTCCTTGAACCAAATTTCTTCATCTTATAAACTGGTACTTCTAATAATAGTTTATTCTCGGATCTCAATGACCTATTTGGTTGGTAGTTTTTCAAGAGACTCTGCAGATATCTTGGTGCTGTTTTATTTAATGTTTTGTATGTTAGAGTTAAAATTTTAAAGTTAATTCTCTCGCGCACTCGGAGCCAGTGAAGATTATTTAAGATGGGAGTGATGTGGGATTTTGATCTAGTTTTAGTCACAATTCGTGCAGCACGATTTTGGATCCTTTGTAACTTGGAAAGCTGTTCATCAGTTACACCAGAAAGTACGGCATTGCAATAGTCAATTCTTGACAGCACGAACGATCGAGCCAGTGCAGCGGCTGCACTTTCAGGTATGAGATGACGGATTGATCCTATTCTTCGAAGATGAAAATGGCAAATTTAGAAAGTTAGAATAGTCCAAAGTCTAACATAATCATTCGTTTAGATTTTCAGTAATGAAAACGAAATATATAGTGTGCGATAAAGATGTTACAGGATAATATCATATTTCATATTCAGATTACTTTTATTTCGTGAACCAAATTTTTAAAACCTGAATAGAGTGAATGATTTACAACAATTTAAAATACTGATGATGAATAAAATGTAGAAATTTTAAAATGTTAAGTAGCTTTTGTATACAATGTATTCCTGTCTTTGTAAAGTTGTTGTATATTTTGTACATGTATGTATCCTTTGTTTGTTTCATGTATATTATTATTTGTTTGTATATACACATAACCTTGTAAGGCTTTTATGCAATAAAGATTCTATAATTCTATAATAGTATATATCTAATTCATCTAGATCCCGACTGGTATGATGAGCTTATTGACTGAGACGCGGGCTCACCAAACAGAACATTCCGAGTTAGATGATCTAGGTGTTCGTTGGCCGGGAAAGTTCCTCGGGATTTTTAACCCGGGTTCCCCATTTGCCTGTGGTCAACAACGCTTATTTGAATTGATATTTCCCAATCTTCGCTAGGTTTGTTTATAAAGTACATCAAATCGTGAAATGAGCAAACACGTGATATTAAATATTCAAATGCGACATCTACTGTACCAGAAGATAAAGGGGAGTAACTAATTAGTTATTCAACATCAATGAAATGCTTATCTAAACTAGTAAGAAAGTAATAGATCAGTTGGACCGTAAACAATGTCCAGCTTCTACTAAAGATAATAAAGTGGCGTTTCTCGATACGATAGACAGAAGCCAGACCCGGGGAGGTATATACCTATCAAGTTTATGTCCGTCTTATCTCGAATGGTGTACATTATGAGGACAGTTTGTCAGAAGAATAATCCCGCTAGACCTGATAATTGACAGGATGAGAGGCGAGTTATGGACTTTTAACAAATTAGAAGTGTAGTTTGAAGGATGAAGATGATTAATTTAAGATAAGGTTTAGTATAACAAGACGAGACGGAGTGCTAGGGGTTTTAGACTTAACTTCCAATATTTACGTCTCATAAACTATACTTTAGTTTACTGATAATCTCAAGTATAGAAAACAAAAACTTGGATAAATCACGCGTATCTAAATAAAGGTAATAATCTATGTATGTTTGGTATACAATTAAAACGCTTCAAATTCTTTCTATAGGCCTACCTTCTTACCGGGTTGCCACTTTCAAATTGCATGCTTACGTGATGAGGAGCAGGGTAGCCTTCCCACCTCGTGTGTTTTCTCCGGGTTTCCGCCAACTGCTAAAGACCCCTAAGAGCAAGCTAATTATTAAAAATAAAGTTAATCCACATGTTAGTCCCAAAATGACAGTTTGTGTCGAGTGGACAAATACATCTCTCTCTCTCTTTCTCTCTCTCCCCCTCTCTCTCTCCCTCTCTCAAATGACAAATGCCGATTTACTACCAAAAGCAGTTGAATCCGTAAGTGGTTATGCCTTACTTTTGAAACCAGTTCAGGCCATTGTTGCCGTGTATACTACCAGAGCTCATTTAATTTCTCTAAACACCTGCTGTGCCGGTACTCCATCACCTGAAATACAAACGGAAGTAACTCATATCAGTGACCATACATAAAACCTGATTTTCAAAATTAGAAATGGAACATGAATAAAGGAAGGATCTTTTTTTA
Organism: Patella pellucida; assembly: GCA_917208275.1. Lineage (NCBI taxonomy): Eukaryota > Metazoa > Mollusca > Gastropoda > Patellidae > Patella > Patella pellucida. The sequence goes on from OU795036.1 coordinate 67,918,096, forward strand.
TGTTGGTATCCCTAAACCTGATCCTTCTAATAAATTTTGAATATAAGAAGCCCAAAAATGGGAATATAGGAATGAATTTATAAATGAAATGGGGTTTCACGTCCTACTATTATGCACTTTACCTGAGCTAATGGAAGACGGGAATACGCCATAAAATGTGCTATGAGGGAAATTTTGCCCGGGCAGCGGCGCTACTCCAATGTGTATGCAGGACCTCGGTTTTTCGTCCCATCCGAACGACTAGGCAGCTGTCCTTGTCAGGCCCTCCTTCTGCATCACTGACAAGGGGGAATCACGCCGGAAAATCTAGATGAACTTTCTCGGCCTATGCGAGATCGAACACCCGATCTTCAGGCTAGCGAACCATCGCCTTATCCACTTAGCCACAGTGACCCCCCCCCCCCTCAAAGATAGGATTTTACAATTCGACATGTATTGAAGAAACTATATATTGCATACAGACCTTACTTTTAGATATTGATGGACGAAAAGCTAAATATTTCAATATTTCTGCATTTTTGTTCAGTATTTTAAACTATTATTCAAATACCACCCAACCAGCTCAAAAACATGAATACAATTAACATTAAATATCTATTGCGTTTCGTTCATCGTTTACAGCTCTGATAAGGTAAGCTATAAAGTATGGAATCTGACACGAAATTAAATGAATCGAAATTACATCTGAGTTTAGTCAGATTCTAAAATTTATAGGTTTTCGTTTTATTCCGTTCTATTTAACCACCTATCTTGCATTTCTGCAGCGAGAAAATATAATGTTGTCTCGACAGAGGGAAATTACATCTCACTCTTTTCTTGCAAAAAGCCATTCACTTCCACTTTATTTTGTAATTAGAGTCTATAAGATATGACATTTTCTTCCGACATCATGTCTGTTCATATTTGTCTTTTTCTACGTGAAGCTAATAAGATGCATTTAATGCATTTGCAAGCCGCCAGGAGCAATCACCTTCGATAATCTATGAGCCTTTGAAAGCTATTTCATAAACCGATATGTGTACAGGTTTAGATTTGTCTTTGTGTTCAAGGATAACCATATTAATGTATGTTATTTTCTTTAATATGGACATGTATATTTTAAAAGTACACGAATTACGGTAATTAAAGTTTGTTTAAATTTCATCAGGGAATAATGATATGTGTTCAAGGATATTCATATTAATGTTATTTTTCTTAAGATAGACATGTATATTTTAAACAAAAATACACGATTAACGGCAATTAAAGTTTTTTAAATTTCATCAGGGAATAATGATATGTGTTTAAGGATAATCATATTAATGTTATTTACTTTAATATAGATATGTATAAGTATATTAAAGTTTTTTTTAAATTGCATCAGGGACTAATGATATATAGTTGATTATCACCAGATTGTCCCTAATTATAGTCATTAACAATAGATATAAGACACAAAGGACATAATAAAAATCTAATAGTACATGTATACGTAGATTGTGTGACCCAGTTAACCTATTTGTAACTCCCCTACATTGAAAGGCATTATGAAGTGTTCTAAAGAAACGCCGGTAACACAACTTAAATGGAATCAGTTCAATTCACAACAAATGTTCGAAAGGGTCGAACCGTATTCATTGCGAACCAGAAGTATGAAGTGTTTTAAAAAAAAACTCACTAACACATCTAAAATGAATGTGTTCAATCGAAAACTCTAACAGTTCCGCAACAAATGTTAAATATGGTCGAACTGTATTCATTTCGAATCAGAACTGGCACCGTCAAAGTGAAGAGGTTTCGATCAAGGATCGAGTACAGTTGAGTACAAATTTGAGTTGCGTATTCAGACATGGCTACCCCTCCGACATAATTATGCGTTTGGTAGTCACAGTAACCATATACTTTCCGCCTACCTTGACCAAATGAAATTTACTTTTTTCTAAAAAAGAGTAACACACATAACTCTTCTAGCTTCTTGAATTTCAACTGGGCGATTTATAGAGGCCTGTAATGAAAAATGTTTTTTTTATTAGGAAGGTACCATAATATGTACTATTTACAGCTTGTGAAAGACGAGCGGTTATCTTTGATTATCCATGTTATGGTTATCAACACCCATTTTGAATCTCACAAACCAACACATTCAAAAATCTCTAATTCTTAACACTTTTGGTCACCAAAATAAAGCTTGGTCACAATAAGTGATGATGCCGAGAGATAAAACTAACTGAGTATTATATGCACCGGAACTTAAACAGTTGGAGATTGTTCAACAATTAATATGATTAAAAGCTGATTAATCAAGACAAATAATTCTGGATTGCATATACAAAGAATCATAGCCGCTTTAAAGATATTACAGAACACATACTGAAATTTTTTTCAGAGGTTAATTTGTGTCCAAGAACGGTGAATTATATTTCAGAAGTATTTTTTGTATTGGACCGTGAGATTTTACTTCTCTGGTTTTCTTTTGAAGCATATTTGGTTACTTTTCAAATGTAAATTTAATAGCGCAGTTGGAAAGGTATAATCACCAGAAAGTAGAATCTAATGGAAGATGGGTGGAGATTTTAATTCCATTCTTGAAGAGAAATTAACTTTTCTATTCAACCTCAAGTCGTTTTGATGGCGATTACTTGCTGACTTGACAATATTTTTAATCAATCAAAATTTGCAAAGTCCCCATGTGAGGTTTCAATTACAATCTAAAAGGAACAGAAATGGCGATTGACTAGAAGAAAACAGCGGGAGAGACGGGGATATGACTAGAATCTGTAATTAACTACGCGTGTGAATAGGACATAGGAGACAAACGGATCACCCACACGGCGAGTTGTAACAATCCGCTCAGCATGTAGCTGTCACCAGCAAACAAGTTGTAGACCGGTTCAAGACGGGTTGATAACACTTGAAAATGACAGGTTATTGTGTGGATATCTTTTCACGTGGGCTGACCTTTGTGCGTTGTTTTCTTCGTCCTTAGCCTCAAATTAGTGGTAGGACAATGGCATACTGAGACAGCTCATGGTGATTAAAGCAAAGACAACTCTACCTGGGTCGGACAAGATGACACGTGGAGGGGTTATACACATTGATAGTCTCACCCTAGTGCCTTCGTGCTGGGCTTTAATAGAGCGCAGATAGAGATCTTCAACACTCCCTCCACGTCTTTCAATTTAATCACAGTTGATCGCGGTGGTCTCGCGGCCTGTCACAACAAAGTGATATATCGCTCGAATTGAGAACTTGAGAAAAATAGACTGTCAAAAAGTGTTTTGTCAACTAGTCATGTGAATGACAGGGTAATTTGAAACTTATCAGATAGTCGAGGTTCTTAATACTTGAATTATGACATAGTAGATAAACCGATAGACTCACCTATGTGACGTGAGACTACAGGTGGGCTGAATAAATCATCTATAATTAACTAGCTAATGAATATTCATATTATCTTTATGTAACAAGGGACGTAATAGCTGACAACGGTATTATGATGTCATCAAAACTTGTGTACCCACCCTTAACGACGTAAGATAAAGACAGAAACAAATATTCAAAGCAAAAAGGTGTCTGGATATTAGAAGCTTTTTGTGACACGAAGTCTTTAAGTATTTTGAGAGCTCGGGGTCAAACAAGGGCAACCCATCAACGTCAGTAATAAAAACAATACTTTTTACGGTTTGCTAGACAACATGTACATTTTATTTGTCTGATAAGCCAGATGGCATAACATTTTATATACATATTAAACGTCTAGTTAGCCCAATCTGATGCTTGTATTATCAGCCAAGATTCGACTTTTATTCCATTACAGCTTTATAAAAACAAAGAGTTCGTGTCAGGCTAGACTCCGTGATTTTTCACCTGTCATTTCAAATTTGATTGAAGGAAATTTACTGCTGGATTAGCAGTCTCTCATTAAAACTAAATCAAAAAGTGCTGATCAAATCTTGGTTTATCCCATGTTTGTTATTCTGCTTCCGGTTTCTAGTTATCTTTTTCAATATGGCGGCACTCAAACGTTTCAATTATTTGTGTAATTCGGATAATTACTGCTAATTACTACACAACAGACAGTTTGACATTACTAGACACGACAGACCACGTGCGGATCTCCGCTAGTCAGAATTCATTGTTATCTGGAACCGCCATATTCTCATAGAGATACTCATTTTTGTGACAACGTTTACGAGCAGACGCGATCATACGCAGGATGAAAGAACAACATTGGCATCGCTTCCATTAACCTTTGTGGTCCGCATTGTCCATAAGCTGTCGGGTACCCCGATTCCATAATGTCATGCCATTTACTTGCTTGTGTAGGGGTTTATATCTTACATGACTTATTCCCAGATGTAGAATAAAGACTGAAGACCTTGTCGTGTATAAGACAGTAAGACACTAGGGCTAATGACAGTGACATTGTTAATACCGACACGCGTATCTTTAGTGAATTGTCGTTATTGACATCTCGCTCTTTTATCCCATTAAGACGTCTTAGAGGAAGCTAAAAGCCGGCAGATCAAAGTAGCCGCCTGTCATTTATAGCAACGTTTTCTGGCGTACATTAAATGTACGTTTGACAGCTTCTTAATCTAATCACTCATTCAGACAAACAAAATGACAGGGAAGGCAGACAGCCGAGGAGCCTAATGATTCAAGTGTCAGGAAAATTATGAATATCATTTCCAGGAGTAAATGGAAACGTGTTATTATTGGAAACATTAGCACAGCGTATTGTATTATGGTATCGTGTTTTATGATAATGGGTAGTGGGAAATGTATAATATAATACATCTAGTTTTCTATAAACAATGATATAAGAGACGGTTCCACTCTATCTTTTACATTAATATTATGTCGTTTAGAGAGATAAATCAACCGTTCATATATACAATTTTATAATAGAATTGGAAATGGTAACCTAAGTAAAGACTTTATGCTTTTGTCTGGGAAGCTTAATTCAATCAAATAAAGTACTAAAACTAATGGGAGTAATATCAGGAAAAGCATTTCATGAGTAACAACTTCACTTGATGTTGAGACGCCATTACACATCTGTACTTTTACAATCCTTACTTGTATTACTACACGGGGATTAAACCCGTAATACGTCCAGTGAACCCCTTTTCATATCACAGTGTAAATCATGTACCGCCACACGGAACAGATCCGTGTAGAGGAAACTCTAGAACCTGAATTTAAACAACCATGGAGATACCAGATTTAGTTTACAGTTTTAACTGGATCTACCAGGTCTATAAAACTTCTTTAGGGTGCTGTATTTTTAATCCCTTAACTGTCGGTTGAACGTAATCCTTTGTGTAATTGAAATTTACATTGAATCTTTATCTAATCTTTCAAACCACGCGACCCTTAACTGCGGATTAAGTAGGGTCCATTGCAGCAGATATCGATCTAATTAAAATATAGATCTATATTTCGTTTTTATACTTTAGGTGGCCTACACTACATGTAGATGTAACAAGTTATAGCGGGAGTTCATGTTCTATGACGTCAGGTACCAAGCAAGCGACAATTGACCCGATTACGCTAGTCATTCGATTAACCAAATAGCGACCGCCATGTATTTTTTATACTACTTTTGCTTTTTTTTAAACTCTATTACCGCTAATGTCTGAGTCTACCCACAGTTCCGCACAAAAAAAGTCAAACGCTTGATTCGACAGACCATTTGATTGGCTGACCCCTCATTTAAAGCAGAACACGAGTTAGAAAAAAAACAACGCTTCCAGATCGAAATGTAGTAAAGACAGGTGAAATCGAAATTTTGCACTAGAAAAACGAACGAAATCGTATCTGTGTTTTAATCAGATCGACACTGTTTGAAAGGGTTTTCAGTGTACGTGGTAGCGAGGTTTATATTTTTGTTATACATCCTTTAAATTTATGGCCCTTTTCCATACATTACCAGTATAGATAAATCTGTATAATTGTCTATCTTAAATCCTTTTTGTTAAATTGAATACAACTTTAAACCAAATTTTAATACTGATCGAAAAATGTTGAAGTCTTTAGTACAAACTCTAAAATGATTACGAAATTGACGACTACTAAAATTTATACGTGTCTGCTATTGTATGACTACAACGGCAATTTGTCTCGTTTTCCAGTGACATTGTGAATTCAAGATTTAAAAAAAAAACAATTTGGATAATTTTTTGTTCATGTGTTTCTAACTGGTTGTTTTTCAACTGTTGAATAATTGCGTTATTTAAACGTCATTTATTATGCTATTTATGCGCCAGGGTAGTTAATCAAGTGTATTATACAGCACATTAAAACTACAATAGCTCGAATTCCTTTGAAGTTTCGTTCAACATGCGACAATCTGGCGAGCCCAGCATGGAGAAGGTTAATGTATAGTAATTGTGTACTGGGAATAATTTGTACATTTTTTTTTATCACAGAACTCAGTCGAATTCTTGTTTTATAGCTCTTTATTTGAAGTCCATGGCAGTTTTATATCTGACGTAACAAGCCACGGTGTCATCATAAATACTATTCAGAACCCCCCACTTGCACTCCAAATTTATTTTATTGTCGCAGTAAATTTTAATGCTACATGTTCGGCAGACGTTTACATCCATTACACAGTTAAAGAGTACCTATATACGTATAAATGTTATGTTATTTAAAATGTCAAGTTCGGCTATACTCATAACTTACTTGTGGTTGTAATTGTCAGAAACTGTGTTGGCACACCCGTGCTTGAAAGAAAAAGAACAGACGATGAAATATAACATTGCCTCTTGATGGTCATATCAATGGAATGCTCATTGGCCACACGACTGAAATGAATGGGGTTTAACGTCTTACTTGTCTGGGTCAACACGGGCTAATGAAGTAGGGATGGGATAATAAATAGACGACCACACATCGCACATACATGTTCCCGGAGCAACGACTGCGAGTTTTACAACATATCACAGACGTTGCTAGATTCCTTTACAATTCCCGAACTTATAGCTACATTATCTACAGACACGTGATAAGTACCGTCCAATCAGAGGTTGTGACATAGCGACTTCCACGGCATGTTCCCGAACCAACGATTGCAAGTTTTACAAAATCTAGATGTTGCTAGATTCCTTTACAATTCCCGAACTTATAGCTACGTTATCTGCAGACACGTGGACAGTAGCCCCAGTCAGAGGTTGTAATATAGCGAGCCCTAAGAAAACATTTACATTTAACGAACCTTGAACTTTGCTACTCGATTATCCCAGGTAGACATTTTAGCTGGTATTCGCGATGTAATGATCGAGGAATCTGATAGGCTCACAAGCTACATGAATAATCAATCAAGATTATTGCCGAAATATGCAATGTATTACGCGAAGGTCTTGATAAGATGTACGCAGTGTACTACTATGAGGGACATCTAACAAAATGTCTGGCGATTTTTAACGTGTTGCCAGGCGTGCTCAGTTTTTTCTTTACAAGCACACCGTCCAGTTGCACCACTGACAACGCGAAACCAGAATGGACAATCTCAGTAAACTTTCCAGACCAACATGGGGTCGAAGCCTTACTAACCAAGTCACCGTTGATCCCAATAGTCCCCACAGACGTACAACATAAATAAGATATGACGTTTGGTATTTTAAACAGATTAACCTTGCTCTACCTCATGCACGACACTCGTTACTAGTAATACCTAACAATCCGATAATTTGGACATGACTATCAATAACCGAAGAATTTTGATAGAAGTATTTCTTTAATTATTTGATCAGCATGAAGACCATATTTACTTTAGTATATCACCAATTCAAAATAGTTTACCCCCAACAAAAACATTCAAACCTTAATTTAAATGATACAAAATCGGAACGAAAATTGTGTTCTTAAGATAGTAAGCTACATGTACTCGATTAAAATATAATACAAGGTCAGATACATTTTTTTAATGAATTATCCTTCAGGCGTACATGAACCATAAATCAATAGAAAGTATAACATGAATTTTATATAGCCATAACTCACGTTATGACTGAGCGATTTTAATAATCTTTGGACCAATATGCTTTTTTGTAAGGCTACGTTTTTGTGGGTGGTCTGACGGGCAGGACTTTCCATGTTTCCATGATAAGTACTGAAATAGCTATGTACTAAATAAACCGAAGACGGTCATGATAAACTCGATGTTTAAAACTGGTTTATGTACCCCCAGCTTTAGTCTAGCTGAACGCATACCGGCACATTTAGACTTTGATTATGACTAGGATAATGAAAAAAGGCATATGCCATATAATGTGCTATGAGGGACATTTTGCCCGAGCAGCGGTACTATGGACTCCTCTTGTATTGAATTCCAACTGTCAAGGGAGCTTAAACGTGCACGCCAATATGTACACCGGACCTCGGTTTTACTTTACGTCCCGTTCTTATCAGCCCCTATGTCCTGCACCTCTGACAATGGGAAACTATGTTGGAAAATTCCAATGAAGGAAACGAACATGTGAGCTCCAGGCTATCAAGCATGCGTCTTTCTCACCTAACCATTGTGGTTCTCCGCGCCTGGACGACATATTGATTGGCACTTTAGTCTGGAGGTTTAAAGTCGGCCATCCCAACCCTTAAATGACTACGAATCAAATGTGACAATTTTGTCTTTATAAATATATGTGAACATTAGGGTCTTCAATGGTCTTTCAAGAATTGATTTGAATTAATTTTGTCTTGATAGATATTTACAATGAACTGAAGAAAACCCTTAAATAAATTGTTAGTCAATGTGTATAGAAGTTCCATTAATACAGAGCTCAGTGATATTATAAACATGATGTGTGCTCTCTGGAGACAGGTCGACCTCCCATCAGAATACAAAATACTTTAATAAGTTGACTAGGAGAGAGAAGTGCCAGATTAGCGGACATAAAGCTCGAATATTCCCAATCTCAATTCATGTAGATGTCAAATTAGGTAATGAACGGGCTATAGAGAAAGTAATATCGGGGAGAAGAAGGCCGGTTTGGTTTTAAATCAAGACAATAAAAAGGAATTGGTCGCCAGAAGATGGTAATCAATGAGAAGATGTCAGTCAATGTGGCAATTTGTCCTCACCAGCCTTAGTGAAAATGTGAAAGGCCAGCGATACGCCATGATTTGATGAGACTGCGGAGTCGTTTCGGTAAAATTTATAACCTAAAGAAAATTTGAGCCCCCACAACTAGACGTGTAAATCAGTATTTAGGAATGAATAATGCTGACCGGTTCTCAATTCGCGTAATTGTTGTTAATAAAACTCGGGTTATAAATCTTTGTTTTATTAGCAGCTATAATGATTGTCACGATGAATAACGTTTAGACAAAGTGTATGGTTATTATATCTCGTATATCATTGATATATTATTGGTATACTTGAACTTACATACTTATATATATAATATATGATATGATTTATTTTTAACTCTTTACGAGTTAGACTAGGGTGTCACTACTGAATACTTGGACTCAATATTAAAATATTAATTATCGATTACAATTCTTTTTTATTATATCTTTTGCATTTGTGTTAAAGATTCATAAGACCATTTGCCAATTACTTTATTTTGCCTTTACCGTTTTTTTAGGACTTCGAAATTTGTCTAATGGTTTGGATTGTTCGTTCTTGGTTTTATTTTATTAGATAAAGAGCTGACCGTTCTTACTATAACCGTTCTAAATTCAATACATGTATATTGACAATTTCAGTCAAATTACAACAATGTTTAAAGTTTTGACAATATTTAGCATAATTAGTCACGGTTGTCCAGTACCATTGCTTCGATAACAAACAAGGTTTCGGTTATCCACTTGTAAAGGTAACTTATTAAATGGCGCGTATCGTGGCCATCAGATGACCTATAGAGTTGATTATGGGCTGACCGGGTACATAAAATGTCTAAATTTGAAGCCAGGAAAAAATACATACAATATGCAGATTTTGTTCTTACATAATGGATCTTTAATCTTGAAAATGTAAGTGTTGTAATGATACCGTGAACTATTCAATGTAAATGTTATGCCAATATACAACCAGCGTATAACAGTATTAGTAAAAGCCCCAGCTACAGTATAAGGAAAGACACCTATTTATCGGTAGAGCAAGCAATTGTTTATTGGCGATGATGAATTGTTCTGTCCCAGACTAGAGCCATCATTAAACAGAAATAAATCGTCAACGTCTTAAACTAAGTTTGTCCGACACCGAAACCAGTTAAAGAATGAGCGATTTTCTTGAACCATACAACTAATGACATTAGTCAAAATGAAAATGGACATTTTCACCACAGCGCCAAATTAGCTCTGGTGGCAAATTGGATTTGTTTGTGTGTAATTTGTATAAATTGACTTTTAATTGGTAAATGTTGAGACAAATTGCTTGGAAAATAGAAAGGCCATTGTCTGGCATCCTTCTGCCATTTATCGTTCGTCTAGCATGCCTAAATTTAGTGTGTTAACGTCAAGTTGGATGCATGTACTAGGCCTGACCCTAGCCACATCTGTCTTTTCTCATGATGCTTTATATTTTATAAAGGCAACCAGCTAGTGTTTATATAAGGCCGTGTTGGGTTTTTTTTAACTTTTAACACTGATTATATAGAACGGGATGTCAATAGTAATAATCAACAGACAGACTCACTAAAACAAACTATTTCTAAATCATACATTAACACCCCCCTCCCCCAGCTACCGTTAATGGCAACTGGCTTGTTACTATTAATAGCAATGGAAATACGGACTTGTTTTCTGTCTCCGATACATTTATTCAATGTTGTTTTTGCCGATAAAGATATTCAAGAATGTACAGTAATAAACAATCGAATAATTGTAAGAATCACATGTCCAGGAAGTTCTAATCAAGATTCAACGAAGTTCCAGTTAATATTTAAGAATTACTAATTAACTAGTCCTTCAAACTTTCTTCCAGAGAGTTAAAAACACAGACAATTTGGAAGCAGACGATAAAAAACAAGCGGTAATATTCTAAGCTGTGTATGGGGAAGTATAAACAATGTGCATTCTTGAATAAACAATGCTTTTATATGCCCACAATTTCATATGGACGCATTATGTCGTCGCCCCTGTCCGCCCGTGTGGCGGTTAACATTAAAATTTGTTAATCAGTCTGATTAAAACACAGATCATATTTCGTTTTGTTTTTATAGTTCAACTGTCATTTTACTTGTTTTTACTACACTATGATCTGGATGAGTTGTTATTTAACTTGTGTTCTGCTTGAGATGAGGGGTCAGCCAATCAAATGGTCTGTCGAATCGAGTGCTTGACCTTTTTTATACGGGACTGTGGGTAGACATAAACAGCGATATAAAATCAAAACAAAGCAAAGCATAGCCACTTGCAACATCGATTCTGATTGGTTAATCGAATGACTGGTGTTAAATAGGGTCATATCTCGCTTACTTGGCACCTGGCGTAAACTCCCACTATAACTCCCACTATACTCGAAAGTATAAAAAACGAAACGAAATATAGATCTGTATTTTAATTAATTGATTTGTTTGTCCGATTTGAACGAAACAATGTATACTTAATATCCTGGATGCTTTCGATATTGGCATGCATCGGAACGTAACTTCATGGATTATGGCCCCGGATTGCCCCATATATCACGTTTTTAGGTTGTCGACCTTCTTGAGGTCACAGTTGTTATCCGACTACGATGAAACTATCAATGTATGTTTATACGGGGGCCGCGGAGCCGGGGGTGGGGGTGGGGGGCTTATATGGCTTTAGCCCCGGCAATAATTTTTAATAGTGAAAAATAAAATGTCGCCAAAAGCGAAAAAAGTTTATGGTGGGGGGGGGGGGGATGGGTGTGGTGCATAGTGGGGGCGGCCACATTGCGTGAGTTATTGTGAGTAGTCCCCCCCCGAAATCTCGATCCATGTCGATATTGGCAATTGATTGTTGTTTTTAACAAAAGCAACAATATGGAAATTGGAATATCAAAAAAAAGAGTTCTAATGGATCACAAGGGTTTTACTTCTGTTTTCATATTTTAGTATGCTATCGATCAATACATATTGAACTCATGTTGAATCTAATGAATATAATTGTATATGGATTTCCTTATTTGAGTACAATAAGTGTAATAACACAGTTTGCAATGATTATTTGCTTACCTCTAGGCCTAATGAAGTGTATTTGCATGTGCATATTGATGAACTGGAAATAGTTAATGTCACGAGTACTTTATGTATTCGCTATAAGTTCAATGACTGGGATCACATGTCGATCTATTTTATCTAAACATAAAGTAATCAAAAGGCAAATAGTTACAGTTAAAGGGAGGGGGGGGGTGGGATTTAACGTCCATTCGACACAAACTGGGTCATTTCGGGACTAACGTAAATGGTTTAATTTTATTTCAATAATTGGCGTTGCGCATAATGATCTTTAGCTATGGGGGGGGGAACCGGAGGACCCGGAGGACCCGGAGAAAACCCACGAGGCTGAACAGACGATCTTAATCGGTTTTCACGTACAACCGGGGATTCGAAACCACACCAGTTTATTTCAGCCATCCCACCCCCCTTGCGGTTAAAGGAGCTAAATCTATATTCTTGTTTTGACTATGTGAAGACATTTCTTTCTAGATTATCTCGCAATAATAACTATATGTAACACTCACGTTCCGTTATATTGCCGACTAGACTATCACCGAATTGATCATTTCATAACGTTAATATTTACAAGATAATGTGAGAAATTTGTTAGACAAGATAATGTGAGCAATTTTAAACTCTTCAAGTGTCTGTGTCCAAAAAGCACATGATAATATAATACAAGTGTATTTAAACTCAATCTGAAAAAAATACAGATCTATATATAATTTCGTTTCGTATTTTTTTATACTATCGATGATTTCCACTACACGAAGAACTGAATGTTGCGTCAGAGGTTATATGAGCGGCTTTTGACCCTATGACGTCAGACATTTTATTAACCAATCAGCGTTGATGTTTCTAGTGGGTTACCCACAGTTCAGTGCATCTCAAGCCCAAAAACTTGCCATTAGAGACCGTTTCATGGGCTAATATCTCATATCACCCTGAAAGCGGGTTATTTAACAAGTCGTCCTCATCCTAGTGAAGTAAAGACAAGTTACACGAAATTTTGAACTATAAAAGACTAAATGAAAAAGGATCTGTGTTTTATCAGATTGATATCAACTGATTTACAGTCAATGTTTAATATTTGTACTGTAATTTTTAATCAGTTACTTCGTCGGAATTCGTGAGCAGTCCGGAATATTTGCATTTTTGAACCGGCGTGTCTTGGTTTTAAAACATAAAGAGATAGTTAAATGAATTTGACCACAGAAACCGCTGTACGTCATGTCCACCTAAAGTCACGTGTGAATAAAGATGTATAATAAATAGAAACTAATGTAAACCTTAAATGATCACTTCATTTATAAATGATATGTGTTTTACTCTTGATATTGTTTGGTGATCAATTTTAAATTTAATTTTTATGATAAATGTAGAGCTATAAGCTACAAAAAACGCCATATAAATATTTGTACTAATCCGTGCTTATTTCTGTGGATATAACTGTAAAATAGTCGAATCAAATCAAATCGAAATTATTTTATCAGCCGATAATTTATCTTTAAATGAAAAAGAACAGTACTATTACAGACTTTAATTACAAACGTACAATACTTTTTTACACTTTACATACAAAATTACAATACCGTTATACACTTTTTAATACAATAGTACTATAAATGTCCTTACACTTCGTGGCTAAGTGAGTAAGGCGCTGGCTCAATAGACTGGAGGTCGGGTGTTTGATCCCTGCATTGGCCGATTAAGTTCATCTCTCAATTTTCTGGTGTTGTTTCCCCTTGGCAGTGGTGCAGAACGGAGGGTCGGACAAGGACACTTGTCTAGTCGTTTGGATAGTACTAAAAACCGAGGTCCCGTGTACATATTTAAATTCGTTATAAGACTAGGCCGTGGCGCCGCTGCCCGGGCAAAAATCCCCTCATAGCACTCTGTATGGCGTATGCCCGTCTTCCATTAGCCAATTTTAGCTGCAGCAGAGTAGGACGTTAAACCTCATTTCATTTCATTTCAATATACTTCGAAATCTGTCTAATGACGGGTGTCCAAAGTGCGGTTTATAGTTAAAAAGAAAACTTGCCAAGCTAAAGAAACGATGTTATAGACCAGTTGTAAGTAAAATTAGTGTCAGTTTGTTTGTTTAAAGGCGCCCTTACTCAATACACTATATTATTTGACATAAGACCTATAAACATATTAAAATTCCGCTTCCCTAAACTATTACACACTTAAAATACAAAAGTACGATATCGTTACACACTTTAAACAGAGAGAAGAGAAAGAGATATGGGGTTTAACGTCCACTCTAAACAAAGGTCATTTTGGGACTAAATATTGTACAGTTTTATTTCAAATTTTCGCTATCGCGTACCGGTATTTTGCAGTGGGAAGAAACTGGAGGACCCGGAGAAAATCCACGAGGTACAACCGACACTTAAAACACAAAAAAATTAAATGTATAAATAATACCCAACAATATCTACATAATATATTCCTTAAACAATGGCGCTAATAGAGTCGGGTTCTTCACATTGATCGGATTTTCTCAACCATTATTGGTTCTGTTCAAGTGGACAGGTTGACGGACATGCAGGGTCCTTGACCAATGGTCAATCAAATAAAACCTGTCATCTACACTGACACATCCCAGATAGATACACAAAACAGACACTCGTGTGTTTGATCTCGATTGAAGGGAACACAATGCTTTAATTTGCTTGTATTTATCTCGTGTAGGCCCACCAGTGAATTAGGCAGATTGTTTCAAATAATCCCACATCTTTCAATAATGAATTGTATCAGAATTTAACCCGCTCGAGTCTGTGTTTGGAAGAAGAAATATTAAGATCTAATTAATCATAGCGTCATATAAAGACTTGGACATGTGTTCGTGTGTCATGTAATAGCATGTCGGAATGTTGCATTAGTCTTTTCCTGTTTGTTTTTATTTTCTTCGTCAATTCTATATTTATTAATTCCTGGCGGAAGTTTTATTTTTTTTAACTCTTCAAATGAGAAGTCACAAACGGAACACCATAACGATTCCTAATCGAGTTTTTAACCAGTGTCTTAAAGAAGGTAATTCAATATCATCCATAATATTGGAAATAAAAAACACGAATTAGAAATCAATATTCACCCATTTCAATCAATATTGATTCTATTATCTTACCGTGATTACATTTAAGACTGTCTGAATACTTTAAAATCAGCACACGACTCGTGTATTCTATGAACGTAATAGTTTCGAGTGCCATTGGTAATGAACAAAGCAAACATATCGCATAAGACAATGTGAAAGTACTTCAAACTGTCTGCAATGAAATGGCGTGTACGATCCCACTGCTTTCTCCGACTGGCCCAATGACGACGGGCGTACACCATACAATGTGCTGAGGCCTACTCTTATATCGAATTCCAACTGCCAGGGGATCTTTTAACGTGCACGTCAATGTGTACACGGGAACTCAGTTTTGCGTCAACCGAACGACAACTTGTCCTTTGCCAGACCTTTCGTCTTGCATCAATGGCAAGTGAAAACCGCGCCGGAATATGCCGATGAACTTTCTCAGGCAAACACAGGGATCGAACACGAGACCTCCAGGTTAGCGAACCAACGTCTTACTTACTGGGCCATCGTGGCTCCACGGTTCAATTAGAACTGTCAGTAAATTGGAATAATATTAAAAATTTAAACGTAAAACACTTAAGAACACTCAAATTACATTTGATGTGTGCTTTTAGAACCATTGTATCTACATACGTGTAACCCTGATAGTATGGTACGATTTAATGCGATCTTGGACACACTGAGTCTGCGATATTATTTTATTTAGGGTATTCGCTTGTTTCTTGATAAATATATAATACTGTTAACGCTGATGTAAGTTATTTGCACTATTAAACACGTACACATACTAGTATACCCTTTGAAATAACTTTTAAAAACATATCCATAAATAACAAAAAAAATAACAAGTCAAGATTGACACTTGCCAACAAAACACGAAGAGTCATGTTTAAAATATTTGAGCATCTTCGACATCATACCTATCAATCATTACCTATATCAAAGAAGAAGCTATATATATTACCTGTTTAATATTACAGGTGTATTAGTTAATTGATGAAATGATTGATTGGTGCTGACAGTTACTGACAGATGTTAAATAAAATATAAACACTAGCCAGGTATGATTGATGATGCATCATTAATACGGCATATGGAATCTATTTGTTCGTGGCTATGGGGTCTGGCAGTTCACCGCCTTGATGGTTTGTATTGTCTATGCGCTAATGGTAAATTGTGAACGATTGAATAATATCCAAAAAGAAATTAATAACGAATAACTTTATGAAATTCCTTTCTGTTGAATCTGTTATCTTAAATATTTTATGAAGCATTATATTTCAAGTAAAGTTGTAATATAACATTACTTCACTAAAACATTACTGATCAATGCTTGTTTGTAGCCTGCAATATTACAATCACGTATATGGAGGCCGAACAAAAGTGCAGAACTTTTAAAATACTTTGGGGCTTTTGTATACCAATCATGTATGTTATATACCGATATGTATATTATTGTATATATATCTGTGTACCTATAAATATGAGGGGATCACGGTGGTTAATGGGGTAAGACGCTGGCTCGCTACCCTGGAGGTCGGGTGTTCGATCCTGGCATTGGCCGAGAGAGGTTCTTCCGGATTTTCTGGCGTGGTTCCCCTTGTCAGTGATGCAGGACGGAAGGTCTGGCAAGGACAACGGTTTAGTAGTTCGGATGGGACGAAAAACCGAGGTCCCGTGTACACATTAACATGCACGTAAAACATCCCTCGGCAGTTGGAATTCGATACAAGAGTAGGCCGTAGTGTCGATGTCGGGCAAAATTGCCCCTATAGCACACTGTATGGCGTATGCCTGTCTTCAATAGCTCAGTTCGGAGCAGAACAGTAGGACGTTAATCCCCAATTCATTTCATTTCTTGTTTGTTTTCTTATTCTGTGTGGGGGAGGCGGGAGGGGCTTTGGTGGCTGAATGGTAAGCGTTCGCGCACTGTGTCATAATGCGTGTTTTGGAGTCAACTGGCGTGGTTTCGAATCCCCGGTTGTACGTGGCAAGGGGTATGGTCGCCTGCCCAACCTCGGGGGTTTTCTCCAGGTCCTCCAGTTTCCTTCCACTGCTCAATACCTCTACGCGCAAGCGAATTATTTAAATAAAGTTAAACCATATTTTAGTCCCGAAATGACCTAGTTTGTGTCGAGTGGACGTTAAACCCTCCACCTCTCTCTCTCTCTCTCTCTCTCTCTCTCTTCTCTCTCGCTCTCTTCTGTTATGTTACACTCCATGGTACAGTAAATATTGTAAGCACAAGAAACTTTTGTCAATCAACGTTGAAACGATGCCCGTTTACAGGGTTTAAAATGTGTTTTAGTGAATCACAGAAATCGTTCAAATGAAATAGATAGTTTCAATCTCGAAAGTAAACCCAATGTTTAACGGAAATTTACTTGAAAATCGATAACGTTTTCATTTCGACAGAATAAGATTTGATATTGTTCAGTTGCAAGATTTTAATTTTTAATGAGATTCAGTAACGATTTCCTAATGATTCATTTTCAACTAACGAGGCACGAGGCTTACACACTAACGATGCATGCGCCACCTTGGGAGTGCTGACAAGGTATTATGGGATTGATGATGTCATAACATGGCTGTCAAAACAAGAAATAATCTATGTTGATAGAAGAAGGTAGAAGCTTTTAACACCTCACATCTGTTAGAATATTTTGACAGACATATGCCATTAGGATATCAACATAGGGCTAATATTATTTACATATCAAGTAGGTTGGCTGTAGACGTAGTATTTATACGTTATGGCACCGACAAGTGCTCACAATATTTATAGTTTATACACAGCAAATACCATAACCTACAATAGTTTGGGTTCTTTGACACGGGGAAGACAAAATAAAAGTACTGGCGATGTAATTATGTAAACAAATATTAATAACAAGCTGTAAACACTTATATCTCTCGTCTGAACATTTTTAAAGGCTCCACTCTGGTACATTACCACTGGAATCGTTTATCCAAAAAATAATGGCTTCCAGCAATATCGGCATTGGATTTTTACAGACCGGCTATGTGTGTGTGTTTGTGTGTGGTGGGGAGAGGGAGGGGTCATTTCCATATACGTAAAGTTCATTAATCGTGACATTTAGGTTAGGTTTGGGATTTAAACCTGTCCCTGTGGGCATTTTCAGTGTTAAATGGACTCTTCCCAACAATATCATGTTTAATCCGACTTTGGTAGATGACGCCATATTGAGATACGCTTCTGGTAATAACAATAGATGAATACAAGACCCACTGAAGGATCCGATGTAAAATTACCACAAAAGACTCGTCTCTCCGTTCCAAAATATACATATTATTTGCTCTAATCGTTAATCATACTCTAGAATGGCAATGATAAACCCAGTGGAGAAATATTTATCAAGTCACATTTAGCCAGAGGAACTGGAGCAATGATATATAGTATATAGAGTAACCCTTTTCAAGTCCAGAGTCATGAAGTCCAAGTTGCTTTTAGCCAGTGATAAACTGAGGCAATGATAGACAGTTTGGAGTCATGTTTATCTGGTCACTTTTAGCCAGAGAGAAACTTAAGCAGGAGTCATGTGTATCTAGTCACTTTTAATCAGAGAGGAACTGGAGCAATAACAAACAGCAAGGGGTCATGTTTGCCAAGTCACTTTTTAGTCAGTAAGAACTGGATCATAGACAGCATTATGAACCCACAACACATCAATTACAAAAGAGTTCGTCACCTGAAGTTCGGTGTCACAGAACTTCAGTGTCTGCTAGTCCAGATGTCGTACATCATCTTTAAATTCAGATTAACCAGATGAACATACATTATTATTATATTATTACGATTCAGCGAGCGCCATCTTTTAAATGGCGAATGTTTAATATTTCATATCATCAATCTGTTTTATAGTTCTCCAGTTTGCATGTTCAGACCCATTTAACACTGGTAGGAGAAGATTGAAGATGTGTTCCTGTAAACCTAATATGAAAACACCACGATATAAGTCTATATATCTCTCTAATGTAATATTATTTTGTATAAATAAGAAAAGACACATGACGACCTTTATCATACGAAAAAATATCAGCATCTTCTGTCATCGCAAATAATAAATTAGGAAATGTAATAAACAGTGTCTAAACATAATTTGTTTTCGTAATTTTGTATCACTAAAAGAAAAGGCAACAGATAAAAGAGACAGTTTGTTTGTTAGAGGAACCGCATCGTTTCACTAATTTAAATTTTAAAAAAACTTCCTGAACTAATTTAAATTTAAAAAAGCTTCCTGCTCAAAACTAAGTTATTTTAACGATCCGTTAAACTCTAACAGACACATTTTTGTAACGGACATATCTTGGTAAATTTACTACAGAAAACACTATATAATAGTTTATTTTTTCCTTAAGAAATATTAGCATAAATCTGCAGGAAAAATTTTCACCACAGAATGTTCGGGGCCTTTATTTCCAGCAACACTCTTTCTCTCCAATAAAGTTAACGAATCGTTAAAAGATAACGGAGCTTTGAGCAACTGGAACCTGATAAAGTTCAGAGAAATGAGGATTAACGTTTGCTCGACACAAACTATGTCATGTCGGGTCTTACATATTTCAATAAATCGCTTGCGCGTAGGGGTCTTTAGCAGTTGGGGAAACCGGAGGACCCGAAGAAAACCTACGAGGTTGGACAGGCGACCCTACTCTTTGTCACGTATACAATCGGGGATTCGCAACCATGCCAGTTGACAGAACCTGATCAAGTTCAAAGTTGATATGTACAACTATGATTTGGTTCAGTATATAATGATGAAAATGTTATAGTGATATTTTATTAGTGCACGGTCACGTGAGAAGTAATATTCTAACATGAAGGAACATTCTAGAACAACAGATAACAGCCATTTCTAATCTTTTACTCGTACTACGCGTCAGCTTGTAAGATACAAAAATCAAATTGTGATGTAAACAATTGGAAATACTTTATTGTATCAGCTTGGTCGCCGGGGAGACATTTCTCACGGGGTCAATCACTTTGAATTGCACATGACGTTAGCATTTTTGGGCCAAACCAACCCTAACCCTAACCCTAGCACGCGGTGTCTGTCAGGCTCGCTAAAAATAAACCATCATCAAGTTTATTAACGCTAGATTTTGTCAATTCACCATAGCAGGTGTTGTGACTATTGTGAGGAATGTTTCCCTTGTGCAAAATTTTATTGTATCACTATACATAATTTCCACCGCGACAAACATATATACGATTCCGCGTTAAAAATCGATGAGTTCCAATTGCAATCCAAGGAATAGATTGTTCATTGAACTCAACTAAACTAATATTAGTTGTGTAAGCGGGCCATTCTCCGAAATCTCCAAAGCGACTGGAAAATCGGGAGTCACATTCGTGTACCAGTGGAGAATCTGGGATAATAATAATAATAATAATAATCTCGTCATTTTACAAGGGTAGCAAATTAAGCCTGAGGCTTGTTTTCAATTTTGCCCTTGGCACAGATCGTGCGAATGATTTCGATCATTAGTGCAGGAAGAAACCGAAGAACTCGGGGGAAACCTGCCTGATCGGACGGGAGACCGAATATCCCTCTAACGATAATTATCAGGGTTAGGATCATGGGCATAGTCTTTTAAAGGTCACGAATCGGACTAATAAATGGTAAATACGGAAAACAAATCATAAACCATAAACCTATTTATCAAAACGCATCTCATTCCTAATAATATATAAGTTAAGGTCTGCTGTTGAAGTAAATATCGACAAGATTTCATTTAAAATCTCATAAATCTCAAGTGTCAAGTCCGTGTGTCAAATTAACCATTATTTGAATAGTTAGAAGGATTTAAGTAAACATTTCAACAGTACACGAGATCAATTGATATGTCATAAATTTTAAACAAAATCTTTAAATATGGTTTTATTTATTAAAGAAGTGTTATTGGTCTTTCTTTATCAGGCCATAAATTATCCATATAAATCATATTAGCCAACCATAGGCAGTAGACATGTCCACTCTAGTTATGGGCCATGATTTATTGACAAAGATCCTCTTAGAACTTATCAACAACCAACACGTGTGATATTCTCACTTTATTAATATAAGGGAATCGCGGTGGCTAAGTGGGTAAGACGCTTGCCCACTAATCTGGAGGTCGGGTGTTCGATCCCTGAATTGGCCGAGAAAGTCCATCCAGATTTTCCGGCGTGGTTTCTTGTCAGTGAGGCAGGACGGAGGGCCTGACAAGGAATTCATCTAGTCGTTTGGGTGGGACGAAAAAATGAGGTCCCGTGTACATAATGGCGTGCACGTAAAAGATCCGTTGACAGTTGGAATTCGATAGAAGAGTTGGCCGTAGCGCCTCTGCCTGGGCAAAATTTCCCTCATAGCTCACTGTATGGCCTGGTTTAGGAGCAGAATAGTAAAAATATATACCAAAATATGTTACGATTACATATAGGAATGACAAATCGATCGTATCACATATAGTCATCAGTCCCAACTGAATTATTTACCAATTACTAATAGAATTTAATATGTACTATCTGTCGTCAAGAAATATTGTTTTCTATCCTGTATGAACGATTGACCATGAATCACAGATTGTTCTTTCTGCGATAAGAGTGGATTTTTTCTCGGATAAGTAATGTTTTTATCAAAAGCAATTTTGAATGATTAGGATCGGTTTTAAAATCGAAGACGAGACCCGCGCTAGAACATAATCGGTATCACGTCAAAGGAACAAGCGCCTGGGGGAAATAGATCGCCAGATAGGTGCTGCCAAGCAGTGGGGACCACTACGTGTGGAAAGGCAATATTTGCTTTAACAACCTTATGTCCGGCACAATACACGGGCACACCACATGGGGTCCACAACTTCTCTGTGATATCACTACTACCGGGGACTGCCCGGAACTCGTACCAAAGACTCGAATTGACAGTCGTGGCAACTCGCGAGTCAATGCGCGGTGAGGGAACATGCCTCTAACTTACCTCATTCGCCATTGCCTCTCTGGTCGTACATTTTAATCGGAAAATGTTCAAAGAAAGACTTGGGCTTTGTGACAATCCTGTACTAAAGTCAGCGACTTGTTCAAACTTCTGACTTCTAATACACCCATATAACAAGGTAATTTCAGACACTGATTCACTTGCTGTATCTGAAAGCAGAAACATCCGATTTGTGCCTAATGAAAAGTGAGACTTCCATAGTAAAATGAATACTGGGTAAAAACTCTTTTGAGAGCAACGATTCATCAATATTATTTCGTTTCGGTTTTTTTTGTGGTTTAAAACGGTACACAGACAAACTAAATCTGCCTACTAAACATTAGTCCCATCTGATAATTATTAAACTATGAAACCATGCCTAGACAATTCTAGACAATAGCAGGAATTTAGCAACAAAGTGTTGTACGACATTTTCGTGTCACTGAAGATCGAAATCGAAAAAAAATCCGAGCCAACCGATGCAACGACACGATTTTTCAATTCCCTTCTCATAACGGCAGATTTAAAATGTGTAACGATATCGTGATATCGTGACTTGAATTCACCAAACCTCCACGATTGCAGTATTACAGATGATGAAAATGCAAAGAGTTCATCGACGCCAACTATATCAAAGATATTTGTGTAAAACACTCAATCACCTCAGTTTAAACTGTATTGTATTATGTAAACCGACATCTTGTCAGGGCTTATTCAGCTACATAAACAATTGTAAACAATCACAGTTTGATCCTATTAATTCATTAAAAAAATTGACGTCAAATGGGGTGTTGCAGTTCTCTCTTTAAAAAGCTCAAAGGTGTATGATGTATGCCAACGTATCTTAGAGAAGATGATGGCATCATGCATTGTCAACTGTCAGATTTCCTAAACAGGATCATGGCAAACCCCCTTCTTGCAACAATTTGTGGGCCCGTCCCTGCTTGTATAAACAAAATATTACAAATTCTGGTAGATACAGTAGTCTGCAGAGATACGTTTTAAACCGATTTGAAGTTCCACTGCAAAAAAATGACCCTTTCTCAATCTGTGTCCAGTAATACTAACAATGCATTTTTTATACTCCTTGAAAGAGTTGTTTGGGGTGAATTCCTAACGATAATGGAATGGCCATCCAGTTTCTAAATAAGCCGAAAGGTTGTTGTTGTTGTCGTTTATTAAAGATTTAACGTCCAATACATTATATATGATATTATGGACCGGTTGATTTAATGAAGTTATTTACACTTTATAGGTTGAAAGTTGGTGAAAACATACAATCCAGATGTACGTTTTTGTATAGAGTCTCCTTAACATACAAAATAAAAAGTCCTTGTATATTAAAAAGTCAATTTAAAACACACTTATAAAAGCGCTGTCGTGAAAAGAGAAGGTGGGTAATCTTCTCCCTTTGTCATAATAAAAAAAGCATGTTAAAACAGTGGGTCCAGCTGCCAGATGTATTTTACCCCAACCTTAGTATACTAAATACTAGTGCATCAGAGTTATGGAGATGCGTTGACAGGAGCACTCACGTTTAGTCATATTAATCACCGGTCTGAGGTTTTGTTGTCATTAGCGCCTAAAATACTTCAAGAAATAAACGACAAGGATGGTATGTTAATGTATACACTGTACATCACATTCGCCATTTAAATGATTGTAATGTCCTTGTCGGTAATTAGCAAGGCCGCGATATTTTCGCTACGAATTAAACCGTTTTTTACTTTTGTTAGTAACAGTATTGTCAAACTTTTAATAGAATTCCGAAGTTCTTGTGCTCATTGACCAAGTTCAGAAATGCTAATCCATTAGTGTTAATAGGAACTAATGATACCATTATAAAGTTAAACACGCAAATGCGTCTTTTTGAGCTGCTTGTAAATAAGAAATGAAATATTTAGTGGCTAAGGGTCGTTAGTGCTATGAACCTGCTAAGATTTATCTGACGGAAACGAAATTGGAAAAAGTTCACTTCCTTAAGAAGACACGTAGATAGCGGCAAAGACTTGATGAGGTCTGTGCCGGTCAACAACAATTAGTCCATTATAAGATATGATACTGGCATATTTATTGTTTGTTTCTGATAGTCCTTTATCTCCTTCTTGCTGCTATACAAAGTATACATTACTAGCACGCGGCGACATCAATCTCATTTGATTGACAAGCAGGTCATCAAAATGATTGATAGTCCAAAGAGGGGAATTCCTGGCGCGTTTCCAAGTAATTATATCCGGGCTTTTTGATTAGCTATGAGAGTTATCTCGCCTCGCTGAAAATTGTCTTGATTACACAGTATTAGCCTTGATGAAACATAGCAACGTTTTTGATAGACTGACAAGATGTACGAGACTACGTAATGCCAGAAATAAGTCTGCCATTGTTGTTTGGATGAGCCAATGAGAGACGGAGGAAGCGCCATATTTACCGGTTTATTGACAAGGGGGAGTGTGTATATAGGATGTAGTTACATTGATGTTATCACTAACTAAAGGTTAGATAAAATATTGACTTGGCTAACGACGTGTGTTGGAGAAACTTTATTTTGGTATTTTACAACTTGTGTAACTATCAACTACTAGACATTTTAAAACAATGGCGCAACTTGATTCTTTGCACTAGTATACATGGATAAACTTTTGGGTGTTCAGCACACCTATTACAAATAAACAAAGTTAATGTGTTTGCATATTGCACCGGATAAACTTATCGCAAACTTTTCTAATAATCACACACAAACATAAAACAGTAATGGCATTTTGATCTGACAACGCACCGTGTAGCTTGTTGAGTGAGGGATTGTTTTTAAGCCACTGGTATCTACTGGATTAAATTGTCATGCCATGTTCTAGTTGAATATCGTGTTATCAACTTATCGCAGATTACCACTCAGATGATATCGCACTTTGATGCCCTTTGATTGACAACTCGGGGTTAATATTTGACCCGTGGGATATCCAGTAACTTAAACTGTCGGATTAATTTGTGTTAGTTTATTGAATTGAAGGAGATATTATTTTATTAAGATCAACAAAATGAACGGCACATCACCATATATTCATCCAGACTATTATAATCCTCTCCAATCACCAGTAAGTTTCTTTAATACTTCTTAATCTCTTCACATCTCATTCTATTGAATATGTCATGGGAAGCGTACATAACTGCAATTAATAATGAATGAATGCAATGGGGTTTAACGTCCTATTTGTCTGCTCCGATCGGTCTAATGAAGACGGGCATACGCCATGTATTGTTCTTTGCGGAAAACTTCGACCAGGAGGCAATTGAAATCCATCTGCACACCAATTTTTACACAGGATCTTGGGTTTGTCGTCCCAGCCGAACAACTAGACCACTCTGACACTTTACTTGTCAGGTCTTCCGCACCGGTAAATCAAGAGTGACTTTCGCCACCATAACCTAGAGCGAACACTGGGGTCATACTTACTGAGACACCGCGGTTGGACTAACTTGATTTGAAGCCATTGCAATGTCGCCGACTGTGGTGATTGGGCTGGTTTTGAAACGTTAGAAATCCAAACTGTTGATCTGTTATCGCTTCTGAATAGTATTACGTAGTGATGATGGAACAATGAGCATGCAGTGTCCTATTTATATCATAGGAAACATTTTGTAGCAAAATAATGTTAAAACGTATGAAGAATCATACGCCGAGTTGACTCTATAATGGACTGTTCAGAGAGACCTGGGTCGCTGTGCATGTGTACTTTATTTGAATTGATGAATTGAAGTGTGAACAGGGGGTGTGGTTGTGTATTGTAAAATATACGTCAACTGGATAACGCACATGCGTCGAGACAGCAGGTTTTGCGTTGTAAAGTATCCTTCCATACACGTGCTGCTAGAGAACATGCGGGAGAGTTTATTAAAACACACGTGACTGTCACGAGGCAAAGTTGCTTGAAATAGAATTGAAATAAGGAATATGATATTAAGCGAAATCATAATCTCTCCACCATTTGTTTTACAATCCCATACCAGACCCGCGGTAACCCGAATGATCACTGTAAACATTATACGGTTAACCAGCCAGTGGACATATTATTACGACCTTTCTGGGGATACATATTTCCAATTTAACGCGTGAAAGTAAATCAAGTGCGTTTTGTTTATCTTCTTTCTGTGTTAGAAATGAAATCAGACAGTTTCTTACTAATATAACTGTACAATTTCATAACCAGCGTACAAGCCCAGCACACGATGTCTGTAGATGTGTAGTGGTTATTGGTGAGTTTGTAGTCGTTGGCTGATATATCTCCGACACCCCTTTTATAAAGCATATTGTATTGATCGGTAAACTAGCAAAGATCGGAGTATATCGATCGTCTCTTCGTCTACATACCCTGGCCTTTCCATAGCAAAGGCTTTTTAGTTTGTTGTTTCGACGTTTCCGCTGCTTGTCGAGCTGATTGTAGTCGCGTTATGGGAATTATTTAACAGACATTTGACATGATTGGCAGAAACTCATTTCAGTCAAGTGCTGAAACATGCCACCATTTTATATTTGCTCAGTTTTCAGTCAATACAGCCGTCGAAATCTTCATACAAATCTAATGATTGTCTTGTCACTTTTGTTTCAAGGCCGACAATTCAATAATTCCTTGAGTGATGCGTGTTAATTTCTTTAATGAAACCCTCGTGAACTCACGGCGGGAATATTTTGACGTGAACGAGTAAAAGCTACTCGTGTATCAATTCCTATTCAGCAATCTTTCTTTAAAGATCCATAAGTATATAAATTCCATACAATAGGGCAGGCAGGCATCTGGCAAGGATGTAGCAACGCACACAAAACCTTCTCGATGAAGTGTTATCAAAATCAATTCTTCAATTATATAGTTGTGTATAAAATATAATTAGCCTACTGGCTATTGCCTTGAAACCAAGGTAACAGTCTACCTTATATACCCTCCCAAATGTCATCAGCAGTAAGTGTGAATTTATGGACGCATAGATATCGATTGCCCCTTGAGCCAAAGTACGATTTCCGTGTTACCAAAGTATGTGGTGCGAGGGCATAGTTTTAAAACCAAACGGTGCGAAGGTATATTTTTTAAACCGAACGGTGCGGGGGCATGGTTGTTAAATCAAACGGTCTCTTCTTGATCAAAGTATACAATGTTGTGGTAGGAGACCCACTTTGATGTGTCGGTCGTCATCTTGTTTACATTGCATGTATTGTCTAATTCATAAATTACGGTTGTGGTAGGTTTTCTGGATAAATTATTCAGTCTAGCATTTGGCTCTCAAAAGAGAACTGCAGGTTTAAATGAGCAAACTAGGGAGATAAATTATTCAGTATAGCATTTGGCTCTCAAAAGAGAACTGCAGGTTTAAATGAGCAAACTAGGGAGATAAAACATTTTGATCTCGTTTATTTTAAAAACATGTTTCTTGTTTGTCTTTACAGGTTGATGCCAAATCTAGTCCCCTTGCCTTGTTGGCAAAAACGTGCAATGCTATCGGTAAAGACAATCCTCCCGCAAAATCTGTACTGAAGTCGGTGGAGAAAAAGGAAAATGAAAAATCTCAAAATAGACAAACCCCAGAAAAGCTTTCATTACCAAATGAACTGAAGGATACCAAACAAGAAAAGGAGAAGCCGGGCTTTAGAATGATTAATCATAAGGATCAATCTGGGATAAAAACAAAGTCCCCGGCTCCAACTATTGTTAAACCCGAACATGAAACAAAAAAAGACACCACCTCTGTTTCAGGACTCTCTCCATCTAGTTCGAAATCTAGTGAATCTTCTGGTTCCCCAATTCGTTTATCTAGCCCAATCCACTCCAAACCATACTCTAGTCTCTCCCGTGACGTATCCTACCCTTATGGATTAAAGCAATCTAGTTCCTCAGGATATCCTAGTTTACCAGCTGCTACTTTAGGGTATCCTGGGCTGTCTTTACTTGGTCAAGGATTAACTCCAGAATTAGCGGCTTTATACCATTCACAAATATTGGCCCAGTCTGGAATATACGGATACCCTGGATCGTCTTCCCAACAATCTGCTCTTAAAGCTAATGCTGCTGCAATGAATCCTTATGTGAGTTATACTCGTGTTAGAACATCGTCAGGTGCTACAACTCTTGTACCAGTGTGTAAAGACCCATATTGTACAAACTGTCAATTAACACTTCAAACTGCACACACGTCAACCACTTGTAAAACTCCTGGATGTCCCCAGTGTGCTCATGAAAAGGTTTTAATAGGATTAGCTGCTGGTTCGCCAGGCATGGGATTTGCCGGAAGTCCGTTGTCTTTGTATCCACAACTTTCGTCTTTACCATCTAGTGCTGCAGGACTTTCATCTATACATGCTCTTTATGCTCATCCTCATACTGCTTTAAGTGCCCATGAAGGACTACCATATGTGTGTAACTGGGTTTCAGGACGTGATTATTGTGGTAAACGATTTAATTCTTCAGAAGATCTCATGCAACACTTGAGAAGTCATACATCGAGTATAGAACCGGGTTTAACGTCTGGTTATGGACTTTCGTTACCTTCAGGTCTTTCGACGGCTTCTACAGGCTTAACTCATTTAGGGGGCTCTACACCAATTAGCCCCAATGCACTGCGTAGAGCCTACCCAACTAGTCTTAGTCCTGGAATATTAGGTAGTAGTCGCTTTCATCCTTACAAGTCGAACCTTGGAAGTGTAGCTACTGCTTCAACGGGACAACCATTCTCCCCACTGAGTGCTTACTACCCTTACTCAGTGTATGCGCAACGACTCGGAGCCGTTGTTCCGTAAAACCGTTATATATGTACTTTGAATAAATGAACCCATGGAAGAGTGATTGTGAGTAAAAACAAAAGAGTATTATAATTCTAGAGACAGCTATGGACTCGGATATATATTCCCCAACCCACTGTTCGCATGTATTATTTGTGTTCTTGCTTTTGTGAAGATTCGACCATGAACTCCCAAGACAGTGTTTTGCTCATGTTGGTTTGTTCAAATACAGTTACATAGCTCATGCTCGACAAAATCATTTGAAAGCTGAAAACAGGAAAATATAATACAAAATATTATAGTACTTGATGTGCAAATTAACAATTTTATTAATTGTTTGAATTATATTGTTTATGGTGCTATGTTTTTTAAAGATGCATTATGTACTAGCCAAATCATCATATTGTAGGTCTTTTATTGTGGCTTCATATATATTATATAAATTATTATTTAGACATTTATTCACATGACTATCGGATGGCTGAGAAATTTAGCGAAATAAACAATGCCTTCGTTAAATATTAAGATAGGCGTTACTGACGGAAATTGCCGATTGAACGCCTGAAAACCGATATTA
This sequence comes from Patella pellucida, assembly GCA_917208275.1. Classification (NCBI taxonomy): domain Eukaryota; kingdom Metazoa; phylum Mollusca; class Gastropoda; family Patellidae; genus Patella; species Patella pellucida. The sequence goes on from OU795036.1 coordinate 67,947,626, forward strand.
TTTTGAATATTTCCTATCACATAATCCCAAATATTCAAAACCTCGCTTACGATATAGTAATGAAACTGAAATTTTCCCTTTTCATCATCTCGTTTTTAATCATGATAGCAAGAACGGCCAGCTCTTTATCTAAATCTTACATAATGCATCTTTAATTAAAAAAAACCTGTATCGTTAAGATACCATTTTATCTATTTATAATGTCTTCAGTGTTTTAAGAAATCCATTTTATGTATTACATTTACTTCGTTCCATTTATGCTTACATTAATTAATTTAAATACTTTGTTGATTGTTGTTTTTAAAATAAAAGTTTTAATTCCAGTTAATCAGATATTCATATGTTTACGTGATCAGCTTTATCCTGTATTCACAATTCTCCCAACTATTGTTTACACATATTGTTTTACCAGGAAAAACGGCAATTTCGAGAGATCACTCGAAGTCTAAAATTACGTTCTATTTATACGCAATTCGTGTAAATAGAACGTAATTTTAGACTTCGAGTGATCTCTCGAAATTAACGTTTTTTCCTGGTAAAACAATATGTGTAAATGTTCACTTGATGACTAAACAATGTGACAGGTGGTTTTATTTATTGAATCTAGTGAAGTGATAAAAAGACTTCAATGACGTGAGTATGAGCAGGGTACGTGAAGATGATCAACAACCACCGTGATATTTTATGTAATAGATCTCCAATCAACACAAAAGAGGTCATTTCAAGACGTAGGGAATCCCGGACGTAACCCACCGGTTTCGACAGGCGACCATATTTCTTGTCACACTACCATGGAAAAGTTTACGTGTATACACGGGGCCTCGGTTTTTCATTCCACCCGAAAGAGTAGACAACTGTCCTTGTCAGGTCCTCCGTCCTGCACTAAGGAAAATCTCGAACTTACTCGGCCAATGCAGTAATCGAACAGTAAACAAAATTAAGTAAGAGCGTCTTACAGCCTACATCCGTTAAATAAATAACGATATGTTTGGATATCCCAACTGTGCAGCTTTCCAAATATGTTAAAGTTTCGGAGCGGTGGAAGTGACTAAAATTCCCAGATCCTTTCAATGATCGGATATCCCACTTCCATCCCTCAATAAGTAGGTACCCAACTCTAATTCTGATCTTAATCTGTTAGCATTTGCAAAAACCCCATCCTTATTCAGCGGTGTATTGGGTAGAAGATAAACTATACAGAAGGGCAGGGCCGGATTAACCATGGGGCACAGGCCACCGGCCCCCTCCCCCACAAAAAAATCTCAGTTGCTTCCAGCCCCCTCCTCCAGAAATCCCATCATTTCATAGCACTCGCATGGATTGGTCCACTGAAATTACGCCAGAATGCGTTAATTTTGTGGCAGAATTTTATTTTTTCTAAATGGCTCCACATAAGTGCCTGACATGCCAGGAAATCACGTTTCCAGCCTCTAATTTCTGAAAATTTCCAGGGGGAGACGGTGGATTCGCCGGCCACAGCTCCGCGGTCAGTGATCAGGGGCCCCCAACATGTTCCAGGCCCCAAGGCCCTCACCATGGTTAATCCGCCGATGCAGAAGGGTATTACCATATGGTCGTTTATTGCAGTCGTCCCTGTTGGTCGTCGTGTACCTTCTACAGACTTTAAATTATCATACGATATTTTAAACACGTTCTTTCGATTGGTGAGAGGAAGAATTCTATTAAATTTCAGATACTAAGAACAGGCCGAAGCTCCGCTTTGTGGGCAAAGGTTCTCTCGCTAAATACTGCATAATGTATGCCCATCATCATTAGACCGACTTGGTACAGAAAATAGCCCCGTCTCATTTCATTTCTAGAGATCCGTCAGTGCTAAAAATGGGGGGGGGGGTATATGGATTAACGGAACGTATGTTTCGTTGCCTCGTAGCCTATCTTGGTTCGAAATACACATAATTTTAAATAATCGTATCCAAATTTGTTTGCTATGGGTATTCTCCAAATATATTACAAGTGGTAACAGCCTTAAATAAGAAGTGGTATCAGGTGCGGGAGCCGTGGTGGCTCAGTGAGTAAGATGATGGCTTGCTAACCAGGAGGCTTGGGGGTTGCTTCCGGTTTTAACAATAACCAGTCATTCGGATGGTACGAATAAATGAGTTGCACGGACTGGCATGCACGCTAAAGAATTCCGGCCAACATGTGCTGTGTAGAACACTGGATGGCACGATGATGCCCGTCTTCATTAGTAGGACGTTAAAACACCATTTTATTTCGGTATCAGGTACTTCAAAAAGAAAACATCATCTACTAAGAATAAAAAAATATCCAGATATCAGACTGTCTTAACACGCCAATTACACGTACTTTAATCTAGGCCTACACTACTCGACATTCACTTAGAAGCCGTTCAAGATGATTAACAGCTATAAAATACAAGTTTTCAATTTGATGACGGTCCAGACTTGGGTCGCCATTGATTCCCACTGGAATATCACATATAACGTTTAATAAATCGTTCTGAAGCTTTTCGAGACGGGCTCATTTACACCGAATGTGTCTTACTGTCAAAAAGAACTCTCACTATGCCATTTGTCTGAGGGTAGACGGATCTAGGTGTTATTTGACCTCGGTGAACTCGGTTCCAGTGTTGTCATCTGGACCATTTGTTACCAGATTATGAGACAAAGTTGGACACTAGAGACCCATATGTACCAAGTTAACCATATTCTAGTCATAGAATCAGTTACCATATCCCTGGAGTATAATATTAAAAATCGTAAGCGTTTCTTTTCTCCCATAAATCGACTATGACACTATTTATTCTCAACCCATATCGGACTAGAATTACTTACACCAGGACTTGCGCTCTTTGCCAGATGGGGGGGGGGGGCGTTGGTTGCTAAATGGTTAGCGTGCGCGCACTGTATCATACAGCCGGGCATTGAGTCAACTGGCGTGGTTTCGGATCCCCAGTTGTACGTGGCAAGGGGTAGGCCACCCTATCTCTCTCTCTCTTCTTTATCTCTCTGTCTCTCTCACTTTTCCAGATAATTATTGTCATCAATATTTTGCAATTTGGTTTCCGGGTCTTTTCGTTTTTATTGCACCAGCATTTAAGTGTGTTCGTTGTATCCGTCGATCAACTCGTTCCGTCAGGCAAAAATCCAGATTTTCAATAAATACCTTTGAAATTGTTGTACTTGGAAAAACCCGTGGCCGCTCTAGAGGATAAACACATCACCCTAGCGACTTTACCTATTGATTTTCAACGATTTTTTGATATTTCAGAGTGACGTTTATTATCCGATTGAATTAGTCCCGAAACGACCTAGTGTGTGTCGAGTGAACGTTAAACCCCATTTCTTTTTCTCTCTCTATCCGATTGCAATTTGTATGCGCAGTGTTATGATCATGGGACGAAGATGCACATTGATTTTCATCGATCGTCCATAATTACTTCGACGTTATTGCCCTTGTTTACTTTGAACAGTATTACGGTCGCGCTAAACCAACATCTGATTAATATTTAATTAATGTTTTGTTTAGTATGAGGAAAACGTTTATCAACTTATAACAATTTCCGATAGTTACGTTATGGTTCTTGTGATCACATTTTAGTATTATATGCTCTTCTTAAAAAATCCCGGTTGTATGTGTCCAACCTCGAGTGTTTTCCCCGGGTCTTCCGATTTCCTTCCACTGCCACGTCCAAGCGAATTATTGATATAAAATAAAACATATGTTAGTCCCGAAATTACCTAGTTTGTGTCGAGTGGACGTTAAACCCATATATCTCTCTCTCTCTCTCTTCTCTCTCTCTCTCTCTCTCTCTCTCGCTCTAGTTAACTTTTAAAGAATCACTATGCAACAACCTCCATAATATGCTATCTTGCATGACTTAGCGCTTGGCGGCCGTGAGAGTACGGTTTGTTGCTTTCATATACGTCGACCATGTTTGTTTGGGTTTGATTAAAAATCTATAGGTCCGAAATTAGTTTTCATTATTCTATAAGTAAAAGGAAATAAACGAATAGATTGAAAATTATCGGATTGGTCAATCTTGATCAATTACCAGGACGTGGAATGTAAAATGTCATGAAGCAATAAAGATCGAAGACGCTATAAATCCCAACTCGTGAAGAATACAAATTGGCATAGAATGACAGCACAACTGGTCGACGAATCAAATACGTCACGACAAATTTATGGCTACGTCTCGAAATTTGACGGAGCAAATTATTTTCTCTTATTTTTTTCTAGATTCCCACCTCGAAGTCAGCGCTCTCGTTGGCGCCATTCTGGTTTTCACTTTATTCTCCACGGAATGATCAAGTCTCTAAAAATATTCCGGATTGTTTTGCGCAAACTATTCAATTATTTTTAGCTGTATAAATGTAATGCCCGTATCTGAATGGGCGCCAACTGTTCACAGCAATGAGTTATCGCAGTGCAAATATTCTTCATTAATTTCCCTGAATGATAAATGCTCTTTCTATTGCCCTGACCCGGAAAGTGATGCCCAACTAACAGGCTGTTTAATAATGAGTGCATATTGGAATTTCAAAATACGTGACAACTTTACAAGAATATTTAATAGCTTTTGTTAATAATGTTTCAGGGTCCTATTATTGGTCTCATACATCTTTGCGTACACAGATTGTGACATTAGGGACAGGTCATGGCAAAATGAAGAAAGACAACTTGGAACCCTAGCGTAAATAAATTGACGATTCGGTATTTATTGGGAATAAATCGTTTACATTTTATGAAATTGTACCATCAATTTTGTATAGATAAATAATATATGGTTTACCGGTAAAACTATTTTCTCCTGTTGTATAGATACCGCGTTTGGCAAATCAAGAATGAGCAATTAACTATCGGTCTTCGCATAGGGGGGACTGCTTAAAGGGACAATAACACTCTTGCTGGCTTGACAGGTCCAGAAAAAAAATTAGCCTTATTCTAACTACTAGATGTTTAAGTGTCCTACCTGTTGTGTAAATTATCCATTACAACCTATCTTACCTGTCCAGAGGGTTCGAAAATATGTTTAAATCCAAGTTGCATTTTAAAGTGCTTACGTAAGGCTTTTCAAACCATGTTAAGGAGAAATAAACTGTTAAAATTTCATGTAATTGTATTTTCTTTTAAGTAAAAATAATTCGGGATTAAAGTTGAAGTAGGTTTTCTTTCGTTGAGCTTCCGCGTTTTGCAATTCAAGAATTAGCAATTAGCTGACGTTTTGCGCAAAGCTGAAGACACAAGTGAGTCTGGAAGAGTTATCAATCAAATTTCTTTTGAATTATCTGATGTACTAACTATAAGGTCGAGAGTAAAATACGATGTCTTTAATCAGATAAATAGAGATAATTAGCACAGCAAACTACTTGATGCACTTGATTTACAGAGTTTGGCGGCTTCGATTTCATAGCTGATACCCCTCGAGAACATGTAGACAAAGTTCTTGACCTTTCAACCTCTGAGATCCAGATCTTTGACACCCTGAGTATCGCGCCATTATTGTATCTGGGACATAAAAATATTCTTGTAATAATATGCATGACTATTGGTGGGTAAGAAAAAAATGATATTCATTAAACTGGAAGCAGACTACCTAATATAATGTATAAACAAATTCAGAACAGCCCATGTTGTCAATGGGATCGGGTAGCGTTCACATATTCACAGGGGCACCGGGACGGGCCAGGGTACCAAAAGATAGGGGTGGGGGGCGCTTTCCCCGGCCTCTAGAAAATATCATAATTTGTCATTTCCGAAAACGCTGTTTAGAGCGGCTCTTGCATTCCAGATTCCAACATAAAACCCTTTAAAATACATGATTATGAAAGAGACAAAAGTCTGATCATTCACAAATTTCGTATCACTATCACTAAATCACTTACCTTTATCATCTCATGAACTCGATTACCAATTATAGACATGCACTGATAGCTGATAATGAGAGTGCGAAAGCCGGTTCCCGACCGACCAGAGAGCAATTACATATTCATCATTTAAAAATGAATAGACTAGTAAAAAGGTGAAACACTTTCATTACTAGGGCATGGCTATACATGTATACCCCAGAAATGGGCAGGGTACCATGTGTATGCCCCTGCATATTCATAAACAAATTTATTCGGTTTCAATATTAAAAACAGTTCGTATTATAAAATGGAATTGGCCAGTCCATTGAATGTATCGGGTCGTAATTTGTGTATGAATATTGGTAAAATGTAATTATGTCAAACAGTGTTTTATTGAAGTGTTAGGTTTATCGTTGTGTGGCTATATGTGAACGAATTGACACTTCTTTAAAGCTTTGACATAATAGCACATTACTGTATTTAAAGAATTTAATCGTAAGATTTTTTTCTGATAATAAATTGAAACCAAATTTTTATGTCATAATGTATGTGGATATTTTATAAAAACGAAATAATGAATCACTTCACAGAAATCTCCGTTTTGTACTCGAATCCCACACCGTCCGTTCATCCCTGTTTTGTTTCCGAAGGCTATCTCATAATTCGTTCAAAATCTGCATTAAAGTAGCTGAGTCTCTAACTCAATATCATTAAAAAAAATCTTCAACATTGAAAACACGATTTATTTGTCAAATCATATCAACATTGATGTTGTGATCTTACCGGTAAGCCGCTTCAGCCCCAGTTGCAACAAGAGACTCGGGGGACGAGGCTAGACACATTGCAGCAAATCAAACGGCGTATGTTGGAATACCCAGACGCTAGAACTTTGCACTCGATTGAGACTGCTGGCTTATTTCGCCAAACATAACTGATTTGAAATTGGAGTAAAAACGGAAACCATTGAATGTAAATCAGTTTAAATACATTCAATCTCACAGTATTATATGCGCAGCGACCCACTTTTGTCATTTTCCAGGACCCAAATGTTAGCGATTTAGCTCCTTTAAACTTTGGACAACATCCTATTATTGTGGTTTTGCCATTGGCTAATTTGAAACTTCTCGAATTTATAAACTTTGGAGTAACCATGGAAACAAATCGGGCATGGTTTTGATTATAAAAGGGTGCTGAATGTTGATGACTGGGTCTTTTTGTTACATTTTAACCATTACATAAAAGCAAACGCTGGTGTAGATAGATATATCAAAAGTAGGTATGTATGTACATGTACATGTATATACATCTGCATATCTTACATATTTATAGTGATATTCGTTTTCCAGGTTTGTGGATTAGCGGTTGATTTATGGGACAGATAGCGACAAATAACGCTCACTAAATACGCTTCACTACTTCTACCCTTTTTTGAATTGTTATTATTCGCAAAATAATAGTGAGACCACCAAAGACGATTTCTGGCCTTTACATCGCATACACCATACATTCACACATTAAATATACCTTAACTAAACACCAAGCATACTCTATAGACATAACGGTAACTATACGGTTATAACGTCGGTGCATGACTCCATGCATCTTTATCAAAACCTACAGCAATTCTATGATAAAAACACAAAGTCCTTTTAATGCTTTCAAGTGGTGTTTTTTGTATATCTGAATCGGTTGTAATTAACCCCAGGAGTGTACAGAATGTTTTTTAACAGCTTTTTGTTGTGTTTTCTTCTGCATTGTGCACTTGTTCAAGGTGACTCCCTAACCTAGAAAATTGGATTGTAGAACGTGGAACGTGGAAAAGAAATGTCTTTATAATATCATTCCACATTTAAATATAGGTTACGAGTACAAACATATGTTAACTATAGTATGTTAATACCATTGTAACATCATTTAGTGTAATACAAACCCTTACTGAAAAGTGTATTTCTCAAATGACTTAGATAGGGCCTTCGATTGCAGAAAAAACCTGTCAGGGTTATCAGCATCGTTTACGCAGTATCATGATGAACTTAATTCAATGCTATATTCTCACAATTCAGGTCGAATGAAAAAGAATCATGGGTAATTACTTGTACCCCGTATGCCATTTTCACTTTTTTTTTCTTGACAGTTTAAGATATTGGGTTTTACGAATGGACAGCGGATAGTCAAACTCTAGTAGAGCACATACCCAGTTTACGCCACTAGCCATCAGATCATTCGGATTCCCTGCATCGTCAACCCGGCGCCAGTAGGCCAACGGCATGACATTACACCACCATCTTTGAGCCTATTATCGAACCAATATGTTCTACATTTTAAAATGAATTACGTCTCAATAAAAGACAATCAGCCAGAACTCCTTCACGAAGACAAGGTTTTTGATCTAAAACAATAAATTGATAAAACTCATGCATATAATATAGTTAATATATTAATAAATATTGGGGAATTATCCGGGGAATATTCGACAGTGATATTAAGGTCAGACACAACTATCAAAATCTTTTATCACCAGTTGACAGTTTTATCATAATAGAAAGAAATGGTGTGACTTCTGAATGATGGTTCTGACTTTCCAATTTACTTGAAGTAATTTCCAGGGGACCCGATGATGAACAGGGGAAGAAGAAAAGCGACGTTTGGTCCGAACATGTGTCATTAGATAATATCATATCCCGCCAACAAATTGTTAGGCACTGTGATTGGAGGCCAGGGAGGTGCTATCACCCCGATTGTCAGTTCTGTTGATGATACAAAGATTAAATTGTCAAATAGACCCCGATACAATAATGAGATGTTGCCATTCGTTTGAGACGATCTTGTCTTATGTCTTCTACTGTAACCGATTGTGATAAATGATGTATGAAGTTGCTGTCAGGGGGCACCACCGGCCCTCTTCCTGTATTTAATGATGGGAATTAAAAACTGTCACATTTGTCAAAGTACTTGACATTATATCTTGAAATTAATTTTAGGACTAGGAGTTCGCGGGTTTTGTAATATGATTTAGGTAGAAGATACCAATGCTGGTACCAATAGAAGACGTTTATTTTTAATCTAACGCCTTTATCACTTACTTTGTCAAATTAGAAGATGTCTCGGTTTCTTCTTAAAGGAGCTAAGTCTCTAACTCAATATTTTCAATAATATTCGAAATTAAAAACACGAAAACTCTCAATGGGTCCGATTTTCAACTTATTTTAATCCGATCTGCGGTATAACGGCCGTTGATGGTATCCCGTAAGAATGGATAACCAGGGCTGTGTTTATTATCGTAACAACGTTAAAAATGACAATCGTGGCTACAGAGGATTTCTCGGCTCCCAGAGTGAAGTAATTTTACTGAAATCTGCAGCATATGCCCTTTAATTTCATATGATCTATTTTGAACTAGTATAACAATGCCCCTTTAATATATTGGCTTTAACTTATAATACTACTACTTTCAAATCTGGTTTGACTCCTCATGCAAATGCAGCTATTTCATTGACCAAGGGGTAAAATTTGTGGGTTTTTTTTAGTGTAAATCTAATGAACCACCAGTATCCTTAACGTATTTTAGTTTTCAAAATGGCGACGTCAATCTTAAATATGTTGATGTTTATAGTAAATCGGTCAGATATCTTTACATTGTATGTGGGTATTATTGTAAGTCGTGTTAAATCCTTTTCAGTTGACAGTTTTCCTTCCCCAACGCAATATCTAATTTATTGTTGGGTTTGAATGGACTTAACTAGCAGTTTGAATGGACGCAACTATCAGTTTGAATGGACGCAACTAGAGAAGTTATTTTAAAGTTGAAATAGGTTGACCATCTGTATTTACATAGTAAAAGGATCTATTTCATAATCAATCAAGTATCATGCCCAGTATCCATTTATCTAAACTATAGTTATTGTAACAACCTATCCAATGTCTCTGATTAACCGAAATAGCCGACTTTAATTATGATTGAGAGCGTAGAGGTTTTTCACGGGACATTTCCTATTATATAATTCACAAACTGTCACAAATTTCCAAGCAGTTAATTTATCACTTAATTGATTCGGGGGGTCTGAGTGGAATTTACAATGACCATTATCTTAAATTGCAACCTGCCATTCGAGTGCAATCACCGGCGATCGGTTGACAGCTAATAACGGGAATGAAAAATAAACCTCTCGTATTTGCTTCATGTTTAGATGGCTTCCTATAGATCTGAGTAAAATATCTCGTTTACTACCCAGTTGATGTCAGTCCCGTATAATTGAAGACCTTTTCAAGAGCCAATAAGTTAGTAGATGAATGCCCGCTTTTCCCCTGTAATTCAACAGTATGAAATGAAACGTTTGCTACAAAGCTTTGATTAAATTCTCGATATCATTCAATGTGGCAATTTGTTTCAAAATCGTATCCTCATGGGTGATTCCTAGTGACATTAACTCCAGAATTAATGATAGAAGTCACTCGTTGTCGGAAATTTTATGAGAATAAGCTATTTTTTCTCTGGCACGAAAAAGCATGTCGGCTGATTTGTCATCGTTATCATATGTAGACAATCTAAAAGTATTGATTTTCACGGCGGGATATAAATTTAATTTGGAAATAGACCATACATCAAAATAAGATATATGGCAAGAACAAAACTCTATTACAATTACTTATAAAATACATGAATTTATCCTATCTCGTCTTACATAATAGATAGGAAACAGGGTTATAAGTAGAAATAACAGAAACATATTGTAAACTAATGCAGTTTTTCTCTTATGTTTTTTATGTCTGTAAGCTGGCTATAAATCACTCGATAGAAGTTTTAAACTTTGAATTGAAGTCGTTAACGGAAACACAAGAAAACGACGTAAATAATATCCATGAAAAAATATCACGGTGTTCTATTACTATATCATGTTAATATTTTTACAAACCATTCAACGATAATTATCGTTTCTTATATATTTTGACAGAACATCTGACACTCCTGCGTCATTCAAGATATCCATTCTTCACAATTATTGTTCAGTGCATCTAAGTTAAATCGAAGGCAACCTAGAACAAATTACAACATAAGAGGGTTGTGTTCGTAGTATCCCCATCTATAACATATCCAGCGTTCTCGGTTTCTCGGACTGGGGAAAGGGCCTTATTTGTATAAATTCAAATTGGCCACCAATTGTACCTTTTGAGCCTCGTAACTCCTTTAATATTGAGTTTTTGCCTTATAAATGTTTAACAGAAAGAGACATGGCCCCTGCGAATCAGACTATGTTGCCAGAAATTACCATTAATCAACCCATGGCGTCATCCCATCTTATATTAGCGTTAAATTCTGTCAGCACACAATTTTTAAATAAATGACTGAGCTTTCAGGAAGAAGTTAACTAATAGAAATTGAAATGTAAATAATAAGATGAGCATTAATTACAGCTCAGTCCTGATTTGTTCCATTTCTTGTAAAATCTTAGTAAAGTCACAGGCATCATGCATCTATCTGTAATAATTTAATAAGGCGAGAATTCAATATACAAGGAGTTATGAAACTCCAAAGGTAAATTTGGTGGCCATTTTGAATTTATGCAAACTAGGCTCTTTCCCTGCCTGAAAATCAGTGAATTTGAGATATGTTGTAGAGGATGAACTAACGATCACAACGGTACCTAGAAACTTTCTGTTGCAATTTATTCTAGATCAACTTTCACTTTGACTGGACTTCTGTGGACATCAAAGGGTTTCGTGTATTACGACCAGCTTCGTTTCTTAAAAGGGACAATAACACTCTGGCTGGCTTGACAGGTCCAGATAAAAAATTAGCCTTATTCTAACTACGAGATGTTTACGTGTCCTACCTGTTGTGTAAGTTGTCCATTACATCCTAGTTTACTTGTCCAGAGGGTTCGGAAATATGTTTAAATCCTAGTTAAATTTGAAAGTGTTTATGTAAGGCCTTTCAAATCATATAGTTGAAATTTTCCAATTTTTTCAATTAGGTGTGTTAAGATGAAATTTGTATAATCAATTAATTGAAATATTGTAAAATAGTACAATTTGTTGATCAGAATAAACTTTGGATTATTCAGTTACAAGAAGAGTGGTATTGGGGCATTAAAGAAATATCAATATAGTCTTCTAGCACCAGTCGAATCAATTTACATACTAATCATAGATTTACATTGATCATTTCTATGTTTTATTTGAAAAAAACCCATGTTATTATAGATAATGATGCTCTTATTTTCCTATTGTATATAATCTTGAGAGAGGGGTAAGGGGAGGTCGAAATTAACAAGTGGTATAATAATATTTAACTTTTGATAATTCATTTGTACGCTGTTTTATTTGATAGTGGAAAGGAGCGTAAGAAAGTTAGACAGTCGACCATAATTATATAATCAATATGCAACATTTGCATCGAAACCACAGCACGTGTATTTATGACTGGTCCAATGATCTAAAACACACAATTAGAGCCACGAAACCTCTAATAATATCTAAAGCAAAGTGCATGGAATAACTGTGGTGTCCGTGAACTTTTTACTGTAGCAGAAAACCAAGAGAATGTTTGGAACCAAATTAGGAGAACAGAGGCTGTGCTTCTTTTCTGGGAACAGCAGTCCATGACTCTGACCGGTTTAGATAAGATTTTGCGAACAACGCGGCTGTGGAATGTGTGAGGAAGAGGATGTAACAAATAAATGTATACAGTTATCTACATTATGACATTATAAATGAAAGCAGATTGTTCTAAGATATCACAAGGGGGTCATTCATCATTCACCTAGAATCCTATTAACTATATGAACTTTAACCTTTTTGTCTTTTACTGCGATAGATGCCTTTATTGAACACCAATGACAGGATCTAGTAAAGATGGCGCCCAGACTCAATTAGCAGACGACCTGTGAGAGACATAACATTCTCGTGCACCAGTACCTTTAGTCCTCCCTTTGTTTCCACGCATGTCAAGATTACTGATAGAATAGACTATTGGATAAACGAAGGGTACGTTCGGTTCAGCAGCGAATACGAGCTAGGTTGCGGGTAGGTGCAAACGGTAATGGATATACTCATTTAAGATAAAGCATTTCGCCACATTACTCATTTTACTTGACAGAAGCTTTTTACTGTTTGATAGATGACTGGATGTTAATATATTTCTACTGCTATGTGATATGAGTGATAGACTCGATCGTCATTCGTGCATCATCCCTGTGACCTTCTGTCCTTCAGTTAGTCATCCTCATCTCCAAAAATCAAATAATTTGAGGATCTCACAAGGAGTTTCGGAGACCAAAAGACGATTATTTATGGTTCAGATGAACTGTCAATTCTGTCAAATATAAAATATTTAACTTGGATCACATGGAATGTCTATTTTGCGAACTTCAAATTTTACGATCTTAAAATTTAGATGAAATCGCCGCGAGGGGTAGGCTGCCATCGAGATATTTTTAGAGAGGTCTCCATTTCAACCAAGCCTACATAGTCACAAAACCTATAACATTTTTTGTATCCCAAAGAAAACAGTCTCGCTCGAATATTGGCAGGGTTCATATCTAAGACAACCCTAAATGACCCTCCTACGACATGATTATCAATATCTGTCTAAATGTCTAAAATCCAATAAACTGGTGATTCCAATTCTGTCTGAGAAAGACAAGCAACATTTATTATTAACTTCAATATATTATGTGTGCATGTAGCTGGTCTGATCTTCTAGTTAATCATCTTTTAATCTAAAATACAGGGAAATTAACGAGAACCCGGAAAGTTTGTCCGTACTTTCTTTGGCTCTTCAAAACAGGATTATTGTGGCAAAAATTTGAAATATCATTTATCCATTGAAGCACGGGTACTAAGGTAAACATGGCATCCAATTTGAAGCAATTGCTTAACCTATTACGAATCTTCCCGTCCTTACCCGGTTTACTTAATCTAACTGAATTTGATAACTATGTTCGATCTTACAGCAGATCGTATTCATTATTACTCATAGAGAGGAGAAATGTTGGGTGACTAGTCGTACTCGTGTGACCAATCACTCCATTTCGTCTCGTGGTGGGGTCGGATGGCATAGTGTTCATGAGCTCTCAAAAACCGGTTTACGCTTCAATTTAAAGAGTGCCAGGAACGGTTCTGCGAACGAAACGACTTAATTCTGAGTATGATAGCGGGTCAAGAGTAAGTCGAGTGCTTGTGATTGCTTTCCCAGAATGGTCTGATGCGTGCTCTTAAGATCATAAGGTCTGTCATTTAGCCCACTGATAAAGATCCCTACAAACAAGCGAATTTTTGAATATGTTAGTCCGGTAAAGGGGAAGCATGTCTACCTACCTAAGCCACACACCGCCTTTAATCATCGATATTAATTTAGAAATTATAATTGTTTAAGATTCCTCCTCCCCATACACGCTTTGAAAATGTTGAGTGACGCCCGGGCCTTGTTTAACTTTCGAAATCGTCACATTTTGTGTGGGAAATGTGGAGGACTCGGCAAGACTTGTTAATGTTAATTAAACTGTCATCAGAAGACATTAATTAATGGAAATGAAATTGGGGTTTAACGTCCATATGCTCTGCACCGACTGGGCAAATGAAGACGAGCATACGCCATATATATGTGCTATGAAAGAAATTGTACCCGGAATGTGCCAGGTTAGTGGCGCTACGGCCTACTTTTATATCGAATTCAGAGCCCTTGTACGTGTACGCCAATACTCCTCCTCTTCGTTCAAACTAGACACCGATTCTTGTCAGCCCCACCCCCACCCCGTCTTGCGTCATTGACACAAGAGGAGATTTACACAAACTTTCGCGTTCAACAACGAGATCGAACCCTAGACCACCTGGTTAGTGGACAAGTGCGTGATCGGATCCAACTACTCAACTTCACTATTCCATACATATCCCCTAATTTGTTTCCAACCTTGTTACCTGCGGAAAGTCTTGATTTTGATAATGATATATATATATATACCCACATGTTAATAAAGAATAGACTTGTATGTTACAGTAGCAGCTAAGTTGGCAGGATTAGGGTTTTTCTGAAACCGAACTTTCAAGAAAAGATCTATCCGGAATAGACGCAGGACAAAGCACTTCTCAATTGAAACATCTGAAGTGAATTATCACTCTATATTTATTAAGTCTTTTATATATAAAAGATGTACATCTGATCACAATACATGTATATTTATCAGACGTTTTATTTATATAATCCAAGCTGAATTAACTTTAATCATATTATTATGTCTTTTACATCGTTGAGCGTTCAGGCGGTAGACGATTTTATAAATATAAATGACTGCTTCACACCACTTCATTCTTGAAAAATACTTAGAACTTCAACGCACAATACACTCCGATGTAACTGCAGACGTTGATTCCTGTATAAATAATGATTTAAGGGTCGCGGAACTCGGAACCGTCCCCCTGGATTTCGACTAAATCTAATAGCAGATTGCCTTTCCTGTATAACGGCTCTTTGCTCAGATGAACATTTTCTACCGGAGTGCCCACGTGTAATAAAAGTGACAGGGAAAGCAAAGGGTTGTAATTTTGACAAATAATGTTCTAGTTTGTCACAATGGGTTTAATTTGGTGAGGAGAAATTGGGCAAATGGCTTTCTGTGTATGCCTGAAAACCTGCTTGGTCTCTCCTGCTCTTAACGAGCCACCAAAACAATACGATTATAAAAACGTAATAAATGAGTTCTTTAGAAATCTCGAGTCGATACTGGTACTCGCTTTGCTCCCAGGTTCATTTTCCTGCGACTTTCATTACACTCTATTAAACTTTGATAAAGTTCGGGGGAAATCGGCCACAAATCCAGAAAATTAGTTCAAATGAAAACAAAGGAGACAGCAGTAAATGAAGTTGGCCATGTAGCGATAAGCGCACCCGAGATGAGCTTTATCTATATTAAATCAGCGTTACCAATCAGGCTGATGTGATCCTTGGGATGACCCTTTGACAAATACACATCTTCTAGCTCGGCGGAAGACAGGAGTTTTATGGGAACGGCTTTGGGGAGATATCAGATGAAATGATTACGTGTCCTGACATTAGATTAACAGTTTCATTTCTTGACATTCGACTCATTTTTCTTTTCTCATTTATTCTCATGTGTCAATCAAGTGCCTCCAAATCCACCAATCTTATTGTGTTGAACAGCCCAGCTACTGAACAAATTTTATGTCGACACACCAAGCTTTTGTACAAAACATGGCAACATTAAGATTTTTTTCTTTAGTAACATTATATTATGTGTTTGGGGTTTTTTTTGCTAGCATGTGCATGTTGTGTTGGTTTTTTGGGGGTAACGTGTGTGTATTGTGGTTGTATTCTTTTGTGCCTATTATAATAATTGTTTTCATTTTTAACATATGGCTGTTTTCTTGGTAACATGTCTATTATGGATGTTTTTTTTTTGTGGCAATATGTCTATTATGATTGTTTTTGTGTTGCCTTTACTTTTATGTATATTAAGTTTTCTTTCGTTGTGTTACTACCTTGGTAAAAATGTCTATTATGTTTTTGCATTGGTAAATATGTATTTTCTGTGGGTTTTAATGGTAAAATTTATGTTATGGTTTTTTTTATTCTTTTGCAGCATATCGAATATGTTTTTGTTTGGTAAAATGTCAATTATGGCTGTTTTTGTGGTAATATGTCTATTATATTTGTTTGCTATCATGTCTATTATGGTTGTTTTCTGCTGTATCATGTCTGTTATGCTTTTCATTTGGTAAAATGTCAATTTCAGTTGTTTTCTGTGGAAAAATATCCATTCTGGGTTTTTTTTTGTAACATATCTATTACATGTGTATTGTTTTGTTTTCGTTTGGTAACATGTCTATATATTGGTTTTCTTTTCATTTGGTAGGATGTCTATTATGGTTGTTTTATGTGGTAGCAGGTCTATTATTTTTTTTCTGTTGATATTGCCTATTATTGTCGGGTTGATTTTGGCATGCTGCCAATGACGTACACACGGAATTCCTAAATGGGAAATTAAAACAGGTAACCACCCTTATGTTATTAATGGTCATCCATAGAATAGCTTTCGTGTCGTTTACGTGTGTCCATTTACTAAATGCTACTTGAACAGGTTACCAAGGGATTATATATATATATTTATTCCTCTTCTTATTTTGTCATACAGAGGTTACAACCCTTGATGATCCCCATAAACAACAGTTCAGATCCTATGTTGGATGTTATCTTCCAAGGTTCAGCATTTAATGGAGGGTCGGTTAATTTAGGGCCAATTGGAGCTCGAAAACGATGAAAAAGCCCGGACTACAAATTACACGATTGGTGTTAAGGTATTATATGTGTCCTGTACTCAGCATGTCAAACTGTCAGAGAACGTGAGATATAGACTGCAAAACAAATTAAAACACGTGTAAATTACACACAAATCTGTCGTGGAAGACAAGGAAGGTCGTAATTCTTTATTTTATAGATGTTTAGGAGCGGGTGTAAAGTACTTGTAACTAGCTGTTGGAGCCATAAACAGTCTTATATGGCGCTAATTTACAATCGCCTTCCCTCGTATACAAGAATCGTTTCCATTCTCATTGCTAAACAAGGCAGTTAAGGGCGCGAGAAAACAATAATGTCTAATCCACCGAGATTTCACCAATTTAATTTGAGCTGAACATAAAAATTCTTCTCGCTTACTGTCAGACTGATTAAGAACATAAAATATATCGTAATTCTCCAAACCGACGACTCTAGCATTACACAGTGGAGTCTTTAAAACAATTGACTTGATCCAAGGCCAAAATTTGTCTCCAGGCAACTCAGATGGGGTTTATCGAACAACTGTCTGGCTTAAAACACATGGCGGATAGAAGAGAATCGAACAACGACAAATGTAAAAGACATTTGTCAAGTCAGTTTAATATTTTTCTGATAGTTTACGGTTATTAATATTTCACACGAGAGAATTAA
The DNA here is from genome assembly GCA_917208275.1 of Patella pellucida. Lineage (NCBI taxonomy): Eukaryota > Metazoa > Mollusca > Gastropoda > Patellidae > Patella > Patella pellucida. The sequence continues at coordinate 67,965,401 of OU795036.1, forward strand.
TAAAGCTTTGATTAACTTTCTGGTTCACTTTGACAAGTCTAAAAATCATAAAAAATAATTTGGGATAACATCTGAAAAGAGTTGTTGTTGGTTAAAGTCAGGGAACCATTTCCAAGATAATATTTTATAGTCTTAATAGTTTTTTTTATAAAGACGATGTCCTACCCTTTCTCATTTTTGGTTAGTCATAATATAGCTGACAAATAAATCATCCGATTCTTGTAACAACTGCAATTAATTTCTGTCTCTATGCAAATAGGGAACCTTTCAATAAACAAAAACAACAATTAATCCTTTCCTTGTCCGTTTTTATTTTGTTTAATTTAATTGATTCAAGTCATTTGTTAATGGTTGCCAAATGTTATGTTCCTGATACGGGTGATTTATCAATGGTTTCTATTGTTATAAAATGAATGACTCTTCCGGCAGTTTTTGTCATTATTTTTTACGATCTGAACGAGCCGAATGGGTGTATTTTACGAATGCATATGTTCCTTGCAAACAAATTGTGATGAGATATAAAATACGAAACTGATGTGAATTGGCAGTTTGCATTATTATGGTTTACAAGATCTGTCACAATGGTTCAGGCCTCAGCGCAATATTCCAGCTAACCAGTATTGAATCATTGCTATTGCATGTGACATATTGTTCATATTTTAGCCCAACTAATTATTTCACCTCAGTGACGTCGTCAGGGAAAGTAAACGGAAACGATCTAGTTAGATGGATTAGTGTTGTCATTCGCAGCGCCACTCATTTGTTCGATAACGCGGCTGTCAATTCGCGTCTAGCTCTAGGGCGGCGCTCTGTCCACTTCTATTAACGTTACTTGTCAAACACTGCTCACTAGATTAAAAGCTCTTTGTTGTCGCAATACGACAAATCCCCCTCGTTTATTCCCAGTATTATTAGACCTGTCATGTAATTAGTTAATAGAAACTTGACAAAGACCAATTGGTGTGATTAAAAGCAGTTTGATGAAGGGAGTCACCACATGGTTTATCGCATCGGGTGGAAAAAGAAAGCGCACTTTATTAACATAACAACCCTGTAATAATTGCGATATTTGACATCATTATCCTCATTCCGAACTGTAAATAAAAGCAAATTAAACACGGGGCCTCCTTTCTAAGGTATGTTATTTCCCCATGAACGGGTCGAAGCAGCGACAATGAACCGTCATTTCACGGGTACTAATGGGCGACCTCGCTAGAGATAAGAGATTACACAATAATTTTAGTCTACTATCATGTTTTTAATTTTCGTTTAAGCTCTATACTCATTTTCATTATACCGATCGTCTTTTAGGGTATAGACTTATTATATCACATTGCACATCCATAAAGGATCACTCCGGCCTTGCAGTATGTTATTATTGTATGATCAACTTTGTTTAACCTATGATTTCTTCCATGGTGGATGCAATGATACAATAACATCGTATCTTATTTTGCAGGGTCCAAGTTTCTAAAATATAGATCTTGATAACATATTTGTGGCCTCAACATTCTAAAGAATGGCCAAATGGGTCTCTGTGGCTCATGCTTGTTGGCGTTTAACCTCTAAACAGGTCATCACACAATCACCAGAAGAGAGAGGGCGAGAGAGGAAAGGAGAGAGAGAGAGAGGGGGGAGGGGGGTATGCATCTTATAAAGGCGATGCAAACATGACACAGACTTATGCGAACAGTTTGATCGCAATTCGCTATACTAATGATTTAAACAAACGAAGAGCAAAGTAAATTAAACAATAAATCCCAATCTAGAGCAATTGTAAGCGACCTTAAATAATTTTGTAAGGATTTAATAAAGGTAAAGTTATTGGATATCCCACGCAGCTTTGTGATGAAATACATGTATAGGAGGAAACAGTTGTTGTTACAATATCAAGTTATATCAAGTTTTGGAAATGATACAGCTTAGAATGATGGGTGCTTTTGCCGCATGATACTACGTATTTATTCTACATACATATTATTTGTAGCTATATTTATCCATATTTCATTATTGTATGAACTACATGTAATGTGAAATGATTAAGATGATAACTTGGACCATACAAAGGTGAATCGAGAGAAAGGGGAAGAGAAAGAGAGCGAGAGAGAGAGAGGGGGGGGGGGGGGTAACGTCCACTCGACACAAACTAGGTCATTTGTGTGACTTACATGGTTTCATTTTATGTCAATAATTCGCTTGTACGTAAGAGTCTTAAGCAGTAAGACTAGGAGGAAACCGGTTGAACCGGAGAAAAACCACAAGGTTACACAGACGACCCCACTCCTTGTCACGTACAACCGAGGAATCGAAACCATGTCATTTGACATAATGACAAATCGTATAATACAGCGCGGGCGTGCTTTTCACACACCCCCGCCCCCAAAAGGTGAAATCCAAATAAGCTGTGATATATTTACAGCATAGGAAAACGTGTATAAACTTTCGGTGGAATGGCCAATCGTGAAACATAAAGTGATCTACAGGCGGCCACAGTTCGTACTAGATTTGAGAGCAGGTATTAAAGAAATGCTTTGTTTTTGTACATAATTTTATTACATCTTATTTGAACAAATGCCAGAGAAAATAAATGGTAAAGTTGAATTTAATCTTCAATAACATTTCTGTAAGTTATACATTATATGTGAATGAATTGTTTAGGCTCGCGGGGGCTCATCACCGAAAGATAATATCGTCCAAAAAATTGCAAAAAGTGCCCGACAAGGAAAGAGATGCTATAGATATGCATATTATTCGCATCATATCAAAAATTGTGGATAACTGAAAATTATGATTAAAAAAACTTTCTTGTCGGTGATTATTATCAAAAACGGTTTTTAATCATCCAAATTTTAAAAAAAAAAATTAATGACTCTTTTAAGTTTTGGATACGATGTGTAGAATATGCATATATAACATATCTTTCCCTGGCGGTCACTTTTTGCAATACTTTAGATGCTACTGACAAAAGAGGCGCTTTTGTTGTTTGTTATTATGCTTTTAATGTTAGTAAACTGTTCATCAAATGTAGGCTTCACAGATTTATATAAGATATGCAATATGTAAAATGTATTATTATAAAATAATGTAGGTAAGATGTGTATAGGTAAGAGGTATTTATAGCATATGTGATTGTTATATATGTTAAAGATATCTGTTATCGCCTGGAATTCACATCATCTAGACTTGTTACCGCTTGCTGTTTTGTTGATGGCGCTTGTCAGTCAGCATTAGAACGGTATTTATTCACGATCATCTCACCAAAGATATTCGAGGAGAAAAAGTAAGCAGGGGGTTTTCATTAAATTAGGCAAACTGATATGAGGCAAATGAAGATCAAAAGTCTTCGTTTTCTAAACCTGTCATTTTTGACAGCCGGTGACGTGTTCAACAGCTTCTTTCTGAAAACTCCGCACTACTCATGATCGTTTTAAAAACTTCAGTATGTATTTTGCACTTTTTTTTATATATACACAATAATTTCACTTCTTCAATGACCACTTCTTGTCGTAGATTCGTGCCAAATTATCCACATTATTATCTAATGATACTGACTGTATCTCCAAATTTCATTTTTGTACGGACATTAATGTATATAAAGTGATTCTCTGTAATGTAAATCGTCCATGTTGGAGAATGTCATTACCTCAACAACATGGTGTGAGGCTGTAGGCGTAATGAGAGAATTAACAAGATAAAAATGCTGTAACGCTGATGGAGCTACGTGTTCCTGAAAATTTGTTCGCCCACCCTAGTAGCTACAGCTTTCAACCTTTTTTCTCCTGTTCTCTCTATAAAACGAGCAATTAATTCTGCATTCCTGGAGACTCGTTAGTTTGACAGATGAAGTCACAGCACATTTCACCAACCATCCATCAATAATAGAATAGATAATCACCTTTGGCTCCTCACTGGCCCGCGGCCATTTTCTATTGAGCAGACCTATCAACATTGATCAGTGTTAAGCAGTGTTTTACGAGCTGTAAGTAATGTTGTGATTTAGAAGTAATAGTCCAGTATGTCAAAGGGAATGTTCTTCAAATATAATCAGCTAGGCTTAGATAGTTCACATGCCACGGGATGCCGTTTATAAAGATACTTTTCCTTTTTTCTTTATGTACTTATAAGGTATTAAAAATAAAATTCCTTAATTAAATGTGATGTATATAGACAGTTATCATCATCGTTGTCTATAATAATAATAATCACAACTTCAGCCACTTTTAAGTCGTTGTATTAAAGGATATTGTTAGGCAACGTCGTGTTAATTAAAGGGGCACATTGCTCCGGGCTGTTAACACGTATTGAGATTAAACACCCAGGGGGTTATTTGATGTTTTGAGACAATAAGTAAACCCTCCTCTCATCCCACCATGGCGCTGCAATAACTGAAATTAAACATGGTTGTCCTTTATTGACCTTCAGAATCAGACAACAATAGTTACATTTTATTTCACCAGTGATCTTAACGAGTCTAGTATAGAACGCAAATGGATTAGCCTGGAATGAATAGGCTGGCTGGTTTAGCGTCACTGGCCTTAAAGTGTTTTTAGTCTTTCAGATAGGACAACACCCATGTACAAACTGTCAATGTGCGTAAAATATTCCCAAGCAGCTTGAATTACGCTGCATGGGTAACATTCTCTCATAGGCATTGCACATGTTTTAACATATTACAGAAGTATAAACTACTGTATGTTAGAATTGTGTAAGTAAACTGTTGACAGGGCGCATAAACCACATCCAAGTTAATTTCTGTAGCTGCTAGTATCCCTTAAACAGGCATATTGCCCAGACTCACTGCATTCTTTTCTTTAAAGATACATTAGTCGGGAGCTAAATTTGCCTATGATAGGCCTTAAATGTTATATAGATTAGACATTAATTAACACCACAAGACCATAATCAACCCTAAATGCCAGATTAGAACAGTTCGACCACTGTTGATTGAAAAATTAGCTTTTTTTTTTTTAACTATTATAGCAAGAACAGGCAGCTGTTTATTCAAATATTAAATAATGTATCTTTAAGCCATGAAGTATTTCCACATAAGAAAAATAATAAAAAAAACTCCCACGCCTTGCCATTCATGCACTGCGTATTTTTAAATCCAAAATGTGATTGGTTAAAATGATCATGTGGTGTTCATCCGGAACCAGATTTAAAACATTAATTTCAATTGGATATCTTGTCATTTTTGGTTTTATTAAAAACTAAGGGTCAATGTGAATCTAGGGAAATAATACATCGACTTCAACATAAATCATCTCAAGAGATTGATTTCTACTTTCATGATATTTACCATTACCAAGATATACATTTACAAAAAACCATGAATAACAAATGATGTATATACTTCTAACATAGTTTTGGGATGTTTTCAGAAGAATTATGTTAGTTCGACACGGTATTCTATATAGATTAATATATAACTGACTTCAAGTCGTATGTATGCATGTGATTGAATCTTTAACGCTCACCAATCTTTATATTTCAAGACATGTGGAGGTCGGTAAAAGAATATTAGGGAAAATGGATGGCACATTAGCCCCACAGTTCATTTCATTAACTACCATTTACATTACCTTTGGTGCCGACAGACGGTAAATTAAAACTTGATTAATATTATGTCTAGAAATAATGAGACATTACCCGGGACCACTTTCAACACTCATCTATCACCCATCAAATACCGCTAACAGCCACGAGGCAAGACTGCTAATCTGGTAGGCTTCAAACCCTCAACAAACATTTACTATGACATGTAATTGGGACTGACTCACACGTGCATTTACTTATGCATGTTCCTCGGCATGAGCGTAATTTATAATCGGAATGGATCAGCGGCAAGGTTCCAGGATGTACAACGCCTGGTGTAAATTATATAGTTCCTCTTATCATATCATAGAACATTAAGCACACCCGATCAATTACCGCCCTCTCTTTTATGTATTTGATTGATGCCAAGTATTACGTGAATACATATGTAGTGTGTCAGCATGTTTCGTCAATAGCGTAATTATTATAGTGGATAGGCGGAAAGATCGAACTTGGCACAGGGAAGGATCAGTGGGGCAAAGTTCTTAGAAATGTATTATTATTTATTTTTTTAAAATCATAATAGTTGTCTTTTTCCATTAGTACAGGGTTTCCAAAATAGTGTGTGTGTGTCCGTGAGTAAGACGCCGGCTGCGAGTGTTAACCGAAAAAGATCTTCGGGTTTTTCGGCGTACCCCCCGCCCTTGTTACTGATGAAGGACAGATGACCTGGCAATGGATAACGTATAGTCGTTCGGATGAAATGGAAAACCGAGTTCCCGTGTACACATTGGTACATGATTTCGTGTTTGCCTAATCTTCATTAGCTCAGTCTGAGAAACAGTTGGCTCTTTCACCCCAATTCATTTACACCCCCCCCCCCCCGAACACCCATCCACACCCACTCCCAGTATAAAATCCCGACTATTCCACGGCGTTAATCTAACTTTATTAACATTTTAATGTATCATGTGTTTCCAAGTATGTAAGGTGCTATTTGGACATCTTATATATCTGAGGCTAACAAGCCAGGATTGATTTATGGAAGAACTACTAAGAGTATTGTACTGGTGTTGATACACGTACAATTTCGTAGTTATTTCCCTTGAACACATGGTAATTGACGTCGTAATATACAAGATTATGCTGATAGTACACGTATTGGGAAAACCATATTGTAAGGTATTGTACAGTTAAATTTCGGGAAGTACCGTAAACTATGCAGAGGCTGTTGTTTAAATGACGGGGTAACGCCATATTTGTTTATGTATTTGCTCTAAAGGTAAATACTTGTTTCTAATTATAGTGGGGGCCACGGTGGCTCCGTGAGTATGACGTTGGCTCACTAACCTGGAGGTCCCATGTCCTATCCTGTTGTTGGCCGAGACAGTTCATCGAGATTCTCCGGCGTGATTCACCCATGACAGTGGTGCAGGATGGAGGGTCTGACAAGGTGGCACGATGAGTGTGGCCCTGGTTCATTAACCAGGATGCCTCCGGTTTAAATCTCGATATTGGCCCAGAAATTATCCATGATAAAGGTGCATGATATTGAAATATGTGTAGGTTGTAGCTCCGGTATCTGGGCATAAGTTCCCACATAGCATCGTGTGTCCTGCTTAAGCCATTTCATTCCATGTCCTAACTGTGGGTTAAGGTTGTAGTCAGACCGTGTCATCCGGGTGTTGGCTAAAGTTATTCCAACAATAACAAGAAAGATAACCACATTAATTTATATTAGTAAAAGCAAATAAGACCCAAGTTAAATAGAATTGTTCCGTCATAGATCAACAAGAGGGCAGAAGAGAGTGGGGCATTTTTTTAACAATCCTCATTTGAAGATAAAACAATTGAGACAGTTGATAAGTCTGTCTTTATTGGACTTAACTTAGAATACACAGCTCCCCACCCCACCCCCGCCACACTAAACAAAGTTCGGAAACTACTTTTAAAAGCTTTGTGAAGCAGGCCCGTAGCCAGGCTTGTCAATTGGCCTTTACCGAAAATACCAGTAGCTGCGAAAAGATTCATGCAGATGCCCATGCTAGTTTGCCCTCCCGAAAACATCTTTGCCCCCCCCCCCCCCTAAAAAAAACAACTTCATGGCTACGGGCCTGATGTGAAGTGATATTTGAAATATACAGTCTGTTAATGAGTCTGTCTTTATTGGACTTGACTTAAAATACTCAGCTACCCCACCCAACCCCCGCAACACTAAACAAAGTTCGGAAACTACTTAAAGCTATGTGAAGTTTTACTTGAAATATACAGTCTGTTAATGAGTCTGTCTTTGTTGGACTTAATTGGAAACCAGCCCCCCCCCCCCCCCCCGCGCCACACTAACAAAGTTCGGAAACTACTTAACTCTATGAGGAGTGTTATTTAAAATATACAGTCTGTTCATAGTGTACAACAGCTACATCAGAAAACTGTTTAAACTTTGATATTTAGTTGAAACCTTATGACTATTGGTAATCAGTGGTGGGTATTGTATTATTGTGTTATGATTTATGACTACATTATAAACAGATTATTAAAGTTATTTATAATATTCACATATCTAATTATCCAATTATTAACTGAGTGATTATACTGTCGCGTATTTGAGGTTGAAACACAAGTAAGCTCAAAAGAAATCTCCCTTAGCCCCATACAACATTCCTCGTTCATCATCATTATATAAGATTATTGTTTTTAACTGTATGACCGTTCTGACGGCCATATAATACAGAGATTTATCGCCCGAGTCACATACTCTGGCATTCAACATAATTATTTCATATAAAAATCTGTTTTATGACAGTAGCATTTAATAAATAGCCGATCCATTATGCAGGTTTTTTATTATTGGATGACAAGTTTCTAATAAATAAAGCGATACGCATTAATAACACCAGGCACAATGTCAGAATCATGTCGCCTGTGACCCGCAGTTCAATTCGTCTTTTTTATTTTCCCTGTTCCAGCTTTCAGAATCGGTAATCTGAAAATAAACAGAGATTGTCTTGTCAACAAACGGTTGGATTTGGCGATCATTACAAGACAGCACACTACCAAAACAATCAAATCTGAATAACGCTTGACATTCGAGCTGAATAAATACGAGAATAATTAAACTTCCGCCATTTTGTTAAAATGTCGAGTGGTAGGCTGATTATAAGTTTATTAAATATTAATATTCAGAAAATTTAAATGATCATCACGGCTATGTGTAAAATATAAATTAACCAGGTCATTTTTCGACTAATATTATTCGATTTCCTGAACATCCGATACCACTTTCCATTCGAGGAGTTCCCATGGCTAACAAATTATGCGTATTATATCTGAATCTAAACGACTGGCTGATGACTGTTGGTGGCCCCGTAGCAATCTTAAACCCATCAGCTTCGGCTTCTGAAATCAAAGTTATGAAATCAATTTATGCTTACGCTTTTCTGATGTCATTTTTCACTTGAGGGCTCGGTGTTTTTGCTTTGTATGGTAAATTTATTTGTATGCATGATCATGTGAAGGCCTACCAATTTTCAAATTGCAACTACCAAGGGATCTAGACACATTATCCTGGTCGTGGTCTCCAAACGTTACAATAAGTAACATTTGAACGTATGAAAGTGACGTTCAATATAAATACGTCAAAGTGTATCATTTTGTTCCTTTAAAGCTTGATCCGAATCACTTTTTTCTGGAACACCTGTTATCACTTTTCATAATTTAATTTGTTTAGGAAATTCCTAATAGTAAACAACTTCTGCACTTTCTATTAGTTTAATATTCCATTTATTAAATTCGATGATCTAAAATGATGAAGAAATGAACTGATCTAATATACAGAAATTTCTGCAAAGGCTGGGGTGAATCAATCTGAATTTAAATGTTTTGTTAGCTCAACCATAATAAAGCCATTTATCATATTCCCAGCGAGTATAATCTTCCAGCAATAAAATTCTACACAAAACAATTTACCCAAAACTCGGTTCAGGAAACCTGAAAATTCTTGCTTTCAATACGGTGATTTATGGCATGTCCAAAACGCATCGTAAATATAATGTACTGCCTGTAGGTCCGTTGACTCAAACCGTTAACGAGCTTTCTTCTCCTAAAGCCCCGCTATCCAATTTGTGGTGATATTATGTTTCCTACACATATTAATGGGTTATAATTTGTAAACTGGGCAGCGAGTCATTAGTTTAGGATGAGGAGGATGATCTATGCCCATAGTTTAATAAAAGTAGTCACCACACGCTGTATAAATCAACATTTATTGGCTATTCCCCACGCTTAATCAATCTGGAAGCTACTTATAATAGTGTGTTTAGTAATCTAAATGGCGGACCATATGGTAAAAGGTGGACTATATAGTAACTCCAACTGTCGACCTAGTTCTTATGAGGTTTTTTTTATTACCCGTGCATAATTATGGTAGAATAGCCCTGTACTCAATAAACCCTGAATATAAACAACCTAAATCAAATCTGATCCCATTTTAACATAAAAATAAAAACTGCTAACGCCACAAAATGCATGCCGCCATGTTGAATCGATCGGTATTACACGGCTACGTTGAAATTTCAATTATTTAAATGGGCAATACCACCCTTGCTGGCTTGACAGGTGCAGAAAAAAAATTCGCCTTATTCTAACTACTAGATGTTTAAGTGTCCTCCCTGTTGTGTAAATTATCCATTACATCCTATTTTACTTGTCCAGAGGGTTCGAAAAATCCAAGTTGCATTTGAATGTTTTTACGTAAAGATTTTCAAACCATGTTGTTACCATGTGGTTGTATTTTTCCAATGTTTTAAATTCGGCGTGTTAAGATGAAATTTGTATCATCAATTAATTGGAATATTGTAAAATAGTACAATTTGTTGACCAGAATAATGATTGGGGCATATTATTCAGTTACAACAAGAGTGGTATTGGGGTTTTAAAATTTTGTGAAGTTTTTATGAAATATTGGATAATGTAGAATAATGCATATCTATAACATATCGGTCCTTGTCTGTCACTTTTTGTAAAACTTTTGGCGCTACTGACAAGGAACCCGCGCTTGTCAGTTGTTATTGGTGATTAATAGGACCCCCATTTTAGTTTTATAATACACAACGAACACAAGTTTTCTACATCTGATGCTATCAATCTATTTGTTTGATTTATATTAAAAACTACGGCTAGAAGATTCACAAAGGCTGGTTTGTTTGCTAATAAAAGTACATAGAAGTTTTTGATCTAACAATATATAAATATAAAAGATACATAATAGGAGATTTAATAAACACCCGACAGTTCTCGCTATAATAGTTAAAAACTAGATATTAACAAGGGAATATGCTGAAAATTCCGGTCCAATTGATGAGCTCTGAACCGAAATTTCAGTGATTGGATTTTCGGCCTAGCCTCGATCATCATTACTAAAGTCGATACGATAAAACATAATCTCGATTTTCCATTGCATGATTAAATCATGAATGAAAGTTGAGCAGCAAATGGGATCCTAATCCAATTAATATCACAAGCTATCTTTGACATCGAGAGTTGATTGTTGTCTGGATTAGGAAATTAATGACTAATTAAGAATTTAGATGATATTTCCGTCCCAAAAGAAAGACATGAAATGAACAGGTTCAGCTCTTGCATAATTCATGTTTAATATTAATACCACTCTGTATAATACAGAAGAACTAATACAAAAAATATTACTAATAATATTATAAACAACAACTATTTTGAGACAACATTTTGAAATATTACTTATAACAACAAACGCACAGAACATCATTTTGTGATAATGCCAATAATGACCTATGCACAAATGAACTGAAATGGGGTTTAATGTCCTACTGATCTGTACGAACCGGGGTCATGGAGACAGACATACGATGTGTAAGATGCCAGTATAGAGGAAGTTTGCCTGGATATAATCGTTACCACTACAGTTCCTCGAATTCTAACTGCCAAGAGTTATTTTACGTGCACCTCGATTTTAGTCTCACTCACCCGGGGCCTGTTTCACGAAATTTTAACTAAGATAAAATCCGATTTTAATAATTCGATTGGATAGTATTAGATTGATTTTAGCGCTTAGCCAATCAGATTTAAGTATGTACTAAAATTTGGATTTTATCTTAAGTTACAATTTCGTGAAACAGGCCCCTGAACGATAAGATGTGACTTCCCTGCCAGATCGTCCGTTGTGCACCACACAAGAGGGTAACCTTGGCTCCAAAAATCCCGAGGAACTTTCTCGACTAACAACAAATACCAAAACAAAGTCTTAGTCTAACAACCAATATAAAACAACGAGCAATACAAACATTAACCAACCATCACCGTCTTGTTATACAGTAAACAAATCACAAAGTGACAACCATTGTTTAACAATACTGATCACATCAAATACGAAAACGTCGATGAATTCGAATAGTTGATATAACAGTACTCAGAACGACTTTCACACAAACTATCACCCAGTAATAACAATACCAAAAATATGTGTTAGCCATATTTTCTCTGTTATAGAAAACGTAAGCATACCATGTCTCTTGCCACTAATTTTGACGAACTGGGTATACCTTCATTTACATTTGGAAGACAATAACCTTAGGGTCAAAAGCCGCTAACAGCGTCATAAACACAGTCGATTAAATACAGCATCAGTACAAAAATATCCAGCCATGTTTACACCCAGTACACAAATTAAATACCATATTATAAACTATAGCCAGGACAGAGGCCAAAAGTAGGACGTTAAAACTCGGTCCATCTCATCTTTCGGATCCATTCACTCTTTTTTGAATCGGTTTTTTTTGTTTCTTTTGTTTGCTGTTTCGGAGTATGATGTCTTGTCGTTATATTTGTCCTTTATGTAAATCATATGTGGCGCACTTTGTGTGAAATAGCTTTATTTTACGTCCGCTTCCACCGAAGTGATATCGCAGACAATTACATTTTATACATATATGGTGATAATATTTACAGTGTGTTTAGTGGAATAATAAGGATAATTTTTATATATATATGTACAAACAAAACATGATATAATAAGGTGCGGAATTTAATGAGGTGTAAGTCGGGACAATCACAGACACAACATGTGACAAGACAGACATGGACGCGGACAAACATTTACATAGACATTTGACAAAACAGACATGAAGGTGGACAAACATATAAACATATTATGTACATATATATATTTCCGGTCAATTTGGTCGGTCTGGTCGTTTTGTCCGGTTGAATGGCAGGGCGGTGCAACTCTTCCTTGGGGCTTGTTGGTGAGTATAAGTCCTGGTCCATTCTTCCTTCCATTTGGGTTTGTTGTCCAGTATGGTGGTGTTGATTCATCTTTACTTCTATAATTCATTCCTTTTTTTGTTGGTTCTCTGAAGGAAGAATCCAGCACCTGAAAAGAGAGAAAGAGAAAAGAGAGTATCTGGACTTATGGTGTTTTGTGGTTTATTTCGTCTAGTAAGGCTTCTATTATAGTAATACCAGTAGCGTTCAATACACACAATACTAACAACAACTAATACACAGTACTTCATCTGTAAAAAGTATAAATAACAACTCATATACAATACTTCATCTTGTTACAATACTAATAACAACTAATATACAACATTCCATCTTGTTGAAATTCTTACTATAAATAATAACAACAAATAATACACAACACTTCATCTTGAAACAGTATAACAACAACTAATATATACAACACTACATCTTGAAACTATAGATAACAAATAATATCTTGAAACAGTAAACCAATACACAACTCTACCTTGTCAGTAACAATCTTTCCTTTGAAGAAACTATTTTACACAAGTAAATACACAATATTTATAATACTGTGTACGTTATAATATATAAAATGTAATAATTATTGTTATTATACTCTGGTGTTTTTAACAACGCGCAATAGTAGCAGCATATTTCAGAGATTAGCCATAGTTTTACATTAATAACTTTCTGTGTTTCGCGTAAAATAAGTCATCTCGCATGTAAAATTAACGACAACAGAAAACTAATATATGTCCTGTTGCCATTCATTAAAATCGTTCTTCTTTGTAACAGATTTCAATTTCAAGTTTTATCGAGTATTCTCTGAGCTTGCTGACTGTTATTGGCTTAACTTACAGATTTCGACAAGTAACATTTTGTTATTAATGAGATCGAGTGACGAATGAAGATTGATACTAATTTCTCCAGTCTCTTGATATTTGATCTATATAATTTCGATCTAGAAGTCTGGATTAACTAGACGCTCACCCTTTTTGTTCTTTTTTTCGGATGCAAGAAAAACTCTCCAAGGCATTAGAAGTTTTGTTAATTTAAAATAGATTTAGCGTCAAGTTAGAATATATTTGCAAGATAGATCACACGAGGTAAAGAGATTTTAATGTATAAAATTGAAATTGAATAAACTGTTTTACAGGGAGAGAAAGAGAACATAACAGTACTCAAAAACGAATCACAAGAGATTTAACACAGCAAAGTAAACAAAAATAGATTAACCTATGAATTGTCTAAGTGTCATTTCGAAGGAATGTTTTGATTGATCAATTTAATATCCTCCCTTGCCCAATTCGTATGGCATTCTCATCGGACGTTATTTTCGGACTACACCGAATGCAGATAGAACATCTAATATGACGTGATCACCAATTAAATCAGAAGTCGTTCATGGATTTCAGACATTCGGCAAACCTCGACAGATTCCGGTACCCTCCGTAACCCTCCCTACATCTAGACTCGGATGTATGACAGTAAGTGATATGTACCTACGACCATACATGTGCGATGCGGATAGTCGACTACCGATTTACTTAAACAGGAAAACGTGCTGCTTTTACAAAAAAAGTCCCAAAATGGCAGCCATTTTTTAGTTTGTTGATATAATCTCCATGGGGGCAGCCATTTTTTTATCCGGGTCCTATAAAGTAGTTCCAAAATGGCGGAATTCGTCTTACATCGGAGTCTAGATGTAGGGCACCGGAATCTGTCGAGATTTGCCGAGTTACATTTCAGACAAACTGGACAATAGATCGGCTGATGTTTCTGTTAATAATATATAATTTTCAGTAAAGAGATTTTAAATGTTACTGAAATTAAGTTTTAAAAAACCCCACCATTTCCTTACATACATCAATTTGAACGATACAGCAGAACTCTTTAAATGACAGTCACTTCCAGCCTGTCAACACTTCCAATAGGAATATTTTATGCTCAACTAATTAAACGTTCCCTGACTTTCTAATGTTCAAGATAAATCACAAAATAAATAACAAAAATCTGACAGTAACAACCAGGATTGAAACATAAACGCCAATGGTTTTTGTGAGTGTCTAGTTAACCGAGTCGACTCTTTATTCAAGTATCAAACACTATCAATTTATCATTTTGTCCATAAACAATAGTCCCAGGGAGCGATCAGTTTACACTGATCAATACGACAATAAATCATACCACAGCCATCACACAGGGAGTAGTCATTACCAATAGATTTATTTCTCAAGTAAGACAGATAGCACTAAGGGGGATAACTCAGATTTGTGCCAAAAATCTATTACGTCTGTTCCAGAAAAAAAGGAATCACAGGGGATTTTGAAAAGATTTAGGTTTACAAGAACTCAGAACATGATAGGTATAAATTGTGTATACTTCAAGGAAACCATGATTTATATTGTAACTTAATACTATTATCAGCATGAAGCAGACGACCTGATTGTTTTATTGATAAATCAGATTCTAGAATGATCTAATGACTTTATTTAAATGAGTCTAGTAGTAAGTGCAGGGGTACTGCGCTACACATAAGTTACACAAAACAAATATATGGACAAGACACCATAAGCAGAAATCACAAACAAACGAACAATTCAAACTAAGAGAATGTATCCTGCTAGTGGTAAGCGCCCACTGCGATGTTGCCTGG
The DNA here is from genome assembly GCA_917208275.1 of Patella pellucida. NCBI lineage: Eukaryota > Metazoa > Mollusca > Gastropoda > Patellidae > Patella > Patella pellucida. The sequence continues at coordinate 67,980,873 of OU795036.1, forward strand.
AATATAACCCAGAGAAACGATTGTGAAATGCCAACATGAGACATGATCTGTAATATGTTACAATAAATATGAATGTAAGCATATTAAAGTGAAAATGGTATCATTATAAAAAACCATAACGTCCGTGGCGCGATCTGACGGTGTCATAATTAGGGGCAAGAAGAAGAAATGTCCGGAAAAAAGTCGTCTAAGAGAGGCGAAGGCGCCGAGTTTACTGTGCACCCTCTCCCAGTATAATTTTGAAAATTTAACGGCCGCTAACGCGTTTTCCTATACAACAACTTCAAACTTATGTGGCTCATTAGAATTCAATCAACCAATCAATCGCTCACAGTTCACCGATACGAGACCGTTAAGAATATTTTGAAAATTTAACCGCGCGGATGCGTTTTTCTGCTCTTGTAGTCCATGACTTAAGCAACTTCAAAGGTTTCCAACCTAAATCCCACTCTATTCCCGTCGGAATTTCAGCCATCCAATCAGACTGTTGCAGCTGCATTCATAAATAATAATGGTTTTAATCCATAGTTAATTCAGTACAAATTCGTGGTATTCAATAATTACAAGAGTCACTTTTTTCTGCTAACTAGACGAATTAACAATTTTTATTTTCACTTTACCCATATGCCCGAAAAGTCAGATTTCCCGAATATTTGGGGGGATAGCTGCCCCCCCCCCCCCGGGTCGAATACATGGACACGGCATGCAAATCATCAATGGCGTAACTATTTGTTTGTGTGTTTTGATATGGCACCTATTTTTTATAACGGTTGACTCGGTTGACTGATCATGTTCGAGGGCTTTTCAAGAACCCAAATGGTTTATATTACTTGTTCAAATGTTGATCATATTTATTTACACATTTTTATGCTTTCCTTATTTTTATATTGTATAGTCTGATCTTTAATAGTTCGGGCAAAGAAATAGGACGTTAAATCCCATTTCATTTCATTTCTTATCTTTTACGTAGCCTATAATTATAGCGACTTGTTTCATGTGTATGCCCACCATTTTACAAGTCAAGACCAAGGGCGCTTTTATTGTCAGTAACAACGACACCTAGCTAAACATACAAATAGGACGTTAAAGGCAAAATACCACTCTTGTTGTAACTGAATAATATGCCCCAATCATTATTCTGGTCAACAATTGTACTATTTTACAATAATGTCAATTAAAAAATGATACAAATTTCATTTTAACACACCTAAGTTTAAAAAAATTAAAAAAAACCTGTATGATTTGCAAAGCCTTACGTAAACCTTTTTAAATGTTATATGGATTTAAGCATATTTTCCAACCGTCTGAACAAGTAAAATAATAATTTACACAACAGGTAGGACACTTAAACATCTAGTTCTTAGAATAAGGCTATTATCTATTTTCTGGAGCTGTCAAGCCAGCAACAGTGTCCCTTTAAACCCCCATTTCGATTATTCGTGCCAAACTAGATTCGAAGTCAAATTGCAACACCGGTTTCTAATTTGGAAGAATACAATATCAGTTAACTCATTAGATAATTATGCATAGTTAATTATTTTGCTTAAAACATTGTCATTATTATCTCAGGCCTTTAAAGATGCCTTCCCGGGTACAAACTCTGTGAATTGACGATATATGTGGACTAAAAACATATTCAAAGAAACCAATCTATCAAAAATGTGCTTCAATTCCCTTTCAAAACTTTGCTTTTGTCGTGGTTACCCATAGCTATAAGTAAGCTGTTGTTAGACGCAATGTCTGCCAACTTAACTTCATTGTGGGAGGGTCCATTTTTCAGAATGTATCCTTTATACTTACTGTACATTTACCATATTTACTGAGGTCTAAGTAAATTCTTAGTTATTTCTGTCTACTTCTTTTTAGACCTTTTAATCGCAGAGTCTTTTGTACGTTGACAACACTCAATGTCCCCCAAACCGCCTAACCATTTGAGCAAGAAATAACAACTGCTCCCCGACCTAAGCTGGCAGACAATAAGCCAGCAAAATCTGTTGGGTTGCTAGTTAGTGATTCCCTGGCAATATTGCCGAGTGCTTGCCCCATGGGCGTTTTTCGCGTAATCCAGTATTTTTCTAGTAAGATTGGGTGTCTATACTTTCCATATATACTAAATTTGCCATACTCTTATTAGAAATAACTACCCGATAAATACTTTGTTGGGAACCCAACTTTAACAATACAAAAATAAGATTTGAAAGATTGTGTATCAAGCTATAAACGGTTGACCAGGTTTACCTGACAAATTGATCATCCCCTACCTAATACAGGTGAGAATCATCCATGTTGACTTTAGATTAAACATTCATGTTATCTTACCGAGGATTTAACGCTGATATGTGTATCCAAGGTAACCAGAACTCGGCTCGTAATGACAGCTTAAAGGAATATATGTTACAGTTATCGCCTGGAGAAGAATCCGGAGTAAAAATGGTGCGGAACATGATCAAAGGTCTCCTGACAATTGTCTGACATATGAACAGACAGAAAAGAATGATGGATGGCTGCTTCGCATTATTAACTGACAAGGAATCATTAGTTCCCACCGCTCAACCCAGGTCTGTTGCTCTCTGACCTGATTAAAACGTATACATCAATGTCAGATTGTCCACTTGTTTTAGGTAAAATGTCTGCTTACGTCATGTTCATTTTATGATTACTGGTTGTTTTTTTTCAATTTAAAGTACAAACGGGTCGGGGTTCATTTTATCATTGATATTACATTATTATGTGAAGACACCGGATGTGAGTTGCGCCATCAAAAAAAAAATACCAACCATTGGATTAAAATAGTTTAAACTGTCATTAATAATTCTGCAAGATTCCATTCCAAAGCAGATTTGATCTCTGCTTGAAACCTGCACTTTGGACACATCATCAAGTTTATCAAAAACAATTTCTCATATTAGAACCCGGTCAATTTCAAAATTGGCGATTATTAAACGAAATGCTTGCAGATTACTTAGGCGGTTACAGCTGCAGTTTTGGCATTCGGGTGGACTATTGTATTTTAGAGTGTTATTGCCATTGCAGTGGGGGGAAACCGGAGGACCCGGAGAAAACCTACGAGGGTGAACAGGCGGTCATACTCCTTGTCACGTACCACCGAGAATTCGAAACCACGCCAGTTGACTCAATGACAGGCTTTATGATACAGCACGCACGTGCTAACCATTCCGGTTTCCTCCCACTGCTAAAGACCTCTACGCGCAAGCGAATTATTGAAATAAAATTAAACCATATTATCTTAGTCCTGAAATGACCTAGTTTGTGTCGATTAGACATTAAACCCAATCTCGCTCGCTCGCTCGCTCGCTCTCTCTCTCTCTATCTATCTCTCTCTCTCTCTCTCTCCCTCCCTTTAAATAAAACTAAATACACTATGGCAACGAACAATTCTATGTTACATATAAATATAAACTGTTGTGTAATTACATTTTTTAAATCTCCTTTTATACCTTTGGGGTTCAATTTTCACGGCATTAAACTTTTAAATAAATTTGGCTGGAAGTATTATTTTGCAATTATGGCTGTTTGTCATTTTAATAACAATGGTTCATTGCACAAAGATTATTCTATTTATGTCATTCCTGTCATATATGATCACATTCGACAAAAGGAATAGCCTCAAGTTAGTATCGCGTTACATTTCCAGAAAGCCTGTTTTGGAAAGGTAATTTCGGTGGTTTCCTGTTTTCATCATGGCGGTCTTTTGTCTAGGTTGAATTGGATGGCGGGATTAAAAACATCACACGCAAAGTCTACTTCTGTCAAATCTGCTCATTAATTTATAACGAATCCTTCCCGTGTCGTCTACTTGATCAAGAAAACTGTCAGTAACATACAACACATTGATAAATGGTCAATAAATATTAAACAAAATGTGACAGCAAAATGGATGAAAATAACAAATAATTTATTAGGCTGTAATTGACTCGTCCAAATATCTGGCTGATCACAAACCGAATCAGGAAAAGCCGAACATTAAAACACTGGGCTATTCAATATTACAATACCCACTATCATGCAATCTTAACATTAATCTTACATGGCGCCACAACTAATAAGAATTTATGATAGCGAAATAGACGAAGATAGCCTGTCATGATGTAATGACATATTATCTCTCTTATTTTGTGAATAAATATTAATTTATAAATGGAAATTTGGATAAAGTGACTATCATAATTCACACTTTACTAAAAAAAAATCAAACAAAATCAGAATGTGTCATGTCTGACAACATCCTTGTGAAAATAAAAACAAACAAGAAAGATAACTCTAAAAATTCGCCTTGCTTGTTTCCCGAAAATGACCTTTCCTTGGAAATGTTTTACGGGTTGCGACAATCTTCACATCATGGATTACAAATCACAAGTGCATTCGTGCTTTGAAACTAAAACACAGGCGACTTTTATTTATCTGTATTTACATATACTTTCTATCTAGTATACTAAAGTTTATCTCGGTTACTGGGGATCACGGTGGCTAAGTGGGTATAAGACGCTGGCTTACTAGCCTGGAGCTCGAGCTGGGGTGTTCGATCCCAGCATTGGTCGTGAAAGTTCAGTCCGTTTTTCCGGCGTGGTTCCCGCATGTCAGTAATGCGGGACGACTGTCTAGTTGTTCAGGTGGGACGAAAAAACCGGGGTCCTGTGTACTTATTGGCGTTTCCGTAAAAGATCCCTTGACATTTTGAATTCGATATTAGAAAAGATCGTAGTGTCGCTGTCCGGGCAAATGTCCCCCATAGCAAACTGTATGGCGTATGTCCGTCTTCATTAGCCCAGTTCGGAGCAGAAAAGTAGGACGTTAATCCCCATTTCATTTCATTTTTCTCAATTACTACATCTCTATAGCAAGTTGCCCCTTAGGAAAAACTCTAAATTGAATCCGGACTGAAATAAATACCAAACTCACAAGAGATGGATGTTTTATGGATGTACGACTTAATACAAATTCTATCAAGTTGGATGAGTTATAAATACAAAAACATTTTTTGATAAACATGCAAAATTGCCATTCATAATCCACAGTTTGCAGACAGAACAGCAGAACATATTTATCACCGACCGACAGTACTGTAAAGATTTATTTGAAAGACAATATCCTTTTAGTTTATGACAAACGAAAATGCCAAGTTGGATTGAAGATAAGAAAGCAATTTTGATTATTCAAATGGTTTCGTTTCGGGTAATGTGGATTCCTTATGTTGGGTTCAAAATGGCTATAACTCAATAAGACGTCTTGAAACACATTTCTGTTATCTAGATAACCAGACGCGTTGATAGAAACTGACAGCAGACTGTCAAAACTCTGACAAAAAAGAAACAAATTTTAAAGATAAAAGACAAGTAAGAATAGATTTTATCAAGATCGGCTGGATGAAAATAAGACTGGGTGATAAAATACAGCAAAATGATTTACAAGATGGCTACGTTGTAAATACAGATTACCTATTCTCTTCTTCGTGTCTACAAAAAACAAGAGTGGAATGTCTAAACGAAATGACAGAACATTAGATCAGGCATTTTATGTAAGAGTAGTTCCATTACGCACATCATAAATCTTGAGGGAGAACTTCAAATTATGTATATATATCTAGGTGAATAATAAACAAAACGCACAAGATGCTTAACGAAATCGACTATCAGTAGTCTTTCTTCAAGCGTACAATCTTGCTTCCAATCTTTTCTGATTTATTACTTAAATTACATGAACATAATCGTCAATTCCAAATTATCATCATGCAAATCCATACTGGATTCTGTAATTACTTGGATGAAGAGGGAGATAAGATAAATAAAAGTATGTATATGTTGCCATCTGTAAAAGTTCAAGGAAACATATCTACGTGTCTGGATAGCGTTAGTATCAGAACAGAATCTATCGACAAATATACATATTTCAACAAAACAAGATACCATCGCGCACAATATTTGTAACAGAAAGTGCAGTTTTATGCTATACAAAAAAAAAAATACAAGAGTGAAATCACATATCAATGAAATGTGAAAAAACAATGTTTCTTTGGGGTTTGAAAATCAAGAAATTCTTTGTTATGGTTTAAAAATGTGTCAACATCTACTTTAGATTTTGTGTTAGACGTGTTTAAGTTTTGTATGTTAAAGGGGAATTATGGAAGATTAGATAAAGCGTTGACAGTTTTAGCTATAATAGTAACAAAAGAATATGCTGAAAATTTCAGTCAAATTGCTCCACTCTGAACCGAGATGTTAGCTTTGGACTTTTAGGCTAGTCTTGATCATCATTGTTAAAGTAGGTGCGGTAAAAAAAAAAATAACGTTTAATTATTTTTCAAATAATGTATTCCAATCCACTAAATATCGCAGGCTAGCAATGGCATCGAGAGTTGATTATGGTCTGGATAAGTTAATTGATATCTAATTAATAGTTATGATAATATTTTAGACCCAAAGAAAGACCTACAATAGGTAGATTTAGCTCTTGCATAATGTATGTTATGTCTGAATTAGGTTGATGCCAGATTCCAAGCGTATTAGTTATTTGCTTTGCTTTAACCTAGCCTATATACACATCGTGTACGGTACGTTGGTGGATATTTTATCCGGACATGAATCTTTGACGTCCACTTCCGATTTAAACCCTAATTCTCTCTGTACACCGAACGATAAGTAGTCACACATTGGCATCTGTGAGCTTAATTCTTTGTAGTTTGTTTCAATATTAATTATTTGTAACTTTTTTCTGGAGTTGTGTCCCTTTCAGTTTACACCTTTGTCAGAGATGGCATTGTTACTCTGTCAAAGTGTTGTATGCCGCTAATATATCGCTGTATTAAACTTATGCTTTAAAAAAATAATTATATTTTTTCAAACATTTTATTCATAAGAAGAAAAAACGTCTTGCCAATTTTGCACCATAGTCATCATCTAAATGCAGGTTTCCAGAGGGCTGAATAGAAAAGTTATATTTCCATCATAATAATTTAAAGAAGCTAAATTGCTAACATTTGGGACCTAGAAATTTACAAAAGTGGCCCGCACTTATTCCAGTCTACATAATTCCGTTTGATTTAGTGCAATATGTCTAGCCTCGACCCTCGAGTCTCTCAATACAACTGGGGCTGAGGCGCATTATGGTACACCATTCGTGTACCAATGATAAAAAAAAATTTTTTTATCTTAAATATCGGATATCAGAAGCTCATCTTTTCCCGGTAAGTTTACATCATCAATGTTGATTTAAATTGACCACTAATTCGTGTTTTCGATGTCGAAGATTTTGATGGATTTTGAGTTCCGATGCTTCCCGGGCTGCCAGCTCTCGAAATAGCCATAGAACTTACAAAGGCGGAGATCAGCAATGTGGCAAATATACTGACAGTTCTGGCAGTGAATTGACATGTTGAAGTGGACTAATTTTGCTATGAATAATGCACTGCATGAAATTCCTCCAGTTTTAAAAAAGTAGCCCCGAACAGTTCCCAAATTACGGAAGCTCATCACAGTAGCACATCTCCCCACACACACCCTGTCATGGTTTACTGTATAATATCAAAAATGTAATTGTGTAGCGATTGTTAAGTAGAGGATTTATTGTGTTAAGTTTAAAAATAGAGGCGGAAAATGGGTGAAACCAAATCAAAATATCACTGTGGCTGGTACGGGTCAGTAGGCAATCCTACAGTTCAGCTCATTTTATTTCGTCTACATAGAGCGACCAAAACAGTGAAAAAAGGTTAATTTCCTGTGTAGCATACACCAGTCTGGATAACTCCAATCCTTATTGGCTGAGCCTGCGTTAGACCGTTACATTATCGGCACCGTGCTCCAGAATGTTCCGTGTGTTCTTACGTATGAAAGGTTAGCGAAATGACCAGCCGATTTTATTCGATTACGAACAATACTGCACGATAGGGGGTGGTGAAGAAACCATTCTATTTGCAACATAGTTCTTGGCGCCAAAGGATGTCGTCTCAAAAGTTATGTATCTTCTCTTGTAGCCGAACTGCGGGTTCTACCAGAACTTAGTGTGTTGATGTGTTCGCAATAATCGGCTAATAACCGAGGGACGGTGATCCAGTTGTCATGTGTTCTGTCTCATTGACACCCCAGCATTCATCAAACCAAAAACTTGCCATTTGCTGTAGTGTGCTGCGGATGTCCCATTGTGAAGTACAGACAGTGAATGCAGCGATGTTAAAATGCAATGGTTGAACACTAAAACATGCCTTTTTTTATGATGTACCGTGTTCATACTTTCCTTGAGCCGTAGCAATCTGTTTTACAGAGAATTACTTACTAGCGGCGAAGCGAATATTCACTGCGGGATCGGTTTGGAGCCGTAGGTCTATTACGTGCTGCACTGGTATGTATCGATTATAGAATAAATCCAAAAACAATTCATTTCCCTTCGCCTACATTTTTTTTTAATAATAAATTTGTCTTGAGTTCATACACATTTGGATGTTACGATACTTTTAACCGTCTATAGTATCACACACATCAACTGAAATGCTAGTAGGCTACTAAATCCTCTTATGACAAAGTGAAGTTAAGTTATGTTGACGTATAAACTCTTGAAAACTCCTATGAAGACACGATTTTGATAAACTTCTTATTTTTTAATTATTATTAATAAGCTACATATGAACACTAGATATAACTTCAAAGAGATTGTGTTGGTGTATACCATGACCCAACATTGACTTTTAGAGAAATATGCAGTGTAATTACAAACACCATAATTTAAAGATGCATTTCCGGGTACACACTTTGTGATTTGAGAATATATTTGGACTAAAAACATATTTAACGTAACCAATCTATCAAAACTTTGCTTCAATTCCCTTTCAAAACATTGTTTTCGCCGTAAATACCTATAGCTACAAGTAAGCTGTTGTTAGGCGCAATGTCTGCCAACTTAGCTTCATTGTGGGGGATGGTCCATTTTAAAGAATGTATCTATCTTTACTTACTGTACATTTACCATACTCATTGAGACCTGGGCAAATTCTTAATTATTTATGTCAACTTCTTTTTTCAACGTTTAATTGCAGAGTCATTTGTACGTTGACATCCCTCAATGTTCCCCAAACCGCCTAGCCAATTGAGCAAGAAATAACAACTGCTCCCTGACCTAATGTAGCATACAATAAGGCAGCAAAACCTGTCGGGTTTACAGTTAGGGATTCTCTGACAATATTGTCCAGTGCTTGCCCCATGGGCGTTTTTCATGAAATCCAGTATTTTTCTAGTAAGATTGGGTGTCTATACTTGCCATACATACCAAATTTGCCATACTTTTGTTGGAAATAACTACCCGATAAATACTTTGCTGGGATTGTCATCTCAGCTCTTTGTTGAAGGGTTTATAAGCCGGTGTTTAGTGTTTACTCATATTCCTGAAGCAACAGCCCGAGAAATCCCTCTCTGGCCATTGCTGGATTGGCTTCGGATTCTTGAACCTTTAAGTAAGTGTGTCTATTCTTCTCGTTCAAATCTACCACTTCCGTACATTAACATGACAGTCCGTCGTTTAATCTTGGGTCTTCCTTAATATTTTGGACAAAGATTTAAGGTATTAAAAACGCTGAAAGTCTGGGGCCTGTTTCACGAAATTTTAACTAAGATAAAATCCGATTTTAGTAATTCGATTGGATAGTATTAGATTGATTTTAGCGCTTAGCCAATCAGATTTAAGTATGTACTAAAATTTGGATTTTATCTTAAGTTAAAATTTCGTGAAACAGGCCCCAGTTCGTTACCATACAGTAGTGTTTACTTTACGTCAATACCGATAGCCTCGTTTGTCACGCAATTATTTTTGCTGCAATATCCTGCTATGCGCTGGTTAATATAGCATAAAAAACGTGCAGCCATGACGTAACGTTATGTAAACACAGTTGCCCTAATTAAACGTCCTGTTTTAAAGGTAACACCTTTGTAACGAAGTCAGTGGTCCTATTACTGACCAGTCATAATTAGTGACAATAATACCCACTCAGTCCAGCAGGGAGTGGTGGGATTAGCTCTAATCAAACGGAGCACTGCGAGGAGGATGGTGTTTACTGAGACTAAAACAGTCTTGGAATAGAGCTTCTCCCGATATGTATGTCTATGTCATGTACTAAATAAACATCTTATATTCACTATGCTGAAATTATGTTATTTGTAACATATAGTGTTACACTCTTTCATAGTTTGATGCTTCTTGTTACTTTTGTATACAGTGAATTAATCACCGGGTTCCGTTTAATTCATGAAATTACTGTCCCGTAGGTGAGTTTGAAGATTCGACAGTCATTATTGACATCCCTCCTCCACAAGTCTGGTTGTCCTGCAAATATTCTGACTACTACAATGTATTATCATAATACAATGAATATCATGGATATTTGAAAAACAATCGAGTTGGGAAGACAAGTGGCCCAATGCGTGCGTTTTGGGCATAAGGTCTGTGATTGAGTTAAGTGATTGTATCCCATCATGCTGTAATGGTCGAGGGACACCCATGCCAACCCTTCTCACCAAATTAAGTATTACGCAAAATATTGGGAAGAATTAGGATTGGCGTTATTTGTTTTTGTCTTGCCATTTGAAAAAATATTGCTTTGGGAATCTGTATTTTACGGGACGGAAAACATGTCTGTCTGTCAGATCATGTTATCAGCATGACATTGACAAACTGGTGATAAAAATACACCTAAAGGCAATAGACTGAGTCTAATGACAATTTCCAGAAATAACACGGATATCGGCACTAAAACAATACAAAAATACAATCTTGCTACGCATTAAATATTGAGTTGATGATAACAGACCTTCAGGAAATATAACCAAGGTCATCATATCAGAAGGAATCGTTTGGGTTTATTTCATATTGGCTTACTACGATTATCATTTGGTTTTGTTTTATTTTTTGTGTGTTCTCCACTTGTCATGAGTGACAAAAACGGTCGACCCATAGTATATATTGCTATTATAGACATTATACAGGATCCTCGACTCCATGGTACTTTTTCAGGGGTTTGTTGGGGACATGACAATTTCTGTTAATCTTGCTAAGTTTTTTTAAATTATCTACCACCAAGGTCCTAATCCAGCTCCGTTAGCGACTTGAACCTTCCACAATAAACATCCGGTACAGCAACGTCAATAGAAGGCTTGATCTTGCATTAACTACGTACATCTGGTCAAGCCCTTCACACTCTTGGTCGTTACGAATACCAAGTCTCGCGCTTTCAAGCTAAAATTTCTACCTGTGATAATCGAGTAGCAAAGTTCAAAGTTTGTCCAATGTCAAGGTTTCCGTGGGGTTCGCTATGTCATAATCTCTGATTGAATGGTACTGTTCACGTGTCTGTAGATAACGTAGCTATAAGTTTGGGAATTGTGAAGTAAACCAGCAACGGCCAGATGTTGTAAAACGTGCAGTCGTTTCTTTCGGGAACATGCCGGTACAGCCGGGTTCAATTGTTGGTATGGTATTTATAGGTGGTGGGTCTCGCGCATAGTCGATTACATTATGGGCAATACACAGACATATCCACCGCGATCTACCTTGGACGAATTAGTTTTGGTATCCGACCTCAGTATGAATGATGCTTGTAAATCCGCATTATTTAAATGCATTATCAAATTTTAAGTAAGCACACTCAGCACCATGATTTTTAATATTATTAGCGCAACTATTTAGATCCACGGTACTCGTCTGATTTTTGGTAGGATGCACTGTCATTGACGCGGATGGATGATACATGTAGCTCAGTATTTGTTTACTTTTAGGTGTTGATTTTCACATTGAGGTGTGAGATTCCATTATAGGGAAGGTGATGACACAAATATTGAGGAAACGGTTGGTGAGTGTCGTGATTGCGGCTTTCTTGGTGTGATAGTACGAGTGGTCGGGTTTGTAATGTAAATACTGTTTGTGGTGGACTTGTTTTCCGTAAACTGAAGTTTGGAGCGATTTTCTGTTGTCGGTCCCTGTTCCCATGGTCAACTTAATGTGGGTTGAGATGGTGCAAGTCGTTATCTTTATCGGATCTTTTTGAAATTTGAAAAGTTGTTCTGTTTGCTGAGAGGAAGATGCCTTTTGATTTTTGACGATATGACTTCTGATAACGAAGCATTTACATTCCAGCTAACGTGATGAAATTTTAAACAGATTGTGAAACTGAAGACTTCTATCGATTTACTGGAGTTGTGACCAAATTTAAAAGCTCTAGAACTCACTATAGAATCTTTATATGAATACTATTGGGCTGAAGATTTTCATGGTAAAGAAATTGATGTACTTGCTTCAATAGATACTGCCTGATATTCCAGATGCATTTATGGATGTAATTTACCGTGTAGACACAGAAGCTATCAATTATCTACCTATGGCATTTGCTGGTTGATATTCCGACCCCACCCCCGCGAGCAAATTACCGATGTGTCTGGTTATCTAGTAAACTGTATTAACGACATGGAAATAAACCCCGCTTAAGTATAGCGTCAAATTTACACCAATAAATTATTTTGCCAATGACTTTTTAAAGTAATACAAATAAGCATAATAGTCCATTGGCCTAGCACCCACGGAAATTAATTCGTCCAACAGCTCACTGACGACTTTAACCTTTAAGCACAAATAGATAAATCTGGCCCTGGTACCCATTAAATGATTAAAATAAACACAACTTGATAAATGTTTAGTTTGATAAAAATATCTTTATAACATTGAGACACTTCTAAATGTTGGTATATACAGTCCTCAATACTAGATAATCTATACACAATTATATACTATGATCAAATAATAGGATAGTTGTCATAAAAACTACCTTTTATTCTTAACTCATTTATGTATTACATTGTTTATCATAAGATAAATTATACCCACTGCCCCAACATACACAGCATATCAATAGCCTTTTTTTAAATTTAAATGGAAATCTTCAGGATTTACTGGAATTGCATATCTAGGATCAAATATACAATCCCAGAGTAATCACTTCAATCTTATTTCAAAGTCATTATTAATTTTAAATAAACATAAATATTGGAAATATATCAGTTTATGGACTACCTTGCAGATGATTTCAAAGATACAACTTTCTATTGATTAATTCTTTCTTCAAGTATTTCTAGAATGGTAAATCACATAATTAAATTATGGTAAGTAAATTTTAACCATATAAAACCGAATAGAAATATACCACTATGAAATCCAAGTATCTAATTCATGATTTTATTCAAACATTTGTATATAAACCCTCTTAAATTAACGTTATTAACAGAAAATACCAGTTACCCTTTTGAGCATCTGTATAGTCCAAAGTTATTAACTATTTTCTACTTTTACTTTAATTCAAGACAATTCAGATATGAAATTAAGAATGTAAAACCCATTTAATCGACCACAGTTGTCCAACAAAACATTATTTACATAGATTAATAGATGACTATGTATTATATACAACTGGACCACAACGACAGTCTGGCAAATAAACACACATAACTAGAAATCATCATGCATAATGGATAGATTAATAGAAAGATTTATTTACACAATGCTAGGATATGATTGAGCATATGAAATAAAAATGATCATATTTTCGAAGATTAACAAATTTTTATTTGACAATAGTACAGGTTTGTAAAAAGTACAAAGAACCAAAAAATAAATCATGATTAATGAATAAGAACATCCAACTGGTTAGTTTCAAAATTAATTATCCTCGTTTTATGATTTTCGAATATGAAGAAAATGTATACCGTACCATAACAGGGTTTTAATACAAAAATACATAAATCATGTCTGCTTCATATTATTTTATAAATTAAATCTACTCAATACAAGCAAATATACAGCAGTCAAAAGCGTGCAAGATTCTAAAACTAAACTCAAATGAGGAGAGTGTCAAATTTAATTTTATTCATAGCCCCATGCACACGGATGAATATATCAAAACTTATTGACTGATGTAAGACAACAATGAAATTGATGATATAGATAAATGTATGTAAATATATAAGATTGATTAAAGATATATATTTTATATATTTATAACATGTCACAAGGACTCAATATGTACAATACAAAAAAACTTAATCGTAACAATACACAATTTTTTTTTACTTAATCCTCTCATCTTCAAAATTGTCACATATCATGGCTTATCTGGTAAGGGTAGAATCAGTGCAGATTTTATTTTCAACTTAAAATATATATAGTGTAATTAATAATTGTTTAATTGTAAAGAAATCAAACTCATGTGTTTTAATCAGTGACATAATTTAATTTCGAAACCCTGTACAAAGTATCCTCTTCCACAGATATTGACCAGGAAATAAAAATTAAGATTGAATGAGAAAAACTGAATTCTCCCCGAGTCTATGGCATGTCATAATGAAGTTGTACCAATTTAATTCTGACACCCTGTACAAAGTATCCTCTTTCACAAACATTGACCAGGAAATAAAAATTAAGATTAAAGGAGAAAAATTCTCCCGGAGTCTATGGCATGTCATAATGAAGTTGTACCAAAGATAACTGTGTCGATTCTGTGTTTATGTTATGATAATAAATATACTGAGGGTGTATATAGCACTTTATTGTCTTGTAATACACGTTGTTAACAAGATTCTAACACCTCTATCACTCTAGCTATTGATTTACCTCCTGTATTACCAATAGCAATCTGAAATAAATAATAGCTTTATACTAATACACAAAAACACATACTATTAACAGAATACAGTTTTTATGGGAATCAATAACTGGTTTATTTCAATAGCACGACGTTTCGACAAGTGTTTTCTCATCGTTATCAAGTACAGGTTTATAATAGTTATCGTCATACAGAATATAATCTTCATAAATAGAGATTTTAAAAGAAAAACTTTAATTACAAAAAAAACCTGTTGTATGAATTTTACATTTTTGCACCAGGATCGAAACCACTTACATGTTTGTTATTGGGGGACCAATTCACGTAAGACATTAAAAAACACTTGATTATTAATTTCTTCATTTTTGACTAAAACGGAGTGAGTGGAATAGGAAAAACTAGAAATGAGACATATGAAATACTTACTGTTAAATTCATAAAACCAAGGAATTTCTTGAGTGTTTTTATCATGGGATCGAAGCTCTCATCAGGAAGATAACATTTTACAGAACTGACATAATTTTTATTATCCCGGATAAGACAGCCTAATAATAGAGCTATATATGATGCTACAATACTGTTCTCCATATGTTTTCCTGCCTTGTGTAAAGCTGTCAATAAAGAATGTTGAGTTCATTTTTTAGAATAATTGAGTTGTTTTTTTTCTACCCTAAATCTATGGAAATGAAATTTATATAAAATGTTACTAAAAAAAAATGTTTCAAATATTATTAGTTTTTTTTTATTAAAAAGAAAGCAAAATATTTAATATGAAAAAATTAGAGTTATGTCCCCTTTGATTTTTAAAAAAAAAACATAGTTTTAGGCTATAAATTCTATAGGCAAAAAAACATTCATTTATTGACCTTAAAAATATTAAAGTGATAAAACTTCAAGGAGAAAATAAATGAACGATCAAAATTTTTTTATTATTATCATCATAACAAGACTCTTATTACTTGTTAAAATTACCCAACCCAAAACGAAAATGTCAGAACTATTTTTACTTTTATTAGCTTAGACATAGTTCTGAAGACTATATTTGAGTTTTATTCTTGGAAATTCATTGTTTTAATAGAAATAAATAAAATTGAAGTTACCTTTAGTAAATGTTTCATCATCATCTAATGGTGTTGGTTCAGGTGCAGTACTAGTGTTTTCATCATCTTCATTTATTTTAGCTTGATTAGCTGCCTTGATGGATTCCGCTGATTTAACAATCCATTGTACTCCAGCTTCTGTTTCCTGCCATTCACCACTCTTGTTAAGAGCTGATGCTTCATCTTTCTTTTCTTCTTTACTCTCTCCTTCTTCGTCTTCTTCTTTATCTTCCATCATTCTAGCTGCCTCTTCTCTTTCACAGAATAACTAAACAAAAATACATTTTATACATAAAACTATTTGTATTTCAATCGATTTATACACACACTTTAAAATCAATCTTGATTTAGTTGAATAGATTGTCATATCAGCCAAAGTACTGTTGTGAACATACTGTGATAAGAATTTGTCATGTAAAGAGAGAGAGAGAAATGGGGTTTATTGTCCACTCAACACAACTAGGTCATTTCGGGACTAACATATGTTTTTTTAGTTTTATTTCTATAATTCGCTTGCGCGTATGGGTCTTTAGCCATGGGAGGAAACAGGAGTGCCCGGAGGTAACCCACGAGGTTGAGAAGGCGCCCCAACTCCATGCCACATATGCTCACACCAGGGCCCGAAACCACAGCCGCAAGCCAGAGGTGACCGGCCGGCTAGAGGTCGAAGCGCGACACTCTAGACCACTAGGCCATCCCAACCCCCAAATTTGTCATGTATAATCTTATAAATAAATTCAAAGATGTGTGTAATGTTCACCCATCACGATTAGTCGTGGCAATCCATCCCAACATATTCGACATCAAATTAACCAGCATATTTTAGGCCATTGAATTCAGGACCTCGGACAAATTTGGACCCTCCATGAATCGGGCTCCTGGCAAGTTTGGGCCCCTTTCGAATTTTGCAGATCAGATATGTGTACACGTTGACTGGGCAGTGGGATAATATGTTTTGGTGCCAGAATTTCCTGTTTTTTGCCCAATAAATATCACAAAACATTGAATTAGCTGAATATACCAGAAAGAGAATTCACTTTTTTTTTGAAGGATAGTAATAATATTAATGGGTTTAATCCCTGATACCTAAGATTAACATATTAGTCTTGAAGATTCTGTGTTTGAATTTGTTCCTAACGTGTCTAGTGGTATAGCCCTTTATAGAGAAGTGCAATGATTGTCCACAATTTTTTTGCACCGCGACTTCCCCCACCAATGCAAAAATCGATAAGAGAGAGAGAAATAGGGTTTAACACAACCAGGTCATTTTGTGACTTATTTCAATAATTCGCTTGCACATAGGGATCTTTAGCAGTGGAAGGAAACTGGAGGACCCAGAGAAAACCCACAAGGATTGACATACGACCTTACTCATTGTCACATACAACCCAGGAATCCAAACCAAGCCAGTAAACTCGATGACAGGCCTTATGATTTAACAGGCACATGCTAACCATTCAGCCATCTAACCCACCCAAACTCGATAACCCCCTGTACTACTGTTTGAATAGCCTGATGTAATAAGTCTTACCTCTACTAAACAGTTGATACCAGTTTTAATATATGTTGTACCATCTATTACTGTACCAACTTCTGATTCTATTAATATCTGTCGATTCATTTCACTGTGTTCAACCAGATTGATTAATAAACCTAAACTCTGTAATTAAATTAGCCATCATGAAGATATATCCTTCATCATATCAAATATCATGGAGAGCAAATGAAATGTATATATAGCACCCTTGTATACTGATAACTAATTAAAATTTGTTTCCATTAGAAATGTCTAATTAGCAAAAGTCATAACTATTAGGTTGATGTGTGCAACACAAGGGGGAGAATTTTGAATTAGCTGTAGGATATCTGCCACTGCAACATGTACACAAGGGTTTTTTTTACCATCCGAACAGACATACTTTCCATGTTAGCCCTGCAGGCACTACCACTGACAAGTCAGAATAAGTAAAAATGGTGCATCTGTACATGTTTAGCATTCTTAGTTTTCTGGTTGACATTGTTTTTAAATACTACCTGGCTACTCGACATTTCATTTGAAAGCTTTCAAATGTTTATGAAAACAAAGACAAATTACATTGGCTACTTGCCAAGGGTTATACAGAGATTTTGTCACAAACTTAAACAGAGACTACTACATCTTGAACTCAGTGGACAAACATATATATATGGAGGACAGATGGATGTGATCAGTACAACGACAAAAATAAAAAACATTCTTTGGAAGTAAAATATAGTTAGCAAAACAAAATTAAAACCATTCACGGAAAATAAAATATATTTACCAGAACTAATAAGTCAAATTTCTGTTCTTGAGGTATATATTGTGGAGTACTGAGAATACACTCTAATACAACATTTATCACTGCATCTTGCTCCCCAACTTTAGCACTTCCAATATCTACAAATACACAACCACTTAAATAAGACAGCTATAGAAATATAGGTTGCCAGGCAATAAAGCATTAACACTGTAAAGTTTTATTATCTGACCATAATAAAACATTTTGTATAGGCTACCAATTATTATTGTTCAATTCAATCTTGTCTGAAAATATCAATTATTGCATTTTTGTTTTTTTATTGTAGCCCTGCGGGTAAGGTGATAAAGGGATAGAATTCATGAACTTATGTTCAGAAGTAGCAGAAAATCAATAGGATTTTGGGCTAACACTGCATCCATGGCAGTTTTAGATAACAAAGGTGTATTATTCTGCATATAATTTTTAGACATTGTCTGAAAATAAAAAGGGTTCTTCCCTATGCAATCATTGATAACAACTAAAATGGCGTATAAGATTAATGATTTAACCTACCGTTGTCATGAGTTACATTCAGCAATACTCGTAAAACGGCTAACATACAGTTAAACACCACCCAACCAATTGATTCTTTCACTTCTTTATTTTCTTCAGGATCCTCCGTAACAGGATGGTACGGTAAACATTCTACACAGCCCTTTAAAGCACTACAATTTGTACAGTAGTCATTAGAATTCAAACACCATGATCTTATTAATAATGAAGTTAACTACCATGTCTTAGTTTCACTATTCTATAGATTATTGATCGCTAATGATCACAACACAGAAGCTTGACATTTTCTTACTATAAGTCAATAGTATTAATACGGATTACATTTCCTAATCCATACATATCACCAATATTCAAGGATAAACTATTGTAAAGCATAGTTATATTTCTGTAGCTTAATATCTGCTTTTTTTTCTTTTCAATGGCTTAGAATAGAGGACTTGGCAAAGGAAAGGTGTTTATTTGTTCTGTCAACATGATGGCAGTCAGTTAAAGCCACCTTCGGCTACCCTCGCCCCAAATTGCAATCGAAACAATTGTAGGCCACAGAGCCATTGTCTAGTAAAACCATTTCTTTTTATTTAGTTTCAGTTCCTATCTATATTGACATTGCAATGCACTAATTTCATGTTGTTCAAGATGCATCTAGTTCATTATGTTCATGGCGGATCAATTTCATGATGCATTGATTTCACCGTGTTCATGATGTATCAATTTCACTGTATTCCTGACAGTTGACACATTCATTTCATGGTGTTTATGGTGCATTAATTTTACAGTATTTAAAGTGTATGGTGCTTTAATTTCACAGTATTTATAGCTATAATTTTCATGGTGTTTATGGTTCAAAAATTTCATGGTTTTCTTAGTGCTTTAATTTCATGGTTTTCATGCACCAATTTCAGAGTGTTCATTCATGGTGCATTAATTTCATGGTGTCCATAGTACATCAATCTCATGGTGTCAATGCCACAATAATTCCATGATGTTCATGGTGCAAATTTATGATAAATCACATTCATAGTGCATCAAATTCATCATGGTATTCAAGGCAAAATAATTTCAAAGTATTCATAGTATATCAATTTCATGGTAAATAACATTCACTAGGCATCAAATTCATGGCAAAATAATTTCCCGATGGATTAATTTCACAGTATTCATCATGGCGCTCTTATTTCACAGTATTTATACTGAATTAATTTCATGGTGTTTATAGTGCATTAATTTCATGGGGTTCTAGGACATGGTGCATCAATTTCATGGTTTTTACACACAAAAAAATCAGCTGATAAGTACTTTTGTTGAGTTAGATCTTTTATATTGTTGTTTAATAATAATAGAAATACATGTTATCAACTCATACCATGCATAACTGTTAAAAATAGATGTATTATTATATTTAAACTGTCTGTACTTCAAATATGTGTGAATTATGACTGACATGGTTAATTATTATTAATATTACAGTATGGTTTTATAACTCACCAACATAATGATGTAACAAGTATAGCTGATTTATAATCTATTAAATAACTCTGATTATCTGTGTTCATGAAGGTTATCTGAAACACATGACATAACACTATTAATTATATAACATCTTTCCACAACATAAATACATTTCAATTTATACACTAAATCTTCTGTGTCTTGTGTTACATTTTATTAATTCATTACATCAACACTACCTACTTATCAACTCCATTACAAATATTAACGTCTTATATTTATCGATTGTAGACAATTTTAAATTTTCTTTTGGCTTCAAATGTGATATAAATTATTGATTAGGTATTCATTTATATGACATTCCTGTATTCCATTCTCTGGAACATCAGATAGCCATGACATTGAATGGATTAAAATACCTTCACCATTTAATAATTTAATGTTGAAATGAATACTCAAGACTTTGGTAATTGACAATCAAGACCGCTCAAAACTACTCTCAGAATTAAGTACACTGACTGAAATTTTCAACATATTCATTTTTCATTATCTATTTTTGACGTATATAGCAATTACCGTCAGTACTTATTTATCTAAATTTGACATACAACTGTAAAGCATCATTAATCTGAGTGAGAGTGATCGACAGATAAATATTAATGATATACATGTATGTAGATCACACATATATTATATATATTTTAGAACATGATACATGGACTTACATTTTCTAAGACTCTAAGACATCTATCTAATTTTTTGAGTACTGGTAATGTTTTAACTATATCCCTCTGTAAAACATCTTCAGCACATTTAGAGCATGATGCAACTAAAATAAAAAAGTTTTACTTGTTTATAACATTTTATTTCAAGTCTCACCAACAGTAGTCCCAGCAAATGTTGAAATTTTTGTGCAACTTCCAATGTTTATTTTTGCCTTTAATGTTGACGCTTGGAAATGTTGCCAAGATAAAGTCAATAGTTTTACAAGAAATCAAATGTGACATAACTATATACATTTGCATATTGCATATAATTAAGTTCTTGAGTTAAAAGTTCAAGATTAGAATACTAATCAAGGTCATGCTGTTTATTATACTTTATAAGGTACCGGTACTTTATATTCAAGGTCACATATAAATGGATACATCTTGATTTTCAAGGCCACATACAAATAGATACTTGATTTTCAAGGCCACATATAAATAGGTACTTGATTTTCAAGGCCAAATATAAATAGATACTTGATTTTCAAGGCCACATATAAATAGGTACTTGATTTTCAAGGCCACTTTTAAATAGGTACTTGATTTTCAAGGTCAAATATACATGTATATAGATAACCTAATCATCTTAATGGCATTTATATTCAGGTACTGTATTTCATATCCAAGGTCACATGTAATAAAATATGACCAAAATCAAGGTCACACATTGAATAACTGATTTTTCAAGGTCACATATAATTGAGTAATGTCATTTATATTCTCGAACTTGATATTCAAGACTATACTGTATATATAATAAAGTACTTGAAGTCAAGGTCATACAATTGTGAAATCCAAGTTTATATAATAAGGCCATACCAAACACATCCCAGTGGGAGGTAAGTTTGTTATTTTTGCGTCCTTATTTTGAGAGTGGATCACTATAATAAAATTGGGCTAAAAGACTTCTCATATACATCCCATTTCAAGGCACTATATTTATGTCATCATATTTATAGGAATGTACATGTATGATTAACCAGTAACATTTATCAGGATTGTGTTCTCAAAATAAAATAGGTTGTGTACTCAAAATAAAATAGGTTGTGTACTCAAAATAAAATAGGTTGTGTAGTCAAAATAAAAATAGGTTATGCGGCCACACTTAAATGACGCCAGATTATATGAGATCAACAATATTATTTTTATATGGTCCCGTTACTTGACATCCAAGACCATTACAGTTTTAGTAATTATTAACATATCAAAAGCTCCGGTATACTTATATTGTTTTCATAAAACTATGTTTATAATAATATATACTTACTTGTGTCTACAACATGATCTAATGCTCCCTGAGATCTCAACTCTTCTTTAAACCATTCACCAGCTTTACGAGACGTTAAACTTAATAATGATTCCATAGCTAAATTACCAGTCTGTAACAATACAATAACAGTAAATCAATAGGTTTACAAGTGTTTCAAAGGCTATAAGGATTATAACACGTATTGATTTAAGTATACTTTTAAAAATACTTGCTCTTATTGTAAATGTAACAACATTTGTGAGGTAAACATTGTACTTTTCCAAGAACTACTGAGAAAGTTCATCAGAATTTTCTGGTGTGGTTTTAACTGTGTCAGTGGTGCAGAACAGAGGGGCTGACAAAGACAGCTGTCGTTTGGATGGGCCAAAAATCTGTGTATAAATTGACATGCACTTGGTCTCCCTTATATCAAATCCAAATGTCAAGGGATCTTTTACGTGCATGCTTATGTACACTGTTTACATGGGACCGTAGGTTTTTTTTGTTGTCCCATCCAAATGACTTGACAGCTGTCCTTGTCAGACCCTCTGTCTTGCACCAGGGGAAACCATGCCGGAAAACCTATAATTTTGAACATTGCCACTGGCAAGACATGAAAATATATCAAGACCATACAGTCAAAAATTTTGGTATGACAATTTGAAATGCTTGACAAATTGAGGATGTCTTTTTTAACTAAACAATGTATATAGTTACAGTGTACCAGATAATCCTAACTATATGTAACAGAAGATAATCATATACTTACAGTTAAACTATCTAAATCCAGAGTTTTGGCTAAACCAGCTTTCTGTAACTGTTCACATAACTCTTTAATTTTCAGTTTATTTTTTTCTAATTCCTTTCGTGTATTGGAGTCATATTGTTTTTCCCTCTCTTTGTCGCTGTCCACTTCAAGAAGTCGTAACATAAGATTAAGACTTTCAGTGTCCAGATCCATATTAAGGCGATCTTGACTCAACATAAACATAATGGTAGCTGTACATAATGATAAACTCTGAAATACAGATCAATTTCAAATACACTGATAAGCTGCCAGGCAACACACTATGAAGTGTAATCAGAATTTAATTAATTAGTTGAAACTCCTCACAATTCGGAAATTATCAAGAGATATAACTGGACATGTGATAATCAGAAATAGGTGAAATTATGAAATAAGATATTTTAAATTACTCTTGTTGATCTAGTTACTCTCGCTGATCTAGCTCAGTGACTCTCAACCAGTGTGCCATGGCACACTAAAAAATGTGCAATCCCACATTAGTTCCATGCTGTGTTTTTCTTTTTTTTAGTTTGAGTCATTCTATGTCACATGTGTCTATGACTAGTCTTTGTCTACAGTTGTATGCCATCTATGATTTGCCATGTATTCATTTCGCATAACTCAAATATTTTTTATATATATTTAGCCAGTGTGCCATTATTTTGCACGTGTTCCAACAAGGTTGAGAACCACTGATCTAGCCAATAAACATAACTTGCAAAAAGATCGATCCTTTTATAATGAATATTGACTAAATCTGCAAGAAAATGAGCTGAGTTTGCGTAGTGTTCAGTTTCAAGTGGTATTCAAAAAATAAAAATGAAGAGCATACACATACATTGCAAGAGAATATTCTTGACCTTTAAACATTAGTGAAATGTAAGTGATGCCATAGTTTTATAACATTTGGTAATTCTTTCAATAAAAAACGAATATTATCTGATAAATGAATAATTAAACAGTACTCACAGGATCAATACAAGCATCATGTAACATGGTGAATATTTTAGTTACTGTTCCATGAGCTCGAAGATGCATTCGGAATGCTGGCAGCTTACATTTCTGAGCTAACTGAATACAACTGGAAGTAAAGTACAGATAAGTCATCTGAATGTAGTTGATAACAATGAGTCAAAGATGACAAAGGAAAATTAGGCTGCCGTCATACACTGTCAACTAAATTATTCACTTGTTTCTTTTATATACAATTACACCTGAGTGAATGAAAATGTAATAAATGGGGTTTAACGTAATAAATGGGGTTGAATAAAATGGGTCTTCGAACTCCTCATGGCTCATCATCCATATTATACTTTGATGTTCTTAATACTAATACAGTGTAAAAATATGAGAATAATTTTAGCAGGATAGTGGCATATCCACCTGATCTTTATCAAATTCTATCTTTTACATGCAGTGATGCACCACCATTATTTTAACCCATCTGACTGTTTATGTAACACCCTCTTCATTGGTCTCGAAGGTGTTACCTTTGCCAGTCTCCATCAAAGTAGGGTGGTTTGTGTCAACATTCAAAAACATTAAAAGTGTCACTTATATAAATATATACTACATGTACATGTAAGTTTCTTCACATACCTAATACATCTAATAGAGACAGGCTCCGTATTTTTTAAACTATCTAATAAATATTCCACATCATCCGTAAACTCCTGTGTTTCACCCGATTCTTGCATTTCAAATGATTCTTTGACGTTTCGTACCACCGTAAATAACTGAAAACATTACAAGATATAATTTAAACATATATGGTTTGCTGTATTAATTATTAAGGATGTAATAAAAATTAAATGAGTAAGATCGTGTGGGCGGACAGGTATGAAATTATAATTCATCATATAAACATAGGTTGTACCACCGTAAATAACTCCAAACATTACAATATATAAACATATATGGTTTGCTGTATTAATTATTAAGGATGTAATAAAAATAAAAGGAGTAAGATTGTGTGCGTTGACAGGTGTGAAATTATAATTCATAATATAAACATAGGTCGCCTAGCAACAAAATATAATGCTCACAACTGCTAAATGTAGGAAGCCCACCCAGTCAATAAAGTTTATCGCATATTTACTAAATTAGCATTTACATGTAGAGCATACAGAAGATGTTTTTAAAATTGATCAAGGGTGATAACCATGACAGCAATTATCAGAAATCGCAATACAACTTCAAATAGAAGCTATATGACATTATTTATGTCAGTATGTAATGGGAATTAACTGTACACCATTGAATTAAAATTTAATCTATATAACCTGTTTATGTTCTTTATTGACTTTTAGAGATGTATAAGCTTCTTCTCCTTCTTGTGTTGGCCAGTGTACATTACGTTTCATTTTTAATGATGGTACATCATTTACAACATCATTATCTACTGCCTTTCTCTTATGTTTATTAGTTTTAACCAATACAATAGTGCCCTGAAATAACCATTCAAAACATCCTTTAATCAACTCAGTATAGACTAATCACACAAATCACAGTATGGAGTATTAAAGAAATTGAATGAATGAAATGGGGTTTAACGTCCTACGCTTAAGCACCGTACCTGGGCTAATTGAAGACGGGCATACGCCACAGTGTGCAATGAGGGAAATTTTGCCCGGGCAGCGGCGCTACGGCCTACTCTTATATCGAATTCCAACTGCCAAGGGATCTTTTACGTGCACTCCAATTTGTACACGGGACCTCGGTTTTTCGTCCCATCCGAACGACTAGGCAGCTGTCCTTGTCAGGCCCTCCTTCTGCATCACTGACAAGGGGAAATCACGCCGGAAAATCGAGATGAACTTTCTCGGCCAATGCAGGGATCGAACACTCAACCTCCAGGCTAGCGAACCAGCGCCTTATCCGCTTAGCCACCGTGATCCCTTGTATTAAAGAAAACATGTATAATTTTTTTGGAATAAGCAAAAGAAAGCATGATATAATCAGCATGCTTTAAACAGTATTGAGTCAATCAAACGTGTTTAAATCAGTATTGAGTCAATCACACATGTTTAAATAAGTATTAAGTCAATCACATGTTTTAATCAGTATTGAGTCAATCATATGTTTAAATCAGTATTGAGTCAATCATAAGTTTAAATCAGTATTGAGTCGATCATATGTTTAAATCAGTATTGAGTCAATCATATGTTTTAATCAGTATTGAGGGTGATACATGTACATGTAGCTGTTCATCTAATCAATCATTATAGAGTCAATCACAGCAAATATGTTCTAGTCAGTATCAAGTCAATCACATGATCTACAGTAATCAGTATTGAAGGAGATAGTATGGACAATCACAGAAAGTACTATTAATCAAAAGGCAATTTTTTAAATTTCTTATGACCTACCTGTGCCTCTGGAGATAAATCATCATTCTGCCATGACCGAGCATTGTAAATAGCTTTTGACGGTGACTGCAAAAAAAAGAGAAGAATAGTATATGTAGTTAATTTCATATAACAAACAGTTTTATGGATAACATGCATTAGGTTTTTTTAACTGCAACGTTTCAATGAGGACACTCTTAGTTAATAGTTTACTTAGGTATGACTTTGAATGGCTTCGGCCTTACTTTGTTGATTAGTTTATTGTTAACTATTTGTATATACATGTAACCTTCTGTAACTTGTTACAGTGTAATTGTTACGGTGAGAGTGTCCTCATTGAAACGTTGCAGTTAATAAACCTAGTGAATGTTATCCATAAAGCTGTTTGTTATTACATTTCTAGCTTGCTTAATTAATGAGTCCTTGTACAATGTACATATATGTAGAATAATACTGAATTAGTTTGTTGTAAAAGCTGAAATTTCAGTATTAGAATGTGTTCATGTAGGACAGAGAAAAGTGTATGATAACAAGGTTATGCCTAATAAACTTGCTAAAAAAAAAATTCTTGTCTGATCTGCACAGTGAGTACAAATTTGAAACCAATCAAACCGTAAAAGATTCTACAAAGGGAAATGGGACAATGACTACAAAAGTACAAGAGAGAGAGAGAGAGAGAGAGAGAGAGAGAAATGGGGTTTAACGTCCACTCGACATGTAGGTCATTTTGGGACTAACATATGTTTTAATTTTCTCAATAATTTGCTTGGGCGTAGGGGTCTTTAGCATTGGGAGGAAACCAGACGACCCAGAGAAAACCCACGAGGTTGGAAGACCCTACCCCTTGTCACATACAACCGGGAATTTGAAACCACACCAGTTGACTCTATGACGGACTTTACATACATGTATGATACAGCACGCACATGCTTACCAATCAGCCATACAACCCCCCTTTCAAAAGTACAATATACATGTATACATGTATACTAAAATAGTATACTGTATACATGTACATGTATGGCCCAGCTTCAAGCAGATTGGATTGGATGGGTTTACCAAGAGATCAAGGGCAATAACTTCTTACTTATTTTAACAACTCGTATAAATTCTGATAAGATCAGATGATAGATGTAGACCGATGTACATGTAGTACAAATGTGACAGCACTATACCACTAAATTTTAAAGAGCTCAGGTAAAATATCGGACCCCCCCTCCCCACAAACAACAACAGGAAATGCAATAATTTCCTAGAATCCAGACAAAATATTCTTTTAGTGAAATCTACATGTACATAACACATTCAAGTACGGTACCCAACTGATGCTTAAATTTAGTAAACAATTACAAACATCTTACTTGTGTGGGCTGATTGGTATTTTTCTTGGAATTGCGTGTTTTAAATATTTTCCTTGTTTTGGTCGAAGGTTGCACATCACTTGAAGGAGAGTCCACATTTTCAAGATTCACAATCTCACGAGAATCTTCTGATGCATTTCCTTGAGAATCTACGTCAGATTCATCTACATTGTTTAATTTTTGAGAATTATTTCTCGAGTCAACACTATTATTGTCAATGTCTGAGGAGTCCTGAATAGGAAGTGTGTCACTTCGAACTAAAACTGGCGGTTCATCTTGATTAGGGACAGCAAGTGAATCAACCATTAACACATCATCATCACTCATAATATACACATATTCCATAGTTTGTTCAACTTTAACCTCAGTTTGTTTGGGTGCTCTAGACTTAAAGATCCTGTAACCACTTTTCACAGGCTTGACTGCTGAAGGCATAGGTTCATCTTCCTGGGACACAGAAGCTGAAGCAGTGTCCTCTTCAATCGGAGTATCTTCCTCTTGATACGAATCATCATTTTTTGCTCCCCTAGAGCGAAATATACGATTTCTTGAAGGTACCACAGGTTTTAATGAAGAGGCTGGAATCGGTTTGGATTTTGTACTGATGTCAAATATTTCATCACTATCAACAGCAGGAGGATCTACAGAAGCCTGCGAACTCGATTGAGATGTGGATTGTACAGATGGACTAGATTGTGGGAAGTCACTTTTTGATGACATTTCAGCACTATCTCCATATTTCAAGGGACTTGAATCTTCTTGTGAAGAAGAATCAGTAACACCAACAACTACATTTGGTTTATATCCCCTTGGAAATTCACGTCCTGGCTGACCAAAATATTTAACTTGGACATCACCTTCAGCTTTGGATACAACTTTTGGCTTGCAGACGACCACCATAGTTGTTTTGTCACCACTTTTAAACTGGCTTTTAGAGACAACATTACTGTGGGCAAATCCTCCAACATCAGCATTGGGTTTATTCTTTTGATTTGAGTCCCACATTCTTTTAAAGTTCTCCAACAGTTTTGGATTGTTATATTTGGAATTTCGAACTTTCTTAGGAACTTCATAATTACTCCAGCCTGCCATTGTTCTGTCAACTTTTTTAGCTTTGCCATACGTTCTTATAGGTACTTCCTGTTTGACCTCCTCTTCTGATCCATCATAGGGACTTAGTGTGGGAGGTGCATCAAGTTGACTAAAACCAAATGCATCATGTTCAGATGGAGCTTCTGATGGGGCTTCAGAGGAAGGCTGTGATTCTGATTCTAAAGTAGGAGGCGTTGTAAGACTAACAAGAGTAATAGAATCAGATGATTTAATAATACTAGGCGTTCGTGTGTATGGGTTTCTGTTAATAACAGCGGTCGTCTTGGAATATGTTTTTGTTGAACGACGGATGTTTTCTGTGGAGAATGTCACCTGTGCATCACATTCATCTTCCTCTGTTTTCAAGATCACTGATGCTGCTGGTGATGAGGAGGTATAAGGATCATCTTCTGGTTGTGTAATTACAGCAATTCGTGTGGCAGGTAGTTTTGTATTCTTAGAAGTGGATCCTCTAGCTACACTAGATTTCCCCTTTCTGGGTGAATCCCCTTCAGATTCAAAGCAAAACACATCTTCAGATGAGAGATCTACTTTTGGTGTTACGGCTTTACGAGGTGATGAGGAAGCTGATGAAGATGCAGAAGCTGCTTGCATCTTTTTTCTTGGACTTTCTCTGACAGCTATAAAGTTTGTCTTTCCCCATTTTGTACTGGTAGAAGCTGCTTTAATGGGGGCAGGTTTATTACTGATCAGTTCATCAAAGGCACGACTAGCTGGACTTTCTTTACCTCGACCATAGGTACGACCACCAGTTCTTCTTAATGTACTACTGCTCATTATGAAGGATACTGAAACAACAATAAATATAGGATAAACTTATCATTGGGATGTTTACATCTATTGTTTTTTTTAATGCTCACCATGTAATATCAACATATATAAATCACCAGATACAACATGTAATATTTCAACGATTATGAAAATAAAGAAATAATAATAATAATATTTAGTTACATTTATCTTGGTAAGTATTCACTCATTAAAAACAGCAATTACTGCATTCTATTTTCTCAAGCAAACTTCAAATCCTATAAGACAAAAAATAACTATTAACCACAAATAAACAATGTACATGTACTAGTAGGGCCGAGTATTGAAGAACAAAACCTTATAGCGATTTTGCTTCTAGCTGGGATTGAGCATACTACGCCAACTCTTGTCTATGAAATCAGGTTATTTTGCTATCCCTACATGTATTATTTTGTTGTAAGTTCAGAAACTACAAAAACTTTTTCTTTAGCTCATAACTTGATAAAAGAATTAGTGTCCCCACTCCCCACCAAAATAAGCCCACTAACCAGAATATGTTTTTTAACAGGCTTAATCTTATTGGGTAACTAACCAGGGGGTCTTGCGTTCGAACACAGTTTCCCCTTTCAGTGCAGAATAAAGGGCTTGACACGGACAGTGTCTTAGTCGTTCAGATGGGAAAAAATACAGGTCCTGTGTACACACTGGCATGCACAAAGTAAAATAACCCTCGACAGTTGGAATTTAAAACAAGAGTGGGTTTTGTTTCTAACACAGCAAAGATATTGAATGAGCTAAAGAAGACGGGGTTGTTCAATGTTTTTTGAGTGAAATTTCACCTAGACAGCAATAGAATTTGTATGGTCATGTTTTTTTTTATGTGCACTCTATTCGAAACTGATCCTTGCCCATTAAAGCGGACAAGGGGAACCATGCTGGAAAATTCTCAGAAACTTTCTAGACCAACACTGGGACCTAACATTCAGTAAACTCAAATATCCAATCTTACATGTACTAGACAAATATTGGATTCCCTTAAAAACACTCAAGGAGCGTATACAGGACAAAAATGTAAGTGTTCCCCTAATCAACCGTTCGACTATTAGAAATATCTGCACGTGTGACGCAGGCAGAGGATAATCAGAAAATTTAATTAGTCTTTGATAGGGCTGGACGAATTTGACAATTTTAAATATCGCGATATTTGAAAAAATATTCACGATATATTGAAATATCGCGATATTTTTACGTGTGTAATGTTTTATTAAAAAATGTGTATAAATCATTGTTTTATGTTGTCTTTACCGTCAATGCGTAGCACGGCACCAAAGTAAGTGCTTTTCAGTCATATTTGAGTGACGTCGTAAGCGGTATTTCCCCTTCAGAATCGCTAGTACTAATTTTAAAACTGAAATCCGATCGTTATTATCAGCTAAGATTTATTAAAATCATAATAATTTGAATGATAATATGTCAAATATTTATAATCTCGATGAAACCTCACGAATTTTTTTCATATATTTAGTCGAAATTTAGCAATTTTCAGTCATCAAAACAGATAAATCCCATTTTCTACGGCTCTAATTGTCCGATCTCGAGGTTTCACTCAGAATAATAATCACAAAAATGTTATCTATCATTTGATTGGTTCTATATGAAAATCCCCTGAAAAATAACGATCGGAATCACCAATGAAGTGGGCCATAGCAATGCCGTCAGTGGAAATTTACCGGCCGCGTGACGTCAGAGCGATATTTTCCCGCTAGCGTCTCCTGTAAACAAACGGTAATTTCGCTATCATATCGATACTTTTTTAGCCCGAATCTTTGCAGATATCGAGATTGATATTAAACTATTGCAATACAATTGTTAGGAATGCATTTACATCAATTAGTAATTCAGAATCGTAGATTGAAGTGGGCTATATTTCAGCTGCTGGCTGGCCCGATTTCAACCTAAAGTCACGTGACGTGAAACCCCTAGAGGACTATTTTATTGACAAAAAATGCATTTCAACAAAGATAATCAACGATGTCTTCTTATTGATTTAAATTATATCATATTTCGCACATAATTAGCAATATATCGTCAATAAATATCGCGGTATTTACGATAATCTGCAAAAAACGATATATTGCTATACCGCGATGTTTTTGGTGACCAAAGATCGTCGACGATGAAAAAATTTGACATCGCGATATATCGGAATATCGAGAATATCGTCCAGCCCTAGTCTTTGATATTTGCATTAAAAAGAATATGCGAGCGATTAAAGACAACATTGTCATATATGCAATGAATTACTCCCCGACGTCCGAGAGGCAAATTACGTGACCCTGGTCGGCATTTGCCGCGTTGATTTAGATTCTGAGGGGCGGGGGGAATAGGTCTCTGCCCCCCCCCCACGATTTTGATAGTCAGGACAGATTTTCAGGTTTAGATGCACAAATATGTCCCGTTCTGAAGGCTATCTAACCACTGCCTTGGGTCTCGCTACAGTAAATCATCTTCACAACATCTTCCTCCTTAATTGTAGGTAGTCAATTTTACTGTATCATCATTTTACCCCTAGTTACAACTTTCATCGAAATAACACGGGTAAACTGTTCGTAATTATTATTTTGGTTTGGTAATGAAAGGCTTCATGGTTCGTCTGGCCCCTCCCCTCCCCAAGTTATGACAAATTCATGCCCTTTCTGCCGTGACACAAACATGACCTCCTTTGATCAAATTTTTATAGCAGGACATTCCTTGGCAATTACAATGTTTTGACAAGGATTTGAAGCAAAATATGATAAATTAACTAGTTTGAATGTTTTTAGTCCATATATATGGTACCATTAATCACCTAGTTTGTACGCGGGGATGTATCATTAAATTCCATACAAACTCAGACTTTTACTTTTGAGACTCTATTCAAAACGGGATAATCCCTTAGAACAAGTTTCATAGCTGAGGCTCCCAACTATTCAAAACAGAAATATTTCTAAATAGATAAAAAAAACAAAGGGCATGGATCGATCTGTAATAGAAACGCAGGAACCACTAACTTGTGGTATAACCTGTCAGGAGTGAGTCACGAGTGGCGTCGGCTAAGTTGCAGTCTTAGAGAGCTGCTTTATAACTCTCCCCTGACAGTGAGTGACTAAACGAATCCTGGCGTATTCAACACCAGGCTAATTCGACACCAGAAAAATCGGCGTATTCAAGACCAGTACCTGTATTATGTATATAGGCCTATTGTTATTTTGTATTTTAAACTTCAAATCAATTCCGATGTCCTTGAGTACGTCAAGAACCAATGGATATCAAACCGAGTGTTTAGTGCAAAGAGTTGGTCCGTGTTTATGCGCCCCTAGCCAAATAAAGACGTCGAGGGTTGGCATAACCGAATCAACTCTCGACTGAAGACTCGGGGACCGGTTCCATTTTATTTATTACTTGTTTTATATTATGTAAATATTGTCTTCGAATATGAAATATTTCAACTGTTGTTTGTATTATGACTATTTAATTTAAGATATATAATAAATATCTTGTTTATCCTGCTTTTGTCTTATAATATACTGGTCTTGAATACGCCAATTTTACTGGTGTTGAATTAGCCTGGTGTTGAATACGCCTGATACCGACTAAACAGATCTAAACAGAATTTAATATTTAGGCTACTTCAATTTTAAATATCTGGATAATCTGTTTAGATATTATTTTTGTAAACTCCACAACATACCAAATAAGATTAATCAACACAATCATTTTAATTCATTATTTCATTCTATTGTACTGGTAACAAAAAAGCAGCTGGGTCAAAAAGTATAAAAATAATAACAGAAAAGTGAAAAATAATTTTTCACTTTGTTTTTGTTATGACATTTCATAACTTTACCTGTCAAAATGCCACAAAAATATCAAAGTAAATTAGACGTCAAAATATCGCATAGTCTCTAAGACATATCGGTACAACCACTAAGCCAACTTGGACAACATCCGCTGGTCGACAAGAATGCATCAACTACTAGATCACGAAACGAACGAACACCAAAACAGTCTTGTTTACTCTTCTGAACACTTCCTGCGATGATTGTCAATTGAAAACATGGGTAAATCAAGGCAGTTTATGAGCAAAACATCTCTACGACCTATGTGCGTTACTTTGGCAAGGGTATAGAAACTGCAAAAGAGTAAAATATACGGTTACCGGTGAATATTTGAGTTCACAACAAGTTCTTCTTTACGTTCACCGCCATTTTCCTATAAAATGAAGTTTTTTGACAAAGACGCAGGCGCAGAGACCTCAAAATTTGAGACTCTATTCAAAACGGGATAATCCCTTAGAACAAGTTTCATAGCTGAGGCTCCCAACTATTCAAAACAGAAATATTTCTAAATAGATAAAAAAAACAAAGGGCATGGATCGATCTGTAATAGAAACGCAGGAACCACTAACTTGTGGTATAACCTGTCAGGAGTGAGTCACGAGTGGCGTCGGCTAAGTTGCAGTCTTAGAGAGCTGCTTTATAACTCTCCCCTGACAGTGAGTGACTAAACGAATCCTGGCGTATTCAACACCAGGCTAATTCGACACCAGAAAAATCGGCGTATTCAAGACCAGTACCTGTATTATGTATATAGGCCTATTGTTATTTTGTATTTTAAACTTCAAATCAATTCCGATGTCCTTGAGTACGTCAAGAACCAATGGATATCAAACCGAGTGTTTAGTGCAAAGAGTTGGTCCGTGTTTATGCGCCCCTAGCCAAATAAAGACGTCGAGGGTTGGCATAACCGAATCAACTCTCGACTGAAGACTCGGGGACCGGTTCCATTTTATTTATTACTTGTTTTATATTATGTAAATATTGTCTTCGAATATGAAATATTTCAACTGTTGTTTGTATTATGACTATTTAATTTAAGATATATAATAAATATCTTGTTTATCCTGCTTTTGTCTTATAATATACTGGTCTTGAATACGCCAATTTTACTGGTGTTGAATTAGCCTGGTGTTGAATACGCCTGATACCGACTAAACAGATCTAAACAGAATTTAATATTTAGGCTACTTCAATTTTAAATATCTGGATAATCTGTTTAGATATTATTTTTGTAAACTCCACAACATACCAAATAAGATTAATCAACACAATCATTTTAATTCATTATTTCATTCTATTGTACTGGTAACAAAAAAGCAGCTGGGTCAAAAAGTATAAAAATAATAACAGAAAAGTGAAAAATAATTTTTCACTTTGTTTTTGTTATGACATTTCATAACTTTACCTGTCAAAATGACATAAAAATATCAAAGTAAATTAGACGTCAAAATATCGCATAGTCTCTAAGACATATCGGTACAACCACTAAGCCAACTTGGACAACATCCGCTGGTCGACAAGAATGCATCAACTACTAGATCACGAAACGAACGAACACCAAAACAGTCTTGTTTACTCTTCTGAACACTTCCTGCGATGATTGTCAATTGAAAACATGGGTAAATCAAGGCAGTTTATGAGCAAAACATCTCTACGACCTATGTGCGTTACTTTGGCAAGGGTATAGAAACTGCAAAAGAGTAAAATATACGGTTACCGGTGAATATTTGAGTTCACAACAAGTTCTTCTTTACGTTCACCGCCATTTTCCTATAAAATGAAGTTTTTTGACAAAGACGCAGGCGCAGAGACCTCAAAATAAACAGGGCTAGCTACAAATAATTAGCCGACGTTTCGCATTTTGACGGGAGACAACTCCACCACTTGCTTATTATTATCTCCCTTTAACCAGTGTATTAGATCATTATGATGTTAGACCAGGCAAATGAATTTAAAACAACATCACAATTGTTTCTAACAACTAATTTAAATTTTTAAAAATGTAGGTATCTCTCCGTAGTATACTATGAGGTTATACTTACTCAATCAAGACCACCCTCTTTGGTTATTTTTTTGGTCTATGGATGTCCATGGCCAATACCCATCTTAAAATAAATATCCTGAATTTGAGTATGATAAATCTCTTATGATGGCTTAAAGTTTGATACTGATAGGCAGTGCTACCCACAATTGTTTAGAGTTTCTCAGAACATTTCAATTAAATGAAAGCAAGCACATGATGAGTCCAGACTCAGAGAATATTTTTTCTCTATCACATCCATGGAAATTTTGCCGTTTTGGCTCTCCATGATAATCCTATACATGTACCTAAAAGAACGGAAATATTGTCTCAAATCTTCTGATTTTATCAATTTCGTGGGCAGTTCCCCCCGACATTTTGCCAAACTTGACGTTGTCTCCATATCTATTATATCACAGTAAAAGGACTGTTACCTTTGCCTAATGGTGAGATTTTAGTGTTGATTGACACAGAGACATGAATCTGGACCTTCCCGCTTATAAGTTATGCATCTGAGATATGGAAACTTCCAGAAAATAATAATTTCAGCTTCCCTCGCTCCTTTGTTCAATGAAACAAGACAATAGCAATAAATTGATTACAGTATCCTATGCAAAATAGAACATAGTCTATCCAACAAAAAAAGAATCACTAAATAAAAGTATATAAAATATGTTTTATTGTAGAGAAAATACATGTTGAATATGCATATTAAAGAGACTTAAAAAAAAAAGATTGATGTTAATTTCAAGAGTTCAATGATTTTGAGCAATTTCTTTAAATCAAGATGTAAGTAAACATATACAATATTTTACATTAGTATTTAATTATACAATGTATTATCTTATACAAAATATGATGCAGCAAACATTTACACCAGAAGTTTATTTGTTTGAATGTTAGAAATTTTTTACATGTACACAAAATTACATGTAATATGAATGACTGTACAAAAATCTTTCTGTATAAATGGGAATGTTACATGGATGTGGTAATACAATTAAGATGGTGTATATTGTATATTTTATCTTCAATAATAAATACTACTAGAGTAGAAGTAAACAGTAACACAGATACAAGTTTAAATATGACTTGGATGTTTATACCTAATCTATCAAAATTCATCAACATCTGTGTCCATGCATACATGTGTGATACAGATTGAATCAGAAGTTTCTCTTCTTTGATCTAGAAGTCATATTTATCCTGTAATGCTGAAATCATTTAACATAGATTTATTACATCATAAAATTAATTAAATAAACTATTTCCATACTACACTGATGCTATTTATAATCACAGGTGTACAGCTCCAAGCAGCACCAAGTTAGACTTAATAAAAATTAAAGAAAACTTCAAATAGCATAATTATTGCATAAACTGTGGTCATTATAGTATGCCAACACTATCAATATACAATTTATGAATCATTGATAGAAGAGTAATATAAACAGCTACAGATAAGTATACAAGTATACAATAATAATGAATAACAGCATCAATTACATTAATTATATATAAATATTCACAACAATTTATACAAGGAATAACAATACAAAACAATGAATAATTTGGAGAATGAATAATAAGACCACATTAAAGGGAAGTAACTCCTCATATACTGCTATACTGAATCACCATTCAACCAGTGTCATACAGACAATAATTTTTACAAAAGACATAAAATCATCATTCAATACCAATTAAACAACCATTATCATTTAATAATTAAATATCAGACAAAAACAACACAAAAACTATTATGTTTTTTATGACAAAATAAAAGCAGACTAAAGAGAGGTAACTCTTACATCAACATGTTGAGGATACTCGATTCATCCGAATTGACAGAATTGCAATCGAGTGACACAGAATTCAGTCCTGTCACAATTCTGTCAGTCCCAACAGCTGAGGCAGTGTGAGTAGAATTGTGACGAATTTTAAGTAACAAATATGTTTTAGCTGTCATGATTGGTTGAGATATTTCTTATGCAGTCGGCACATGCGTTGTACTCTGAAATTCTCCTTTTCACTCGATTGACACTCTTTATGTAATTGATAGAATTAAATTCCGGAACGTTCAATCGAGTACGCCTATAATCACATCATGACATCATTGTAAAACAATTTGCTTTCACTCTTCAAAAATCCAATTAGTTTTACTAAATAAAAACAGCAATAAGCCATCATCCTTTGTAAGCGTCCCCAAATCAAACTATAAATTTGTTTCAAAAATGTTAAGCACTGAGAGACTGAGAGGCAGAAGTCTGTTCATGCAAAAAGAATATTCTTGTTCTCAAAAAAATTAAATGTGGGAGAGAGGTTTTTATTTTGTCAAGGACCACTGCTGGGTTTAATGACCTCTTTAAAACATCCCATTTCAAGTTACTAAATTTATGTCCCCACATTGTTTGTAGAAATGTATAATTATACAGCATCACTTGTGATTGTCAAGGCTACATACTTGATAAATGAGTCTACGGCACAATATAATAAGAATTCCTTTTTGGATTCTTGAGTCTACGGCACAATATAATTAGAATTCCTTTTTGGATTCTTGTGACGGGGGTTCAAATATTTTTATCTTTCATGTGGTTCCTTTTTAATTGATGCAGGATTAGCCGAGTACCAGAATATTTTGTTTATATGGAATTAATTACTACCTCTTTTTTAATTAATAATTTCCTGACTTTTATCAAATGTGGTTTAGTTCTAAATAAATTAATAAATTGGGTTGAACTGGGGTGTTATTTCATTAATGATGGGACAAGCTCTTTATGATTCAACTTTTGTTAGATCTCAAAACTAGCTTTATCTACAGCTTTTCTACAAGCAGACCAAGCAATCTCACAAAACAAATCAATTAATTCTTGTTTGGACCCAAATCTTACAGAGGTTTTACCCGTTATAATAACTATTCTAATCTAGTCTTCTAGCAATTCATCAAATAAATCAATTCCTAGCTCATCTATAAACTTAATATTTATATAAAATGTCAGAGACGAGCAAGTTGATACCATCTTCAATTATTGTTTTCTTATATATATATAAAACTATATCTAATTTATAACTAAAGTTTCTTTTACTATCCATGAAATTCTATACTAGGTTTATAATATTGATACAGTTAAAACAGAAACTCAGTTATCTCTACTGCTGCCTTCATCTCTCTTTAAAATAGCATCCTTATTTCTGAAAAAAGAAAGTTAATCTGTTAGAAATACAGATATAAACAATTGGGATAAACATCATAAAAGCTAAGATCAAATATAAACTAAAAGAAGTTGCCCTAAAAGCGTGGTTGACACTGATGATGTCATAAATCTTTTACAAACTTACATTGGAACAAAAAGTAAAGATAAACATCCCATCTCAGTAGTCAAACCAGTCAGTGTCACACTGGCACAACCTGACAATCGTCTTGTCTTAAGCAATTCGTCATCCTTGAGTATGACATACATCGATCTAGTGCTTGCTGATTTGATCTTCGTATGAATATAATGGTTTGGTAATCCTAGTTCAGAATAACATCTGTTTTTCCTTTCTACCCACAGATAATTTCTTCATTTAACAAAACTTTTTAATATGACCCAACCATTGTTCAATTCAGTAAGCCCTCCGAAGAGAAATGGCATCTATTATCCTACTCGGTAATAGCCCATGCCATAGCCTACATCCTCCAAAAAGCCCAATCAAATCATTTAGAAGGCTGATATGTAGGAAGTGTTATGATACACATAATTGGGCTTTTAATGACTGATCCCGACTGAGACATAAATGATATGTCACGTGGCAGGATATTCTTTGAAATAGATTTACATTTAAGAACTTTTGCATCGGACGGCTATACAATTTTATAACTTATATAACTTTCAAATGCATATGTGTTGCAACGCAAGAATTACTAAACATTTTTTGTGGTAATGTTTAAGGAAACAAATGCTGATATTTGAAACTGTGTCTATCTTTATTTGCGGTCACCTTGATTAGATATACTGATCCTATGTTTGTTTCCTTACCTTAGATCCTGAGGTAGAGGTTTCTGAAATATGTTTTGATGCTGCAGCTGCTGCAATTGTTGAAGGATCCAAAAACATCTCTGGTATACTATTACCAAAATATATCTTGGTATTTTGGGCTATCGACTCATATTTTACAAATTCTAAATATTCTTTTGTGAGTTTTAACTGTAAGAGAAATACACTTACGTTAGGAAATACAAATAAAATAGTATATAGTATTTCTTTAAAAAAAAAAAAAAAAAAAAAAAATCAAATATGTGCAGATGACATCAACATCAGGATTCTAGCTAAAGATTTATCAATTAGTTAGATATCAGTGGGATAATTAAATATAAAAATATTTGTTAGTCCCAAATTCACATTAAACCGTATTTGCTTCTCTTTTCAGATTCATTCAAGATACAATCACTCCCCGACTCCAGAGAACCATTAAAAGCTTGCAATGGTTAATAAAACTACCAACCTTATTTGATTCTATTTCTTTTTTTGTTCTATAGAAATCTGCATCAGCTTTAGCCTTAGCTCTAGCAGTGTTCGCAAAATCTGTAATTATAAAGGATATAAATGAAATGAAAAGGGGTTTAATGTCCTACTGTTCAACTTCAACTAAGCCAATGTGTACATGCTGGGACCTTGGTTTGTCGTACCATCCAAAGGATATAAGTTATTGTAGCCTATATACAAATGTTTTATTCATTATGACATAATACATAATGATTTATAAAAATTGGGATGACTTTTATCCAAATCCTTATAAAAAAAACTTGTTCTATTCGGAAGTAAACAAAATATGTCAAATATTGACCAAATGGCAAATTATGAAGAGCCAGCTACGAGGTAATATCATAGCTAACAAATAATATGGATACCTTCAATTTCAGACATCTTCTTTTCTGATTCTTTTTCCATAACCTTTTGTTCCCATTGAATTTTAGCCACCAATGCTACTTTTTCTGCCTCTACAATGATGAAAACAAAATATATATCATTTAGATTATCAGGTATGAGACCCTTGAAACCATAAAATCTCAAATAATACAATAGAGGTTGCAGGAGTTTGATTCTGGATGTTTCAATCAGGAATAGTAGAGGGTGTTTACAAGATCGGTCGCATTTTTATACGCCCACATTTTCATGTGGACGTATTATGTCGTCGCCCCTGTCTGTCCGTCCGTCCGTCCACAATTGTTTGTGGACTCTCTACAGGTCACAATTCTTGTCGGATTTTAACGAAACTTGAAATATAGGTTTATTTCCAAAAGATCTCGGCTGCTTTCGATATTGGCATGTATCGGATCAAAACTTCATGGATTATGGCCCCTGATTGTACGAAAAATCACGTTTTTAGCTTGTGGACCCTATAGAGGTCATAATTTTGAACCGATTTTGATGAAACTTGACATGCATGTTTATAACCCAAAGATCTTGGTTCCTTTCGATATTTGCGCCTATCGGAACGTAATTTCCTGAATTATGGCCCATGATTGTCCGAAAAATCACCTATTTTAGCTCGTGGTACCTCTGAAGGTCACAATTATTATCCGATTTAAAAAACCGTTCGATTATATCACCGTTACACCCTAAGGAGGGTTGAGTTCAAATTTCGGGACAATCGGACCAAAATTACCATACAAAATGGCCGCCGTTCGTTCGCGAATACTGTTAAAAAATGGTATATCAAGGTTGTGGACCCTGTAGAGATCACAATTTTAATTCGATTTTGATGAAACTTGAAATGCATGGTTATAACCTAAAGATCTTGGTTCCTTTCGATATTTGCGCATATCGGATCGTAACTTCCTGAATTATGGCCCCTGATTATACGCAAAATCACCTTTGTTTAGCTTGTGGTCCCTCTGGAGGTTACAATAATTATCCGATTTAAAAAAATCGTTTGTTTATATCA
The DNA here is from genome assembly GCA_917208275.1 of Patella pellucida. Lineage (NCBI taxonomy): Eukaryota > Metazoa > Mollusca > Gastropoda > Patellidae > Patella > Patella pellucida. Next base: position 68,022,100 of record OU795036.1, read on the forward strand.
CCGTTACACCCTAAGGAAGGTTGAGTTCGAATTTCGGAAAAATTGGACCAAAATTGCCATACAAAATGGCCAACATTCGTACGCGAATATGGTTAAAAAATGGTATATCAAGGTTGTGGACCCTGTAGAGGTCACAATTTTAATTTCGATTTTGATGAAACTTGAAATGCATGGTTATAACCCAAAGATCTTGGTTCCTTTCAATATTTGCGCATATTGGATCGTAACTTTCTGAATTATGGCCCCTGATTATACGCAAAATCGCCTTTGTTTAGCTTGTGGTCCCTCTGGAGGTCACAATTATTATCTGATTAAAAAAATCGTTTCATTATATCACTGTTACGCCCTAAGGAAGGTTGAGTTCCAAGTTCGGAAAAATTGGACCAAAATTGCCATACAAAATGGCCGCCATTCGTACACGAATACTGTTAAAAAATGGTATATCAAGGTTGTGGACCCTGTAGAGGTCACAATTTCAATTCGATTTTGATGAAACTTGAAATGCATGGTTATAACCCAAAGATCTCGGTTCCTTTCGATATTTGCGCATATCGGATCGTAACTTCCTGAATTATGGCCCCTGATTATACGCAAAATCGTCTTTGTTTGTCTTGTGGTCCCTCTGGAGGTCACAATTATTATCCGATTTAAAAAATCGTTTGATTATATCACCGTTACACCCTAAGGAAGGTTGAGTTCGAATTTCGCAAAAATTCGGAACAAAATTGCCATACAAAATGGCCGCCGTGTGTACCGAATACTGTTATAAAATGGTATATCAAGGTTGTTGACCCAGTGTATAGGTCAATATTTTGATTCAATTTTGATGAAACTTGAAATGCATGGTTATAACCCAAAGATCTTGGTTCCTTTCGTTATTTGCACATATCAGATCATAACTTCCTGAATTATGGCCCCTGATTGTCCAAAAAATCGCCTATGGTCCCTCTGGAGGTCACGATTAATATCCGATTTAAAAAAATGCTCCACTCTATCACCTTTACACCATAAGGAAGGTTGTTTGAATTTCAGGGGAATCGGACCATAATTGCCAGACAAAGTGGCCGCCGTTTGTACGCTTATAGTGTTAAAATATGGTATATCAATTTTGTGGACCCAGTATAGGTCACAATTTTAATTCGATTTTGTTGAAACTTGAAATGCATGTTTATAACCTAAAGATCTTGATTCTTTTCGATATTTGCGCATATCAAATTGTAATTTAATGAATTATAGCCTTTGATTGTAGGAAAAATCACTTTCGGTTTTCCTTGTTCTCTATCCATCTCTCGAAAATGTGGGCGTATCCTGCCTGGCAGTGCCAGCTTACTATCTTTTTGTTACGTCTTTTATGTAAATCATTTTAGTGAAGCCTGTACCAAGACAGGCCCGGGACTGTACAGCGCAGTGGACGCTTACGGCTGGCCCCCGGATCCATTCACTTGATTTGATAATTGTTTAGTTTTTGCAATGTCCATTTTCTGTCTTGTCCGCAGGTTTATCTTGTAGATTTTTTGTTTTGCGTGTAGTGCAGTCCTCCTGCATTTACTATTAGAGTAGAGTTTTAGCCCTTCGTACTGCAGAATGTTCTCGTTGTCGGGCTTTGCTCCTGTTAGCTCACTACATTTATTTTTTTTAGCGTTTTCCGAGTTTCTGTCCGGATTATCGCCCTTATTGTTAAAATTATTTGACGTTCTAACACCTGACGTCGATTGGCTGACTATCGCCATTGAAGAGACGACCACTTACAAGATCGGTCGCATTTTTTTGTTACGTCTTTTATGTAAATCATTTTAGTGAAGCCTGTACCAAGACAGGCCCGGGACTGTACAGCGCAGTGGACGCTTACGGCTGGCCCCCGGATCCATTCACTTGATTTGATAATTGTTTAGTTTTTGCAATGTCCATTTTCTGTCTTGTCCGCAGGTTTATCTTGTAGATTTTTTGTTTTGCGTGTAGTGCAGTCCTCCTGCATTTACTATGTGAGTATATAATGTTAATCTGAGTTGACAGAATAATAACTGAGTTACAGAGGATCGAGTTCTGCCACTACAATGTGTTACGTATACATGTACGGTATATATGTATGTAGATTCAGGAATATTCAGCTGGTAGTTACATTTTATAAACTTGGTTTGTTTGTCTCAAGAATAATTACCTATAACTGCCTTTTTTCTTTCTGTTTCTGCTTCTTTCTCAACTAATTTCTGTTTTTGAATGGCTATTAGTAGTTTAGTTTTTTCCCCTTCCCTACAAACAAAATATAAATACATACAATATAGAATATGAGTATTTATACATGTATCTCCATTTAAAGCGAGCATTTCATATTTTCTAATTAAGTCAAAACATAATTAAACTATGTCTTTTGTTCAATAGGTTATCAACTCACTATTATAAGACCATGGGCATTATTTCCCACACTTAATAATACCATTGATAAAGGAAATAATAACAGCCGCAAGCCAGAGGTGGCCGGCCAGCTAGAGGTCGAAGCGCAGCACTCTAGACCACTAGGCCATCCCAACCCCCCTGAAGAAATGGTAGTAACTTTTTGATAATCATGTCTATAGGCTTACCAAAGTCTGGGAGTTGTGTTATCAAGTCTCTTATTAAAAGAAAATAGTCTTTTTAGTGAGCATTTTTTCAGGCAAGGCAAATAGAGTATTACATTTTAGAGTTTGGTTTGCCTCCTTACACCCACCTACTAGAAGTACAAACATAGGTTGCCAGGCAACGAAACATACGCCCACAGCAGCTAAATCGTCCGGGCAGTCAACAAGAGTTGTCGCATATTTTACTTTTTTCGGTAATGAAACATTTATAATACACTAAAATCTGATTAAAAGTAACAACTCATTATGTAATTATCAGAAAATCATTGGAATTTGTTTTGCCTTGATAAAGTTCTCCTCCATGCTGTTCAAGTTATCTTCAACAATTTGTATAAATTTAAAGCCAATCGGATATTAACTTTAGCCTCTAGAGCATCCACAAAATTTTGAAAGTGATCAAGGGCCATAACTCAGTCAGTAATTATCGGAAACGCTGAAAATCAATAGGCCTCTTCGTCTCATGACCTTAAACACTGTGTATAAATTTAAAGTCAATTGGATATTAGCTTTGGCCTCTAGAGCATCCACAAGAATTTTGAAGTGATCAAGGGCCATAACTCTGACAGTAATTATTGGAAATTGTTGAAAATCAATAGGCTTCTTCGTTTCATGACCTTAAACACTGTGTATAAATCTAAAGTCAATCGGTTATTAACTTTAGCCTCTAGAGCATCCACAAGAATTTTGAAGTGATCAAGGGCCATAACTCTGACAGTAATTATTGGAAGTTGTTGAAAATCAATAGGCTTCTTCATTTCATGACCTTAAACACTGTGTATAAATCTAAAGTCAATCGGTTATTAACTTTAGCCACTAGAGCGTCCACAAGATTTTTTTAAGCGATCAAGGGCCATAACTCTGACAGTTATTATCGGAAATCGCTGAAAATCAATAGGCTTCTTCGTCTCATGACTTTAAACACTGTCTATAAATCTAAAGTGAATCGGATATTAACTTTGGCCTCTAGAGCGTCCACAAGATTTTTTTAAGTGATCAAGGGCCATAACTCTTACAGTTTTTATCGGAAATTGCTGAAAATTAATAGGCTTCTTCGTCTCATGACTTTAAACACTGTGTATAAATCTAAAGTGAATCGGATATTAACTTTGGCCTTTAGAGCGTCCACAAGATTTTTTAAAGTGATCAAAGGCCATAACTCTGACACTTATTATCGGAAATTGCTGAAAATCAATAGGCTTCTTCGTCTCATGACCTTAAACACTGTGTATAAATTTAAAGTCAATCGAATATTAACTTTGGCCTCTAGAGCGTCCACAAGAAATTGTGGACGCCGGACAGACGGCCGGACGGACGGGGGCGACGGCAATATACGACCACATTTCAATGTGGGCGTATAAAAAGGGCTTTTCCTTTTAATTGGAATAGAATAATTACAACTTACATGGCTTCATAGTTTTTTCTGATAGATTCTGGAATCTTTGGCTTGGTAACTCGAACAGCTTGTACCATTAAACCAGGCGCCATTGCATTTAAATCTATCTGTAAGGCCTTCTTTAAATTTTCATCAATTTGATCTAAAAGAAATTAGAATTACATATCATTATGGATTTTGAGAATTCAAAACTAATTTGAGGGTATCTATAATAATTACCAGTAGCAGTGTCAAAGCATAACATTGATCTCAAATCTAAAGACATGCTTTGAATTTCCATGAAGTGCAAGAGTGCCAAGGAGAATGTTGTATGTTGTTATAGAATAACCTATTACCTAACAATGATTGCACAATGAATATTTATACAAACATGTTTATCAATTCTTAATTAACATATTGTGTTATAATTAGTCCTTAAAGCCCAGCTTATGTCGCCCTATGACGAGATAAAACTTGGTGCCAGTCGTAGGAGAAATTTTGTCGCCTGCAACTAGGGACAACTATTTGTGTGACTTGCTGATACTGGAAACAACTCGAAGGCGAATTGTTTGTGTCCGACTCACACCAGTCGTAAGAGCGCTTAGGTCGCCTTAGTAGTTACAACTGATATGATCCACTTGATAGTAGACCAGTCACTGATAGTTTTATCGCGTCGTAGGGCGACATAAGCTGGGCTTAATGTGGACAGTGTTGGTATTATCATAAAAGATTGCAGCAAGATCAGTTTGGTGTAACATATCAACACAAAGACAATTGTATAAGAGGCGAGCATAGATATATTTTAATGATTTAAATGCATTAATTCTGCATATATACCCTCGGAAACTAGTACATTAGCCTGTACAACTATAAATCCCCAAGTGCCTCCATAGAGCATGTCACTATAACAATTCACATATAATTCAACAGTGGCATTCCTAAAATGAGTTATGTAATCATCTCTCAGCAAATTGTATCTATCGGGAACTTTTACAAGCACTACTGATTAGCATTTTTCCCCAATAGTTTTTCTTGAATGATTCCAAGATCGAAACAGAAAACATTCGCTAACCAGGAAATCTTGAAACAATATATAAAAAGCCTTAGAAATAGTAATACGACAACCAGATGCACAAGAAAATTCTCATTCTGATGAAGCAAAAAAGTGAATTTTGTCAAATATGCCTGATGATACAACCTTTTGTAACAAGAATCTATCTCAAAGAGATCAATAAGCAAGAATGTATAAAAACTGGAAAAAAAACTTACCAAATAAATCTATATAGACCTCTTGTAAATTGTGTACTGAACAAAACTGATTTAATTCATGGTGAATTTTATTATAGATTAATGTTTTATCATAGTCTGCAGTATAATTCTTAACGGTTTCATATACTGTAAATAAAAATAATAATCATTTATAGTCTTATTATACATATACTTTCTTACTTTTAATATCCAGTATCCACACAATATTAATAAGTTTCAAAATTATAAATAACACTGGGCATGAAAAGTTTTAAAGTTGCCACTCTGACCCTTGTCTACTTTGTAATATTTTTTTATTTTACAACCACGGTAGTGAAGGTTATTTTTAGAATTAGCATGTTTTTAGGTCTTACTAAAAACATGAACCATATAATTAAAGTTTCCAGTGGCCCTTTGCAAAATATGACTGAGTGGTATAACTAAAACCCTGAGCTAAGATATCATTTTCAAGCCAGGGCCACAGATAAAATAAGTAAAACCTTGGAACTTGTATTAATGTGGATTCTTTAAAACTTGTTGACAAGGATTGAAAATTGGCAACTTTAAATGAATAATACTGAAAAGTTTAAAATCATTTTTTTGGTGCTTTCACAATGTAATCAACTGTTTTATAAACATTTATATCAATAATGATTCAACAGTATCTAATAATTACCTTTAGAACGTTCTAACTTATTAACAACTTCAATTCTTTCAAAATATATAATCACACCACCACTGTAAACGAAATACATAAACATGAAAATAAATTGTGATCTAAGCAAATAAAATAAGCTTAATGGTCCTTATAAATACAAGAATAGCACATTCTTACTTTATTGTTCAAACACTTCATACTTTACACTTCATGGGGGTTGGGATGGCCTAGTGATCTAGAGTGCCGCGCTTCGACCTATAGCTGGCCGGCCACCTCTGACTTGCTGCTTTGATGTCGAGCTTTGGTGTTGGCGTATGTTACATGGAGATAGGGGCGCCTTCTCAACCTTGTGGGTTTTCTCTGGGCACTTGGGTTTCCTCCCACTGCTAAAGACCCCTATGCGAAAGCAAATTATTGAAATAAAAATAAATATGTTAGTCCCGAAATGACCTAGTTGTGTTGAGTGGACGTTAAACCCCATTTCTCTCTCTCTCTCTCTTTACACTTCATGGCCATGTACGAGCATATTCAAAACAAGCCATCTGTTACTGGCTGATGTTTCACGATACATAGATTATACTCATTAATAACTTGCGAATTTATCTTTTTATAAAGCACCATTTTATAAAGAGTATATATTGTAAATGAGGTAGTGTCAAAGTAATATCAACTCAATATAGGTGATTAAGATGAGGTATTTCTTTGTCATTTATGTCTGGCTGTCCTTAATTCTTTGTCATTTATGTCTGGCTGTTCTCAATTCTTTGTCATTTATGTCTGGCTGTTCTTAATTCTTTGTTATTTATGTCTGGCTCTTCTCAATTCTTTGTCATTTATGTCTGGCTGTTCTTAATTCTTTGTCATTTATGTCTTGCTGTTCTCAATTCTTTGTCATTTATGTTTGGCTGTTCTCATTTCTTTGTCATTTATGTCTGGCTGTTCTCAATTCTGTGTCATTTATGTCTGGCTGTTCTCGATTCTTTGTCATTTATGTCTGGCTGTTCTCGATTCTTTGTCAATTATATCTGGTTGTTCTCAATTAGAAATATGAATCTTACCTTGTACCACATGGAACATTTTTGACTTCATCTGTTTGTAATGTGGTCTATGAAACAGAAAAAACATACTTTATAAGTGTATCAATCAATTTACTAGCAACTGATTACATAAAGATATAAATAAATTGGAGTTCAATAATCCTACTTTTCTGCACTAAAAAGGCTACAAAAAGAGGCATTAAAAAGGATGAAGCATAAGCATACAGTGTGCTATGAAGGCGAATTTATTCAGACAGAAATGGTTCTGAATACTCATCAAATTTCAACTGTCAGGGGTTCTTTAAAAAAAAATAGTTTTAGACTAACATTATGGTAATTATAGTTTTTGATGTAATAGACAAACATAGCCTTTGCTTCAAATGGTGACCCTTAAAAGCGATTAAGGCTTATGATAATGGTAATAGTTTGACAAACTCAATAAATGGAACACATATAAACTGTGTCCTTTTTTGAGACTGCAACCTTGAAAACAATTGATGGATTACCTGAACTGATCTAAATGTTGTTAATACAGGAAACATAAAATGATATCCAGGTTCACTTGTTGTTGATAATAAGGCACCTCCCTGAAAATCAATAGAGATATATATAATTCAATACATAATTTCAATTCCACATGAAAGGTAAATAGGGATAAAGACAAATTTTATAACTGACCTTTCAGATAGATGGATTGGAAATCTACATCAAATTATAATTGACACTTTTAGGTTTTATATTTTTGAGAATTCCTACTGGAAAATAGAGTTTTATCACTAAGCTTTTTTTTAAAGAAGCCCCACAAATACAAGATTCATAATTCTAGTGCTAAAAATCAGTGGTAATATAATGACATTTATGTTTATATCAATTATAACTTAAGTTTAACTATTAATATTATATTTGTAACAAAATAAAGAAAACACTTACTCTATAATACACACCAACATGGCCTGAAAAGGATAAAACAAAAAATAATGCATTAGCTTTGAAGAGAGAGAGAGAGAGAGAAATGGGGTTTAACATCCACTAGACACAAGCTAGGTCGTTTCGGAACTAACATATGTTTTATTTTTATTTCAATAATTCGCTTGCGCGTAGGGGTCTTTAGCAGTGGGAGGAAACCGGAGAACGGAAAACACAAGTTGTTGGACAGGCGACCCTACTCCTTGCCACGTACGGTATCAGACGTATTCAACACCAGGCTAATTCAACACCAGTAAAATTGGCGTATTCAAGACCAGTATATTATAAGACAAAAGCAGGATTAACAAGATATTTATTATATATCTCAAATAGTCATAATACAAACAACAGTTGAAATATTTCATATTCGAAGACAATATTTACATAATATAAAACAAGTAATAAATAAAATGGAACCGGTCCCCGAGTGTTCAGTCGAGAGTTGATTCGGTTATGCCAACCCTCGACGTCTTTATTCGGCGAATGGGGCGCATAAACACGGACTAACTCTTCGCACTAAACATTCGGTTTGATATCCATTGGTTCTTGACGTACTCAAGGACATCGGAATTGATTTGAAGTTTAAAATACAAAATAACAATATATACATGTACTGGTCTTGAATACGCCGATTTTTCTGGTGTTGAATAAGCCTGGTGTTGAATACGCCATAATTCCCACGTACAACGGGAGATTCAAAACTACGCCAGTTGACTCAATGACAGGATTTATGATACAGTGCGCGCACACTAAGCATTCAGACCCCCCCCCCTCGCATTAGCTTAAAAGAGAAAACGAAAAAAAGCTTAACCAGGTAAATTAAGACCGGAATACACCATGCAGTGTGCTATGAAAATAATTTTGCCCCAACCCAAAAGCTACCTGTACACTACACCATGCAGTGAGCTATATAGGAAATTTTGCCCTGACAGTGACACTACATCCTTACTTTAACTAACCTTCTTCTATCTTGTGTATAGAAAAATTCAAAAAGACTCCTAGAAGGACTGCCGAGACAGTTAATACTGTTAATGCTGGATTAGCCATTCTGTTTTGTTGATAACTACTGAGAATTTATCACCTTCCCTTGACCCTGTAACCTAATAAAATATTAATAACAAAATATTTTATATCAATATAATACTGATTTCTGAAAATGAACATAACCTACAGCTACAATCTATAAGTAACCAAGATGATAAAATGGAGTGAATCATTCTATTTGTTTTACCAAGATCTTCATGTTCTAACTTAACATTTTTCTTAGTACCAGTAATCTAATCTCATCGACCTAGTACATGTACTAACCAAACCTAAAGGTATATGTAATCTGTTTATTTTACCATAAATACCCCATGTTTAATTTATGACTTATTTAAATACATATCTTACTGATTAACACTGTATAAACAATCCTGACACACAAATTAAAGACAAGCAGTGAGTGTCAAAACTGAGCACTAATCAATCAATTGTACATTTCAGCACTCTGGCTGCTGTTAATAAAAAAAAATGATGTTACTTAGAGTCTTGTACTCTTGTCTAATCAGCCTTTGAAAGAAATGTCCTGTTAATCCTCTACCCTGTATAATGAATTATGTAAGCCAACAGTTGAACACATCAGTTTTTGCTCAACTGTAGACTAGCCAGTATGAAGAAATATGTAGTGTCCATGTACATGTATACCCAGCCTTCTCAGAAAATCCTGAGTTTTCCTACAATTATGGTGGTAACTAAATGTATCTGATACCCTATGTGTTGTCTATGTACCGTAGTATGTATTATTAAATGTATCTATGTCTAACTGTAAATGTATGCATGCTGTCCTTAATGGACGTTTTGATGCAATCAATATCTTATCTTATTCATAACCTGGACATATTTACTTTTAACAGTCAATGTGATCATATATCAGAATAAATATTATTGTATTGATAGACATAGAAAATGCAAACATCTGGCACATGAACACAGTCACAGGTGTGAAAGACACTTTTGTCACAGATGTCATGCCTGATTTTCAATGTACAGGGAAAAACATGATTAGATAATCTTAACTGACCCAATAACCACTGGTTCCCCAATAATTGCAATATTCTAACAACATTTTTGGACTAAGTACAAGGTGTAGACAGATGTTGTCTGACCATATAAAGAAAGAGAGAGAGAAATGGGGTTTAACGTACACTTGACACAAACTAGGTCATTTCGAGACTAACATATGGACACATACAGTTTAATTTTATTTCAATAATTCGCGTGTGTAGGTGTCTTTAATATAGTGGGAGGAAACCGAAGGACCCAGAAAAACCTACGAGGTCGGACTGGCGACCTTACTCCTTGCCACGTACATCCAGAGATTCGAAACCACGCCAGTTGACTCAATGACAGGCATTATGATACAGTACATGTACGCTAATCATTCAGCCATCCAACCCCCCATATATATGTAAAGAAGAATAAACACTACATAGATCTGCAGCAGCTGGTAAAAAAATAAAATTCAATTAACACAATTTTAATTGATTGCAGTTATATCACCACAGGTTTCGAGGCTATTCTTCGTTCGAATATGCACCCAGGTGATACATATGGTCGGATGAGCTAGGATTGGGGGTGTATAAAGCCCATTACGGGATAATTATTCTGATGAAGGTGTTCACTGTTCATCAGAAGTCCAAGTCGAAGTCTTTTTCAATATTACTTTAATACAGTTCAACAATTCATTATTTACATCATATCAACAGGTTACTAAATGTCTTAAGCCTATCTCCTATCTTATCTCATCTGTATATTTTTCATTCTATCTACATGTATTTCCACTCTTGTCTGTATGTAGGGGTATTTTAAAGCAACTCATTTGCATACAGTTGATACAGACAAAAGGACATCATTTAAACAAATCAGATGATAAATAAATTTAGGGATAAAACTTGTAAATCTTTATTCCTTTACATGTACATGTATAAATACATTTCAACTTTCCATTTAAAGTGAATTTTGTGGTTTTCAAGGAACTTAACAAACGAATGAAATGGGGTTTAACGTCCTACGCTTCTGCACCTAACCTGGGCTAATTGAAGACGGGCAACTTAACAAACACTCGAAAACAATATCTCTGCTTTAAATAAATCAGTTATTCGATGTTCTAGTTTCCATACAAAATTTATTTATTTCCTTTGTTAGAATTATATATTACATTGTAATGGCTGTTTTAAGATTATGTTTATTAGGTTGGAATAGTAACAGTAACAGCTGTTAAGATCCCATTAAAACCTGAGTGCCAGTAATCTAGTAGACAAATATTGTGTTATCAATCAGTTTGATGAGTCTGGTACACCCATGTTCGTGCAGTAGGTCATTTTTCATGCAAGAAGTTTTCAATCTTTTAAGTGAATTGACACTATCACAAGAATGCCAGCACAAATTTGACAATGACATTAGAATGAAGTGAGCTGTGTTTTGATACCATGTGATTTGTACATTGCTTTTCAAATAAAAACGAATCTAGAGAAAGAGAATGAAAGATGATACCAGTTTCAACAAAGAAAATAAATCACAAACGCATTAAACATTATGCACTGCTAAATCTGCCTTTTGGTGTTCATTCTTTAGGCCTGAAATATTACCTAAATTATTAATTAGACATTAATTAACTCATCCAGACCATTGCTAGCCTGCGATATTGAGCAGATTAAAATACATTTCGTGAAGGATGATTAAAAATACAGAATTTATAATCAAGACTTTCTTTTCATCATACCGATTTGACTAATAGCATAAAAGATAGTAAGCTGGCACTGCCAGGCAGGAAACGCCCACATTTTCGAAAGATGGATAGAGAACAAGCAATACTGAAAGTGATTTTTCCTACAATCAAAGGCCATAATTCATCAAGTTACAATTTGATATGCGCAAATATCGAAAAGAATCAAGATCTTTAGGTTATAAACATGTATTTCAAGTTTCATCAAAATCGAATTAAAATTGTGACCTCTACAGGGTCCACAACTTTGATATACCATATTTTTACACTAATCGCGTACAAACGGCGACCATTTTGTATGACAACTTTGGTCCAATTTTCCCAAAAAATTGAAAGTTTGTAAAAAAAAAATTGACAGTTTTGCTCATTGAAGTACTACATGTACATGTAATGATGAATGTGATTCACGTCTGCACCAGCCAGAAAGAACAGGACCATCTCTTATCTCAAGACATGTAGGTTGAGAGTAGGGGTTTCAGGTCAAAGTTTCAAATGACAGAAAAAAATACTTTGTTTAAATACTTTGTGAAAATATACCTAAATTGCTACCGTACCCATTTTTCTTATTTCACCGAAATATTCCAATTAGATCCAAAGTTATGAAATTTTAACATCTGAGATAATGTAATCAAAATGCTCTATACCAGTCAATGTGTCGCATGGCACCAAAAAAAGTGCTTTTCAGTTATATTTGAGTGAGGCATAAGCGATATTTTCCCTTCAGAATAGCAAGTACCAATTTTAAAACTGAATTATGCACGTTATTGTAATAATTTGATGATAATATGTCAAATATTTATAATCTGGATGAAACCACAAGAAAGTTTTTTATATTTAGTCGAAACTTAGCAAGTTTTGGTCTTCAAAACAGAAAAATCCCATTTTCTATTGTTGTAAATTTGTCCGATCATGTGGTATCAACGAGAATAATAATCACAAAAATGTTATCTTTCGTTTGATTGGTTCTTTATGATAAACAACCTGTAACTAAGGTGCTAATTCAACAATGAAGTGGGTCGTCGCAATGGAAAATCTCATGCCGTGTGACGTCAGAGCGGTTTTTCCCTGCAGGCGTCTCCTGTAAACAAACAGTAATTTTGCTTACAGCATGGCTAGCAGGCTAATCAAACCTATATTGTCTTACTTTCTAATAAAGTAACTTCGTCTCACAGGGAGTCTCAGTCGGGGAAAAATGATGATAAGTCATGCTACTAACACTAAACCACGGTCCAAACTAGCAAAATTACGAGCCTCTTTGTTTTCGTCTGGCAGAGTGAGTGAGTCCCAGTGCTACTGCTTCACCACCGAAAGTGAAACCGAAAGTCAAACATCTTTTATTATTACTATCGGACAAGTCGAAGAGTTATGTATGTTCACAATATAATTTAGCTATATCATATCGTCGCTGCGCATCCAAAATCTCGCATCTCGAATTTTCCTACATTTCAGGAGACAATTTTTTTTTACAGATCTAATAATAACTGGTGGATTAAATTGTTCCTTCGATATATACGCTAAACAAGACTACCTTCAAGGGTGTTAGTTATAGTGTATATCATGTACCTTTAACACCAAACTAAAAAAACGAGATACAGTATTTTAAAGAATTTTTTCTCTCCAAAATGAATGAGATGAGATATGAGTTTCTGACAGGTGTTTTAAAATATTAAATTATGTCAAATATCGTATCTCGTAAAATATTTTTTCAAAATATTTTATTCCAAAATCTGGTATCTCAAAATAAACAATGCGGTCTTGAGATACGGGGTTTTGACGAAAATATTTTGGTTTTGACGAAAATATTCGTGTCCAATCAAAATATGACAATTAGCCACAAGGTAAAAAAAAGCATTTCTAATTGGTTTAGAGGTACGAGGTTTTGAAAGGACATGTTTTTCAATGAAATGTGAATGTAATAAGCCCAAAAAAAGTTTTTGGCTCAATCCGAGATACAAGTATTACAAGGTTTTGGAGCGACGATATGACAAATTAGTCTAATCTTCAGACTTCGCAACTGAAAATTTTGTTTGGCTAGTGGTTTTGGAAATTTACTTATGTTTGATAAAATGCTGTGTAGAGCCTTGGGTCTACTTGCGACACTCTTGAAAAACAGTCCAAATCTATGAATATTATGGCAATTCAATTGACTGTATAGGCCTACATATAATACATACACATGTTCTCCATGTTGGTCATGATTTATGGAAACTCTAGATAGTGAAAAATACCGAGAATATTGTAAACTTCGTTACCAAGTAAAAACCCTAACTCGAAAAGCAAGAAATTGCTTAGGATGTTAAGAAAAATCCTAAAATGTTTTGGCAATATACCAAATCAAAAACTAAGACAAGAACTGGAATATCAGCTTTATTCACGAAAGAATACGATGGCACAGAAAAGTTAACTAAAAGTGATAAAGAGAAAGCTAATACACTGTCAGAATTATTCTCTAGTGTATTTACAGTCGAAGACAATTTTGAGTGCCCAAAATTAAGTGATATTAATATACAAATAAAAATGGGAGACTTAATAATAAGGGAGGAGAAAGTAAAGAAACGGCTGCATGCCTTAAATATAAGTAAATCTCCAGGTCCTGACGGTATACATCCAAGAATCTTACACGATCTAAATGAAGAATTAAGTAAGCCAGTGACAATCATATTTGTAAACTCAATAAAATCAATGGTAATACCAGGTGAGAAGGGTGCATCACTGCTTTATTTAAAGATAGGTTGCCAGGCAACGAGTTGTCGCATATTTAACTTTTTTCAGAAATGAAACATTTATAATACACTAAAATCATATAACAAGTAACAACTCATTATTGTAATTATCAGAAAATTATTCGAATTTGTTTGGCTTTGATAAAGTTCTCCTCCACGCTGACGTTTAGTATACGAAACACTTTATATTCTGAAAATCAATAGGCTTCTTCGTCTCATGACCTTCAATACTGTGTATAAATTTCAAGTCAATCGGATATTAACTTTAGCCTCTAGAGCATCCACAAGATTTTTTGAAGCCATAACTCTTACAGTAATTATCGAGAATCGCTGAATTTCCCTAGGCTTCTTCGTCTCATGACCCTAAACACTGTGTATAAATTTAAAGTCAATCGAATATTACCTTTAGCCTCTAGAGCGTTCACAAGATTTTTCAAAGTGATCAAGGGCCATAACTCTGGCAGTAATTATCGTATATCGCTATGTGGGCGTATAAAAAAGGTAACCGAAAACTTGCGTCAAATTATAGACCAGTAAGTCTTACTTGTATTCTATGCAAGCTGTTAGAAACATTTATTTGCGACCATGTAGTCGTCCATATGAAGAGAAACATATTATTTTCACACAAACAATTTGGCTTTATATCAGGCAACAGTTCTACAAATACTACACGTTTGAGAAAAATGGACAAAACTTCAAGACGAAGGAGGTAGCCTTGACTGTGTATACTTAGATTTTACGAAAGCATTCGATAAAGTGCCACACACACGCCTACTGTACAAACTACGAAGATATTATGGTATATCACATGAATTGATCAACTGGATAGAATCCTTCCTGCATAACAGAAAACAGAGAGTAAGAGTTATGAACAGTTACTCTGAATGGACACCCGTAACCAGTGGAATTCCTCAGGGAAGTGTGCTAGGACCCATTCTATTTGTTATTTACATAAACAACCTGCCTGACAATATACAATCTGTTTGCAGTGCAGATGATACCAAAGTATTTAAGATATCAATTCTAAAGAAGATAATGACACATTACAGGAGGATATGCAAGAACTTGAAAATTGGTCTGACAAATGGCTACTACGCTTCCACCCGGATAAATGTAAAGTGATGTCAGTAGTAGGCAAGCGCCACATCCTGAAATACACATATAGACTGTGTAATACTGAGTGAACTACAATTTAACTAAAGAAAAAGAAATTGGAGTTGTGGTGGATGACCAGTAAGAACACATAAATGAAAAAATTAATAAATCAAATAGTATATGGGAATTATACTTTGCACTTTTACGTTTCTAGATGAGTCATCCTTTCTGATGTTCTATAAAGCATTAGTAAGACCGCAGTTAAAATATGCTACATGTAACTCAGTATGGAATCCCTAAGAAGAAACATATTACAGCAATAGATAATGTACAATGGAGAGCGACTAAGCTTATACCAGGGTTTAAAGACCTGAGCTACGAAGATCGACTAAAGAAACTGAAACTACCAACATTATCCATTATCAATATCATAGGAGAAAACGTGGAGACATAATAGAATAGATAACAAATCTCATCTCTCACCCTCTGTGGCAAGAGATGAGCTTGGCGCGTATCTCAATCTACGTAGCACTCCCAGTTTCCAAAACACGACGGGGCGATTTATGCAAAATTGACAGCATTTTTCATCAAAACAAAGATTGATTATTGTTATTAATAATATTTCCGCCACACACCACTATATTTATTGACTTTATCTTACCTGAAACGGGGACAGATCGTAGTTGTTAAAATCGATGTGGTTAACTTTTTCCCAAGACGCCCACCTTTAATTTTGATAGTCCCTATCATCCAGACAAATATTTCACGTACGTTGAAGACTAGGGGGTTCTGGGTGACCGAGACTAATATTAATAGACTGCTACTCAACAATGATCAGCACAGAGCATACCTCAAAAACAAGCACATCAATATATCTACGTTTTTTTAGCTACGTTCGCGTAGCTAATGATAGAAGTGTTCAAACTTACTTCTGATAAGTACGACACAACTTTACCACCACTAATAGGCACTAGGCCTACTCGTACCAATAAATGACAAAAGTAACAAGAGGTTACAATAAAAAAAACTATACCAACATAGATCAAATAAAAATATTCGTAAACAGTTATTTAGTATTTTACGAACCGTAAAATAACATAACCAACACCTGGAACAGTCTACCAGTGTCCAGAGAATGTGATAAAAAGCAAAAAACATGAAAATATCTGAACACAGCTAGACTCAGACTGGATAAATTTTGGAATGAACAAGAATTTTTGTATAATTATGAATCCAACCTCAGTATCGGAAGTCACTTTCAAATAAACGAAAACGAAGAACTGGACCTGTGAGTACCTGTGCTGTACTGCTGTAGTAAGCATGAAAATGCCGGTTAGGCCTGAAATGAGTGAAATCATAAAAATCTTGACTGTTGTGTCGTCACTGTGCTAATGAATAAATCTGACAGTGTGGCAAAGAAAACCTACGTGTCTAAAACTTAAAAATAGAAACTTACTTAAAGTGAAATGATGTAGCTTTTGATTGCTTCATCGGCCAGAACAATATTCAATATAAAAAATCAGGAAACCATGAAATAAATGCACAAATTTCGTCAAATCCTACTTCCGTTCTGTAGTATCGAAAGATAACTCTGCCTACCCGACCTCGGGTACATTTTTTTCTGACAGCTTGCGAATCACTGTATTTATTTATCGTGTTATCATAGTCATTATCATATCAAGTCTAAAATTAACCTTTTAACTTTTCAATATGTGCGGACAAATTGCAGGTTTCACTTCAAAGCCCGACATTTACTTGGAATCTTATTTTCTTTTACAGTGAAAATAAACAGGGGAGGTAACTATCAAAATGTAATAGAGGAAGCAGACCACCGTTCATTTCCCCATTGACTTCAATGTTTATTCTGGTCTTTTTGCCTGGCTGCAACTTTTGGTTGGGCTGGACGTTTTTTAGTACTATCAGAGCAACAAATGGTTATGTCTTTATTAAAAAATCAACTTTAGATAGAAATGTGCTAAAAAAATTACCGTCCTGTATCAAACATAAGTTTTATCTGCAAAATTTTTGAAAAATGTATAGCCAAACAACTGATTGAACTTATTGACACACACAACCTTCATGAAAGTCTACAGAGTGCATATCGTAAGTTTCACAGTGTTGAGACGGCGCTTATCAGAGTGCAAGATGATATATTAAGGTCAATAGACAATAGAAACTGTGTTCTTTTAGTACTTTTAGATTTGTCCGCAGCCATTGACACCATAGATTCTACTGTCCTGCTACAAAGACTTCAGACAGACTTTGGTGTCAAAGGCTCTGCACTTCAGCTACTTGAAAGTTATCTTACTGATAGAAAGCAGAGGGTTGTTATCGGTATTGTGACGTCAGACTATCATAAGAATTTATATGGAGTACCACGAGGGTCGGTCCTTGGACCCA
The DNA here is from genome assembly GCA_917208275.1 of Patella pellucida. NCBI lineage: Eukaryota > Metazoa > Mollusca > Gastropoda > Patellidae > Patella > Patella pellucida. The sequence goes on from OU795036.1 coordinate 68,039,980, forward strand.
TTTTATTTACTCTTAATACTGCTCCAGTTGGTAAAATTGTTAAAATTCATGGTCTTGACTATCATATTTATGCTGATGATACCCAGCTGTATTTAAGTTTTAATCCTTTAAATGCGAATGAGCATGCTTTGAGCAAATCTAATATTGAGCAGTGTATCAATGAAATTAAATTATGGATATCTTTATTTTTCTATGCTTAAATGGTGATAAAACAGAATTTATATTGCTTGGATCTAATCATAACCTCAATACCATAACTGATTCCACTTTGATTAAGATTGATGGAAATGAAATTACTCCTAGTAACTCTGTTTGCAATATTGGAGCTTATTTTGATAGTAAAATGACCATGTCTAATCACCTGAACAATATTTGTAAATCCTGCTACTTTTATATCCGTAATATTGGCAAAATTCGTAAATTTCTTTCCCCGGATTCAACTAAAACGCTTGTTCATGATTTTAGTACTTCAAGACTTGATACTTTTAACTCACTTTTATCCGGCTTACCCAATAAATTAATATACAAATTGCAAAAAGTTCAAAACACCGCTGCACAACTTATTACCCTTACGAAAAGACATGATCATATTACTCCCATACTTAAACAACTTCACTGGCTTCCCATTCCATTACGTATTTAATTTAAGATTCTTTTGACTGCTTATAAATGTTTTCATGGCTTAGCCCATCTTATTTATGTCATCTAATTGAAAAACAAACAAATGCTCGCAGTCTCCGTAGTTCAAATGACATTTATTGTCTCAAACCAAGATCTGCTAGAATGGTTACATATGGTGAAAGATCGTTTTCATTTCTAGCCCCAAACCTGTGGAATGATTTAAAACCATCTGGTTCTGATACTAATATTCGTTCCAGCCCTTCAGTACAATCTTTTAAATGTGCTCTGAAAACTTACTTATTTAAAAAGGCTTTTAATTAGATATGTATTATTTTATTATATTGTATCTTTTTGTAGTCTTTTAGTTGTTTTATATATTTTCTGTTTTACTGGTATATGATTGTAAAGCGCTTCTGAACACCGTTGGTGGAATTAGCGCTATATAAATGTTTTAATAATAATAATAATAATTTACTCCTGATTTTGTATGAGGTTGAGTTGACCCATAAAGTTTTGATGCACGCAATCTTGAAGTAGCAATGTAATTGCCAACCTCTATCGTTTCTGCTATTAACAATTAAATCAGGAATGTTTATCAAAACTGCACAGAAAATTTAAAATTAAGAGGTGTGAAAGGAGAGAAATGGTAGTCTGCCTCCATAGGCTGCCAAAAGTTCTATACAAGTAGGCCTACCGGTAAAAGTTACAAAAGAATTCCTGTTTCCATATATATAGGCCCTACTATTGCTAATTAAGCAGGGGACACATTTGTCATTAGCCGAATCATTGGGCCCTACCAATCGGCACCGAATTTTATTCGGCCAAATGGGTGGACACACCAGCTGAATACTTCCCTTGATTTACCAGTGGATTGCATCACCTTTCATGTCACATGATTATAAATGGTGGTGTCTATGTCTTCAAACAATCACGTAACTTCTTGATATGATTGGTGATTGGCTAATGAATTATACATTTGGCCGAATGCTTTGGCGAAGTGGCCCACCAGGCGAATATAATTCATGCAAATATATCAAACCTGTACCTGTTTGATTTGGGCGAATCATTCGGCTGAATGACAGTGGACACACTAGGTGAATTTCGATGCCAATTGATGGTCAAATATCACTTTGTGAGCATACAGTTATACAAAAAATAGCTTAAGACATTAAAAAAAAGGGAACCATTATTCAAGGCGAACCAAGTTGTGGCATATTTCTGAAGCAATAGCAAGAGAAATCCCTCTCTGGCCATTGCTGGATTAGCTTCTGATACTTGCGCTTTTGAGGGAGTCTGTCTGTTCTTCCTGTTCAATCAAATCTATCCCAAGTACAGCAACATGACAGCTCTTGGTTTAATCCAGGTCTTCACTAAAGCTTTGGACAGTGATTTAAGGTATTAAAACGATTAAAGTGTTTTTTGTAACAAAATAGTAGTGTTTACATTATATCCGTGCTGATAGCCTCCCTTGTCACACAATTATTTTTTCTGCAATATTCTGCTATGCACTCGTTAATTGGGCATAATGTTATGTAAACATATTTGGTCCACGTCCAATGTGGAGCTCTAGCTGTTACACAGTTAGCTATTGGTTGTTAATCAGACTATTGACCAGTCATAATATGGAACAAGAATTTTCTTTTATTACAGCAGTGTGTAGTGGAATTAGCTCTATAATCACACGAAACACTGCGAGGAGTATAAAGTTGAGGGGGGCGGCAGCATAGACTATTTACATTTTAGCAGGCATAGGCCTACATCAGCCTGAATATTACCAGACACAGAACTGAAACCAGCTATTATAGGCTACCTCACAGTAGTACCAATGTTGCATTATGCACACGCCAACTCTGTATTCCATTTCTGGGATGGAATTACAGGAACATGAATAATTAATTTTAGTTTACACATTTTTATATTATTATTTATTTCTTCAACTAATAATATATTTATATATGATAATATAAATCACATAGTGGTAAGTTCCATATAACATCTTTGATTATCAATGCTCACGTACAAAATATATATTATATTATATACAAAAATATCTTTAACTTATACAACAACAATGGAAGAGATTAATAAATGAAAATCATTTGGTTAATGGAATAAATATGGAATGCTTCTCAAATATAGGTATGAAAATTATAAATCTGATTAAAATCAGATGTAGATGCCCATTTGTTATATTCTTTTTATGTGTTACAAGTTACAACATTAACATTGGACATATTATTTTTGAAGTCAGTGTTCAGATCTTGACTATTTTGACTAATCTAGTAATTATATTATCTGTATTTATATACTAGATATTGTGATGAATGTTGGGAGTGATTATGAGTTTTAACCATTTGGAATACAAACAATATCCCTAATATAAATGTTACTAATAAAATAATAAACAAAATTGTTATATAATTTGAAATAATTTGGGATATTACTAACAAATTGTATCAATATTTCAATATCTAATATCAGTACAAAATAAGTAAAGTACAATTGGATATAATGACTCTTGATACAAAACCGTTTATAAACAAAATCCATTTTTTATATTTCAATACAAAATCCATTTTTATATTTCAATACAAAATCCATTTTTATATTTCAATACAAAATCCATTTTTTATATTTCAATACAAAATCCATTTTTTATATTTCAATACAAAATCCATTTTTTTATATTTCTATAAAAATTTCAAAATAAACAATAAAAGTGGTTTCAATAATTGATACAAAACTCAAGTAAGTTTTATTCTACTGTAGGCTAATTAAATGTCTAAAGAAATTAAAATAAGAGCAACTGAATACATAAAGACTACTAGATACCCTGGTTTTATGGAAGTTGGAAAGCATCGGCTTCATTCTGTTTAGCAGAGATTTACAAATTGTAGCGGAAGCCTGCACTTATTTAATCAACGCAAATTTAGTAGAATAAGAAATGTTAATTAGTTGATTATCTATATTGAAAGTTCAGAATACAAAGCAGAGTAAAATTATTTATATAATTTATACACTATTTTGACTAAATCTGGTATGAGGATAAGCTATTTAAAAAATTATTTAGACAATTTATAGAATATCACGACTAAATCTAGTATGAGGATAAGCTATTCCATAAATTAAATTACTAAATAAGCAAATTATTTATATACACCATCTAGAGGTAGAGGTGAAAATACTGAAACTAAAACAAGAATACTACATCTCTTATTTACTCTGAGTATTTCAATTCAATGAAAACCTGGTCTTTCACAATATATTTCTGACAGCTCATTTGAATCACCATTTCTAAAGGCCCACATCCAATTTAGAAACATCTGAATCTCTTATGATTAACAATACCAATGAATACTGTATCCATGTCAATGATGACATACTCCCAGAGGACATTATCGTTTCACCAGCAGGTTAGGGATGAAACTAACATTTGAAATAAATTTCGACCATTTATAACTGTTGGTGTTGCAGAGGTTAACAAAGTTGAACAGGGACTTTAATGAATGATTCTGAATTCTAAGTAACTGTCTTCCATGCTGCAATTTTTTTTATTGTGCATTGAACTATCTTATTGGAATAATTACATGGGGAGTTTTTGGGATATGTTACACTAGTACGGTAATAAAGTGTGGACTACCTATATAGGTATGTGGTTTTTATAATAAAGTACAGTGGATACATAAGTACTGTAACTTACTATATGTAGATATATGAGGTAGACTATAATATAAATATTACATACTCATGTATGTACAATAACCATACATGTATATGATATAAATCTAACACATAAATATATGTATCTATTATGACATAGAGTCTATATATATATATATATACATTCATGTGTATTTATATACGATAAACAATACGTAAGCTATAACTGAATTTATCAAAAAAACATTTTGCGAATGAATCTTGATCACTTGACAAAAAAGATTGCACCAGGTAACAATATACAGTCTTAATACATTTATCAAGAAAGCATATCAATATAACATAGGCAGGAAAGTCTTATTAACCAAGACTATTGATAATTTAATACAATACAACAATTTATCTAAATCATACTTGACCAAATATTTATTCTTCTGCTCGTTATTGAACTTAATCAAGATATGAATGAAAATATAAACCAATTTTCATCCCTCTCACTCAATTATGTATTGACAAATCAAAATGTCTATCCCTTCTAAACTCAAGCGGTAAATGCTGGTCGTCGAACTCAATGAATGAAGACATTCACCTCAATTTCTACATCAATTATAAGCAGAAATATTGCGTCCCAAAATGTGTGACAGATGAACGAACCCATATAGTCCTTTGCTTTCTTAAAAGATATGGGACGATTAAAAAGTTTTGATAATTAACATTGTCGCCATAGCCATATGGTCATAATAGAGACCAATATAGACTACAATATAATTTATAAATTAATATATTCACATGTGATGCGATTGAAATACAACCATATTCACATTTCATCCCGAAATGTAGTCAGGTTAACATTTTTTATGAGATTGAAACATAATCATTTCAACACTATTAAAAATGCTTAATTACGGAAGACATTAGCTTCTTATGACAAATATTCTTTGCCTTTTTGATCATCTATGGTAGAATTACACTGGTGTTGAAATGTGAAGACATGATTGTTGATAAAAGATAACGGTCTCAGTACATGCCTTGATCTGAAAGATAAAATAAACAGAATACTTTAATATTTACTCCGGTTTTTTAATATCTTTCATAATAATTGAAATGGTTCATCATTAACAATTTCGCTTATGACACTAGACTAGATGGTATGCCAATTATTTATGACACACCATTCAATACATCAATTGTTAAACGGTAGCCTATATCATAGAAATATAAACGATTAAGCATTCTAAAAATGTATAATATATTGTGTTTAAAGGACGGAATCCACCCAAAAATTTTAAAAAATGGCGAAAGTATTGTTCTGACAACAGATCGACTAATGCTAAGAAAAGAGTCAGACAATTCAAATCATATCATGAGTAATATACCATGTATAGTAAGTATAAAGTATTCTTATACTTAATAAAACTATCAAATAAAATTGTGCAATACAAAACATTTTCCATTATCAAAGTTATATATTTCCCTATTCGTATTAATATTATGAATAATATCTATAAATATGTTTTTCCTCTAATAAAATAATAAATAACATTCAAGATATTGATTAAAATAATATATTGTTCCGCATTCCTTTGATAGAGTAACATGATTTTTCTCAATGCAAATTTATCTTTAAAATGAATGAATATCAAATTCCTTGATTTCCATTGATAGACTTATAACCTTGTACTAGTATTTACACAAATTGTACACATGCTTTGTGATTATACTTAAAGTGACACTAATCTTTGTCAATGGTTCATGTCACCGCAGTGGTGGTCTGGACACATTTGTTGTATTCAAGTACAGACATTCTTAAAGCCCTTTAATCCTTTTATAATATTAACTTTTCTATTATAAATAATTCTAATCTATTGACTTGTATTGTATGGTAGAAAAAGGTAAGCTCTACACATACATTTTAAGAATACAGAAACAGACTGGCAATGAGAGAGAGAGATAGAGATAGAGAGGTGGGTTTAACCTCCAATCAACACAAAATAGATAATTTTGGGACTTACATATCATGGTGCAATTTCATGTCAATAATTTGCGTGCACCCAGACTCGCAGAAAACCAATTTAGTTATGCAAGCAATCCCACCCTACCCAAGTACAATTGTTGAATTAAAACCACACTACTTTACTAAATGATAGACCTACTGATCTTAAAACACACAAACATTACACCCCCCCCCCCTTGCAAAATAAATGACAAAAGATTTTAATACCATACAAAATAACCCATTTCTATCAATATACATCAAGGCTAAGATGGTATCACTTGCCTCCTATGTCAATTTAACAAATTTATTTTTATAATATCTAGGGATAGTGATCTTTTGAATCAAGTACCATAAATCTGTCATTTAAATCCCGATTCATCAGGAGGCGGACTAGTAAACAGTGTCTACAAACAAACAAGTAACAATAACACTGTTTTTTACAATAACGTTATTGTATGATCTCGTGCTCTCCAAAAATTGAAAAAACAACGAACCTCCCCAATTGACATTTCTTATAACATAAATTGATATTTAATCTGAATTAAAGCTTTACAAAGGATCCATTGTTAACAGCTTGTGGTAGACCCTTGGACGTCAGCTCACAATGAATAGTACAAATATTCTAGATGTAATTGAAAGATGTTTTATGATAAATATGATCCTGTTCATATTTGATTAATAGAATTCGAGCCTATTATCCACATATTTCTGATATTTGTTGTGTATTACCTGTATGTAAAGTACTTGTCATAGGTGAGGTTGGTCGACTGTGATCATCGGTTTGTTGATCTTCCTCATCTGATAAATAACTCTCCAAAAACTGAAAAGCTGCTGTAGTTACATTTTTACCTGAAAGAACCAGAAAAACATTTTAGTATTTTCTTGTAGAAATGAAACCTTCAGTCTAAAATAAATAATGATGAGACACGCAAATTCTTAAAAATCATCATGCATAATGAACATTAAATTCATCAAGGGTGAGACAAACAAGTTCTATAACTGACTCTGCATCTAATACTATTCTGCATCCGTTTTTAACTAAGTTACTGGTTACATGTTCAAATAAAATGAAATGGGGTTTCAATAATGTCCTACTGTTCTGCTCTGACTGGGCTAATGAAGACGGGCATACACCATACAGTGGACTATGATAGAAATTTGCCCTGACAGTGGCACTACATCCTATATCAAATTCCAACTGACAAGGGAGTTTTTATATGCACGCCATCCAAATGATAAGACAGCTGGCCTTGTGCTAATGAACTTTCTAAATCTTGTGTATTCGGCATTAATTTCTTTGAGATTCATTTAATATCAAATGCTTGTATGAAAATCCCCAAATATTATCTAATTTATACTTGTGTCCAGTTTAAAGTTGACCATTCAATTTACAAGCATTTAATTTTTCATTAATGTTCAAAAATAAACAACCCAACTGATAATTGATGTATAATGATAAATCTTTGAACAGTGGTCAGGAAATTAAATGCTTGTAAATTGGATGCTTATTATCAATCCAATTTGACACATGTACAAATTAGATCATTATTGTTGATTTTAAATGATTTTTACGAATTTTCAAAAAAAAGGATTTAACATTGAATGAAGGTTAAAGAAATTAATGCTAAATACACTAGATTAAATGATACCCATCTTACAGTGACTTGAGTCTTTAAGAGAATACAATCAAGTGTTAATTTGTCTTTTGTAGCCTACAGAAGCCTAAGTTCCTACTCATACTCTATATTTAAAAAGTATGAGTAAAGAAACATGGACACTAGATCTGCAACTGTTTCTATATATATTCAAATTGTGTGAATAATAGTGGTTTTCATCAAAGATGCTTATTATACCATTAAGAGAAATTCTAGTGTGTATTTATCTAGTTTATTGGATATCAAATACGAGGTACGTGTCATCAGCTTGTAAGTATTTACTCTTTCTAATCCCTTATAATCTTCACTGAAAATAGTTTGTTTACGTTTGGCTGAACCACTAATTACACCTGAATCATAGGTCAATATTGCTACAGGTGTGGCCGAAATACTCCACAATATAACTGCCCACTCCAGCTGACCCCTCAACACTTCCAAGTATTTGACTTGATAATTCTCCTCTTGTAAAATTGGTTTTAATGGTCACCTCGTTCAAGGTCTCTTCAATAAATCAAAAATTTATCATCACAAGATATCGGTGAGTGTTTATCCCTCACTGTTTTGGGTATAGATTCTTGAACTATCAAGTGTTTAGGACCATTTAAAAATGCTTTATGCAAGAGCTAAATCTGCCTGTTACATGTCATTCTTTAGACCTAAAATGTTATCTTAATAATTTATTAGACATTAATTAACTTATCTAGATAGACCACAATAAACTCTTAAAGCCATCGTTAGCCTTCGATATTTAGTTGATTTAAATACATTTTGTGATAGATAATTTAACGTACATGTAAAATAGGATAATTGAGACTTTGTTTATTATTGTGCTAAAGTTAGTAATGATGATGGAGGTTAGCCTAAAATTTAAGCACTAATATCTCGGTTCAGAGTGAAGAAGTTTGACTGAAATTTATTGCAGCATATTCTGTTTTGATTATCTATTTTTTAACTATTATAGCGAGAACTGTCAGCTCTTGATCTAATCTTACCTAATGCCTCTTTAACTTAACTTGTTTTATACAAGAAATGCTTACCAAATGTTTAGACATGTGCGCATGAGCTATTTGATTTGGGGGGGCACTGGTTTATCTTCCCAAATATTTCTATTTTGGTCCAAATATCACCAGGCACTGATGTAGCCAGTATACCAAGGTTTTTTTAATTTTATGAATGTAAGTGAAATTCTTGCTACTATAGCCTAGACCAAAATAGTAATCTTGATATTTAAATTCCTAATATTCAAATACTGTAGTGTTCAGTGGAATAATTAGAAATGGAATGATTAGCCTACCCAATTTATAGAACTGTCTTGTACATTTTTTGGGGATAGTTCACCGAAAGGAATATTTGTTAATACGATGTCATAAAATCCCAAACTGAGAAGTATCTAACAGATATTATAAGATTGTTTTACCCCAGATTCGTTGAGATGAGATATATATTTTGTCTTTGAATCTAGGGAAGTGGGCCTTTAATTTGTCAATTACATTTAAAGTAGTACTTATTCTTATTTTTTGTACTAGGCTACCATATCAAAACTAACATCTTAACCTGTTTATTAGTCAAACATAAAAATCAAGTCAAAATATCAACTAACATGTGACTGTCCATTATTATCATGATAGGAAATATCAACTAACATAATGGAATGTCGGTGAATGGGGTAAAGGGGATAATTTACTGGGTGTGACGTACAATGTGTCTTGAGGTACAATAAGAGACCATCACTTATCTTTCCTTCCAAACATTAGCTTACGGCTCCCACTTTGTTTACGTCTTTTGATTACAGCTCTCATCAATTGCTTGATGGTTTCATACAAAATATAAGGAGGAGGATTATTTGTCATCACAAATAATAATATTTATCATACACATGATAGTTCTTTCATATAGGTATTCAAATATTAAATACTAAAGCTATGGTCACACTTCATTAGTATTTAGTGTGAACCCAATAAAAAAGGTTGATTTGTGTATAAAAAAAACTGTAATCACAAGAATATATTATTGATCAATAATTTACCACAAAATTCATGCAGATGCCCATGCTAGTTGGCCCTCCCAAAAACATCTTTGCCCCCCCAAAAACAACTTCCTGGCTACGGGCCTGGTTGCATTCCCAGTTGTTTTCAAATATGAGTGAAGTCTGTGTCACCACAGGCCCGGGACTGTACAGCGCAGTGGGCGCTTACGGCTAGCCCCCGGATCCATTCGCTTTCTTTGAATTGTTTGTTTGTTGTTGTTTTTTGAGTATGGTGTCTTGTCGCTATGTTTGTCTTTTGTGTAAATCATATGTGGTGCAGTCCCCCTGCACTTACTATTTAGATAATAAAATATTTAAAAACCTGATTTGCATTTTGTCGAAAAATATCAAATTTCTCACGGTTTAATCCATGCAGATTGATTATCTTACATTTAATTAAGAAAACAAAATCAAATTATCAATGGCGACAGGTGAGTTATAATATCGATGAAGTCATCTGACAATAGGAAGAATTGTTTATTGGCGATTAGTTCAACTTTTACAAAATTGTTGTTTAATAGGGCTTCCTTTATGGCTCAAATCATGCTAAACCAGCGGCTGCCAGGCAGGATACGCCCACATTTTCGAGAGATGGATAGAGAACAAGCAAAACCGAAAGTGATTTTTCCTACAATCAAAGGCCATAATTCATTAAGTTACAATTTGATATGCGCAAATATTGAAAAGTATCAAGATATTTAGGTTATAAACACGCAATTTAAGTTTCATCAAAATCGAAATTAAAATTGTGACCTCTACAGGGTCCACAACCTTGAAATACCATTTTTTAACAGTATTCGTGTACAAACAGCAGCCATTTTGTATTGTAATTTTGGTCCTATTTTCCCGAAATTTGAACTCAACCTTCCTTAGCTTGTAACGGTGATATAATCAAATGATTTTTTAAATCCGATAATAATGGGCGTCCTCGCTGAAGGAATTTCCACCAGGCGTCGCCAGTAACAATGCGGTCCCACGTGACCTTATCGATGGTAAGGGAACCATATCAACGACAAAAAACAAAGTTTGTCGACACACGAGTTCGTAATGAATGTACAGGAAAACTGTGCTATAAGGTAAACAATGAGGTCACGTGGGGCCGCATCGTCCATCAGTTATGTCCCTTTATCTCTAGCGAGGACGCTCATTGTGACCTCCAGAGAGACCACAAGCTAAACAAAGGCGATTTTGCGTATAATCAGGGGCATTAATTCAGGAAGTTACGATCCGATATGCGCAAATATCAAAAGGACCCAAGATCTTTGGGTAATATCCATGCATTTCAAGTTTCATCAAAATCAAATGAAAATTGGGACCTCTACAGGGTCGACGACCTTGATATACCATTTTTCAACAGTATGCTCATACGAACGGCGGCCATTTTGTATGGTAATTTTGGTCCAGTTTTTCCGAAAGTCGAACTAACCCTTCCTTAGGGTGTAACAGTGATATAATCAAACGATTTTTTAAATCAAATTAAAATTGTGACCTCTACAGGGTCCACAACATTGATATACCATTTTAAACAGTATTCAGTACGATCGGCGGCCATTTTGTATGGCAATTTTGGTCTGATTTTTCCGAAATTCAAACTCAACCTTTTTTAGGGTGTAACGGTGATATAATCAAACGTTTTTTTAAATCAGATAATAATTGTGACCTCCAGAGGGACCACAAGCTAAACAAAGGCAATTTTGCGTATAATCAGGGGCATTAATTCAGGAAGTTACGATCCGATATGCGCAAATATCAAAAGGACCCAAGATCTTTGGGTAATATCCATGCATTTCAAGTTTTGTCAAAATCGAATTAAAATTGGGACCTCTACAGGGTCCACGACCTTGATATACCATTTTTCAACAGTATTCGCATACGAACGGCGGCCATTTTGTATGGTAATTTTGGTCCAATTTTGTCGAAATTCGAACTCACCCTTCCTTAGGGTGTGACGGTGATATAATCAAACGATTTTTTAAATAGGATAATAATTGTGACCACAAGCTAAACAAAGGCGATTTTGCGTATAATCAGGGGCCATAATTCAGGACGTGACAATCCGATATGCGCAAATATCGAAAGGAACCAAGATCTTTGGGTTATATCCATGCATTTCAAGTTTCATCAAAATCAAATTAAAATTGTGACCTCTACAGGGTCCACAACATTGATATACCAGTATTCGCATACGATCGGCGGCCATTTTGTATAGTAATTTTGGTTTGATTTTTCGGAAATTTGAACTCAGCCTTCCTTAGGGTGTAACGGTGATATATTCGAACGGTTTTTCAAATCGGATAATAATTGTGACCTCCAGAGGTACCACGAGCTAAAATAGGTGATTTTTCGGACAATTAGGGGCCATAATTCAGGAAATTACGTTCCGATAGGCGCAAATATCGAAAGGAACCAAGATCTTAGGGTTATAAACATGAATGTAAAGTTTCATCAAAATCGGTTCCAAATTGTGACCTCTATAGGGTCCACAAGCTAAAAACATGATTTTTCGTACAATCAGGGGCCATAATCCATGAAGTTTTGATCCGATACATGCCAATATCGAAAGCAGCCGAGATCTTTGGGGGATAAGCCTATATTTCAAGTTTCGTCAAAATCGGGTAAGAATTGTGACCTGTAGAGAGTCCACAAACAATTGTGGACGGACGGACGTCCGGACGGACGGACGGACAGGGGCGACGACATAATACGTCCACATGAAAATGTGGGCGTATAAAAACTTAACACTTAGGTTATGTTCACACTGATTTTTACTCACAGGAATCTAACGTAATGACAATGTTGGATCAAATAAATATACACACTGAAGAGGTTATTGCTTAGTTCAATTTAATTAAAATCTGGATTTACTAGCTTTCTGTTTATTCTGACAACATATCTATTAACATCTAAAGACATATTAAAGAAACATGTGTTCTGGACAACTGCATACCTTCATTAGATCTATTGACCAATCAAATATCACGATAATCAAAGCTTTACAAGAGATAGCAAATATATTATATATCATGTATGTAGTGTAGGACATCGAAAGTATAAAAAATGAAATGAAATGTAGATCTGTATTTTTCTCAGATTGGTCGTTACCCCATGCAGACTGGCTTGGAAATGATTTTAGATGTACCTGACAAAATGTCAGGCACTAATGATATAGTCCCGGACATTTTCAACTTAGTGCCAGACATGTAATAATAATATCATTAAAAAAGACAAATCAGTGCCAGACAAAATGACAGGCACCAGAGGTTTTGTGCCTGGTAAATCCTGAATCTGTGCCTGACATTGTCAGTGACAGGTGCCTTATTTCGAGGCATGCATGCAGCCACACCCTTCTTGAAAGCTGTTAGCAAGTTTTCTAATCTAATTATGATTTATCTTTTATAATATTACATTTGAGCTAGATTTTTGGGGAGTTTCAGCGGCCGCGGAGCTGAGGGGGCTAAGGGGGCTTTAGCCCCGGCAATAATTTTAAATAGTGAAAAATAAAATGTCACCAAAAGCGAAAAAAGGTTAGGGGGGGGGGAGTGGAGGGTATGGGTGTGGTGCTTAGTGGGGGCGGCCTAATTGCTTGAGTTATTGTCAGTAGCCCCACCCCCTGGGGTGTTCAATATGTCAAACAATGTTAAACATTCTGACAGAGTCATAGCCTCAAGTTACATCTGATTATGTGAAGAAGTACAAACAGGTTAATCGGAGATTGGATTAGAGATTACTCATAAACAAAAATCTGTAGGCTAGCATTACAAACAGTAACAATTGTAATTTTGGACCTTATGTAGGAGTGACCGTTCTGCTCTATATACTATATAAGTATATTAATCACACCACGAGTAGGTATGTAGTGAAACTAGGTAAAGAATGATAATTGCTGTTCAGACGTGTGAAATCGTGAAATATACACAATCCTTTCCTACAGGGTGTGAAATATCAGTAGGTAGGGATAGCCTTAGTTACTGTTCATTGTCTATATCAAAAATAAAACCCTAAAAGATCAGGTCTCAAGATCATTATGAAACTTTTTCAGAGAATGTACACTGATTTTAATCTTTAACCCAAGAGAACTTACACAAGCGCTTTTCATGATTTTTTTATCATAAAAGGGCAAAGCAATTTATTTTTCAGTGCTTCTGGGTCAAAATGAATAAATAGCCATTTAATACGTTGTTTAAAATTTTAAAACTTACACGAGCAGAGCAAACAACTATTACTTTTAAAATTGTTTCTTTTCACCCAACCCAAGAAATATGGAGCAAAATTATTACAGGTGTTCCCGGAAGAAAAATTCAGTAAGGCTTAATAAATAGGCCTACATGGGAGTGTATAAGGGACAATGTTCGCAGAGGGTAGGGTTACCATACTAGGGGGGGGGGGGGTCTACTCAGAATTATTAAATGTCCCGGTTTCTTCAAGGGGTAATCTGGTAGCCCTAGCAGAGGGTTAAGCCTATAGGCCAGGCATAATACAGCACAGTTAAATTCAAAAGAGAGATACTATCAGGACTGGAAATAATTATTACCTGACCCTCAACTATTACCTAAATTTTGTGCCAGATATGCGTATCATAAACATCAATAAAATATTGATAAAAACAGATCTATGCCGAACAAAACAACACTAAAGTGAGTGTGCTCGACAAAGCCTTAATTTGTATTAAGACAATGTCAAATTAATTGATTATACTAAACAACATTCTTACCTTTAACATCTAAATCTTCAGATATTTCTGAGCGCTCAGAAAGTAGACTAGGTGATGCTGATAATAAATTATGCGATGTTGAGGGTATAGGTTGTAGTAAGGTATTAGAGGGTTTCTCTAGTTTTTCTGTGTTTCTTACTACTTCATCAGATTGTATAACTTCTGTCACTATAACATTGTCGTTTGACGTCACGTTATCAATATCTGCGTACACCGGTTCCGACACAGATTTAGCACTCGTGTATGCTCGAGGTTGGCTTGCAGCCGTAGCATTATCAACCTCATCTTCAACTAAATATTGCGCGGGTCTATCTGTCTTTTTATCGCGAACGATACTGTCCATTTTGGCTAGAATGGGATTATCACTTTCTTCCACATTTAAGTTTTTCTCAGGGACGGCATAAACATCCCCTTCATAAACATAATGGCGGACATTTGTATCGTCTTCTTTACCTTCCTGATCAGATGGCGTGAAGACCTGTTTTTCATCATCTGTGATATTTTTAATGGGTTTGACCTTGGATGCCTGAAGTTTCATACTATCGGTAGCTAAACCAGAATCAGTCTGAAATGCTTTGTTATCATAGCCAGTATGAATGGCTTCAACTGATTTTGACTTATTGCCCTTTTTTTGATTGTGTACTTCTGCTTTTGCCTCACGTGATCGACTTGACCTTGAACTAGATTTCGTTTCTGCTGATTTATTAGTGTCCGTTCTTTTTCTACCAGCATGACGTTTTTGTTCTTGTGTTGCGTCACTTTTGCTGCGCGATACTTTCTTGCCATCTCGCTTTTCTTTTTGTTTTTTCCAGCTAGATGAAGGTTGTTGCTCTATTAGACGTGATTTCGAGTGATGCATATCTGGAACATAAAAAAAATCATTAATTACACATTTGAATCTGAAAAAATTAAATAAATATAACAAATTTTGATTTTTTTTTGGATACTATAGCTAATAATTATTTCTGTACCTGGGTGTCTATAATTCATTTACTGTATTTAATTTCTCTTTGCCCCCCCTCCCCAATAAATATTTTTATCACACACATATACTTACCACCATATTGGTATATATCTACAACATTTGGACCATGTGTTGGATCTATATATTCATAAACTGGTGATAATTGTTGACTGTGATATATACGTAAATTACTCATATTATTATTATTACTTTGATAAACAGCATGACCTGGAACTAAACAATACATTTATTTTCAAAAGACCTGTTAGGAATCAAAATGATAAGCTTGAAGATTGTAGAGCCTGACTAGACTAAAAATAAAGACGGGCATAAGGCATGCTGTATGTTATGAGGGACATTATGCACAGATAAAAGTCTTACACTCTACTCAATCTGAATTCCGTCTGTCATTAATTCTTCTACGAGCAATGAGGTCATAGGACCTTAGTTTGTCATACAATCCCAAGAATTAGACCTATGTTCCCTGTACATGGGAACGACACCAAAAAATCCAAAGGAACTATTTCTGACAACACCATGGTCGAACCAGTGACCACCTGGTAAGTGAACCAGCACCTTAGTCCTTGAGTCACTCAGGCTCCCTTAGCGCCTTACAGAATCATGTGTTGCTAAAGATTTTTAAACCTACATAATGCACTCTGTTGATTTTATTATGAGTTTCATTCAATGCAAAAATGTTTTGGCAATGGATATTATTGCATACAGGTAATATGTGACAAAATTCCAAATATCTTTCTTTCTTCCAGTAACATTATCATCTTGGGACAACAAATTCATGTTTCTTTATAAATAATTCATTTAATCTATAATCCCTACAAATTATAGCTAAAGTGTACAGAATCACACATAAATTTTGGATAATTGATCATCGAAGCATAGTTTTGTCTTCATAAACCATAAACTGTAAATTTATTCATGTCCTAATTATAAATGGTTATAAAACAGTAGATATCCTGTGTATTAACACTACTATATAAAAGAAATAAAATAATATCACTCTTTAACTTCAAAGACAGGTTTTTAAGCTACATTAAATTTACTACTGTAAAACCTCAGGTCACCTAAGGCTAATGTTGTCATTAAATTTCATTCTAAAGATTACCTACAGCAAGACGACATGACATTAAAGTTGTTCACGAATATCATTATTATTATTTCTCATTTTATAATACAAAATGGACAAATATTGGGGAGTTCAAAATAGAAATATAAAATAAAGTATGAAGGAAAAATTTTAATTTGATGATAAAGTTGAGATTTATGGAATTATTATATGTCAGTGTTTAGAAGCAAATGGGAAAGAAACACTATTTAAAATTACTCTCAAATCTTAAGACAAAAGATCACACCCACTTTTTAGGAATTGATCTTAAGAAATTTGAAAAAAAATGTTTCCTCAAGTATTTTTGTGGACATATTATATCATAATGACAGAATAATTGAAAATATTATGTTTTAAAATATATATATTATATATGTCACTTTCTCCATAAAGCAGGAGCCAAAATGTTTTGCTTTCCCATCAAAGAAATAGGTTTAAACCTCCCACTTTTCTTGTACACCATGATAATACAGTGTGCCATTAGGGAATTGGTGTCTAGACAGAAGCATTTCCTTCTATTTTTCTTCAAATTCCTACATGTACAGTAAATGGTTCTGAAACACACACATCAATGGCTTTTCATACCATCTGAATGACTAGACACGCTTTTCTTAACAAACCTTCCCTAATGCACAACTTACAAGTAGGAAACCTGGCTTGTAAACCCTGAAGAATTTTCTTAGCCAACAACAGGATTTAACTTGCTAAGGGGCCTCCTTGTTAGTGAGTCACTGAGCCACAGTAACCCTTCACCAACAAAGGGTTAAATATTAATATTGACAATCAGCCTGGAAGCTTTCAGATAGAGAAATCCAAAATCAGTAATTAAGCGTAGTATATAGGTACAAGAATTACTCATGTATACAGTATTTACATACAACCTAATAGTCTAACACCTTATACAAATTGCCTCACATTCACATTACAGAAAAGTTGTTCAACCACAAATCTCTTCTAAAGTCGCAATTATATCTTCAAACATACTTATAAAATATGTTTACAAAAGATCAACTTACGCAGAGCAAGAAGCCTCTCTTAGATCAAAAGAAATTACAGCAATTTTCGACAATCCTGTGAGAATTCACGCACATCAATTAGAAATCAAGGCCGCTATATGTATTTAGCATTTGTATAGGTAATGAAATTGGAATGTGCATTTATTCAAGTTTTGTGAAGAGGCAAATTATTTGAAATCTTTAGCCTGATGTATTTTTTAAATTACTATAGTGACATACGCGTACTTAACCCATAAACACTCACCAGACCACATTCATTCAAGATTAACCACCAACTAAAGTTTTTATAATTGAACTCTCTGTTACTTTAGCTAATGTTTTATATTATTGCATGGTTTTGTTTTCTCATTTTTAAATGTTTCATGATTATCTTTTAAAAGTTAATTATTTAAGAACTAAAATATTTATAGATTTAATAATTAAATAATGTTTATAATGTAAGATATTTCTTTCAATTTGCATGCAAAAGAGTCTGTTAGACAAACTATCATAACAGATTGTATCATCATGGACCTAAACAAAATATATTATAAGGTCCATGGTGTCATCCCAAAATGTATAGGTTATTGCATGGACATGCTAATAAGACCCATGGTTATTGTTTGTCAGATGAAGGCTTGGAGTCATAACCTAAGTTTATTCCCAAACATCTTTTCTTATTATTATTATGACTAGAAGCATATCGTTCCTAGACTCAGTAGCGGATTATCATTGAGGCTGATGAGGCTGCAGCCTCAGGCCCAAAGATTTTGTAAAAAAAAAATTTTTAGACTTGTATAATACGATTAAAAACACATAGACAATGAATGTTAGGGGGTGGGGTTTAGGCCCAACAGAAATCAACATAGGCCCTGACCGAAATTTATTAGGCCCACGCCATTTTACATAGGCCCTCCAGCAACTGCCGTCTCAGGCCTTGGTGGAGCTTAATCCGCCACTGCCTAGACTGGATTGTCTTGTATGTTTCTTAGATGAAGCTGTCATAACCTTCGTGGTTGATTCCTAAACTTCTTTTTTTATATGACTAGAAAACATATAACTCCTCCTAGATTGGACTGTCTAAACATTTCTTAGTTCTTGTTTGTTTGTCAACAAACTTATGGTTGATTCCTCAACAACCTTACAGTATGATAACCCCCAAAATCTCATCATCAAATTCTAATTTGTTTTGCATAAAATGAAATGAAGTTTAACATCTTACTTTTGACACCAACCGGACTAATGAACCCAGGTGCTGTTTGTATGTCAAGGAAAAATAATATTTATGATTGATTCTAAAACAACATTTCAGTATGATAACCCCAAAATCTTATCATCCTAGTTTTCAGCACCAACCGGGCTAATGAAAACAGGTGCTGATTTGCAGACTCTTGGAGATTATTATATTTTTTAAGTACTTACAAGGTGCTGGAGGTAGTCTGGCTTCAGATGATGCTCTGTGAACTCCTGGAGGATATGGTCGGCCATAAAAATAGGCGGACGAAGGAGGGGGGTTTGCGTACACCCCTGGTGTTCCCACCCATACCCCATTACTTCCAACTTTAGGAAGTCTGTCACCACTTATGTGACTCATAGTTGAAGCCTGACTGTGAGTGTGACCTTGCTCTGGATGTCTTGCTAAATGGTGGAACTTCTTTTCCTGCCTTCGTCTCTTATTTCGGGGACTGAAAATAACATTTAACATAGAAATAAATCAAGTTTAAATACAATTTCTAATCAAAGCAGAACCATTTTTTTTTATTTATGTCAAAGTTGGGAGTGGGGGTGCTTCAAATACAGCTTGGTTCAAACGTGTGGTTAGTACCTTGAAGTAGCAAACGTACACATTTTTTCTTGAAGTTAAAGAAAACAAAACTTTTAAGTGTTTTAATCAAACTACAGTGTATGTTCTTGAAAGATTAAATTGAAAAACTCTGTGGTGCTAAGTGCAAACACCTTCTCGTTTGAATAACATGCCCTGTACACATTCATACAGATTGTATTATCATTAAGTCATTTATAACCTCAAATTTGTGCAAATAACCCCATTAAAAGCTAAAACACAAGAAAAGATCAATTTCTAAGGCGGTTTCTACATAAATTAGCAGAAGACAAAAAGGGCAAACAATGCATCTGGTTGTATTTGCGTAACAACAAGTTAGAACACATTATTGATTGACCAAGCCATAGTGAACGGCGCTTTGCGGTATTATGTAAATGAGCTTTTTATGTCTCTTAAACACCCAATAAAAAAAATTTGTTGAAAAGATCTAAAACAAATATTCTCTTTGGGGTAAAACCACAATCTTTAGAACAAGTTAATCGTATATTTAAAGGAGAAAACTAACCCAAAATGTTGTTTTAATATGAAAAATAACGTTAATATTAAAATATTTTTGGCCCCACAAAGTTTTAAAAGTTCTAAAATGTTTTAGAAAGGAAAAATATACCAATTGAAACTGACCACGGCAGGCCGTCAATTTGACAAACTGGATGCATAAACATAGTCAATTGCGTTGCTTGGGGATATACTAATACCAACAATAAATCAGGACGCGTGTGTCATTTTTTAAAGAAAAAATCCAAGCGAGACAACACACAGAAAGGTCTGGATTCTGGACACAGCGATCAATGAGAATATGTCAATAAACAAACTTCTCTTTCAAATTCTTGTTTGGAGAATTTCTAGTTATATCTGCTTATGAACGTGCAATTTTAATAATTTCATTATGTCTATCAAGATATAACAGTTATTTTATCTTTCTATGTTAAAACTGTGCATGGTGAAACCGACACGCTTTCAAAATCTAGCAATAGACATGACCGATGTAACCATAGCAACGAAATGTAAACACAACTAGAGTGGTAGCCTAAATATTAATGTTAATTAATATCCCTCAAGCGTCTTCCGTGGGCCTGTCGATGATTTTGCAGTCAATCATAAATAGTCCTAGATCATGTAAGACATTTGTCCGATGTAACTTGGTAAATGAGTGTGATAGTTACAGCTTATTTTTTCAGCATGGTCCCCAAATTGTTTTAAAAATGACCAAACCTCTTTGATGTGGGCCCAACAAAACTGTCAACTAATATGTTGAATTGTTTAGGCATAATTTCTCTAATTTATTTTTTATTTAATTTGTTTCTATGGAAAATAAATTGATTTAGTGTTTGACACACAAGGTACAGGAGTTTAATGACAGAAGGTTCAAGGTCATACACATGTAACACAGACAGGTATTACAAGATTTAGACTTAAAAAAATCATATGCATACATGCGTCTATGGGCATGGTTTCAGTTCCCCCCTCTCTTAGCAAATACATACAATTATCAAATCATTGTGAAAAGATCTGATCTCTGATTACCTAATCCCCCTGAGTAAATATTACCGTTATACGCAACATTTTTTCCATGCTATGATTGTAATACATGTAGTTCACACCCCATTCCATAACAAAGTGTATAAAAGACATATCGTACAGGATAAGCTTACCCGATTTAACAATAATATTAAATTTCTAAAACGACATCCCGATTATTGACATTGTTTGAGAATCAATGTTATGAATATCAATATAAGTTGTTCAATCAATCACCATTTTAAATATGTTTATAAAGAGAAAGAGGATAGTGACAAAGTAGACCTTTAAATATATTGAAAAATTAGCAAATGGGCATGTTGAAGGTTCTCATGCACTGGAAAAACTGAGATGCATCAAAAGGTGCAATAAACAATAAGGCCACACCAACTTCAACTTTTGTTCTTCGAGAACCACTATAAAAATTTTGCTTCTAATTTCTAATTATAACTTTTGAATTCTTATAAGACTCATGAAGTGCCTATTTATTTATCGAAACCCAGAAGAACTAAACACTACTATGGTCAGGCCTTAAACACAGTGATATGGCAGAAATATACTGGTTGGCGTGCACATTCCATCTCTTGATTTGCACATGATGTAATGAATTAATATAATAAAACTAAACTATTTCATTATTAATATGTACATATAACATGTCATGAAGTATATGTACATGTACAATGAAAATGAATACTCAGGAAATACCTGTGTGTACTATTATGTTGGGTTTTTTTTTTTAAAAAAAGACGGTGATATCTCGACCACAAAGTTTTTCTAAGATGGCTTGGTTGTCAATATTCCATGCACTTAGACATGATTTCGAAGGTACATAGTCTAACAGGTTTGTTTTTTTATTTAATGATCGCAAAATTTTCCGCGTCATATATGCAGTGTGTAATGGTCAAACTTATAACTTCAAATTCCCCTATAATTAATTTCAATCCAACACTAGTGGGATTTTCCTGCCTGTAGTACAATTTCACCCAGTCAAACCCTATAATGGATCTGGATCAAAACTCCCATATTCTGGGAGTGTACACGAGATTATTTTGGATCCAGGTATGGGCTTTAACAAATCTAAAAGTTAATTCAGTGAATAAAGGGCCTCAAATTGGGGTTTATACATTATATGAAGGGAGGATTCAAATGTGAAATTAGTCACCCTCTTTTCCATTCTATTGTTCTTCCCTAATTCTCTACTTTTGTCCACACAGAGATGAATCAGACACTTTACTAACAAGTTAGTTATGTTTGACAATATGTCAGTGTCAGGACAGAGTTCACATTAAAGAAAAAAACATTTGATTAATGCCAATTTTCCTGTCTAATTATGCGATACTGAGATTAACTGTCCAAACATGAAATTTCACTTACCCACACAGCATGTATATAATAAGTGATACTATAGCAACGAAAACAATTAATCCTCCTACAGAACCACCTATAATATAACCAATTTCAGCATTATCCGCCATCTTTAACAACCTGTAAATAACAGAAAGAACATAATATTTAACAGTAAACAATCAATACTACAATTTTTTTTTTAGAATACTGGAAAAACCTCTGTTGCCATATTTAGCAGAAATATGATTTTATAATGCCGTAAAATTATTTGGGTGGTGACAGAGAGATTGCATTGTTTTATGTATTTGTGTAGTCAACCACAAAAAATAACAAAAAAATGCCCAAGAATAATTGGCTATGAACATTACTATTGCAATCCTTAAACATAATCTGCGCCATAATAGTTTGCATATAATTTTTATGATCTTATAATTTTTAAAATCATATATTTTTAATATTACTATACAATGATAACACCATATTATACGATTTTGAAACCATATGACTTCCTGGTTGTTTAAACAGGTGGACTAACAATGTTTTTTTTTCTGATATGAATTAATGTATTATATTCCTTGTCATGATTAGCATCTCTGCTATATATTATTGTTATACAGTAATATCTAATATACTGCATTTATTATATTATATACTGTGTAATATACAGTATATCTTATAAATTATAATATACAGCAAATCTTATAAATTATTACTAATATTTTAAATAAGAAATATACATATATTTACAAAGTTGTATACTATTATCACATATTTAGTAAGAAATATGTATGCATGTACATAATGTGTAGTATAATTGTATTTAAGTTATGCATTTGAGTTATACATGAAATAGATTCAGTAAGTTATGCATGTTTGCGAGTTATAGATGTAGTATACTCAGTAAGTCATTTATCAATGTCATATATATATATGATATTATAACATAAAACACAGAAAAATGTCTAGGTTTTGATAACACCAATAGTGACAGCTATAACCATTTCTGGACAATTACAACATTTATGTCCCTGCATAAATTCAAAATGACACGCTCTTTAATGTAAAGGAGAAATAAATTCAACAATTCTGACTTTATGATATTAACCCCAATATAAAGAATATAACTTTTTTATTTGACAATCTATATCATGCAGAGAAAGCAAGCTGTGATATCTATTAAGGTGAAAATTGGCTGCTCCTTAGTCAACTTAGAGATAAATGGGGTCACTGACATTGTTGATCCAGTTATCCAAGTGACTCTGAAAACTTTTTCTGTACTTAATCTTTAAGTGGCATTTAGCAATCAGATTATGGTGAGAGGATACTTGTGAAACGTCATGCTGTTAGAATAAACTAGTGATTGTACCCAATGAAAAATGTGTTCTGTGTTTTTGTACTGCTTTATCAACAAATTAATAGCTTAATTTGACATTGTAGTCTGCTTCAAATTTTCCATAGTAACATGAGTTTACCACTAATCAAATTCAGGAGTCTTTGAATATTTAAAACTTCTTGATTAATGAGCAAAAAATATTAAAGTCTAAAGTTTTGGGGGTGGGATTTGGGGGGATGGTCTAGTGGTGTAATGCATGCTTGCAAAATCAAAAGTCTTTCAATGAGTCAAGTGTCATTGTTTTGATTCCCAAACGGAACGTGACAAGCAGTAGGATCGCATGTCCCACTTCTTTGATTTCTACAGTCCTCTGATTTCCTCACACTGATAAAGACTTCTACAAATGTATGTGAAAGTTGATTATTAAAATTGAATCATATTATGTTACATTGTTATGACCTAATTTGTGGATGTTAAACCCCATTTGTCTCTTTCTCTCAAGTGAACATCTGTGTTCCATCTCATCTGAACCACCAGACAGTTTTCTTGGCCAAGCCCTCATTCTTGCACCTCTTACATTGGAAAAGCAGGCTGGCAAATCCAGAGAAACTTTCTCTGTCAACCTTTAACTGTTTGCAGATGACATTATTTCCTCCGATGAATATCATAATTTCGGATACAATTTTCTACATACCAGTAAATACTGAAAGTCAACCGTGGAATTTAACATCCATTGTCTGTTGACATTCTCTGGGTTCATTTAATTCATGCACCGTTGCATAGATGTCTGCTTAAAATAACTGTTGATTGAAGCCATTAATGTCGGTGACATAGCAGGTAACAAGTTCCCCTCCTGTTTATGGCCAGATCGATATTATCAATAATGTCCTATATTTACCGTAGTCTCCTCTAATCGTCCCAACAATTGATCATTAAATGTTTGACAGCCCTCTATGATGTTTGTTCACAGACTAATTTTACCAGAGAAATAGGTTACCGTTAGGGTAATTATTGGCTTTGGCTAAAGGGGTTGCAGACGGATAAGCTGTTCTGCCATTTTCACACTCTGAGGTCACACCAACCAATCATACAGGCTTTGTCAAAAAGAATTAACTTCTTAGCATTTATAAGCGTCACATAAGGAATCATTGATTAAAACGATATGAATATGATTTGTTCACTGTTTCAAACTATAATCAATTACCTCGAGCTTGTCTAGAATGGTAGGCTTGTAACATAGGCCTAACTTTTGGGTTACCAATGTTAACAAATATATATCATTTTGCCTTTCGAATTTTCAAAGAAAACTAGATGTTAACCTTTGGCATAGTGTTTTGTTCATTAACCCTTTAACAATTAGACTGCTCCAAAATAGATTAACTGTTGCTTAAATCACCCTAAACTGCTCTGTCACATGCACAGCTGTCACTTTTGCATAAATGATCCTACATTGTATAATAGGAGAAGCTATTCACTTTTCTCGTAATTTTCTTCAAGCTCAAGAACCTCTGTTAGTCAATATTTACATGTGCCAAGTGCTAAAGGGTTAATGGAAGAACTCTTCATGCTTCAACTTTCAATGCATCCAACTTACAAAGTAAACTAAAAGCCATACATTAAGGTAGACTATTATCTCTGAAACATGATCAAAATAAACACATTTCTGATGATTATCAATACAAGAAATATGATAATGTATTAATGAAAAAAGATCCATGAAAAATGTCTCATGAATAAGATTAATTCTCGGTACATGTAAATATGTAAGTCCAGTACAATGAGCATCATGTAAGTAAAACACTTCAGTATTTGTGTCTTTTAAATGTCCATGTATGTCTGTATAAGTAATGTTTGTTTATTTTGCCCCCAAGTTGCACTTCCTTGATGATTACTTGATGTAAACACTATGATGACTCTATCAAGCAAGTATTTAATCTAACGAACAGTTTGACATGCCTTAATCTGTATTCAAATAAACTATTATATATTTGGTAAGGCCTACAGCTTATGTCTGATTAGATCTATGTTCTGATGCAAGACAATTTAAAAATAAAGTGAATTGAATATAATAATAATGTGAGCCTTAAATAAAGAAAAAAGATATAAATATAAAGTCCAGCAATCAATGAAGAAATGTAAGAAGTTTTAAAATTCCATTTCAATTCCATGTGTAAAATATGGCTTTAATCAATACTAAGTAGAACGAAAATAAATCACGGAACTTAACATAAAGGCTGAGATTCCTGACATTCCTAAATCAATATGTGCTCAGAATGATGTAACAAAGGCTTAGGTTAATTAGTAGACAGATAAACATCTAAGAATCATCAAATCAACTATACTTAAATACCAATTATTCGAAACAGAAATTGTACTTTTTAATGTAAATACCTTCATGTCAGCGGCACCTTTAGGTGTGGAGTCAGTTTGTACTGGGTGTTAAATTATTATTTTTGTCACTTCCTGACAGTTCATTACTCAATATTTTTAACATTAAGTTCCCTGCAAAATAGTTCATAAGGAGTGGTACCACCCACAGTATTTAAGTAATTATACATTTTGGGCTTTAATCTTTCTCATATCTAGCATATACAATGTACATGTATCACTCTTTCACATATTCTGTGTTGAATTTGTGGCCAACAATTTTGTAAATCAAGCAAGTTGTCTGTTTTATCATGGACGTAAGGACCTTATATTATAATATCCATTGTTTTATTAAGCTTGAAATTATATACACAACTCAAAGTTGTTATGCACATATTAAGCAATGAACCTGTTAATCTTTATGCACCCAAAAGTTCGAAAGGAAATATCAAGCAATGAACCTGATATAAACTGTATTTCCCTTAACATTTAAAAAAATAAAATCTTTATGCAACTAACAGTTCCTAGCAGGGGCCGCGGAGCCGGGGGGGCAAGGGGGGCTTTAAGCCTCGGCAATAATTTTTAATAGTGAAAATAAAATGTCGCCAAAAGCCCAAAAAAGCGAAAAAAGGTTAGGGGGGGGGGTGGGTGTTTGGTCAGTAGCCCCCCCGAAATCGGGACCGCTCCTGTATACTGTATTTCCCTTAACATGAGAAAAAAAAATGAAATAAGATCTTTATTGAGTGTTTGCAATTTAATAGTTCTACCAATACACCTTATCGAAAAATCAATGAAAACCATCAAATACACAATGGTTGCTGTTGGGTGTAACCATACTATCAATATTACATGTACACAATCTAAAAAAAAAACTTACGTCTGTCAGTGTATGCTCTATAGATTTCGCTGTGACATAATAATAAATCATCTCATTTCCCTTTAGGTACGTCAAGTCTGTTTGTGTACATGTATAATGAGGTATCATTATTTCAATATATTTTTATTGAGCTATAGAAACTTACCACTAATTTAACTAGGCCTCTGTGCAATGAATAAATGAAAAGTGTGCCAAGAGGGAAATTTTTTCAAAACAGGAAAATCCTGAGGAACTCCTGATTAATGAACCATTGTCATGCTCAATGAGCCACTGAGGCTCTCGGTCGTCTGTGGATCAGCAAAAACAAAGTTCCTGTGACATTTGATTTGGCTGTTTTTCAGTGGAGAACAATTGGGAGTTAAAATCCATTTTCCATGTGACAAATTTATTCCAAAAATAACAAGACTAACTCGATTCCATACCACAAATCTATGGCATTTATAACATTTGGTCAGTAGAAATAATCTGATCAAGACAGACAAACTTCTTGTACAATATTCTTTGAAACAAAGCTATTAGGTGATCACGTTCAGCTCCATGGTGTCCAATCCTAACGGTCAAGATGTGAATAAAGTCTTTGTGTAAGGGTGCAATACAGTGTTCCTAAATCATCCAATATAAAACAATCTGTGGGTGGAAGTGTCAACATCAACACTGTGATTAACTTACTTCCTTACAAAAAAAAACGATCTTCAAAAAAGATGTGTTTAAAATTTTACAATCTCAGCCTACACCAAATTAAAACATCTGAACACAGAAAATGATTGTAAAAAGAAAAAGTTCCAACCTCTTAATGCTTCTACCATATTGTCTTGATGGCCGGGTGTTTAAAAATGGACATTGATTATATTGGTAGACGAATGGTGTAACTAGTTTAACCTCAAGTCATATCATGTTGATTTAAGTTGTTATTGTTTATTGTTGTCTTTCTTATGTCAACAACTACCAAATATTCTGTACACAAAAACCCATGTAGGTCAAATAACAGTAAAACCTAGCTAACCCGCCTTTAGTTTATTTCATGATAATATATATAATGTATATCTGTGACAGGTCATACGGTAGAAATAAATCAAATTAAAGGAGCTAAATCGCTAACATTCAGGACCTAGAAAATCACAAAAGTGGGTCGCAACGCATATAATACTGTAATATGAATGTATATAAACCGATTAACATTCAATGGTTTCCGTTTTACTCCAATTTCAAATCAGTTATTTTCGATGAAATAACCCAGCAATTGCAATCAAGTGCACATTTCTAGCGTCTAGTTATTCTCTGTTTGGTTTGGTGCAACATGTCTAGCCTTGTCCCTCGAGTCTCTCAATACAACTGGGGCTGAGGCACATTATGGTACACGAATTTTAAATATTGGATATTAGAAGCTTATCTTTTCCTGGTAAGCTTACATCTTCAATGTTGATTTAAATTGACCAATAATTTGTGTATTTGATGTCAAAGTTTTTGGAGGATTTTGAGTTACGGACTTAGGTCCTTAAACCTGTTATATATTAGATCAATCTGGATAATATTGTTGGAGAACTTTGTCAGAACAGTGACAGTTGTATAATTGTAACAACTTACACTGCCTACAAGACAATCATGACCAATTCTGGAAGAATTTCAAGGGAATATAAGGCTAGATAACAGAATATGTCCATCAAACATAAGTTTCTGAAATGCTGGACAGGTTCTCAAATTGTCCAAATATAATCAAGGGTGTGAAGTTGTCATAATTTTTGTTAGGGGATGGACGAACCCTTGAAATTTCATTACCAAAACAAAATAATAATTACGACGGACAGTTTACCAGTGTTATTTCGATGAAAGCTGTAACTAGGGGTAATATGATGACGATATGGGTAAATTGACTACCTACAATTAAGGAGAAAGATATCGTGAAGATCAATTACTGTTGCTACTTGCTAGCCCAATAGATAGCATTCAGAACAGAACATTCATGTGGATATAAACCTGAAAATCTGTCCTGGCGATCAAAATCATGGGGGGGGGAAACCTGAAAATCTGCCCTGGCGATCAAAATCATGGGGGGGGGGGGGGGAGAGACAT
Source organism: Patella pellucida (assembly GCA_917208275.1). NCBI lineage: Eukaryota > Metazoa > Mollusca > Gastropoda > Patellidae > Patella > Patella pellucida. The sequence goes on from OU795036.1 coordinate 68,069,089, forward strand.
ATTCGTCCCCACCCTCCCTAATACTTTTCTTTCATGGTGAGAGTTTTAATGGACCCAACCTAAAAAATGTCCTTATTAAGCTTACGATTATATTCAACTACGACAAAAGCAATTTAAATTCTAGTTCTTCCAGGTTTTGATAATAAACATCAACCTAATAAAAAATGTTTTCTTTTTTAAACAGAAAGCTTCAAGAAGAGCAACCAAATGGTTTTAATTGGTGTTCCCACAGAACAAATTAAAAAATATAAATCTTTCAAAAAATATTTTTTGTCCTATCACCATTACTACTTCTTCTATTATAATTCTACTATTCAAGAAAAAGCTTATATAATATAAGCAAAAAGTACTGAAATTAAATATTGTTGAAACTGGCTAGATATTCTTATTCTGTTACAAATTTGATGGTAATTTAGTGCAATTATGTTTAAAGTGGCAATATGTCTGTGCAAGCCGGAATACTTTTTTGTTGTAACTAATTGTGGACGGTAATCACACTGATTAGGCACAGCATCGGTACTTGTAATGGTCCTGAATAAAATCCATTGGTAATCTCTCTATAACACGATTAACTGTAAACAAACGTTACTTTGACAGCAAACCAATATAAGAATTAGAGTTTTCCAAAGTCAATTTGAGAAATGTGTAGCTTTGTGAGATTTGCTAAGTTTGTTGATGACCATACTATCGTATGCTTTAAAGTGTAGCCCATTCAATAATTGGATGTACATGTAGTTTGTTTCAATAAATCAAATAACAATATTTCCCCTTTAAAGCAGGTAGACCTATTATTTAAGAATATTGTATAGACTGGAAAAAGTCTCATGGAGATGAGAAATTGTTTGCCTCAGTGATCTATTTGTAATATTTAGGTTTGAAACCTATTTTCTATTGTTCCTCACATGCCCTGCCTACATTTAAATGTCATATAATAAAATATTAATTCAATATAAATACAGGTTTTTGACATAAGGAGAAAACGATATTATATATTTAGTTAATGTTCCATGGAGAAGTTAAAAAAAATAACATGTCTGAGAAGATTTATGAGGTCAAATATACACAAGTTTTTATCTTCGCATCCCAAGTTTTCCCTCCTATAGTGGTTGTCACATCACAAAACTTGTTTATTGCCAATCTTACTTTTTTCTCCCCAGGTTTATGTACATGTAGGTAAAGTTTAGGTGAGTAGGCCAGTATGCTCTTCGTAAAAGTGTTTCTGTTCGAGACAACGTTTTTAATATGAATCACAGTCATCAGATTTGAATATAAAATTTACCCTGACGTTCAAACATTTCATTTTCTATATCCTGATATCAAAAAACAATGTGATTAAACCATAGATTCTATTTCGTTTCAGCTTTTACTGTTCAAAATTTTGTTTTTCTTGTCTTTACTACACTAGGATCTGGAAGAGTTGTAATCATTGACGTGTTCTGGATGATGTGAGGGATTAGCCAATGAAACAGTCTGTTACAGTGAGCTCTTGGAGGAACTGTGGGTAATCCACTAGAAACATCAATGCTGATTGGTTAATCAAATGTCTGACATCATAGGGTCAAAAGCCACTTGTCAGATCTTCATGTAGTATAGGCCATCAAAAATACAAAAAAACGGAAAGAAATATAGATCTGTAATGTAATAATATTTGCTGTAATGAAAACATCTAAAATAAACCTAATTAATCAGATTTAAAGTTCTAATTTAAACAGGTTTGTTATTTGAAGAAACAAAAGACAAAAAAATCCCCACAAAATCTAAATATTATAAGATAACCTTTATAAAAAAAATGTTTATTTTGGATGAAAATTCTAAAATATGGTTGATCAGATTTAAAATTCTACTTTAAATGGGCTTGTTTATTTGAAGAAAGAAAATAAGAAAGTTTCGCCCAGAGTATTCCCATAGGATTGTCTATATCTGTTTTCTATGTCTAAATTTGATGTCATTTGATTTCCTTAATACTATGAATGCAATACTCTTAATACCGTACTCTTTTTCGTGCAGACAGACCAGACTATCTCTCTTGTGACTTCCCGATATGCCATATTTTCCAGTTATTTTCTCTTTTTGGAGCCATGGATTTATCTTCAGCTTATACTGATCAACATAAAACAAAAGCATCTGGTCCAGCAAATGATCATGACTAAATTGGATGACATGGTCTTTAATGAGTGGTGTTGACAAATAAAATGCTTACTCGCACAGAATAACTTACATCCATTACACGACCATTTAAATGTTTAGGTAAATGTTAGTTTTGTGGCTGGGCCGACCACCCCACACATCACGTCATGCAAGACGGATCAGACGAGGAACAGTATCCAAATATAGCAACTGTTTAAAACAACTAAGATGGCTTTACGAACAAACGTGGGTGTTTGTTGCGACAGAGCAACAAATACTTGTCATTTCCAAAATAATGATTACACACTTTGTGTTAAGGAATTAAAACCCAATATTCAAGATATTCTTTCTCCAACGAAGACGCGTAACTTGTGAATGTTTTCACTATTTATGGGTTTAAACTACAGAAGAAGAATGTTCGTAATTATTTTCCTCCAAGTGCCAACATCAAAACACAGTAAATTGTGAAATAGATGTTTGTTGATGATTTGTTAAAATAAATATTCTACATTTTTGTGTGTGGTTGTTGACAAATAAATGGCTGCTGACTGATTTTAAAATAAGTTCAGGGCACAAGTTTAAAATGTCTGCCATGAATGTCAGAGAGATAGAGGTCTGCGTGCTGTTACAGGTATTTTTCCTGATCTCTGTCCTTCATTGATTTATTGATTTCTAGACATCAAATAAGAAAAAGTTTCCATTGACTTTTATAAACCTGGCTACATTATGAAAAAGAATTTTGCAATACTGGTAATACTGTATTTGGTATCTCTTTTAACGTTGTAAATTTTTTTTATACATCATCAACTCTTACCAAAGCTGGTAATCTCTTAAATTCTTTGTATAGTTTCATTTGGATGTCATTATACACAGCTCATGCTGTGGATCGTCATTTCTGCTTTTTGCAATAAAAATTTAAGACTTTCAACTTTTTGTGTGGAATTTATTTTTGAGGCGATGGTTTTCTAAGATTTGCTTTTTTATCATAATATAATGCTATTCAAAGAGTTCAATGAATCTTTGTAGCAACATGGAAGCCATGTCAAGTTTTTGAAACACTATCTATTTGAAATGTATGTTATGACTGCTGCTCAGAGTGCCATTTAATTTCTATTCATGACAGAAGGCCAATACATGTACATTTTAATTTCCAATTCTACTAAGTCTTCATTAATAAATAGCCACTCGAGTAATGTTAACAAAGTTTTACTTAAAATTTTAAATTTCGAATTAAATACTTTTGAGAAGAGCACCCAAGTACATTTTGTTTTTAAATCTGTTTTTTGTCCCGAAAGAAAAGAGCAAAAATTGAATCAGTGTGGCCTTAATCATTATTATTGTAATATATTCATGTACCTAAAGTAATAATGGATTACAAGCATTTACTTTTCTAATGAATTTACTTAAGTAAAAATAAACCTATTGTAGAGAAATAACCTTTCCACTCAACTTAGTTCAAGTCTTGTCAGTTAAGTGTACCATATATGATCTCTATTCACTATTCACTATTACCTATTATTCAATAGCCATATTATATATATGTTTATAGCTATAATAAGTACAATATAAGTACTGTAAATAAAAGAGACATTAAAGCATACATTTAATACAACTTATTTACCACAAAAAAGGTATTACCGGTAATGAAAGAATACACCAAGATTAGCTTTTTTTTAGCAGATAAGAAGGTCTATGTATTTGAAAGAAAGGAATGGGATTTAGATTTTAAAGAAAGTTGGCATACAAGTACTAGCAATATTTAATAAGAATACTAGAATAAAATTTAAAAACAGATTAGGCATTGAAAAAATCTCCTAAGCTCCATAATCCCATCATGCACCCCAAACATTTTAACATTACTTCTCTTAACCCCCCCCCCCCCCATCTAGCTACATGAATGGCGTTAAAATATTTGTATTTAGGAGGGTTGAGGGGATAATAATCTATCTACTTGTACTCTCCACCCATTCAACAGGACACAATATTCACCTATACATGTATAGGAATCAATATTTCAATTTAATGTCTACTCGACACAAACTAGGTCATTTCGGGACTAACATTTGGTTTAATCTATTTTTTCAATAATTTGCTTGTGGTAGGGGTCTTTAGCAGTGGGATGACACCGGAGGACCCAGAGAAAACCCACAAGATTGGATAGGCGACCCTACTCCCTGTCACGTACAACCAATGATTCAAAACTACGCCAGTTGACTCAATGACAGCCTTTATGTTACAGCATGCACGTGCCAATTTCTCAACTGACAACAATGACTAATAGGATTATTCTGAGCATGGTAGGAGTGTGTAGATTTCGTGTGTTTTAAAGCTTTATTTTAACATATTTTAAAAATATGATTTAGTGCAGCTCTCATTTTAATTTGGTTCACTGCGAAAACATACTACATTTCACAAATACTACACTTACTATTTTACATAAATTATTGTTTTGGATTCAATATTTTACATGAATTTACATGTTTTGGATAAAGTCTACAATAGAGGTAAAAAGCATCATTTCATACATAACGTATCAAGTCAGTCACCTGTACATCGTTTACATAATCAATTTATTGTCATGCTTTTAGCTACCTTCTCTTCTAGTTTTTTTTAATAAAGAAATGTTTTTGAAGTCATCTGGTACAGCCCCTACAGGTTCAATATAGGCCTACTTGTTTTACTGTACTTGGTACATTGTACACAAACGATGCTCTTTCTACATTCACTCTTCATATTACATACATTTGCAATGAGTATTATTCAGTGTTTAGAAATTCCTTACATGAAATGGAGTTGAACGTCCCACTTTTCTGCACCAACAAGTCTAATGAAGACAGGCATACGCCATGAAGCCTAGTGTGCTATGGGGGAAATTTTGCCTACTCTTCATTGAATTCGTAAGGCTTCTTTTAAAGATACAGTGTAGAATAGGGGGCCTGACTAGAAAAAGTATCTAGTTGTTTATAAGAGAAGAAAAACTAAGGTCCAATCATGTACCCTTTGACATTCATGTAAAAAATCCCTTGGCTGTTAGAATTAGACAGAGAATAAACAGAAATAATGTTGGTGAGGCAAAATTTCCATTATTGCACTTTTCAGGGCATATGCCCGTCTTCATAAGCCTTGGTTGATGCAGAAATTTATTTCCATAGAAATAAACCTTAGAAAGTACACAATTATCCATTTCTCACATTAATTATTACTATTTAAAAAAAAATTTGATGGGTGAGTCATAAATAGAAATATGAAGGGTGTGGTCGAAAAATTGTGTCTGCTATTGAACCTGGTGAATAACCTCGAGTAAAAAAATGTCTACAATGAAAGTACGTAGACAATCGACTGGTCAGCTTCCCACCTGTAAGTTTGTGGCCAAAATTTACTGGATAAATCCAATTACTGGAGGTGACCCTTGAGGTGTTTAGCTAGCCTCTTGGTGAACCCTTTATATAAATAAGCACTCGAGAAAAATTAGCCATCTTGAGTTGATCAAAAGAGTGATTTTAGCGTCTACCCCCGTGACAAATTGTGAGATTGAGACACATTGAAGTAATATGACAGACTAAATCAACCATGAAGAAACATATTACTTACATTAGTATATACATGTATACCTGGATAATATTGGATAAAGTTTGACATGTCTACTGTTGTCTGAACACCAGAAGTGGTCCTACACATCCACATTAGGTAATTGGATGAGGAAGAGTTTTGTTATCACAATATTCAATTAAATAAACATGACAATGCATGAAACAGTGCACATGTTCATGGCTATTTTCCTACATCATTCAATAGTTCTATATAGTCTTCAAAGATGACAATAGGTTTTAATTAAGGCATGCCCAATCAATTCTTAACAGCAGGCAGTCAGTCTAATACAAAAAATATTACTAGTTGAATTAAAGATGCAATATGTATCTTCTTTGATTGACATTTAGTAATTGAACATAATAACACAAGGTACAATTTTATGGATACACAATTACTGAGTTTGATACAAAGCGACGTTTCGACGAGGATACTCTTGTCTTTTGTTTATCCATAAAATTGTACCTTGTGTTATGTAATATGTAGGCTAAGAGCTAAATCTGCCTACAGCATGTAGGGTTATTATACGTCCTGGTTTTTTGGGGTCCTTTTTGTCATCCCGTCCCGATGCCTCTCACGTGCCTAAAAGTCTCGGTTTTAAATCGGGTGTTTTTCAATTGAAAATAATGACACAAAACACATCAACTAGTGATTAATATTAATGTATAAAACAGCGTTTGCTACAAACACTCTTACTTCAGCACACCAAACACATCTAGATTCGTAGAATTTACCGAGGTGTGATGAATGTGCATAATACATTCACAGGTCTAAAATGTGACAATCGAAATAAAGACCGCCAATGACCCATTCAACAACCTATATTTTTAGTGTAACTACTGTCACAAAATGGCTGAAAACGCATCTTCCGTCTTTAATGCTCAATGTTTCACGGAGGGTGCTCTGTGCTAAATTTAGATTTGACTCTTCAGAATTATTAAATGTCCCGGTTTCTTCAAGGGTTAATCTGGTAACCCTAACTGCATGTCTTTATTTTGGCTTTAAATGTTATTTAATAAACAATTATTTAGACATTTATTAACATGTCAAATCCAAAATCAACTCTCCAGACCATCGGATGGCAATGATTTACATGGATAAGAACACCAGTGAGATTTATAAATTTAACGATATGATGCAAAAATGACTAAGTTCCATTCGCTATTGTAAAAGATATGATGAATTGAAAATTTCACAACATTCAATATTTTCTGCAGATGGTATAATCAAGCCAGTGTCACCTAAAAGTGTTGAGTAAAATCTTTTGATGTTCCTCTTTTTAATCTGGCTGTATCAAAGAATGGGGATTATCAACCATCGATATCCCATTTCAGTTCATTTAACACATTCATGCCGAACAAAAAACTATGTTACGTTTGATGGTGCACATGCTCAATGCATATTTAAGGTCTGCATCACTGCTAGGCGTGAATGACAAAATGTCACTCACTTAATATATAAATAAGACTTTTTATACATCTTAATGTGTTCTCCATTTCTAAGTATGATAAGATTTCAATTACACATATATATATATATATTATATCAAGGAGAAATTTTAAAAATTTGGTTTAAAACATGACAATATTGTATGTCCGCTTTCTAAAATAAACAACAATATATATTCAGGTGCATGTTAGGGAGTGATATAGCAAAATAACATATGATAATAAATACACTGCCCGAAGCTACAATATGATTTATTGCCTGTTCTCTGTGAAGTATGCCCCTAGGGATAAATATAGTGTTTCTGTTATTTGTGGAGACCACATGATATTTGCGTAAAACATATCTAATATAACACAAACACATATAAATATTACATTAAATAGAATGAAAATGCTTAAAATCATGAAGTTATAAAGATTTAATTGTTTCGGTACGTCACTGTATAATATATGGAATTTCTGTTTTTAATGAAAGATAATATACAAGGTTGACACCATGAAGGAAAAGGATTTGCAAAGATATTTTGTTTAGACAATTGCAAGAGACATACATGTAGTATTATTGTCTATGATCATAGTTGTACTAAAATAGAATGCAATACTATCATCAGGAACAACAATTAAATTCAACCGAAACTGTTTTAAGTTGTTAAATAACATAAAAAGCTACTGGAGTCCTATAAAATTTCAAAACTCTAAGATGCATTATGTAAGATTTTGATAAAGAGCTGACCGTTCTTTCTATAATAGTTCCAAAATAGATTATTCAAAATAATTATATTTACAAGTTATCACTGTTTGAAGTTTTGACAAGATGTGGTAAATATTGTTGTTTTTGCAATGTTGTATGTTAATCAAGACTGATTACAGGCTTGTCATGTGAATAAATGAATGAAGCCAAAATAAAACCCTGTAATAGCCAGATTTAGCTCTTGAATAATGCATTAAAATCCTTTGAGGAGCTAACATATATCTTTTGTTTTCCAATTATTTCAGGTCAGTTGGAAGATGGGAGAAAGGCCTGTTGAGAAGGTCATTTCCGGAGAGAAAGTTCATCTATTGGGATTAGGGTCAGAAATCTGCACCCTTGTTGAGATTTCCAAAGTTTCCAATTGGCTTGAATATAGACGTTTTCATCTAAATAACCTAGAAGGCAGGTAGACATTTTACACCAACTGCAATATCGGGACACTGTTTTAATTCCTGAATGTAGGAGGTAAAATGAATGATTGATTGATACTCGCCCACTTGGAACCAGCTATAAATGATGAAAGAATTGGTGAAATAAGTTTGGTATTGTGCGTAGGTCATAAGATGAGGAAGATGATCTAAGTCTACACCATTAATAAGATATTAATCATACTCATAGTTAGCTTTAGACTTGACTGTAGACATTTTGAAATTGACGGTCATAATTCCTAATCTGTTGGTAATATTGATGTAATAATTATTGATGTCGCAAATATCTCATCGGATTTACACCTTTTGGTATTTAGCCATGATGAAAAGGATTTCTGAAGTCGTTTGAGCTCATATTACAGTGTCTGTTGTCATTGGTATTTATGGCTGAGATGAAAGTCAGATGAAATATGTCTTAAGTTAAACAGGGATTGTCCTTCTCCTTGTCAAAGGCAACCTGTTGTCATTGGTTACATACATGTATCTACATTTGGAACTAAATACATCAGAGTTAAATAATTTCTATTCATGGTTATTGGAGGAGGGAGGGGATCTATATTTAGACACATTACATAATCTCCAACTTAAACAAGGGGTTACACCAATAAATTACCTGCAAAAGGTCATAGTATATTTATCTATTTCACGCCTTCTTGACCTTTACATGTTGAATAGGTGTCTCATGAAAAATATACAAGATACACCATGTACATGTCAATATAAATATCAAAAGCATATGGACGTATCATCATAGTTTTCCTCCATTTTAACTTCTAAGCTGCTTGATGGTTGCAAATGGCCATGGCTAACAGTTATTGTACAATAATGACATCATTAATTATGCACTTTGAAGTTGACATTGATTGCAGGTCTGTTTCATGGAGGTAATGTGAAAGCCTCCTTTTAACTCTGTAGAAGATGATTGACCTTTAATGTCATGTGCATTACAGGCCTTTGTGTGCTATTTCATGTACCGGTAGGCCTACCCATTTACACTAAATAGGGAATATTTTGTATCCAGAAATACTTCCAACACATTCATAGTCCCGATTATCCATTTTTGGATTTAAACATCAATGAGCGTTGATAAACATATTGGATGACATCGAGAGTTGATTATGATTTGGATAAAGTTAATTAATGTCTAATTATTTGTTTGTGTAACGTTTCAGGCCTAAAGAAAGACTTGCAATAGGCAGATTTAGCTCTTGTATAATGTTTTATGTTTTGTTCTTTATGTGTATGTTGGGGGGGGGGGGTATACTGCAGAGTCTAATTAGTTTAATATGGAGACCATAATAATTTAAATGTACATTTAGCCTTATCAAGAATAAATCATTTAATAAGTTATAAATTTTTAGCCTTGTTATACAGTGGCTTGCATAGTTCAATAACATGTGCAAGATAGGCCTACATAGTAACAGAAGATAAGATACTAGAAAATAGCTTTCACACCAACATAACTATAGGCAAAAACAGTTTGGTGATAAAAATACATGTAATTCCTACGAGATGCATCATTTCTCCTGAAAATATTGACTACTGCTCATATATAATTAATAATAATAATAACTACTTCATTAGAGAAGAGTAAAAGATTAGGCTGCAAAAGTCTTTCTACCATCCTGCCCTTCATGACAGTTCAATTCAAAAAGGTACACATGTATCAAAGCGAGCAATAAATTCACTTTCATCTGCAACAAATATATGCTGTTTGCAGTGTTTTATATATTCTCATGTATGTTTTCACTCCATATTAGAATGATGTTGTACAACTATCTCAGAGTTAATCCCCTGCCTCACATTTCATGAACCATAAAATGATCAATTCAAAATACGTTAACACATTCTTTATTTTTCTCTGCATTACCATTTGAAAAACTAAATTGAGTACATATTTACAAAACAAGGTGATATCCTCAGAACCCCCTTTATCAAAGCAACCCTACAAACAAAAATTAACAAAGAACATTTGAAGTGGGTTTTTTTCTTTTCTGATTACAAGTTTACCTTGAGTATAAAGCAAAATGTTGCAGAACCTAACATGTACATATAATATACTTGAAACTAGGCTATATTTGCTCAGTTGATGAATGAAACCCCTGTTGACATGCAAAAAATATAATTGAAATGAAAATCTTAAATGAGAAACCGGTTTCTAAATCTGTCAGTTTAAAGGTATTATACAATGGACCACTGTGGGTGATTTTACAATACTAGGCTACAATTTTGTTAGAAGAAATTGTCTATGCATTAAGAAGAAATAAATTCTTGGCAATAATAATAAACCAATTCTGGGGAAATATATATAGGACAAGCTTTAGGAAGCTTTGGGTTCCAACTGGAAACATTTTGGCCAGAGCTTCACAGCTAAGGTCTGTTTGTTTTAATCTAAAACATACTTTCAGTTTTACCGAACAAGATTAGAATATTTGACTATAGTCATGTTAGGTCTTAATAAATAACTTTGGTTACAAAATAAAATGGGGTTTAATGTCCTACTGCTGTGCTCCTAACCTGGGCTAATGAAGACGGACTAAAGGTGACAACATAATGTACACCTCCACTCCTTTTTCAAAACCTTTTTTTTCAGAGAACAATACTGGTCTAACCATCATCAGAAATTAAACCTAAATTTTTTACAATTTTCATGCAAAATATAAAAAGTCTTCAATATTCATTTTCAGAAGGAATTTTTAGGTAAATAAAAACAAAAAATATTTTCTTACAATATTGTATATATAACACAAGTAGCAAATATATGTTGTATATATATCGTCTTTGTTTAGCTTCTTATATATAACAATGCTAATCTTAATAAGCTATTGTATATAATCATGAATGGGTAGACGAAAATAGGATATTTTTGGAGACAAACAATGAGTCTTTAGTACTAATATTTATATTATTCATCTAACTATTATTAGTCACATAATATGACATAAATAAACAGTAAGAACAAGTATTTCATATGTACATGTAAGTTATTTCAAGCATAAAACCACAATATATACCACTTTGCTGAAGGCAGAAAACTGGACCAGGATCAAAACTATATAGTGCTTAGGAATAGGGTTAGGAAATTTTATTGATACAACTTTGCTCCAAGATGTCAATATTTTTAAGACATAAGAAATCTTAAGGTTTTTTTTATTATAACAAGGTCCCCAAGGGTTATTTTAGACCTCTCAATTTGGTAACCCCTTATGATTGAACAGAGAGAGAGAGAGTTTAACCTCCACTGGACACAAACTACAAGAAGGTAATTTTGGGACTAACATATATTTCAAGTTTATTCAATAGGAGGAAACTTGAGGACACACCTTGTCAGGTACAATAAGACTCAATGACAGACCTTATGATTCAATGCGCACACATTACCCATTCAGCCATAAAGACATTGTACAAAGTAGGATACTGTATCTCTGCTAGTACTTTGTGCAATAAATATTGAATACCCTGATTCCCTAAGTAATATTTTTAGCAAAAACCATTGTTTTTAGCATGAAGTTTTGTAGCTCATTTGATAAATTATGATTAACAACTTCTCCTTAGACATTTTCAAATTGCTCAAATCACAGAACTATTAATATACAGTCCTTAAATAGTTCACTGCTATTAATGTGACTTGTTGGTTTGGGGTGGTAGAAAGGGTTAACTAACTGAAGGCATGAGATACATGTAGGGTCAATCCCGATAATGTTTTTGAAAATAAAACTCTTTAATTTTGTGTTAAAATCCATAAAGATGCCCTACCTTAGGGCCGAGCAACTAACTTAATACATGTGATATGTTTTCAAACATCTTAAACCAGCAGTCTTCATCTTGAAATAGAGTCCAGTGTCCCAAACTGTATTATGTGGTGATTTGATAAAACCAGACTTTTATTTTATAAAAATAATGTGTCGGGGGAAATTTACCTTTTGTTATCAAGTACAGCACATGGACTATTCACTGTGCAGACCTCTAAAGGAACGGGAATCGATTATCGGGTCACCCAATGAAGGCTGTTTTAACTCTCACATCCAAACGACTCAATATTTTGGGCTGAAATTTTGAGTGAGGGTATATACACCATTCTTCTTTATTTTGGCTTTTAAATTTCATACAGACTCAGACTTTTATTTTTGAGTCTCTGTTCTATTTGGGACAGTCCCTTTAAGCTAGGGAACAGAAAACCAAATAAGAATCATCCTGGCTTGCAATGTTAAAGGGCCAATCCCGATAACTTTTTGGGGAATAAAACTGCTTAATTTTGTGTTAAAATCATTTAAAACCCATTATCTAAGGCCGATCAACTAACCCGATTTTTGTGATACGCTTGTAAATAACTTAAACCTGACAGTCTGCATCTGGAAATGGAGACCTTTGTATCATACAGTATCTGGATAAAACCAGACTTTTTTCTATAAAAATAATATGTAGGTAAAATTTACCTTTTGTTATCAAGTACAGTACATGGGTAATTCACTGTATAGACCTCTCAAGAAACGTAAATCGATTATAAGGTCACCAAATGAAAAAAAATGACCATCAATATTAAAAGGGTTACGTGTCCGGTTAAGCAATTTTGGCGTTCACGTCCAAATGACTCAATATTTTGAGTTGAAATTTTGAGACAAGGTACATGTATATACACCATTCCCCTATATTTTGGCGTTTTATTTTCATACATTCTCAGACTTTTATTTTTGAGCCTCTGTATAATACAGGACTGTCCCTTTAATAGTGTTTACTAAATAAATGTACATTTTGCATAGGCTTTTTTGTGCAACCCAGATATTATATTCTTCAAAGACTTAGCTCTTAGACCATCCACAAATATTTACTGAAAACCATAACAATTACATTTCTCCGCATTCATGTTCATGTACATCAAGATCGTCAAATGTTTAATAAAAAATAGACTTACTTAACCCTATGAAACGTATTGTTTAAATGTAAGTTATTGCTTTGAAAATGATATATTTATATATATATATATTGATCAATGACAATCAATATAGTGTTTATTATTTTCAAGATGTCATGTTAACTATTCTGGATGATTGATATCTACATGTACTGTATTCATAATAGAAAAAGATTTGACTTTAAATGTCCAATAAAACAATATATAATATTTAGATCAAGTTCAAATTAACATACAGTTATGTTTAGGAAACATTTGCCCAGGCAGCAGCCTTCTGCCTACAGTTCTAAACTGTCAACTTTATCATAAGATGTTAAGCATAAGGTAGCCTACGGTATACAGTACATGACAAATGTTTTAAGTGTACTTTTCTACAAATAAAATGTTGAATAATTGAATTCAAGAGGAAATCGTCTAAATCTGGAGGTCTTGAACAGTAATTGTAGTTATAATTGACAAGATGTCACTGAAGCTACATGTATACCTGGCATTTTGTTTTACTTTGTGTCGGAAATGTATTACAAATATCATAAAAATGAATGAAATGAAAAAGATCAGCACCCTGATAAAATGGCATAGTACACATCTATGACAGGAATTAAGCCTGACAGCATAAATGAATGCCTGACAATGCCAGTGACATGTGACTTATATCTAGGCTTATCCAAGAGGATTAGAAGGATGAGTTTCCAAATAATCGACAACTGGAAGATGAAAATGGATAGATGAAAAGCCCACTGCCCGGTCGAACTTATCCTAATATTCACACACAAAGAATTATTGTATATTAGTCTATAAGACACATCTTTTTGCAATGTTAACCAACTCGTGTCTTTCTGAAAAAAAAACAACAGCTTTGCCCTCCTTATCTTTTTAATATTGTGGGGAGAGGAAGGGGGGGCAGAGATATATATATATATCAAACTAACAATAATCATATTCAGGTGAAATGTATTTACAAACGTTTACTATGTGCTGGTACAACTCATCAAGTTAAAAAAAATTATTATACTAGATCCAGAATCGTCTTCACAATACAGGTATATACATGTACATACATATTTATCCAACTGACATTGTAGAGGTGCCAGAAACTAAACATATTCATTTATATAACGTTCAATTTAAACTTGCTGTTCAATGAAATCTTCTTTGGTTTGCATTGACTAGTGCAATACTATATGTAAGTATAATCTACCTTTTCAAACTTTAGGTAAAACAAGTGTGAAGTTTGGTATGTTAGTTATGAGGAGTGTTTGGTGGTTTTAGTACTATAACTGTTAGCTGTACGGTCTATATCAACATTGTGAACTAAGGCGTACTGAACACCTGAGAAGGGAACGGACGTTAAAAATGTGTCCTTACCTCGCTGTCTCTAAACGTCCTGATCTTCAAACAATATCCCCGTTTCTAAAATAAAACGTACGCTGTAACAATATAAGGTCCTGTAACATTTCAATTAATCTTTAGTCATTGATTAAAACATCTCCTTAAAGGTCCACTTGAAGCGTGTTTTAAACAGAATTTATAACACGGCCGCGAGGCTGTTAATAACGACCTATCACTGTCGCGGTTGAACAACAACTGGGCTAGTTAAATGCGTTTCTTTCTCTCTCGCCAGGTGAACCGCCGTCAGTATAACTGTAAACCCACAACATTCCAGACACGCATGCCTGCCTTTACGATTTGGAAAATGGTTGGATTTTTTCTTCTTTGAATGGTATTAATTTTCCTTTTATATAAAGACCCCATGACACAATTCTTACAAAAGGCATGCCTTCCGTAATGTATATATTTGGAAAGACTAAACTTTACCCAGCTTACGTTTAGTAAGCCAACACCGATTAAGTAGTTGACAAAGAAAGCTCCAGTGCACATTTTTTGAGGCTGGCCACTGGAATCACATTTTGCTAGAGCTCGGGTTCGTCATTGATAAAAAAAATGGGCAGTGTTAGTGCAAATAGCGAATTGATTAGCCCTATTTTATTCGAGAACAATTAAAAAAAACTAAAAAAAAACCCACAACAAATGACACCATTTAGATCCCAATGATGTAAGAAGACTGGTTTTTATTATATGAAACAGATCTCGTTTATTTGAACCTCGTTATCTGTTTAAACTAAAACGACAAACAATGTGAAGTGTGACATAATGGTGGGGGTACAGTATACTTCGCTCATAACCCGAAATAACCTAGGGCCGGCGCTGGTAACCAGTTCAACGCGCTATAATATGCCCTGGCAACTGGAGAAAACGGAGAACCAGACTTAATCCACAGTTGAAGCAAGTTTTATTTTACCATATCTGTTTTGTTTTTATATATTATATAGGCCTATGGATATTTACAATTGTATATTCTGGCACTATTGGCCAACCCTCCCCCAATAATATAAACACATCCCGACTTGAATTTTATTTGTAAGTATATCATATCTGTAAACTTAACTTATACTTGAAAAATGACAAATATTTTTTGAGTATTTTTTGTGACGTGGTTAAAAAGGGTAATACTATTTGCGCTTCAGATTTTAAGTATTGAAACAAAGCTTTGATTTCAAAACCGAAAGATTTACAAACAAACGAGGACTTACATTGGTAGTTAAAGCGATTATACAGTTATTTTTGTACTCAAGGGGTGCTTGGCCTAGCGTCAAGTTTTGTATCGAAATCTGCACTTCCTAATATGGGTGCCGATAAAAGTAATTATGTAACATTTTTGTTACTGGATTAACAGTCTTCTCAATTAGCGCAATTGCGGCGGATCGGTTACGAAATCAATGAAGCTTAAAAGCTTCAAGACCTCTATAATGTCACTTGGACCCAGAATATATAGTCTTCAGTCCACATTTCTTGAACTTTTGCTATAAGAATGGGGACATGTTTAGAGGGAGAGAGAGAGAGAGACATGGTTTTTATTTTATTACAACAATTTTCTTAGGGACCTGCAGCAATGGGAGGAAACCGGAGGACCCGGAGAAAACCCACGATGATGGACAGGCGACCCTACGCCAGTTGAGTCAATGACAGGCTTTATGATACAGCATGCACGACATTGCACGTGCTAACCATTCGGCCATCCAACCTCCCTCTTGGTGTTTAAAGCTACTACAAAATATCCCAGTAGAAGCATTGCTTAGACATTGAGTTCCTGTACTGAATTCAAAGAGTTAGATCTATATTCTTTGAAACATTGTCTTGTTCGATGTGTTTTTCTTTATTCACGACAAATGGCACCCGAAACCATAGAAATACACCAATAGTGTACATTTTTAAAATGTTCATTTTGTCTTAAATTTGGATATTTTCACAAAATAGCAGCATCAGTATTGATTGAAGTGAACCATTACTGAATTTCATTCGTATTCTTAAATTCAATTTTATGGAAAATATTGAGATTTAGCTTCTTTTATTCCAGTTTGTTCGTTAACTCACGAAACAACTCCATGGCATGGAAGAAGTTGACAGTGGTTGATCAGTGCTGGTTGCGAAGGATCCCAAGCTGTATCGTACCTAAAATGAAGGTCCGCCACTTATGTTCAATATTCTGGACGTAATTTAAAATAAATGTTAGACAACTTAGCATTTTTATTATGACAACAAGGGGGAGATTTACAAGAAGCCCTGAAATTTAAATTAATTAAAACGATACTATTACAATTGCTTTATTGATGTGTCACTTGGGAGGAAATAAAACAATTCATCTCTATCGCTTTTGTCGCCACAAAATTCGAATAGAATAACAATATTGATTTAGAATATAAAGATCGACCCGATACTTCAGCAGGAAAGATTAAGTTCATCACAATAACACCAATTTATTGGCAGTAGAAACAGTGTGACGTGGGTAATAAACAGATAGGGCTAAGTATTCACTACTTTGAGCTCAATTGAATTTATAGATAGGAAATGAATGGAGTTCTGATAATAACTAACGTTTACTTTTATGGTCACACAGGCTATGTTATATAATAAGAAAATGAAATGAAATTAAATAGGGTTTAACGTCATACTGTTCTTCTCCTACTGGGCTAATGAAGACTGGTATACGCCATACAGTGTGTTATGAGGAGAAATTTGCCCGGGCAACGGCGGTATGGCCTACTCTTATATCGAATTCAACTGCCGTGGGATCTTTTATGTGCAAACCAATGTATACACGGGTTTTCGTCTAAGGCATAACGACTACACAGTCGTCCTTGTCAGGGTAAATCACGTCAGAAATTCCCGATGAACTTTCCCGGCCAATACAGGGATCGAACACGCGGCCTCTTGGCAAGCGAGCCAGCGCCCTTCCCACTTAACGACCGTGACAACCGATAAAATAAAGAGAATTGGCCGAAGAGCGGGGTGGAGTGGCCAAGTTGTATAGAGCGTTGCCTTTCGGTCTACTGTGTGTGCTTAAAAATGTGGCTTGGAGACGGAAGCATTCTCAACGTTTATTTCCACAACGGATCGGCGATATCACCGTCGGCGGAAGCGTACGTTAAGCACTAATAGAAGAAGCGGAAGAGCGGTGTATCCCGTTACTCGTCAGAACAACGTTATTCAGAGTTAAAAATAAACAAATTACTAACGTTAGTACCGACCGGGATATTTTTGTGTCGAAAATATTGTGATAGACTTGGACGAAATAATTAGCGGCACTTGTATTCCCATATGAGAAGTATCAGAAATCGTGTTTTTTTAAAAAAAAAAAAACCCTTATTTTGTGATAAATTTTTATGTAAACAAAATACTATATAAGTATACAGTATACAGGATAAATTAATGTTAAATAACTTAATGCACATATTTCTTCAGGAATGTAGTCTAAATAAAACTGACTATTTAAACAGTAAATCTACATATTTGAAAATATGACACGAGTTATTGTCTGGTGGATATTTCATGCACGTATCAAAACATCAAAACAACACTCGTCATCTATGGCACGTACAACTTTTGTTTGAATTATTTTGGTTGTATCCAAACCATTTGCACAATTCTATCCAGATGTAAGTATTGTAAACATTAGAGCCGTGCATAATGTTACCTTTAAACCCTTGTAAAATGTGCATGACCTGGTACGTGTATATGGCACTATTAGTCACTCATCTAAACATTTTCATAATTGTCACGGAATAGTTTGTCTTTTTTATAGACATCATGGTATAGGTATTTATATTTAAAGTGATGCTCACCAATGTCTGCGTTGGTGTATGATGGGTTTCAAATCCCATCTTTATTTATATAAGATTAATAGAGAAATGTTAATTCTCTCGCAGTACGCCACCCTTTTTGATATTCGGATGTGCTAAATGACATCGATATTGAATTATTGTTTTTAGATCGTCAAACTTTTGATATCTGTAGAAGTAAGTTC
Source organism: Patella pellucida (assembly GCA_917208275.1). NCBI lineage: Eukaryota > Metazoa > Mollusca > Gastropoda > Patellidae > Patella > Patella pellucida. Next base: position 68,087,705 of record OU795036.1, read on the forward strand.
CGTGCTAACACATAGGAAGAAAAAGCAAAACTTTATATTGGTCGTTACTGATACACTCTAAAAGCTATCATTATCACTGTCTCATAATAGTAAATTTGGAAATGAATTGGGAACACATGTAATTAAATGGCATTATTATGGTTATTAGGATACGGACACAGCTGGACTTATCACAAGTTTGAACTTAAGATCCCCAAACTAAGAAATAACGATCTTACTGCGCCATTTTTAAGATATAAAAAGCCTATTTGATCAGGTATTTATATTGTCGTAAAATAAGCCTAGCCATTCGATCGTGATACTATAATCGTCTTTACCTAATATTGAGTAATACTCACTATTTATTATACGACGTTGAAATTTTGTGCTCAGTAATTTTATCATATTGGAAATTTTCGCCTATCGCTCCTACAATTTCGTTCGAAGACATTATTTTAGTGTCTTTATATATACATGTATATAGCGTTTCGATTAACGGACGCCGGAACGTCCGAGGAGAACAGGGTCAGGTATATATGGACATGGCATGTCTTTATTCCAATAATTAGCTTGTGTCTTTAGAATATCAGTGAGACGGGCGATTACACGTCCTTGTCACGTACAGCCGCTAATCTGTTAGGCCGCAGAGTTAATTCATATATGTTTTATTATTTCCTTGTTATTTAACATTCCACTTAAGGAATTCGAGAAGGATTGCGAATCGTGAGGTATATAATATATATATTTTAAAAAAAAACACATTGATATATAGTATAATAAAGTTCTTCCTTGTTATTTTACATTCCACTTAAGGAATTCGAGTAGGGTTGCAAATCGTGAGGTATATAATATATTTAAAAATAAAACATTGATAATATATGTTTAATACAGAAGTGTTTCCTTGTTATTTAAAATTCCACTTAATGAATAAGAGAAGGGTTGCATATCGTGAGGAATATAATATATATATTTAAATAAAACATTATAATATATGTTTAATACAGAAGTGTTTCAGATTATATCGCCTATAATAATCTCTCCTATACAAGTGTTTTAGATTATGTGTCTTTCCCAGATATGAATTTCCAATTTCTTTCCTCCTAATTTATTCTTTTGGCATTTTGATGGTACTAGAAAAGATTGACACAAGTATATTATTACACATTTAACCCCAAACAACTAATGAGATGCACTAGACTCGTCTGTTGAGCGGTTATTGATGAGATTCAAGAAGCCCAATAAAGATAAAATAGGTGATTCACAAGGTATAAAGCAGGGGTCTATATTTCCCCCCCTCTTTTCAATGTTTATCACCAAAGACTTTGTTGAAGGTGAAAAGATCACAATTGACACGACAAAGGGATGAAATAGATAAGGGCATAGGTAACTAGAGAAGATTGATTTTGTATGTTAATGGTTTTCCTTCTAAGTACGATATTTTACACCCATTTTGATGCATAAAATATAAAAAGTTTTAAAGATATCTGATAAGCAGTGACAACTCATTAACAGAATCGCTCGTCGTGATAAAGAAGTGATATCTAGTTATATATTTGTTTTAAATTCCGAAAAAATTTATTCACCCAGAACCTATTTTTTTTACCTGCTCTGAAATCTAAAGTTTTAATAGATGAAGTCATAACATACACGCTGAAGTCAACAATATTAGAATTTTGTTAAAGAAACTAATCGAAAAATTACAATACAGTTAGTATAAATATATTACACAGTTCAGTAACTGACGTTTCGACGAGATCTTCGGCTTCAAAGGGGATTATGGTTGATATGTCTTCCTAATTGAAGTGATAGAATGTGCTTAACGTCCACAGACAACACAAATTATGCAATTTCGGGACTAACAAATGTTATATCAACCAAAAGAAAACACATCTTGTTACGTTCCGGCCGGAGATCGGAACTACGACACTGGATTCTTATAATCTATAGCCCCTGTGCTATGTAGACCTCTCAGCTACCCAAGCTACCGGATACCGAAGTGTTCACCCTTTTATCTGTGTGTTCTGATGAATTAGACGTTTAACATAATATTTATTCATTTGTGTAAATTGTACGGCGTATTATATATTATTGATACGAACTTAAAATTTAACCCCGGATACTCGCTTACTTAACTTTTTAAATGAATTTGGTACCACGTAGATTTCTTTCAAACCAACGACGTCACGCTTTTTTAAGTAAAAATATGTTCGCACGCCGGTGTCATACCATTAGCTTTTATAACTGAGATAACTATTTTCGATGAGATCTAATCATTTAATCAAGTAATTGGTGGGTTATGCAAGAAAAACAAACCTGTTTAGGGTGGCGATATGCGCCTGCTTTGTTTAAAACGAACCCTGGGGTTATTTTATTAGAAAGAGAAGAATCAATTAAAATTCATACATAATTTTCTCATATATTTTTAACAAAACATACACCACCGATGGTGATAAACAGATAAGCTTGACTTTTATCCTACCATTTTGTAAAAAAAAAACCTTTATCCTACCATTTTGTAAAAAAAACCCCAACGGAAATGGATAGATTTAAATCTATCAAAATATAGCTTATCTATGAAATGCGCCGAGCTATCAGGGGAGCTCGTGATGCCAATGGGAAATTCCTGGTTCCAACTGGTTGTGAGCCTTTTCATAGTTTTTCCATTAAAACTTTAAGCTGGAAATTGTATTTTTGAAGACTTCAGACATTTGCATGCATTACGTCAGTTAAATACCAGGGCACGAGATAAATATATAGCTGTAAAAGGACCCCCTCACCTCCTCCACAACACTTAAAACACCATCGCTAAAAATAATTTATTTTTGTAAAACAAACACCCAAAACCCCAACATAATTTCCTTCCTAAGGTATTCGACGGGATATTCAATACGTCAGAGACAAGAAATTTATTGTTGCTATCGTATTCAGCGTTGACATTGGTATTTCTGTGGTCGGTCTTACATAGAAAACATAATCAAATCGTCACGGAAACTCTCTGCTTATCAACCCGTGACAGCTGAATTCAACGGGTTTTAAATGATAGTGGTCCGTCAAACCTGCAAACACGCCTAAACACTTTATCACCACACGAGTTACCCCCCTTCTATCTACCCTTCGAATCGTTTCATTAGCCCTGTTAGAATTTATTCAAAATGAAATTGTTTAGTTAAATAATCTGCAGGCCTGTGAAAGAAGGCTTTATCTATCAGACTATGTCCATGTCGTCATATACATCCCCCGCCCCACATAATTAGCATTTTTATAACTGAAATGGTATTTTATTAAATTTTGTATTAAACTGTTTTTGTAATGGGATTGGGAATGGGTGTGTGTGTGGTGTGGGGGGGGGGGCAGTGTTTAAGTGGGTAAGGCGCTGGCTCGCTAGTCTGGAGGTCGGGTGTTCGATCCCTGTATTGGTCGAGAAAGTTCATCCAGATTTTCAGTGATGCAGGAGTCTAGTCGCACGGATGAGACTCATTGGCGTAAAAGATCCATTGACTTGACAGTTGGAATTCGATATAAGAGTACACTGTGTGGCAAATGCCCAGTTCGGAGCAGAACACAAGGATGTTAAACCCCATTTCCTTTTCATTTCATTTCGGAAGAGAGTGTGTAAACATTTGCCCTGGCAGTTCAAATTCGAATACTGACTTCCAAGAGATCTTTTCTGTTATTTAACAATTCGTAAAGAACAAACCAATTATCATTCTGATCGACATATAGCAAAACGTTAACCTATTGCGGTAAAATCCCAAGGTCTATCATTCGATTGTCCGATTGAACGTAACAAGTTATAGGGTCAGGGTCGCCTTCCAACCTCTTGGGTTTTCTTAGGGTCCACAATTTCCTCCCTCTACCGAAGACTCCGATGCGCTAGCAAATTATTGAAAAAAATTGAACCATGTTAGTCCCGGTATGACCTAACTAGTGCCGGGTAGACATTAAACACTATTTATCTCTCTATCTCCTTTCTATCGTTGTCAGTATACGGGCATACGTGTTTGATCAACATTAAAAAATTGAAAAACAACATTAAAGTTTATTTTACCCTTTAATACAATATTTATTATTAGTATTATTATTATTATATACAAATCCCATAAAATACAATATAAAATAATATTATTACAATTATTTATAAAAAATATAATTTGATTTGTCTAGCCTAACGAAACGATTACACAACGCATGTAAACTGTATAAAACAGCACTCACTTGTTGCTGTGCAAGGACATGTAAGGGCCGTCTATAAACCTTTCCTGTGTTCTCTGTATACATTATATACATCATAAACATAACAAATAAACAAACAGTTTATTAATATAACAAAACGAATATTGAACATATTTTCACCAACAAAAATTATAATGCTTTTCAAAATTATAGACATAATTCTGAACATTAAAATGACAAGACCTCTCTGATTTCGTTTAAAATGACATTGTTGATTTCATTGTTGAATTGTTTTGTAGGATGACATTCTGCCTTCTGTGTAACTTTTACGTCAATAGATAGACCCAAAGCAGGTGTTAAGATAATTATAACCGATTTTTTGTTCGGCTTTCGACGATTTAAACCAAAAATGTCTACTTCCGCTTAATCATTCCGAAATAAACCCTGAATCATACAGTTTGCCAATCACTAATCGAATAACAAACAAGCTAATTTAATAAAAAAAATATATACGAAATCAAAGAGGTTTAGTCCCATTAATAATACTTTTGTCACAGTGAATACGAAAATAAGGCTCTGCATTAGCAGATTATTAGTCAGCAGATTATTAGGCATCTCAATTATGGAGCAATTACAATAATATTCAAAGCATCCCTCATTCTCTGGGCTTTTAAACGTCAAATGTACGATTAAATTTAAGTCCAACAGAGTTTTTCATTTGAACGATTCCTGTTGTCTGTATTAGTCCAATGCAAGAGTAGTTTCTGACCGATGCTTTTCTAAATGTAGATGCATCAGATTTCGAATAGAATTACGAGAATGTAGTCTGTGTTTTGGTCATCCATATATAATATGATATTATTATGCATTATTGCACAGTGTTGATTATGTTATTATTAAACACATACGTATGTTTAGTTACGTAGAACTTTCACACAGAAACTCACGGAAACATCACAATTATCTTTTCTTGAGCCAATGGACTGTTAACGTATTGCGTCTGGTTAGATGCCAGTCAAACCACTTCTTATCCATATTTCAATCAAATCACTGACCTTTGGAAACACATGAGTGATCCAGTCATATTCTGTTTTGTTAACTGGACCGTTAAATTTATTTGCACCTACCAAGAGGGAGCGATGAGTTTCTCCGATGAACAATTTTACAGGCAACGAAGCCGGTCTTAAAAAAAATTTATAAAAGTTTCAATATTATGAAATTGTTTAGTTATAAAATAACTTCACGAATTTGAAACACACTATATATGGCGTAAACTTGATAAGGCGATTTAGCAATCTATCGTAATGGCGGTGGCGGTGGAGGGGGTGGCGGAGCAACAGGCATAGAACTAGAATTCGGCACCCCATGATTCATCACAGAATCAAATGCTGCAGACAAACTTCCGGGTTCATAATCTAGTTCCGGCTCATCTCTCGGGATGATTTCAGGGGCTTGTTCTGTAAATTGTACGGCACTAGGCCTTCTATTCTCTAGATAGCGAGATGGAACACTGGCACTGTCTGAATCATAACCGTCAGATGATCGAGATGGTGGTCGTCCTGGAAAGAGAAAAAAGATGTCCTTTAAATTGTATGTTATTGTAAACCAAGGGTCCAAGGAGTTTAGTACTGTAACTCGCTTGTCTATAGGACTGGAACCTGTTGAAGACGTTCAAGAAAACTGCGTGCGCAGTGCTTATTCTGATAGGCAACATGGACAATGGGGATACCACAAAGGCGTATATTGGGACATTTCATATATTATTATATTCGACTTCTTCCCCGAAGCCACTGAACGTATTCCAAACATATTTGACAAGTATGTTACTTGTTAATTACAGTTAGGCCGTTTCCCTACATTACTTACCACCACCACCCACTTTCCGATAAACCGTGATACGGTGTCAACCAGTATGCGACTTGTGTGGTGCCTATTTCGATCAGTTCAGATATATGTATGCAGTCCCATGGCGGAGGGTCAAATGAAATTTAGACCCTTTTGGCTTTTTCTTTTTTTAAACAACTCAATGCACCCAAGTCACATTTGGTAGATTGAATGGCAATGTTGCTTGAATGTCATTTTATCTTGATATTTTAAGTTTTAACTTACCGATGCTACTGGTATCCGATGCCGGCCTTTGTCGTCTGTTTTTGATTTCTGCAATTACTGCATTGTGTAATGGTGATACTCCTGGCATGGGAGACTTTTTGACATGGGATATGCTGGGTGAATGTGTGCTACTTTCTGATGGTTTATTTAAATATTCACTAATATCGCCATCTACAGGAGTTATAAGACCTGGAACGGGGGTAGGTGGTCTATGAACGGCACTGATGTAGCTTGGTCTTGAGGGGTCAGGGATGGTTGGTGGTGGAGGAGGAGCGGGGGTTGCAGGCATACCTGGAGTTCTTGGAGTTGACTGCAAGACGTCAGGTCCAGAGTATGGTGAACGAATTACACCCTGTCCATCTGAGATGGATTGAGCGTCGAATTCGGGTGTTGGTGGTCTTGGGCTTACATATGGTTCAATAGATGATTTGTCTTGTCTTGGTGGATACACCAAGCCAGTGTTATTTCTATAATCTGCTGTTGGTGTGATGTATTCGTCTCTCGGCGTTTCATCTCGTATCGTTGAAGGCATTTCAGTGATAGATCGAGGGGTTAAATAATCTTCTCTAGGTGTTTCTATAGGCTGATTATCAACGTCATCATTTTGATTCCTGCTATACGACCTAAAAGCACTGTTATGTGATAGCGAAGATGGTGGCACTATGGGAACAAACGTGGACTCGTTGTGAAGGGAATGCGTTAAACTGTGTGGTCTTGGTGGTGGCTGTGCCTCAAAATTTGACGGGTTGAGAATTATGTCCCCTGGCTGAGCTACTATTGTGTTTTCTTCAGATCTGTTTCTGCTGTTACTCCGACTTCTCGCGCGAAGGTCATCTTTTGACCCCTTGTATCTATGGTTACCACTTTTTCGATCAGGATTGCGTTCATATTTTCTATCACGTGATTTAGATCGTGACCTGTCGCCGTCTTTTCTAGATTTTACTCTGTTTCCATTTTCATCTTCGGACGAATCGAAATCAATCTGAAAAAAGACATCAGGTAAATTAGTTTTACAGCCATAACGAATATCTAAATGATATTTTGGGTTGCCTGTGATATCATTAATGGTGGAATACAACATTTAATCTTACCACCAAACTAACATTATTGCTTCGGATTGCTTTCAGTCTGATTAAAACACAGATCCAATTTCGTTTAGTTTTTATTTTTATATTTCAAAATATCGTTTTTTACTTGTCTTTACTACTCTTGGAACTGGAAGACTTGTTATTAAACCCGCGTTCTGCATGAAATAAGTGGTCAGCCAATCAAATGGTTTGTCGAATCGAGCGTTTGACCTTTTTTTCACGGAACTGTGGGTAGACATTACCAGTGATAGAAATCAAAACAAAGTAAAAGTAGATAAAAAACCCTCCCACTATAATTTGATAGATCTACATGTAGTGTAGGCCATCGAAAGTATACAAAACGAAAATAAATATTATAGATCTATATTTTAATTAGATTGTTACTTTATGAATTAGTTTAATTTGCTTATGAATTAGTTTAATTTGCTTAATGAATTAGTTTAATTTGCTTTATGGATTAATTTTAATTGTTTATTTTTACATATTTACAAACTACGGTGGGGGTGTTTATGTTGACGAGGAGCTCACAATATAGTGTACGTGTGCCCATAGTAGATTTGTAATTATACAAGAATATACTACTTTGTCTTAGAGACACAAGTAATTTACATCAAATGTGAAGAAATTTCTAATAGATGGCACTATGTTTTATTTATGTTAAAATAATTAACTTCATGTTATAATACAGAACATCATATAACATCATAAATCAATAAAGATTAGAACTAACTGGTCTTCCATCAATTTAAATGATTTATAAGGCTTCTGACGAAATGACTTCCTACCAATTTTAATAAGCTCGTATTGATTGTAAACAAACTTACCCTTTCTTCAGCACTGTGTAGTTCTCTGTAAATAAAATAATACCCATTTAATATTCTACAGTAATCATTTTAAAACATGAAAAGCTTTTTTCAGTATTGTGTGTTTTAAAGATATTTTCTAAATCAATGTATCGATAAGAAAGTATTTACGTATACAGCTACATAATATTTCTTTAGTAAAACTAACAACAAAACTGACTACTTACTTTATTTTTAAAGAACCAGTTATATGTCCATTTGCTATAAAATAAAAATAAAATATTAAAGGTTATAAGATGGTAATACCCCGTTTAAATTGACCCCATTTTTAATTATTAGCCAATCTATTCTTTAAACCTGTCTGTCTCTAAACACAGTTTAAACCTGATTAAATCTAAAACTTAATATTGATATTATTACATTTCACATTAAATAATTCTTCTAAACATAACAAATAATTACATTATCAAGCAACCGTTTTGCTGTAAATAAAAGTAGATGGTGGGCAAAGATTTGCCGAATCCCCCCCCCCCCCGCCCACCCAACTAATTTCCTATACAAAGTAAGTAAGTAAGTAAGTAAGTAAGCAAGTAAGTAAGTAAGTTGTATTGCATAAAAACGCCCATAAGGAGCAGCATACAATTACAAGTACAGAAATAATATAAGTAGTAGAATCCCAAGTGAAAACTACGGCAATCATGATTATAAAAGGTCAAAATGGCCAATCGCGCTATAACTAGTCATAAGAGCGTAGTCTTACCTTTAGATGAACGACGATTTTTAGCTCTCTCCTTTGTTGTAGATCTAAGACTACCAATGCCCTTTTCATCTAAGTACATAAATGGACCTCTGGGTTCGTACATGAAAGGCATACCAGCGGGCATCAACTGTTGTGGTTCTCTTGGACTTCTGACAGTATAGAACGTCATAGGTGGTCGAGGACGAGCGGTAGGCCCATGCGACCTAAATTTCATGGTCATGGGAAACCGTTGATACCTCGGTACCGCGCCATTAACCGGTACCATGATATCCAGTGAATCTTTTTCATCTTCGTCATTTCTCCTTCTGTGAAATAGAAAAATTAATTTGTTCAAGAAATAGTGTATTTAAAAGACATGCAAGATCAGCAATATTCGAATTCGGTTGTCTCCCCTTGATCATACGTTTACGAACCAAAATGGAAAGTGGGAGAAATGGGGGTTTAACGCACATTCGACACAAACTAGGTCATTTTGGCTTTTTAATTTTATTTAGATAAATCGCTTGGGCGTAGGGGTCTTTAGCTGTGAGAGGAAAACGGAGTACCCCGAGAAAACCCACGAGGTTGGACAGGCGACCTTAAAAATGTTGGAGAATGCTGCAAGTGTAGTCGTGTAATTTGTTGAGCTTACATAGGTTGATACATGATACAATTTATGCACTACGTCCCCAGTGTAAGCTCTGTAGTCTTTATCGTCCAATATTTTAACAAATAGTAGGGCAAAGACTTCTTCAATCGAAAGAACCGCTACCTAGATTACAAAGAATGCCGATCAAAAAGAACAATCAATATATATATATATGTTTAAATCGTTTTATGGTATGTATCTATGAATTGCTACATGTATATAGATTGTCACTTGTCTCCGTACCTTTGAAGTCCATCATATTAAAAAATATACTGTGGATTTAACAAACACTAAATAGTTCTAGAAATATAATGTAGACTTACCTGACAAAACAATAAATACTTATAGAAATAAGAGCCACAATCAATAATCCTCCCGCTACAACCCCTGCTATTACTAATCCCGTTAATCCTTCCTCTACAGCCATAACACCTGAAATGTACAAAATTATATATGTAATTTACGTAATTTCACCTGAAAATGATACAACTGATTAAAGTAATTATTTATCACTAACTCCAATTCAAAGTCTTTGATTTCAATAAGGCTAACAGTGTCTTTTCTTGTATTTTTGTCACCATCAAAGCACGTATAAAACTGTGCGCTATCACCAGGAATAATGTTGTGGTGAAAGTATAACTTATATAATACAGCAGATTGTATATAGATTTATGAAAATTGAATTTGATTACACAATGAAAAGGCAACACATATACAGTTATATTAAATAAAGTTATGTCAAATGACATTAAAAATGTCGACTCAAACGGAGTAGCCTAAACAGATTGTATAGATTTATGAAATTTTCAATACACATAATATTTCATATATCTAATAAAAGGAAATGAATGATTGATATATTAAAATACTGTGTTATTAGAATATTGTGTTAGAGAAGTTATATCTGCGGCTTTATTAGGGGCGTACTGGGTGCAGGGTAGGCAGGGTAGGTGGTGTTTGTAAAAACAACAGAAACTGGAAATTGTTGATAACAATCGAATCCGGTGAGATTTTTAGCTTGGGGATAGGAATTGGTGTGACTATGTGCCCTCTGTTCCGAAAAGAGCCCTCTCAATGTCCGTACATGCACCATTGATCAAAACTCCTTGTTCATTGGCTTTAGTAGAGTGGACGTTAAACCCCATTTCTCTCTTTCTCTCTCTCCCTCTCTCTCTCTCTCTCTCTCTCTCTCTCTCTCTCTCTCTCTAATTTCTGGCCGATTCAGGCAGTGGACAGCATGTTTATGTTTACTGTTTATATAACACCAGATACCATTTCTAGCGTTTTCGCAAACTAATAATTTATGTTTTACTTTTGTAAATACACAGGTACGCTCGAATAACGTTCATATATTTTTAATAAATGGACGTCTCCTCAAATAACCAAACAGCATGCGGTTTACTATTGATGGAACATCTGACATCACTTCACAGAGCTAACACAGTGCAGAGTAATAAAGTTCAAGTTGTTCTGGTGTTAAGAAATGCAATGAAATAGGGTTTCACGTTCAACTGTTTTGCTCCGATTGGACTAATGAAGACGGCTATACGCCATACAGTGTGCTATGAGGAAAATTTTGCCCGCCCTGGTGATAAGAGCTATAATATTATTCTTTATACAATAGACACGGTAATTAGGCCATTGTCCTCACTTCTACGTGTTTTAACCCTTCAGGTACAAATTACTATCATGTTAAAAATTCCAAACAATAGAGAGAAGAGAACATGACATTATGTTAAGATAAGAATAAAATATATAGGACAAGCTATTGATTAGTTTGGCCTAAGGTATCGCTACCGGTAATTAAGGTGCCATGATAGGTAATACTGATCACGACATATCTATCTTAATAATTCATTGTCTTTACCTTGATAACTATATTAGACATGGCCAAAGGCAGCATATGTAAAATAACTTAAATAATAATATATACTAATCTTTTTACAAATAATAATTCAAAAGCTAAGTTTTAGAATTTAGTTGTATAGCAGAACTTATAACTTAAAAATATAGATTCCTTAATTGGTATATTCAATTTATCCCCTCGACTCAATCGGATTATTTGTAAAATAAATGGGGAGGGGGTGAGATATTAATAGAAAAGTGTGTGTGTATGGGGGGGGGGGTAATCAATGGATAAAAAATAGTACATGACTGTTAAAAACATACGCAGAAGGCATACCACATTGAAATAATAACAATGCATACCACGTTGGTATAATAGCAATGCATACCACATTGTTATAATACCAATACACAACAGTGATATAAAAAAAACCCATATAACACCAATTCATTAGTAAACGCGATAGACCGAATGATCTAGATTAAATTAAGACGGTGTTTGTATAGTCTGCATTATGTTTGAGTATGAAAAACAGGGTAATAGGCTGAAAGTTGTACGTTATTGACCTCACTTATCTAATCCCTATATATCCATTAGGCCAAAGATATAAAATATGGGTAGATCATAATATAAATCGTTGAAAGGGGTGGATAAATCAGATATAACATTTTCGAAATATTTTTCACAAATAAATGACAAAAATTATATCGACATTTTTTATTTGCGAATTTAAGTGACTAATTATTTGATAAATTTCTAATGTGATTTAATCATTTTTTTCTAGTCTATAGGTAAATGAATAGTATATGTAAAATGTAAAAACAAAAAGAAAATAAACATAGAAGGCACAGCCCCTTCCATAGTCGCCCACATTTTTTAAAGTGACATTCAACCATGTGTATCAACATTATTTTAATATGAATAGAGTTATGTACACCTGGGGTCTATTGACGATATGTCACATATAATATAATGAATTACGTCTCAATGAATATGTCAATAAAAAGTTATTTTTTAAGAAGTGGGTTAACGTAATGTGACATGGTTATTTTTATAACAGTCCGTAGGTCCGTCCTAACGTAAACTCCCAAATTAACTTTCCAGTGTCTGTGAAAGATACCTACAATCTGACTGATAAACAACAATTTACACGCAAACTTGATACATGGCTGCATTTTCGGTAGGGCCACAGATACACCCAATGTCAAGATATTGCTGATTTGGTGTTCAATTGTCGACAGATTCGGACAAAAACGAAATATTTCAAAACGAACATTATTTTAATCGACTAATATTGACCTAAATCAGACAGGTTTTGCTCCTTTAATGTAAATCAATTTTAATATTGTATTGGCTCAGTAGGCCTTTTTGTAAGTAAGACAATAAGTCAACTCGTACTCAACAATTAAAATAGTTTTGTTAAACCTGTTAGTCTTAATCTTAGTATAACCTTCACACACATAGCGGTATCTTATATGTACGTGTGATTATGACCACCCTGTGTAATATTCCATGGGTGTAATTAACAAGGGGGGACACCATATTGACACAGGATTCAACAACACGGATCATAACCACTATCCAAAAGAACCAGATCAATTAAATGGCGGTTTGTGTTGACTTGTAAGGCAATATCACAGTACTTAAAGCCTCTTTGACAGGTACGTGTTGAAGAGCTTGTGGTATTTGAAGTGTTCATACGATAGAACAAGAAGATTATACTCCATGTAAGACAAGTTTTACAAGAGATCTCACTTAATATTATATAAGATGTCATTCGTTGTTCTCTGTTTGATACTTTTGTTGTCAAAAGTCCCCCAAAATGTGTCATCTCGCGTGTTGTTATGTGTTGTTATGTAAATGGACACAAGGTGTAAGTAAAGTGTGAATCTGTTTATTTTCTGAGAGAGAGCAGCAAAAGGAATGCCACATGTCGCATAGTGACGTGTTGTCAAGAAATACCTTTCTGTAGGCTATTAAACGAGAGAAGAGAATATTGCCCGGGTAGAAGCAGTTCTTTGAATTCCAACCGTCACGGTGTAGATGTACCACGATTTTCGCCCATTCGCCAAACGAAAACCATTTTCCCTGTCTATGGAAGCCCGTTGCGGCAATTATTTTTTTCCCTGTAAGGAAAAGCACAAAAAAACGAGACCCCCTGAACTCGTGGGCATGTACATAAATAACTCTGTTATCGTATGTCTACTGGTTGTCGTTTAGACGTTCAACTCCATTTCATTTGCTATTGTTTGTTCAGATGTTATGCTGTATGTTACGTCATATTATACCTACTAATGACTAGTGTACGCCTAAAGATGTGATTATTAGGTAGTAAATGTATATTTTTGTGTAAAATTTCTTTAATAGCTATTAACTTGTCAACCATAATAATTGGAAAAGGCGTGGTGATCTGTCAACATTTTGTACTGCTGGGCATATATTCAATTAATCCTACACAACTGCGTATATTTCTTTTTTTTATTCATACTTAATACATCTCTTTTGTGCCCACAAGTGGATTATAATCGTGATAAGTACATAATAAGAGATGGGTATGAACTAATTTCCCCTTCTTCCTGTTTGGAAATCAAATTAAGATAAACCTCAAAATAAAGTAGTTTTACATAGCCGTCATTCCTATATGACAGGTTGGCAATGAATTGTTTTTTTTAAATGAAATTATTTAAATTAGGATACGATGTGTAGAATATGCATCTGACAACAAAACGCGATGGCTCAGTGAGTAAGACTTTGATTTGCTAACCGGGTGTTCTCGGGTTTTCTCCCGATGTTGTCCGAGAATGTTCCTCGGGATTTACCGGTCAGAGGTGAAGGGCGGGGCGGAGGCCTTAGAAGGAACATTGTCTAGTCGGTCGGATGGTACGAAAATCCGAGGTCCGGGGAAAATTGTCACTCATAGGACGTTAAACCTCATTTCATTTCCTTGTCGGCAGTGCCGGATTTAGATTAAAATAGACTCTATGCTATGGGGACGATTAGAGTGAGGTGGAAATGTGATTTAAACATCATTCTGCGAAGCCGAGTATGATGATGGATGTTTAAAACCACAGGCTTATAACAAAAATAGTATACATCTTGTCCGGTGGCACCCTATATATTGAGGGCCTTGGCTTAAGCCTATAGGTATTTGACACCGCTTAACGGCGATTAGTAGGACCGTAAGTTGTCCGCGTTTACGATACTATGATTACTCCTAATGGTATGTGATAATTCTCTAGTCGGAGGTAAAATAGAACCTTTCTTCGCTGTTAGTAGTGTTTTCCTGTAATAATACTGTTATTTACTATTAAAACATCTCTGTGGACATTATAAAAACTTAACTGTGAGGTATTAGATCCTGGTTATCACCTTTCCTTTCAGTAACAATAATAAAACGGGAAGCTTTATTGTGATAGCCCAGGATGTATGAAATTCAGAGCCGGATTAAGATTTTTCTAGATAATGTGAGACCTATAATATATGTAATTCATCAGGTATTTATACGCACCGAACACATTATTTCTTTTTGTGGTAGAGTGTTCCGAACACATTATTTCTTTTTGTGGCAGAGTGTTTGTTACAAATATGTATACAGTATATTAATTAGAAGCTTTTTAAAATAGATAATTTAGAGCACATATAAACATTGATTTACAAACAAAAAAACTTTTCACTAAATATTTGGAGGACCTCCATCGTGTACGGAGTCCCTGGGCATGAGTAACTAAGACCCTATTCGGCAAACCTCAGCCGACTCTTCCCTACATCTAGCATCGACTATATAAGTCCGCCATTACACATGTACTTCCAAGTTCCCTAATTACCAAAAGTGTTTTTGGCTGAAGTAATAAGGAAATAAATTGGGACATGAAAATGATGTCGGATATCACAGAATGTCGTAGTATTCGAATGATGTCGGATTTGACAGAGTCCACTGTACTTTCAAGTTCACAGATTACCAAAAGCCTTTGTAGAATGTTGTATCATATAAAGCTTTCCAAGACTGAAGCTGCTTTTCTTTCAAGTTTCTCAAATCACCTTTAAACAATGACAACTTTGCACTGAAAATTCTACACACTTTTCGAACGACCCAATGTTTAGAACCTCTTTCTAAAAGCGGCAACTATTCCTAATAAGTAAACCGGTGTCATCGTGGCTTCATATGTATAGTACCGGCATCTTTCGAGGTTTGCATTGGGCATCAACTTACTGTCGGAGCAGAACACCCCCCCCCCCGCTCCGACTGGTCAAAATGTTACAGAGCAATAACCTACCTTATTTCCGGTTTATATCACTTGCCCGGGCATTACCGAAATTAATCGATTAATGTCGATTCAAAGAGCTGTCTTCTGAAACACCCATCTGAGATTGGCATAATGCTGACGAGAACTTATATATCTTTATTACATATCATCATATGAAGGGTGGGAACGGGTAGATTAATAATCAATCCAGGATGCACTATAAATACTGTGGAGTTTTTTATATCGTGGGAGTTGAGGTATTCACAAAACACATTTTCATTTTAGCGGAAAAAATATTATGGGTGTGTTATGAGTGCCAAATTGTTTTTAAAATAACAGTTTACCTGAGTCATTATGTCCTAAGCAACAGGTTTTGATAAACTATTATGATATTTCATAACCTATATTTTCACATTTGGCTTTATATCTAAATTAAAATAATATTACGGGTTTCTACAAAATAATGGACTTTTATTATTAAACGTATAAATTAAAACTGTATGTTTGTGTTGGTTTGTTATGCGATCTAACGGTACGTGAGCTTTTGAAAGGACAGATATAAATCTATGATGTTATGTTTGGATTGAATATTAATAATAAGATAGTAATAACAGCCCACTTTAAATATACGGTATGATATAACTACCATATAGACATAGCCACGCCCTAGACGATCAAATATCGGCAAGATAATAAAAAATATACGAATGTAAAGACTTTTTTTATGGGTCTGCGTCGGACTTCAAAAGTATGGCGAGACAGCTATCAATGACAATGCTCCCAGCAAATAGGATATACATGTAACATAATTTCTATGAAGTTAACTACACGTAGAAATCACTTTGTAGCAGAGAGAAATCTATTTACAGCCAAACTGAAAATGTCACCAGAAGAAATGCATCCGTTGCAGCAAGTCACGCGATCCATTTCAAGAACAATCGTTGTGGTATGGGCGTGTGGCAATTAATATCAGAATTCATCGAATGTTACTGCGAAGAAAAAGGCCCGAGTATTTTAAGATATCCTGGTAGTCCGTACATTCTCTAGCTTTTATTCATTCTATACTTAGTAAAAACATGGTAATGGGAGGACCTTTTCTATTTCTCTCGTTTTCTCTTATCTAGTGACAGTCAATTATATTTTTGAATTGTTAGATATCCTCCCACAGTCTCATTTATCAATTTTTGGTCGTCGAAGGAATTATTAGTGAGCAGAAATTCACCCGAGTATCTATTATCACTCGTCAGTTCAGTCAGTTCGTCGCTTCCGTTTCTTGAAATCCATTTAACGTATTTATCGTAGCATTAAACTCTCTGTGTTAAAATTACAAATATTATTTGGAACTTGTTTAACCAGATCTACCATGTGATAATGACTGACACACATATTGGGCTACAATTATCACATTTCCAGATGACCGGTGTTAGTATTGACACGATCAGGGTATGCTACTGGGTGACGTTTCTGGAACTTATCCAGTCCTTATCACAGCTTAAATTTATCTGCCGTGAATCTATTAGTATCTACAATATTAAGAACAATTTAACAAAAAAGAAATACACGTCTATTTGCAGGCATCCAGGTGATCATTGCATCAATTTAGATAATATCTGTGCTAATTAGGTATGAAAATGAATTCATTTTACACACAAGCATTTTATCTTTTACTCTTGTACAGTTTGATATAACAACCCTTATGAAGGGCGGTTGGTGACCACTGCAGCGAGAACCAAAATGCTTACATAGACCAATGACTACTCAGGTTTGGGGAGAAAACCTTTATTTCGGCTCGTTTAATCTTTCGAGCATTTTTTTTATCATCTCGAATCGTGCAGACTGTGTTGTCTATACCAAATTTGGCTTACTTATTACTTGATAATATTGTTATTGAATATACTAGTAACTACAGGAGCTATAAAAAGCTTCTCTAAGGAGGAAGTAGTTTAACCACTCACAAACACCTCCAAACCTCGTAATTCTAGACTTTAATATCGCTTTATATAAATCCTATTTCACGAAACCTCACATGTATTAAACTTTGGTGGAGATTTATAATGTACCTTTTCATAGATATCATATTACATGGTATAAGAGAAATATACCGGGGTATATAAAAGAATATGATCACGTGACCATCTTGACATAATCGTGACAATATGTTGAGTATATTCACATCTACATCTGTATACATACAGTGATGGAGGTTAAACAAAGATTATAATATTGAAGGTATGAATTTATGGAAGGGTGTCGCAGCTGCCAATATTAAATGATCTGAGACAATGTCGTTTCCATTAAGTATATTATGTAAAAAGTACAATGCAAAGTCTTAATACCGGTAATGATAAAGTTGAAATTCCTCTATGGCAAAAGTTAAATGTAAAACGTCAAATTTAGGGTGTCAAAGGACAAATGTTTTGTTGGAAATGCTATTTTATTTCTACGTGTCCACATTTTACATTTCCCTCATTGGATTTTACATTTGCCACATCTCATTTGTCCTTCCTGCTTTCTACATAGCATCTTTCGTACTTTGATATGCGAATGAAGGATATCACGTGACTTTTTAACGTTGATGGACATTGTATATTTTACATACAGTCAATGGAAAATACATTTTAGCAGAGCATGACAGCGACACCCTCTCATATGAATAAGAAAACCGGTCTCGATAATTTCTCATGGATTTCACATTCTTTGTAACATTATCTGCCCCGTCATGTCTATGTTTTCTATAATAATCAGAGGCGACAAAAGATCTTATGCATACTGTTATTTCGTCTGCGGGGAGAAAAATATTAATACAATTTCCCCATATGTGATGTTTGATACCAAAACAAAGCACAATCACACGGTTTAAATTTAAACAATATTCATGACAAGATAATCATTTGGATAAAGTTCGTAAGTTCGTATTTCTTATAATGTAATGATAAACAATGGCTACATCAATGTACATTATGGGGGGCTCTCACATACCCTGGCATACACCCCAATCCCACCCCATGCGATCCCAGATTTCCCCAATTTCTCCCCAATTTTGGTTGTCATCTAGTAACATCCGTTAACATGAAAACAAATTTCAAACTTATTTTTAGCGAACTGTTAATTTGTCATCTCTCGTAGGGTTGTGTATATAGGTATTCCAGTCATTATTTCTACACAGTGTACACTAGTCTTGATGAGTGGGAGATCTTTTTCTGATTACCCCCAACCCCCTCCTCCTTCAACCCCAATATACACAAGGAGTAGCGTTTGTGTAGAGATAAATGAAATAGAAAAAAAGCCTTACCTTGCTACACAATTAAAGAAGAAAACGTGTCAGTTGTCAAGTGTTTATATTAATTATCAATCCTAAGACAGGGGAGCTTACCTAATAATACCCTGATGCAATTAAATACTGTTGGAACGTAAATAACGGACGGATATGGTGTTGGTGGGACATATTTTAGAATAAGATATTGCTGGGGGAGTGGCCAAAGGCAACAGTGAATCTGAGTCCCGGGCAGAGGAACACTTCCCTCGAAAATATTAATATAAGTTTGGGCAATTCTGATTATCGGCAAGTACCCTCTACATATCTTATTTATAGCTAAATCCACATTATGACAAAACGCAAGCGGCTTTTGCTTGCAGATCGATTAGCAGTAAATAAACTCCCAAGAAGAGGGGGCTATCACGTATATTGGATAGAGAAGGCGTGGCATATCGTTTCTGTTATGAAAATATGTAATGCAATTACACGAATAGAGGTTTCGAAATTTCATAATTAAATTGGGCAATCCTTTTCAAAGGTAACATAGGTTATTTATGAGTAATGTCACATCCTTAAACAAGCTTATAGACGCCCCGGCTAATAATAAACCATAGCACATTACAACGAAAAAAAATATATAATTTATTCAAATCTGTGATGAATGATTTTAAAAATCTTAATTCGCTTGTAGTTACTGAACCCGAACAGCGAGCGGTAGGTGTAATTATATAGTTCTGGAACACTTGCTATAGGCAAAGGTTTGCATGGCCTTTCATAACTATACGTTATACACACGCCCATAAACCATATAAAATGACTCTATGGTATACTAAAGTGTATGATACATATCATTCAAGTCATTCCGCTATTGTTTATCTGTTTGCCTAGTGATTACTGCGAAAAAATAAAATCTAATATACAAAATGCCAATCATTATTGTTTTGACATTAACTGATATATTGATTTCAGACGTGAACTCCGTTCTTTAGAATCCTTCACGGATAAATACCACAAGTCCCAGGAGATGATTTTATACATGTTGAAGGTCAATGTTTTTCCATTATGACAGGTACAGCGCACGTTATTTTTGTGTTAAAAACTAAAAACTCCGAATACATTACACGTGGGGGATCACGGTGGCTAAGTGGATAAGGCGCTGGTTCGCTAGCCTGGAGGTCGGGTGTTCGATCCCTGCATTGGCCGAGAAAGTTCATCTAGATTTTCCAACGTGATTTCCCCTTGTCAGTGACGCAGAAGGAGGGCCTGACAAGGACAGTTGCCTAGTCGTTCGGATGGGACGAAAAACCGAGGTCCCGTGTACACGTAAAAGATCCCTTGGCAGTTGGAATTCGATACAAGAGTAGGCCGTAGTGCCGCTGCCCGGGCAAAATTACCCTCATAGCACACTGTATGGCGTATGCCCGTCTTCAATTAGCTCAGGTTAAGTGCATAACAGTAGGACGTTAAACCCCATTTCATTCATTCATTACATTACACGTGTACTATAATGTGAACAGGCAGAAACCATGACATATCAAGCGGAGATCCGTATGCAACATGCGATACAGTATTCTACTTTTCCTTATAGGTATTAAAGATCCGTTATGTAAAATTTAGATAAAGAGCGGACATCTCTAGCTATATAAGTAAAAATAAGTAAAAATAGGTAATATATTAAAAGTGTCAGTCAAGTTACTATATTCTGAGCGTTAATAAACACAATTATCTATTTTTGAATTAAATTATTAATGGCGACCAGGTTTCAGTCCATTAAAAATCACGACCACCCGGTGATATAGAGAGTTGATTATGGGTTTGTAAATTGAGGCCAGACGAAAGACCCGCAATATTCGGATTTTCCTCTTACATAATGTATCTTTAAAGGGCCTAAGTCCGTAACTCAAAATCCTCCAAAATCTTCGACATCGAAAACACGAATTATTGGTCAATTTAAATCAACATTGATGATGTAAACTTAACAGGAAAAGATGAGCTTCTGATATCCGATATTTAAGATAAAATAATTTTTCTAACATTGGTACACGAATCGTGTACCATATTGCGCTCCGGTCCTAGTTTTATGAGAGACTCGAGGGACGAGGCTAGACACATTGCACTGTATCACACTGCATATGTGGACTGGAATAACCAGGCGCTAAAAAAAATGCACTGGGTTGAGACTGAATGGCTTGTTTCGCAGAACATAATTGATTTGAAATTGGAGTAAAACGGAAAGCATTTAATGTAAATCAGTTTATATACATTCATATTACAGTATTATATGAGTTTCGACCCACTTTTGTCAATTTCTGGATCCCAAATGTTAGCGATTTAGCTCCTTTAAATAAGTGTTTATTTCATTATGATGACCATTAGTGACTATTCTCGGTGACGAGGAAGTATAGATGTGAATATTGTATCTACGTTGCCGTTCTCGGAACTGGTGATGCTCACGTCAACCCCACACACCCTCCCTTCCCCACCATCCACTCCGCCTTATAAATGCCCCAGCTTTATAACTTCGTTGAAAGCGGACGTAATCATAAAAAAATATTGCACACACTCCAATTTATTGTTTTATCTTCACTGTAATTGTTGATACATCTGTGTCGTATCTATTGTAGCTTTGCCCTGTCCCTGTTTTGCTGCACATTATTTTAAGGTTGTGCTATCTCAAAAAACCGTGAAATTTGGTAAAGCGAGTGTGTTGACCCCACCTGTTAACAAAATTATATTTAAGTCATAGCGCTAGGTCATTAACCAAACCCAGTATGTTAAAAACACTAATGGAAATAGCAAGATATTCAATGCACCAATCAATCAACATTAATTCTATATAGTTTATTGATTGATCTAACAACATCCTTTTTATTGATTGATTCTCTTTGTAGCCTGAATTCCACTTTCATTAACAACTCTAATTGTTTTCAATGTTTACTTTTTGTACCCCACAAACTGTTTTAGAGATACAACCATACTAATGTTTTCTTTATGTCGGTTAATACACGTCGATATTTTTTTCATCTTTTTATCCGATCCAAATTTAACATCTCTCTTGATACATACTTGAGGGAAATTAGTGACTTCAAAGTAAACATGAAATGGGGTTTATTGACTCGTCAGTACAACAGGACCGCATTAACCTTGTGGGAGCCCGGGACATACCAACTGTGCGGAGGGCCCATTGTTGTTTGTTCAAATAGTTCGTACAGACCGAGGATCGTACTAGTATGTACTCCGCCACTTGAGTACCTGGGCTGGGGTGTTTTCCTCCAGGATTTTTTTTAAAATTAGGATTAATTTCAGAGCATCTGAGCCAATTTAGGCAGCGATTACAAGTAAGAACCAGGATTCAATAATCCATTGCCCTTACTATTCGACAACCTTGCCACTCTCTTAACGCAACTATATGCAATTAGCAAATCTTCTTATCACAAACCCTCCGTAACTATCTTATTAAAGTTTGAACATTAAATACATAAATAGAGGATTGTTAATTGAGTGATTATTCAATTAAGAGCTCACTTTTCAGTCACCGTGGGCATAACATAATGTTTAAAAGTGTATCTGGTATGATAGAATCTATTCAAATACTTGTCAACAATAGTACATCTATGTCAGACTATTTATTTAAACCCCCTAATAACAGTTTCTGACAACCTCATAACAGTATTACACTGGATCAATGTAATATTCAGTATAGAGACTTAATGTCCCTATATTTACATTGGAACAATACTGACATTAGACTATCTGATTATGTAAACATGGGAGAAAGCTAAATAAAATGTTGCCTTTATATCTATTCAGATATACCACCAACCAACCTATGTTTATTTTTATGAGCAGAACAGTTGGAATTTAAACACTATTTCATTTCACTTCATTTCATTTTTTTACGCTTAACGTGTCACGTTTTTCTCGTTTTAATGAGATGCATCACGCTTGACATTAATATTATAACGCATCATGGGAAGTATTATCTCTAATCCACAGGTATAGAAAATACTATGTTTATGCTAAAAGCAATCTCCTCAACTAGTTAAAATTAAAAGTTTCTAGCACGTTAGTAGTCTAACTGTTGTATGTTTAAGATCTAATTGGATATAAATATGGGGTAACTGCAACGGCCTTATTTGACTTTATTAAGAAACTGGTAAAAACAAATCACATCTGGAGAACAGGAAGTATTGCGGGGAAAAAAAGAAGCATGCCTTACTTCCCCATCACTATTCGGATTTCAGTTTAAACAAAACGTATACAAAAATCGAAAACATTATTAATCGAAAACATCTGTGGTTACGTCAGTCAATATCGACAACATCAATGTAACGACCGTAGGGTATTTTAAATGCTGACTTTATTTCGAGCTAGTAAACATTTTTAGCGTTATGTCCTGCAAATAGGCAACTATCGACTTTGAACCTACTATTTTGTTTTGTGGTTCTAACCCGTTTTACACACACAAAAACTAAATAAACAGTTTCAATTTTATTAAATGGAAGCGGAAAAAATAGTTCTCAATATTCTCGGACATCGTCGATGCAGGAATTAAAAGGTCGGCTAACTAGCTTCGTGACTGTTCTCCAGCGGAGCTATAATCGTATGTAAAAAGCTACTCTTTTTTACAATCTTGCTATAACGTCTACGTATTGTGAGTAGAATCAAGCATGTCGGGTGGATTGGTACATTTTTTAGGTACGGTATATTGATGTACTTATAAATAAGAACGGCAAGCTAAATCTATTTACACACATAAATCATGTGCATGTAGTTTATGTCTACAAACCGTATAACTCGAGCAATTGATCAATGTCATATTTTCATTGTGTTTTCTTGTATATCGATGCGTCTAATATTATGATTTGGAATAAAATATACGTAATTAATTGTATAGCACGTTGCTTCGCGTTATATCATTTTTATTTGCATAGTTTGGTAAATATTTGCAAAGAAACGTAGGAAGAACGACAGGCGTGTCAATTAATTATGTTGAATATTATAATCATAAAAGGTGTCAAATTAAAACAATTGCATTCTTCTTGACGCATGTTCATGGTAATATTTCTGTCAGGAGTATGGTGACAGTGGGGTTGTGAACACATATACACATAGACATGTACTTGTTATTTTGCAATCGTATTCATGTGCTCATGCTTACTGTCTTAAAATAACATACATTTCGCACATAAATTTGCTGAACAAACAACATCTTTTAATACAGAAAGTGAAAACTAGTGTGCCAAATGGGGTACATGATTCATAAACTAAAGTCCATATTATGCTGATTACACTATTTTGCCCGATTACACCATTTTGCCTATACCGATTTTTTTAGGACTTCGATGGTTTGAATTGTTCGTACTCGGTTTTATTTTATTAGTAACTCCTCCACAATGGAAATGGTCGCCAGAAGACATTGGTGCGGCGCGTTTGTTAGATGAAACAAATACAATCTACTCGAAAATGGGTGTTAGATTTCGCCGCGTTTTGAAAATTTCATACACGGCTAGGGAGAGAATTCGGAGAAGGACATCATCGCTAATATTTGTGTTACTCGGCTTAGATCCGACTCGTGTCATTTAAACTCTCACCATATCTCTGTTTTCATTTGGACATCAGTCTTCTGTACGCTCTGACCCGAATCATATTCATTCATAGTCATGAATTGAGGGAATTCTAGATACTTACAGATACGAAAAAGGGTGTTAGAAGTTTTAAATCTGGTCATGGATTAACGATGACGTGGCCGCTATGTTGGATAATAAAGATAGAATCTGTATAGTGGTCAAATGACCTGTGATCCTACTAAGATAAAATAATGACTAGGTATAAAGGGGACTAAACTAGTGATGGGTTGTAATCTGTATAGGTAATTAACATACCAAACTACACATCTATTGTACTTGAAAATAAAAGCCTGATCTTTATGGATCACTGAATGTCTCTAGCCCGAAGGTTATACGCCGATAAAAACTATACCTAGACGTTGACTACTATTTTAAATGGGACACCTGTACACTAAACTTTAAAGGGTCAAATCTATGATAGTCATAAACAAATATGGTAGGCATATATATATATGTTTATAAGATGTTTATTGAAAAAATAAGGGCTGTCTACATAAGGCATCTTTTTCAACCCATCTACAAATCCGGACCAGGCAGGAAAAAGCGCCTTGTCATTAGAAACCTAGCATGTTGCTGCTGCGAAAAGTTCCTCGTCACATTTCAGTGTCGTTTCCCCATGACAGTGGTGTCTGGCAAAAGGCCAGGAAAGAAGAATTGTCTAGTCGTCAGTATGGGACGAAACACTGAGACCCCGTTTACACGTTGATGTGCACATACCCTTGATAAGAGGAAGTCCTAGTCCGCTATTGGGACAGCATATTTCCCATACCAAACTCAAGTATGTTAGCAAAGCCGGAGCAAAACAATGGGACGTTACACCCCATTTCATTAACCAAGCCAGAGCAGCACAATGGGACGCCAAACACAACATGGCCGTCTTTATCAGCCCGATTGATGGAAAAGTTAAACCCATCTCCAAATCGACACACTGACAGCTTTTTTGGATATTCCCATTTTTTTTTCAAAAATTACGTACCTTTTGAAACCATCATAAAATACAACTGTGTGATCGGTAACTAAGACCAAACGAATCATGACAATTTTCTCGATTTATAAGTCATTTGGTAGAAAAATGAAAGTCAGCCTAAACTACAAATATGCAACCAAAAACTGAGCATCTGAAACCGGAAACTCACAGATAAGAATGATACTTATTGTTTTATTTCGGTCAAGTCATTTGTTCAGTAAGAAATGCTAACAAAACGTCAACTCTATATAAAATGTTCAAAACTACCAAGAAGAAAAATGCGTAAGTAAATTTAAATGAGATGTCAGCATAGGTGCATTAAATTCCTTCACGTGATTACGAAATATAAACTACTTAAGCCATATTCAAAAGATTCTTACGTACAATATGGCTTAGTGACTGTGGCAAGTATTACGTGTAGTCACAGTTGAGTGGGTAACATCAAAGATAAGAATATTTACATATGTATACATATGTATATGTGTCAAGTCACAAGTGGTAAGAACACTTTGTAGACTAAAATAGACCCCGTATATGCACAAAGATATTAAGCACCTCTGAATATTTAACAAAAAGTGACATTACAAGCGTTGGAATTCAAACCCCAATACTATCAGCACGAGAATAACAATGTGATTTGCAAGAAAATGCCATATGACAATTAGAAATGATCAAAAGTTGATTCTGTTTCAACATAACGACAGTTGGAACTTTTCTATTGTGTACAAAAACAAAGACTGCTACTGATCGTATGAAGTGGCAATACAGGTTGGATAACGGCAACACTTTGACAAATCATGTTATAATTGCGTTCTGAATTCTTTATTAACATTGATAACATAATATTAAAAGATGCATTATTCAATAGCTATGTCAGGCCATAATCATAAATCTCTAGAACTTTGGAATGTTTTGATTTTCACCAGATTTAAATAGGATTGGCAGTTAATGATTTAATTTTGAATTGGATAATCGAGACTTTGATTATTATTTTGACTACGGGAGCAATGACAATCGAAACTACACTTTTCTGCAAACGACGATAACTCCGCTCAGAATGAAGTAATTTGACTGACATTTTCAACAATTTTTCCTTTTTATAATCTATTTTAAACATTTATAGCGAGAACTGTCAGCTAATAACATAAATCTTACATAATGTATCTTTAATTCATAACTTTTGTTTGTTACGTTTCACCATAAATTAAAACGGTTATTTTGAACTTCAATCACTAGCTGAATACTACCTATTCCGACTGAAATCACCGCCACGATATAACATTTTATAATA
The DNA here is from genome assembly GCA_917208275.1 of Patella pellucida. Classification (NCBI taxonomy): domain Eukaryota; kingdom Metazoa; phylum Mollusca; class Gastropoda; family Patellidae; genus Patella; species Patella pellucida. The sequence continues at coordinate 68,114,479 of OU795036.1, forward strand.
AGGATGAGAATAGAAGGTATGTGAGAGACTCAATCGGATTAAAGCATAAATATGGTGTATTACTTAGGATTTATTATAATGTTATGGACTAAATCCGACCCCTCATAATACTATCTAGGATCAAGTGTCGTGGTTCCGAATAGTTCCGATCCCACAATAGTAATTGGCAAGAAGTACTGTCACATGCCTAACGTCATGAGTTTGCTCTCGGTTCGGCGGTTACCCCCACTGCTAATGAATGACCACTACGTGCAAGCGAAATATTGAAATATAATTGTACCAGATCTTGCTCCACCCACTCTCTGACAAGTGTATAGCAAATGTCCTTATATGTAAAACAGTTTCGACAACAATGACCACAAACCGACCTATTTTAAATCTAACATAGTCATGTCATGGTTAAATATATCTATTGTGCCTTTCTTTGTTTTCCGTTCTATATGTTGTACTAGTTTAAGTTCACTTAAAATCCTACTAGGTAGAGAATCAATTCTAGACGATAGTTACTCTCTCATTGTTTCATAGAAATCACTACAGGTGATTGCTTTTTATTGATCGATTATCAATATTTTATCAACATGAATATCGATTATCAATCAGTTATTGTGAACATTGTTGGCTCATGAATTATACAAAATATGTAGTTAATAACAAATAAAGCATTTACGTCAAAGCGTCAAACATTTGCAATTTGAAACTTGACTCAATTTGTGCATTTTAATATTAATCAATGTATTCTGGTATCACTGTTTAAGTGATATACAAGTAGTATTATTACTCGCATTAGAAATACAAACACATACAAATGAAATGAAGTGGAGTTTAACGTGACACGAGGGAAGTTTTGCAAACTATCGTGTACACGTATCCTCAGTTTTTGGTCTTATCCAAACGATTGGACGAAGATCCTTGTCCGGGGGGGGGGGGGCATAATGCCATGCCGGAAAGTCCCGATGATCTTTGTGGGTAGCGAGTTGGAGCCTTACTCACCGAGTCATTGTTTACTGAAATTCCACCAGGAACAACTGGTTAGCGAGTCATCAGCTTACTTGTGGAGCTGCATTGGCTACCACATACATGGAGCCAAGGTGGCTCAGTGGATAAGACGTTGGCCACAAACCTAAAAGTCTCGTGTTCGATCTCTGCGTTGACCGAGATAGTCCATTGGGATGCAGGGCCGAGGGCCTGGCATGCGACAACGTGGGATCCCGGGCACACACATTGGCATGTACGTAAAATATCCATTGGCAGTTGAAATTAGATACAAGGAGCAGAGCTGTAGGCCTACGACGTTAAACCCCCATTTCATTTCATTTCCCACTTACCACCCATGTGCCAATCGTAGATTGGAGTAGTTTTTTCGGATTCTGTTAATTCGGCATCAGACCACGTCTTGGTGTCTTATCCTCAAAATGCTTGGTTGGGAATGAATCATACAACCCTTACCCTCTCAACACTGATGACAACGCATTTTATATTATCAATTTTAACAACTCATCCACATACACATATATGTATAGGGGCTGTATTCACGTTTTCATAAGCATTTTCAGGATTTTAACTTAAATCTTATCCATTATATCTTTGTGAGGTGCTCGGTTGAGTAAATTAATTGAAATATCAAGTTATATCATGTGGCACATACGGTCTATTATGTAAAAAATGGTTCAACTACATAATTCTTGTGGATTTAAAAAAAAAAAAATATAGTAACGTCACACGTTGTTTTAGCTATATTCTGGACATTGTTCTTTTATATCTATTTTAATTAAAACATATTAGTTTACTTTACATCTAATGTTTCAAAAGAATGCAATCTAGGTATAAATTACGTATGTCTTATGAGTTAATAAAATGTCCATATTAAATTGATATGATTAATGAACGAGGGAGGGTGTGGACACTTCATATCGTGATGTACATTCTATTATTAATATCGAACTTATTGTCGGTAAGTATTGGCGTGCTTGTTTAAACCCAAATATGAGGTAAAATGATTCAGCCAGGGCGAAACTTTCACAGGCACTTGAATGGATTTAAATAAAACTTCTTTACATGCTTGACTACATATTATTATAATCCCTGCATATATAGTCAAGCAGTAGTAAGAAGTTTTATTTTAATCCCTTCAAGTGCATGTGGAAACTTTATCTTATATTACTGTTAAATACATATTATACACATACAGTCTCCTATGCTTTCCCGTTCAATAAACATCCTATATACCATCGTATTTGTACTCCGCTCGCCATCTTCAGCCCCGGGGTATTTACTACCCAGCAACCTCCCGGGGTTTTCTTAATCAACCTGCAGATCATTGTTTTAATTCACAATAAAACCTATGTGAGTTCATCTAGTTGACGATTTTAGTACATTTTCCTAGCAGTCTGAATTATTCAAATTCAGATGAGATTGTGTAAGATCTCTGCTGACAGAATGATGTTGATGACTGTTCAAATATCGTCTGAAACCTTATTTGGTTTACACTTGAAGACATCTTTACAAACTTAACTTCGTTTTGTTAAATATGTTAGCCGTCATTCTTATTCGGATACAAACAATTTCTTGACTTACATTCAGTAACATTCGAAGAACAAACGGCCATAGATGTCACCTATTCATTCCGGTGTGTTTAAAGAAATGATCGAAAGGCCTGTCAGTCAGTGTTCCATAAAACTCAAAAAACTTATTCACAAAGTAGTAGAATAATATGGAATAATGCCGTGATATTGTTTAATAATACGATAAAAACTTAGAAATGTATCTACATAAGACATACCTTAATTTAACAACTGTCTTTACACAAGGTTTTGATTTTAAGGGAGAGAGAGGGAGAGAAATCGGGTTTAACGTCCACTCGAAACAAACTAGGTCATATGGTTTAATTTTATTTCAATAATTCGCTTGCGCGTAGGGGTCTTTAGCAGTGGGAAGAAACCGGAGGACCCGGAGAAAACCCTCGAGGCTGGACAGGCAACCCTACTCCTTGCCACGTACAACCATGGATTCTGATTTTAAGGGATATGGCCATAATGTTCAAAATTAACTTTAATCAAATTGGCAATAATTATGTCGAAACAGGCAGTTTTAAACCTCTTTAGAAAAAATTATTTTAAATAATTGTGATTAAACCCTCTGAGTTTCATATTTGGAAGGAAAGGAACAAGGACACTTTTGATATATGGACAAACAATCTGGCTTTTTGGGAGCTTAAATTGGTGAGAAAAATGTCAGGTCGTTTTTTTTCTTTATTATATTGACTGTTATCGTCAATTCTCTTCTATTTTATTCACACACACACACACACACAAACACGCACAGACAAAGGACTTTAAGACGATAAATAACGTGTCGCCGATATTCTTCCTGGTGTATTAAAGATACATTATGTAAAATTTAAATAAGAGCTGACCGTTTTTGCTATAATAGTTCAAAAACAGATAATTCATTTCATTCAAATTACTTCATTGTGAGCAACATTATCGCTGTTTGTAGTTTTGACAAGATATGCCCATTGATTGTTTATTATTGTAACCACGGTATATTCGAGTCTTAGTCTCGTTTCTTCATTTTTAAATTAAATCATTAAATAGTTAAAATCTCGAGCATCCGATGAAATCGAGAGTTGATAATGGCCATGCTACATGTATGTCCAATCTCTAATCTATATAACATATAAGGCCCACAGAAAGACCACCAATAGGCAAATGTGCCTCTTGAATTATATCTTTAAGAATAATTGTTACATACTAGAGCTGTACAGGAACGAGGAAAATAAAATGATTTTAAAACAACTATGCATTCATACATTACTAGTATATCCTATCCTGTTTTATAATTTGATGATACCACCTAAGGTAATTGAAAGCATTACTTTTGTATTTTTGATTTATAATGTAAACGTAGCTATTATAATTTAATTTGACAAGGATGGTAAGATATTATAATCAAATTTCACAACATGTTACTGAAATACAGATACAATGAACGAATTGGATAATATTTTTGAGCATTACCATATACCATTCGTTAGTAGCCTACTTGACATACCCATATTGATACCAACTATATATATATAGCCAACGTACAGGTAATCACGAGACACGTTATACATTGTCCAGCATTGATCTATATTGAAGAATAAGTCGTCTAGTGTCTGTATCACTGACACTTCTAGACATAACAAAAATAAAAAACACATCTGCCAGTCAACTTACCTTGAAATAGACATACAAAAACCACCAAACGGCTAATTTCTCCCGCCATGTGTGTCGTCTGGTTAAAAATCAGGAAGATGTATAAAATCCAGCACTACATAGTTATTTATATACGAAATATTAAACCTCACTGCATTACTAAAACACAAAACTATCTGAAGGCAGGTTGAAGTTTAGAAGTAACGCTTGAGTTGGTCTATTGTACGTTCTAGGTCTCGTCCCCGGTATTATAGGCTCTTCTGCTTTTTCTCACCGCATATATAAACATTAAGCTACGTCACCATTTATTATAGCAACATGTAGGCCTACTAGTATACCTTAAATCTGGACAGCTGCTTTAAGTACGAAATAACGAAAACCGTTCAATACTTTTAACAATTATAGCCCATTAATCCAGCGTTGAGTCCCATGTGCTTTCACTAGAAGAGACAAGAATTTTTCACCGGCTCACCACACTGTCACGTCAATACCAACAGAACTACAATAATGCTAGGGGCATTAACTCGACATTACAGGGTGATATATACATGTTGTTTGAATGGGTTAATTGTTGAGCCTTGAAAGCGATTTAGCCGCCAGTTAAAGACCCCTATTGTCGTTCTGATAATCTCTGTATGGACAAAAGCTGTTTAATTACCCTTTGTGTCAGCTACAACGAAGATAACTGTGAACAATCAGGGCATTACTTGTTCCAGTGCTATTGCGTTGGTAAAGATTGCCACTGAACACGATGTTTTTGTCGCTGACATTGAAGGAAATGTAAACTACATGTTGAGAGATTATCAACTAATTAACTAAGTAAAGATAATTAAAACAACGATCGCTGTTCAGTTGATTGAATTATTGTTATAACAACTGTCAAGTTCATGCAAGTTTTTTTAATCTGTAGCTTATCCCATTATTCCTTAAAACTGACAAATCTTCCGCAATCATTGTAAAAAAACGAACTGAAATAATTATATTTCATGATTGGCGATGAAATAACTTCTTGTTGGAAAACTTATCGTTTGATTTAGTGGTGTAGGGAGGAAGAGAGAGAGAGAGAGAGAGAGAGAGAGAGAGATGGGATTTAAAGTCCACTCGACATAAACTAGGTCATTTCGGGACTAGCATTTTAATTTTATTTCAATAATTCGATTGCGCGTAAGGGTCTTTAGCAGTGGGAGGGAACCCTACTCCTTGTCACGTACAACCGGGGATTCGTAACCGAGCCAGTTGACTCAATGACAGGCTTTATGATACAGCACGCATGGGCTAACTATTCGGTCATCCACCCCCACCCCCGGATCATTGTAAGGATAATTCTACATCATGTGGAAATTTATGTTCGGTAGGGCGCGTTGTTCGAGTTGCCAGGGAACAGAACTCTCAAACAGAATGCCCTGGGCTCGAATCCCGGCATGGGCGAGAAGAAAGTTTGTGATATAGCCCACTTGTCAGTGGTGTAGGACAGATTTTAGCGTGAACGTAAAATAACCCTTGACAATTTGAATTCGAGTTGTAGGCGGAAACGACACTGCCCGGGCAAAAAATCGTCTATAGCACATTGCGTGGCGTAGGCTGGTCTTCATTATCCCGTCGGATAATTGTTATAACAATAATTCAAATTTTATCTAATGTTTCCCTTCCCAGCAGAAAATGATAACTTATAATATATAACCGCCACCCACTAAATTAAAGTACATAGTGTGCCCCACATTCAAGCCGACAGCTATTTTAAGCATTTTTTTCTTTTACTGTTAATTAAAAACCACAGAGTTGTTTCCCCTTTAATATATATTTGTAATACGTGTAATTCTGTTTAAATTTATTACAAAAAAAACCCCAACCACTGAAGGATACCATACCTGTCATAAATTTGGGATGTATAGGGGAATCCCTAGTAATGTACAACTATAACAACTAAATGTAGTTAAAGTGAATTATGATTGAGGAAGTATAACCTAGATGTGTAGGTAACCAGCCATATAGCTATAACTTTACATATGTTAATGAAGCTGAAATAGGTTTTTCTTGTCGGACCAGAACAACACCCACAACAGTGCAGGAGTTTCTCTTTGTTTAATGGTTTGGATTGTTCGTACTTGGTTTGATTTTATAATTTATAGGCTAAACATAAAAATTAAAATTGCCAATTATCTCCCCTTGTTATTGTTGCACGCAAATATAAATAATCCGAGGTCAAGATTTCTTATAACTATAAGCACCGCCTAATTGAACATGATGACATAAAAATCTTTCTAACTCTCGAACATCAACATCGGATGACAGAGATTCAAATGGATTAGAACGTCAACGACCTTTTAAAATTTAACGATAACATGGAGAAACGAGAATACGTCTCGAATGTTCAGTGCCGTTGCTACGATAATAATCCGGGGTACATCTTCGAACGCCCAAAGCTTCGGTCAGAACAAAGTAATTTTCAACATACAATGTATTCATTTTTCATTTCGATTTTTAAACTATTATAGTAAGAATGGCCAGCTCTTTAATCTAAATATTACAGAATGCATCTTTAAGGACACACGTGTCGTGGTATGTGCCACAAGCTTACCATGACAAACATAACCTAGTATGTTCTTTGACTTAACAATATTTTATAAGGTATATTAATAATAATGAAAAGAAACAGGAAAAAATGTTTGTTGGAAATTCTCATCAAGTGTTTTTCAAAAATTATGGTCTCGTAATAATAGGTTGTAAGGACCATGTCCTTAAAAGAGAGGGGTTTGATGGCCGAATGTGTGCTGTATCATAAAGCTTGTCATTGAGTTAATTGGCGTGGTTTCGAATCCCCGGTTGTACGGGGCAAGGTGTAGGGTCGCCCGTCCAACCTCGTGTGTTTTCTCCGGGCCCTCGGGTTTCCTCCCACTGCTAAAGACCCCTACACGCAAGCGAATTATTGAAATAAAATTAAACCATATTATGTTAGTCCCGAAATGACATAGTTTGTGTCGAGTGGACGTTAAACCCCATTTCTTTCTCCCTCTCTCTCTCTCTCTCTGCATGTTCTTAAGAACCCACAGCCGATTTAGATTTCAGGGAAATGTGATGAGAGGACATGAAGTTCAAGGCCATAATTGTTTCTTTTTAAATAGTGATTTAGACGGCAAGGGTAGGTTAGATACGATCTTGACCACGATAGTCATCTATAGATAATGTATTACAGTTGGCCATGATGTTCGCAGATAGTCATGAGGTTAGCGTTGAGATGTGGAAAGTAATTCAAGATTAACGTGCAATCAGCAGAAAGTGATATGAACTTTAGATGGCTGTATTTTAGATTGATTAAATTTAAAAAAAAGGTTTGAACCTTATTTGTCTGACCCTAATTTGTCTAAACAGTATGGGCTTGTTCCATTCTGTCTAACTAAATCAACCTAATGCAAACAGGAAATGTTGAAAAAATACCTCTTCTATTTTATTATCTCCCTTCGATCAATGTTGGCCACAGATCACTAAAGATTTTCCGATTGCCTTTAATGTTAATTCTCGTCTCCTAGACCGGCTCTATCCCCCCCCCCCCCGAATTTTCGTTAGGTAGAAAGCGTTCTACCACAGATGGAGAAACATGTGACAAAGTCTTGCCCAAAATATTTGGTGATCTGTGTCTTGTTGGAGAAACCGATCCTATGTTTTATTATCTCCCTTTGATCTATCTTTTGAATGAATGAATGAAATGGGGCTTAACGTCCTACTATTCTGCACCTAACCTGGGCTAATGGAAGACAGGCATACGCCATACAGTGTGCTATGAGGGAAACTTTGCCCGGGCAGCGGCGCTACGGCCTACTCTTATATCGAATTCCAACTGCCACTTCCACCTAGGGTGATATCGTAGACAATTGCACGATGAACCGCATACGTGCTTTTGAGCAAGGGGTTGCCACATACGACGCCACTTGAAGTAGAAAGAGTTCTACCCAACGAATATGTGGGAAAAGGTTAGAGACGAAAATTAACATTAAAGTCATTGGGGAAATAGTTGGTGGGCTGTTGCTATCAATTATACCACAAGTAGCAAAAGTTGTCTGTACATAGAATGTTCCTGGGTTGTAGTCGAATCGAATCAATCAGATCACCTATCTAATCTCGTTTTCAATACTATGTCAGCAATGCTTATTTTAATAACATAAATATCCTCACGATATCTACTGATTGTGTTAGTTTATTACCAATGCAACAGAGACAAAAATAACCCCTTCTATGGATGCCCCAACTTGTGATAAGTTGTATGTCCTTGTCTAGAAAAATCACAAGACACACTAAAAAATATATATAAATTTATTTCAACAGTGAAATAATAACAGGAGATATATATATACATGTATATACAAACTGAAATCTCCTAATACAAGCTATATAATTATGTGATAAGTAATGGAATTTATTATATAAAATATGTGTGCATATTGTTTTATTAAAATATATTATTGACCCCAAGAGATATAAAATAATATCGAATATCACAATTCTTCTTGTGGAGTCAAATTCCAGCAAAATGTAATACTAAAAACTTGTTCTCTCCGCAATGACCTGTTTACAAATACTACATAATCAAGAGAACATTAAATGGCAATTTGTTTTATTTTTGTTGATGTTAAATCATTACTTGAACCGATTTCAAAATGTGAAAATATTCCTTTATTTAAACGCTATTTTAATATGTAGATTCTATGAAGAATCAAGTAATCTGATTTGAATATTTCCATACATGCAATGACTTTTAATCTAACATTATGATCAAGGCAATACTGATGTTTATCATATTGAAACAATTCTATATACATGTAGATCTCTACCTCTGAATATAATATTTGGCAATCTATCTTTATAGGTTGTTTTTCATTTTGTTTAAATGCTTGAATAATAAAAAGCAGATACGTATCTATGCTACTATGTACAATAACACAGCCAATTTTGACAAAATTCGAACACAATGTCCACACAATAAATGAGGCAAATTATATGGATGGACATGATATACATAAAAAAGCAAATAATACACGAACAAATATACAACAGGAAATTCAGTCAGTCATACATTATTCTTTTTGATTCTTCAAACATATGTCTTAATAAAACGGAAACAAAAATCAGATCTACAGCAGACAGCCCCAAGTTCACAAAGCATTGTCCGACTTAAGTCGAGAATTTACTCAACTTTCAATCACTGTTTATAAGAAATATCTTTGATCCAGAAACATAAACCTTGCACATAGTTTCTTATTGTTATATTTGATACATTACAACCACAATTGTTTTATAAAGAGCCATATTTTAGTTAAAATAAGGCGAACAATTTTGAGTAAATTCTTAACTTAAGTCAGATCTCTCCCATAATACAGTGTGCCCGATTTCAATAGTTAAGGAGGCGTAGGAAAACTACATACCTTTTATTCTAAGGTAAAGGAATTTTTAACATTATCTCACCCCCTCATTCCGTTAGGCTTTACTCATTTAGAGTTGAAATTGGGCTGATTTTGACAGTTGATGGAGTAACCTGGAAACGGCAATAATTTGAAAAGAAAATAGCAATAAGTTGAACTTGAAGCAGTAGGTTAATGTAGAAATGTATACTAATATTAATGCGTGTTAATTTTTAATGGAAGAATAAGATATCAGCAATTTGTGTTTAAAAACACTCATTTTACATAATAACAACGGCTGGATCGGCTGTCAAGGCGGAAAATGACGTCTCCGTTTCTTCATAAGCATGGCTGGGACTACTTTGATTTGATTTTTTGCTTGCCCTGTTAACGGACGAATATATAGGCGCTTCTTTTGTCTCCTCTGGTACCCAATTACTCGATCCAACAACTGTTTGATCGGACATTTTGTGGAAAGGACCCAAATCTAAAGCCTCGTTGTCAACTAATTCTGCCTCGATTCTGTATTCGTCGGTATCTTTCTCCTCGCCTAGCGTCATGGTGACATCCTGAAAATATACAACACGTCACGTTAGTTAAAGAGTCTCCCAATTGTTTAAAACTACGAGTTCTAGAAGGAATGATTGAAGAGTTATTGCCTTAACTTAACAAAGACACTATAAAATGTGTTACCAGGAAACTTTTACCCGGAAAACGAGGTTTCCGCGCCTTAACTTAGGCTAATGCCAGATTTATATGGGGTTCCTTCACACCCAAGCCAAAATGTACTAGGGATCTACAGTACGACTAGGAGTTGTTTCTTCTTGCCAGGACCTTGTTCATGCACCACGGACAAACAGGCTGACAAATCTCCAGAACTTTCGTGGTCAAGACCCTGATCAAATCCTGGATCTCCAGCGGCTTTCTCGCCAAGTCACCGTGTTTCCAAGTAAGATTGAGGATATAGATTAAGCCAGAGTTTAAAACTGATATTTCACACTTTCTTTTACACACACATTACCATAAATATAATACTGTTTAATATTCAGTTACACAAGCCCACTTTTGTTCTTTTAAAAACCTGTCTATCTGCTTCGATAAAAAAAGTTTTAAAATTCACTTATTCAATGAAAAGTGTCAGTTAATGACACACCTCAAGGCTGACGAAGCGAGACATAAGACATTGCAATAATTCGTATTATTAGATCTATTGGCAAAATCTTTTAAACCCACCGGTAGTTTCTTTAAATTCTAGAAATAGAAACTTTATAGCATGTGCTGTCGTAATTCGCCGCTGGAATTTTCCTTAAGTTAACGGATTCTTTTCAAATGTGGTATAAAGCATGTCGGTCATGAGCGGATGAACTCTATATATTCAAAGCGTTCTGAGAGTGTCCATTCTGGGATTACCTCCATTTGCCGAATAACCTTCTGTACGCGATACATGCTATGTTATAACGGACCTATTAACGTGATTAAGGCTATAGTTTTTAACGGATGTTTTTCATATTCAGTGGGACGCATTGGTGCCACGAGAGGATAAACCTTCTCGATAATCAGCTTTCCGCAACCTTCCGTTCCGGAGTCATGGGAGGATAAACCTTCTCGATATTCAGCTTCCTGTAACCTTCCGCTCGGGAGTCATACCCCTTTCCCCCAAAACCGCGTGGACGCGATCGAGGGTATAGTTTTTAAAAGATCTCTCAAATTTAACAATATATGTTGTGGTCAAGAGATGACGAACCTTATCGATATTCAGCATTCCCCGACTTGGTGTGGAACATTGGGATCACGAGGTAACGGACCTTATCTTTAATCGATCAGAGGTTACCCGCTCGTTGCTAAAATATCCCGTAAATGTGATAGAGACTGGTCCGTTTCAAATTTTGGAAACGGATTGGGGTCTTAAGAGAATGAATCCTATAGATAATCGTCATTCTGAGACCTTTTATTCCACCTGGAGAAAGCCCCACTTAGCCTATGATGGATTATGTTCAAGTCTGTAAACACGACAGAGATGAGATACCATGAAGGCATCCCTAACATATTTGGTCAATATCCAGGTTTTGATATCGCATAGGCTGCTGTCGACCAATGACCTGCCGTGTTGGCGTATTTCAGGGCTTTGCGTGCTCATCTTCGATAATGCCAGTACTCGGGGAACCCAAACTGAATAATATTTGCAAAGCTGGTTAATTTGTAAATATATACCAGCAAATGCCACCAGAAAACTTATATATGCATTGGTAATCTGTACATATGGTCTCAGAGTCTTCAAAAATTACATAATTCAGCTCTAGATTTGTACTCCTCAGCATGAAGGGGCTATTAACAAACGTTTTAATAATCCACCCAATTGCTAACATGTACACCTTTATCGGTCATATAAGACACATGTCTCGATAATTTAATACCCTTCTATTTATGTCATGTCGTACAGCTTTATCGAGCAACTAGACTTATGTCTACATAATTAACACTTTTTATGGAATAAGCTCCCCAACTTTTTTTTCAGACAAAGAGATAATATTTATCATTTAAACTCACGTTTACATTTGATTTGCATACTCTTTATTATTGTGCATCTTTATTATTTATCTTGAAAGTGTTAACCTAAATGTCCACTATATAAAATATAAGTATTGTGGTGAATGGTAAGCTATATGGATGGATACAGACCACCAACATATTGCTACATCGAACTTTTGTATATCTTCAGATTTTCATGGTGAACCTCATACATGTACATGGTTTTGAGCAAGATGTTGCCACGTATTGCCACATCTGTGGTAAAACAACGTTCCAACCAACGAAAAATTGGGGAAAAGTTAGAGCCGACCAAAGGGACGAGAATTAACAATAGAGTTAATGGTGGCAAAATACATCTAGATTTTCCATACTAATAAAAGTGGTGTTCAGAGAAATAAAACTAATAAGCTACACAAACCTTTGTTTCGTATTCTTTCACGTCACCAGAATTCCTAAAAAAATAAAACACACAGAGTTTATTTCATGATATTTCAATGAAGTTATCAATGTTTAATTTTCAGATAACCAGAATATAGACAACCTGCCAATAATTTTGATACATAACAAATATAAATTTCAAACGCGGGGAAGGAAATAGAAAATTGCATAATTGATATTTTCACAATAAAACGTGAAAACATTGATTTATTTTTTATTCTAAATTCAACTTCGCATGCCGACATTCATACTACATGTAAACTAATTTAATCAGAAATAATGATGTATGTTTTATCTATTACGTTCTTGGAAATGTATTTATTTCATCTTGTCATTTCATTATTGATTGTTGAAACCTTTTTAGATTTACTTTATACATTATTATATATTATATAGGTTACGTAGATAAAATAACTGATTCGTATGTATCTCCTGTTGCGGAGATTATATAATTTGATCAGCGCACCTTCTTAACACGAACTCTCGAATTAAAAAAAATATTTGTCGGACGATGTCAGCTGTTGCAAATTGTATTTAATTGATAGCCAATTAAAAAAAAACGAAATAGTTACAATAAAGCAAGCTTTCTATTTAGGGGAAACTAAACATGTAGCCACCACCATTTCCTGCACCTGCAATCTTTTTAATTGGTAACATATAGTTGGTATGACTATTTTCTTACTTTGCGGTAATTTAATGGTGTTTTTAACAAAACATTGATCATATTTCTATTACTAGTATTGCCCCCCCCCCCAGGTCCTTGAATCGAAACTTGGCTGGGTCAACGAGGATTGTGGGGTTTATGGGATGATTTGAACTAACTGGGCACATGGTCACACAATACTATAAGATGCCCACTTCCCTACTCGTTAAATGCACGTAGTACCTTCTGATACTGAGTAATTAGAGTTTGGAAGATGGGTGCCCGAAAAAAAACATTTCGTTCCGTGTATTTCTATGGACAACTTAAGACACCAACGAAACAGGCCGGTGGCTTAAATTGTCTATAGAAATACACGGAACGAAATGAGATTAGGAAGGGAAACCCGTAAGCCGAGCTTGCGACGCAGAATTAAAGGTGATTGGCGTCTAAAGCGAACACGTTCTTAAATATAGCTTAAAGTTGTATAACATATGAAAATCATATACATGAAAAAAACATAGCAGGATATAAAAACGGCTTTGTAATTTAATAAACTATTTATAATGGTTTATAGTTTAATGTCATCCATGTATATCTTCGTGACTAGTTTAGGATTTTTTCTAGCAGGAAGTTCAACCTGTGCAAACCAGGGCCGTATCTAGCGACGACGCCCAACCCCTCCAAATTTTTTTTTGACAGTCTTCAATTATATTGTTTATAAGGCATTTAGTGATAGGACTAACATTGAAAAAACACAAACACAATTCATGGATAACAATCCTGCATATGACCCTGGTGCAAACAATAACTATTAAAGTGTTTCAATGCATTAAGTAACCGAACTAGACATGTAAGGATATAATTATATGGAACAAGTGTACAATTACTGAAGTCTCGGCTTGCATTATATAGATTCTAGAATGTTAGTCGAAACAGTAATTGTACACGTCCATTGAATTATGTCCGGTTTAATGTAGCTTTTTACATCATGAACCCATAGTTGTGCAGTAGACTGTAAAAGATAACTTAAATAATTAACATTGACGGGTAAGGTTATTGTGATCTAAGAAGAAAGATATATAGCCTAGGATAGGGTACTAATGTATAGATTGAAGCGGGAACTAAATAAAACATGCTACATAGACGGATACCAAGACAGGAGAACGAACATATCTAATATTTAAGCTATTTTTATATCTTTTCTAACTTTGGCATAGGTGTATCTTAAAGTATAATGAAACTTAGACAACATCACGACCAATGCACACCCAAATAAAAAAGAATTACTTATTATATTTCTAGATTTCTAGAAGTTTCTGGTGGTAAAAAGAAATCGTATCAACAAAGAGGAATTATTTTTTTTTTTTATCGAAAACGGTAGAGAGAGGCAAGATGATTGTTTGGTACTCTACTCGTTTTTGTTATTGCATGATCGAGGTAGTTTCCTATTTAATCAAGTTAGAAAAAATACACAAGGGCATTCATTAGGCTACAAATAAAAAAACGCAAAAGCTTGATAATCTACATTGCTATATTAAAATACTGTCGTCATGTAACAGAATGTGTAAATATTACAAACTGACATTTACAGCTTGAAAAAGTTTCAAGATTGGCCATTATATTTGTCTTGTCTGAAAATGTTAAACATCAAAATGTAATTATCTACATATTCTGCCATAAAACAGTTTTTATGGTGGTTGACCCAGTTTCTTACCTCCTACCATGCATTACCCTGGAAATTTAATGAAGTAAACTGAAATTGTCTTTTATAATCTGATACTTAAACGGTACTCCAAGAGTTTATTGGAAATGCAGTACTTAAGACACGCTGTCGATCAATATTGATCACGGATTTACTATGAAACTGAAGAACCACAAGCTTCAATCCCCTTAACTCTGGAGTGGCCACTGAAGCAACTTGATTTCTTTAGGTATACTGCATTGTCATGGCCGTTAGTAAATAAAATATGAGAGTTCTCGGATGAATAGCTACTGTAGTATAACTTAATTTCCTCGTAATATCAACGACAGGTTAATGACTCAGGAATTAAATTATTATTGATTTGAGCGAGTTTGACACACAACCCCATTGGAGAAGAAAACGGCGGTAACACAGATCTCGCTGCTGGTTGCGACGGGCTCTGCGGAACAGTAAAAAATTCAGGGCCCTCAGAATACAGGTTTTATTATGAGCAAGATATATAATACTAGAAATTAATTAAATAAAGATATATAATCATGCCGTTATCCAGTGTGAAGAGAGAGATATACCATATACCAAACATTATTTGTGCAGTTTATCATAAATCATGGCGTCTACCTCCAAAACTAATTAATTTATAAACTGTAACGCCATGTACGTGAATAATAGACTAAGAATATACCGTTTGATATGATACTAGTTAATAATTATGATAGCATTAATGTTTGAAAAAGCATGTCTATTTTGAAACACAAGTAAGGATGTAACTTACCAGCCTTCAACCCACGATCCTGAAAACAGAGGAAAATAGATTTATGAATGAATGAAGTGAAATAACAGATAATAAATATATTAATGTTAAAAAGTAATAGGGAAGGTGTAAAACAAACAATACAAGAATACGGCACCATTAAATTGTCTAAATAAAAGCATAATCAATAAGTCAGAGGCGGGTCCAGGGGCTAGGTGCCCGAGCTCCCCCCCCCCCCCTAAATCCCTAAAAAAAACAGTATAAAAAGATAGATATGCGCCAAAAATCACCACTGACAGGGGACCCCCTAACTGGATTTCCTGGATCCGCCTCTGCAATAAGTAACAAATTATATTGATTCTTTGACAGCGTTCCAAGAAATGTAGGTATACATATTGAAACCATTTTATCATGTATACTGGAGCGTTTAAAACAGCGTATAATCAATTGAATTGGACTTTTCATATAATGTATAAATTGTAATGGGGCAGCATCAATTAAACTGGGCATTTCAAATAATGTATAAAAATAATGATTCATGTTAATCATTTCAAACAGAGCTCATTAAATAATGTATAACTGTATAGATGCAGCATCAGTTAAAGAGGGCATTTCAAAAATGTTAATGGTGTTGATTGATGTTATCAGTTATAATTTTAAAAATGATATTAAATAAAAACATATAACATCATAATCATAAAGTCTATTTAAGGGGTGCCACACACCCAGCTAACAAAATATCTGTTGAATGGAGCCTCATTATTTGTTCTGGTGGCTCTCCTATATGAAGTGGGGTTTAACGTCCTACTGGTTTGCTCCTAACATACCAGTTGTAAGTAAAATCATAAACATGAACTGTACGTTAGAATAAAATACTTACTTGAATCTTGGTCTGCTACATGCATTGGTACTTTACCATTTAAAGTACCATTACCAGCTGGGGCTAACATGCTCCTATCGGAAGCCGCTTTCTTTGCTCGAGCTTTCCTTAATGCAATAACATGACGAGGTATTTTTACTTTACCCCTCCACATTTGTAGTTTAGGATACCAACTATCTCTGAAAAACATAATCGTCGGTTAGATCAGGATGGTTATTATCTATAAAATGCAGGAAATCAGTTAATGGATTTGGTTTTGGGGTACGGACGACATGAAATGGTGTTTAATATCATACTGTTCTGGACCGACTGGGCTAATGAACACGGGCATACACCATGCATACATTGTGCTATGAGGGAGATTTTGCTATTACCCGGAAAGCAGCACTACGGCCTACACTTGTTTCGAATTCCAACTGCCAAGGGTTCCTTTACGTGCACGCCAATGTACACAGGACCTCGGTTTTCGTACCATCTGTAAGAGCATAGGCCTTCATACGAAACCAAATAACGCAGCAAAACATATGCCATGGTATCTTAGTTCTGTGTACAGAAAATGAATCTTGTTGCAATAATTAACCCGTTTTCTTAAGTTATCTCCATATTTAAGAGAGCGGTCGTGGTATTTCGGATTATCAATGCAGGTGGAATGAAGGAGTAAATATCGCCATAAGAGAGCGGTCGTCGTATTCCGGATTATCAATACAGTTTGAATGAAGGAGTGAACTGGATAATAATTTGTACACTTACAGTGTAAGTAATAAAACTATCATTGTTACTACTATTATTAACATGAAGAAACCAATAACAGCTCCTGCAATCATACCACTCACATCATCTACAGATTGTCCTGATACACCTGTAAGATATAACATACACCTATATTAATATATAATATTATATAAAACATACACATACATAAATATATATCTTATAGAATACACATATTTTTCTATACCTGTAAAATATAAATCATACACCTATATTAATATATAATATTATATAAAACATACACATACATAAATATATATCTTATAGAATATACACAATGTTCTAATACAAGTCATTTTATATATAAAACATACACATATTCTAATATATTATAGACACATGTAATAGAAACATACACATACATTAATATCTTTTATTATAGACATCTTGTCCTAATACATATAATATGTAAAACATACGCATATAATCAATATCTTATCATCAAACGTGTCTAATAGGTAAGATATTGAAAACGAGTGTAATCTAAAAAAATAACATTAGTTATAATGTGAATTTGTTCCCATAGAAACATCATTAACAAAAGTATATTGTAATCTATTTACACTTTTAATGTCATTTTAAAAAAACAACATAAAAGAACATTTTAATGTTTAAAAAAACAATCTCAAGTATTTAGAAAACGTCGTCGCCTCTCTTTTTTTGTTGGCCTTCTTCATAATATGGATCTGTTTTATACTTTAAAATTATGAAGACCCATTGTCGAAAGAGAGTTCAATGAAAGGATGGGGTGTATTAAGAAAGATTGGATAACCAGGTGTGTATAAACAAATACCCACATTCTCCCTAAAATATACATATAAACACTTATAGGCCTAGTACCCTTATTGTCAAAAATATAATATATCAAGTATTAATGATGTAAGTATAGTTATAATGGCAATGGCAATGGCATTGGGTAGCTTCGTTTTGTGTTTAAGGGCTGCGTTTTTGGGACCTCGGGGATAACCGTTTCATTTCATGCTAACGATAATCCAGACTTTATTTGAACCGAAGGATTGTCCTGCCTTATGTAGATGACTGTTTATCAAATGTACAAAACCATTGACAAATACCACAAGAGAAAGGACTATGTCTAAAACGAACATGCAAAATGACCACGGGAGATCATATGACTTGGTATTTGACCATAAGCTTTTCTTGCCTATAGTAAGTAATCTTAGGTTATGGCTTATGTCAAATAAAATGAGTTTGAACGATTTATTTTTATAGGTATAGGTTTCATTCCCTTGTTTACTTGTTAAACTAGACTTGTTTGTTTCTTGTGTCTGTCTTTCTCGTTGATAAATTTTGTTATGACATGATAATTACAAATTTAAAGGAGCTGTTCCATGTATTATTAAATAAAACTGGTTAATTTTATTTTAAAAGCTCTAATAATCATTCAGCCTAGTCCCGTGGGGCTAGTTGAAGCTGGAGCCGGGAGGGGGGGGGACATGGGGCCTGTTATCTATGTAAGGTACGAGTTTGATCTCGGGTTTGTACGTGACAAGTACGTATAGTGGATTTCCTCATGTCTATTACATGCCTGTTGTTAAGACAAAATGATCTAGATAGTGATGTGTCGAAATTTAACCCCCATCGCTCCACCTCATCTGAATTATCCGATACCTGATAGCATTTTTTATTAGGTTCCACAAAGGGGAGGGGGGATTTACACATTCCCCGTTAATGATTTGTGATCATTCCAAACCAATACAATATTTTGAGCTAATTTAAGACATCTGTAAATTATGTTCCCGAAGCAATGACCGAGGGTGTTACAACGTCTAGACGTTGCTAAACTGGTCGACAATTTCTGAACTTATAGCTACGTTATCTCACTTTAACGCAGACACGTGAACGATAGCGTTCAATCAGAGGTTGTGACACAAAGACACCGAAATCAAACATGGCGATCTCCACGGAAACATTGTCAATGAATAAACCTTGAACTTTGCAACTCGATTATCACAGGTAGACATTTTAGCTGATAAGTGCAAAACTCTGTTTTCGCGATGATCGCGGAATTTGATAGGCTTCCCAACCGGGCCAGTATGCAATCAAAATTAATGCCGAAATATGCAGTGTATTAGGTGATGGGCTTGATAAGAAGTACGGTACAGGACGGGGTATATTTAAACGCAGTATACCAGAACATGTGACATCCAGTAGACGTGGTACAAGGGTTAATCAGCAAGCTGGATGTATGAGATGTGTTGTTGACGGTTGGGAAAGTAGGATGAGGGGAAATGTGTAGGGAGTGAAGTGCTGTAAATGAATAGTTAGATGTATTATGAATGGTTAGAGTGGCTCAGGTGTTACGGTGAAATACTATGCCGCCACCGTAACACCACAGCTTTATGATTTGTGTCATCAACTGGGTATGCTGGTACCGTCGCAACGTAGCCGTGAAATATATATTGTGGGGGGAAGGGCGGAAATGGAAAAATCCAGGGACGACGCCTTTAAAATGAGATTATTATTTTAGAGTTGTTTTGATTGACAAGACTATAATTACAACCATTAATGTACATGTCTGTAAAAGGCTTGAAACATCGTTAGACAATACACGTCTTATTTAGACTAACTTTAAGTAATGTTGTTTTTTCCTTAAAATGTCAATGTCTGTACCAAGTAACATATGAGTCATTTGTAAATGGATCTTTGGCACGCAATAAACGATACAGTTCAATTATCGAAAATGCATATAACATGTTGTACATTAATACAACCCACACAACCGAAAATAAACGACAAAGCACTTTCCAGTGACACAAAGAAAGGCGAACTTAACCTAATAGTCAAGATTAATACAGGAGTAATCGCATTTGGACATCCTCCAGGGAATTTCTCTCATAGATGTTCCGTAAAGAGAAGGTAGACACCGCTCCTTGCACGACACCCACCAAATCATATAACTATATGGGTTCAAAAGTATATTGAAATAGAGATACCGTAAATGAATATTCACACGAGTGCATATAGTAATGTAGGTTAGTGTGCTCAGTTTTCATAGAAATTTTTCCTACGATCAATCTTATTTACAAAACCCAAAACAGACAAAAAAAAATCAGACAACAAAAAAACACACCATTATGTATTATGAAAGCACATTTTGTTTAGTAAAAGGATACACATCTGAATTCAAACTCCTTAAAGAATAACGCATTCAAACAAGACTTTTAAAACTCCCTGTATTTAAATCACAAATGGGGTTAGATAACTTAAAAAAATAGGAGATGGCGAATGATAAGCGTGTGAGCGCTGTGTCATATGGTCTGGCATTGAGTCAACGGGCGTGGTTTCGGTTCCCTGGTTGTACATGGCAATGAGTTGGGTCGCATGTTATACCTGGTAGATTTTCTCCGTGTCTCCCCCCCCCCTACTGCTAAAAAACCCTATGCGCATGCGAATTATTGAAAAAATTAAACAATCTGTTTAGTATCGAAATGACCTAGTTTATGTTAAGTTGTCTCTCTCTTTCTCAAATAACTAGGATGTATTCCGTGTGAACGTTTTTAAATATTTATATATAAATATGTAAAGCTTTATATATACATAAACATATACAATACGGCACGATATATTTACATAGACCATATCAATAGAGAATACTAAAAGGGGTGTGACAAATCTGGGTATTCAAGTGAAGCTAAAATTCTTGTTTTTTCGACCGTGATGAATTAGTAATGTATGAAATCTTTCAATAGTTCGTTTTACTCATCGAACAGAAATAACTAGATCTTTCGCTAGCACAACTAACAATACAAAATCACGATTTATAAATAACTTCAAATATATACACCTCCTGTAAAACACGTCATCGTGTTCCTTCATGCATATACATTTTAATTATTTTTCTATTCTTACTTTTTCTATAACAGGACTATAACAATTTATACTATATACAGGATTGAGGATATTCGTTGGAGTATTTATTTAAGGATACAATATACATGTTTTCTCAGAAAATAGTCTTTTTAAAGTCTAAATATTTCAATATTACACAAGGATACTATGCGCTTTCAGTATAAATGGTGGCCTTCTGTCTTATCTTGCGTTGTTTCGATTCCTCGGTGGTATTTGACTTTTCTCTGGGTCTCCCGGTTTCCTCCCACTGCTAAAGACCTGTACGCGCAAGCGAATTAATGGAATAAAATTGAACCATGTGTTAGTCCCGAATTGACCTAGTTTGTGTCGAAGGGACGTTATAACCCATTTCTGACTGTGAACGTCAGCCAACCGATTAGGAATATTTCGAGGTCACGGTGGTAGTCAACCTATTAGTGTTTGATTTAAACCTTTAGATTTCAAACAAGATCATAATTTTATTAAATTTAAAAACGGAAAATGGTTATTTGCTTTTGGGACCTTGTAGGCAGTTTAATTTCATGTAGTGTATTGTGGTAGATTTAACACGCGATTTTCCACACAACGCGCCATATTAAAGATAATTCCTGATCAACCTGTGTATACACAAGTCGTAACAAACAATTATGGAAAGCAGAACAAGGCACGCATATACGTCGATATTCTATAGAATGCCGTCCTCAAAGAATTTACTGATGAGGGTGTATACGTAATCTAATTTTCATTTCGTATACACCCTCTAGACTGACAACTCCCCTTATTGTATATATTTTAAAATATATCAGGGTAATCATGTTTCATTGCTTAATAAGATTATTCATAGACACATGGTGCACACTATACATTAGAAATGGTTCCACTAATGACGTCTTCTGCCTTGCTCCAGTCCCAGTAGTGGCTCGTCCTGGTCAAATCACTACAAAAAGATTACTGGCCTATAGCTCCCCTAATTTACACACACATTGACCCAAAACAGTACTGCACATAGCTTCTAATAAATTAATTCCCATTGCAAATAAAGGCGAAGCCTTACCGCATAATTATATGATTTGATGAAACCCAACTGCTACGCCAAATTTCAACTTGTGGGTGTCATGGCGGCTTGCATAATATAGGTCATAACAAAAAAAACATAGCTATGCAAATGTAGATCGCATTACCACAAAGAAAAACTGTCTGGTAACTATTTTAGTTGTCCAGTCTTTACTATTTATCAGAGAATTACCAAACCGTACTAATATGTGTTGACAATTGTGCGTTTGAGCCTATTTGAACTTGCGTAAGGAGTCTTAAACTATATCAATTTGAACGTTACAAGTATTTTAACCAACTATACATCAACGAAAATCTTAATGATGGTGGCCGTGACATGGCAAACAGGAGAAGTTGACTAATGGACTTAAATTTGACTTGAAGTACTGACATGTTTAACATAAAAAGTGGTTATAAGATAAAGTGGATACTAGATATAAAGTGTGATGATATAACTCTAGCTGAATAAAGCAATATATCATACGTTAGTCAACCTATTAGGTTTAAGTTACCATGATTCGTGTAGTCAACATGCCGAAGCTGTAAGTTCTGTCTATAGTCGGGAAATAAATCACAGTCGTACGACATTTAACAACTGAAAACTATACCAATAACCACAACACTTCTCTGGAAAAAAATTACTGAATTTTTAATCAATTGATTGTGCACATTTTGGAATCAATTCTATAACCGTTTCAGAAATACTTTTAAAATATCTTTTAGTTTCAATTTTCAAAATTTTCCAGACTTCAGACCAATATTCTGCATTTTTTATGTCTCTGAGATTCGGAGCAGACCATGAAAATATATCCCTTATGGATACCAATTGGTAGTAAATGTTAACAGCCAGTCATACTTACTAGGTCACTAACAATATACAGTTGCATTTTATGTCGTTTATACATGTAGTTTTTATAGGCACACCCGGTGAGAAGATATTTATGTGCGCATATTTATATATTTTACACCACAATGTCATCTAATATAACAATAGATTCTAAGTATACTACTTCCTTGTTGGGATTGGCGAAGATTGAATTATTTAATTACTTACAATTTTATGAGCAGCACAAATAAATGTCGAGACGACTAACAAACCATAAAACAGTAACGCCACATTTACATGCATATTCTTTTCAGGGTTTTAAGTTTATTATTTGTAGCAGATCCCGAACCCTGAAGATTCCTATTTATATGATATGCTTATATTAAGTGAGGTTGTTATATACTATAAATTTTATAACATATTCGTCAATACAATTTGGAAGCCGTGGTGGCTCAACGAGTAAGACCTGACTCGCTAAAGGGTATTCCGAGTTCGATCCCTGCATTGACCGAGAAAGTCCATCACGATTTTCCGGCTTTTTTTCGAAAATGACAGTGGTGTTGGAGTTGTTCAGGTGGTACCAAAAGCTGGAGTCCCGTGATCACATTAGCGTGCACGTAAAAAAACCCTTAGTGCCGCTGTCCGGTCAAAGCTTCCCTCGTGGCAGAGTAGTAGAACGTTAAACCCCATGTCATATCTGTGACATTTTTTAGGACATTGTATTGGGTTGATCAGATGTATTATTTCGATTTGTGATAAGACATCATCTATTGATTATTTCTTCGTCTCAGGAGGTCAAACTGGTTTTAGTTTATTTTGTGGCTTACTATGTCTACACACTCGGTTTTATCAATCAAGTGAGTCTAGTGATCTTAAATACCCTGAAGGACTGTTGATAACAATATCAAGAGTACCTACCACTTTATTAATACAGATATATTTCACAATATAATATATGGCATTATCAACACTATTAGGCATACCATAGCTTTGATATGGGAAAAATTAAAGTATATCAAGTAAAAGCAATTGTCCACAGTAATGATTACTGTGTCTTGGTAAAACTGATTTTGTTTTCAAAATACGCAGTTTGAGTCAAAAATCAAACTAAGAACAGCAAACAAACAAACTTCCGTTTAATCTTTTATCAACGGCCATTAGGTCAAGGTCAAGTAACTAGTCGAATTCCAATTGTAAGTTCATAATCGTTATTTTATCTTCCTTTGCTATGTTCAACGTTCCATAGCATTGGATTTGAAATCTCTCATATCGTGTATACCAATGGGTGGGTATACGATGTTACCAGCAAAGGGCTTACAGATGTCGCTTCCAGATATAACAGTTATTTTTAATCGTTAAAATACAGAGTGCATTAATAAGCATTGAGGTTAAATCAGTTTTATTTTCAGTTCTCCTGTTTCTTTGGTTTTTAGAAATGGCGTTTTTCCTAAAGAAATAAAATGGAGAATTATGGCTGATGTTCCAGATGAACAGAAAAACAAAATATCAATAAATTATATTAAGAACAAGAACACATATTTTAATACCGAATAAAAACAATGAATGAAGTGGGTTTTTTAACGTCCTACTATTATGCACCAACCCTGGGCTAACGGAAGACGAGAATCAGTTGGCGGTCAACGATAACAGAGATGACTACTACTGACTTCCTGAGTAAAATAGCTTTATTTCATGTTCGCTATTTAAACTGAAGTGATATCGTTGACAAATAATGGCAATTTGCGAGTTACACTTGGTCATGAATGTGAGAGACTATTGTTCATTTATGCTGTGTTCGTTGTTTTGATGACATAACATGTTGTCTTTATGTATGTTTGTTTATTCTTTATTAACGACGTGTCACTAATTGTTTTAGAATCAATATGTCTGGAATTATACAAACAAGTCATTGTAGCAATATTTATTAGTACATGTTAATTTCCATATGTAAGTAGCATGCCTCGTTAATACACTCGCGCGATCATATTACGATAGACATAAAACACTAAACTGCAGAATGGCCTATTCTTGGCGTTTTGTTTGCAAATTTTTAACTCAATTACAATATAAATTATATTTTATGGAGTATTTGCCTCAAAGGAACTTCTTTGTTTACAAACTGAACTCTTCGGGTAATATGTACTTGTAAAGAAGTGAGTTACATAATTGATCGATCGGCCAATATGACCCCACACACAATGTGACCCGGCATAGCAAAATGAGTCACAGTGACCAATAGTTAAAAAATAAGGTTTTAGCATAACCAAATAGAGACAGGTCTCAGCTTTCTAATGATATATTAACCATTGCTTTACGACATTTAATCTCTGAGGAATTGGGATTTGAAGTTGGGTGTTCTGGACATCCCTGGCCTCCTAAATTAGGAGAAAATGGCCTCGAAAAATGACACTTAGATTTTTCCAGCATTCCTTCATAATCACAAGGTATGGGACAATAAACATTTATTCTGAAACTGAATAAAATATCAGATGCTTTTCCAATGTGAACTGGGCTGCAAAAAAACAATATAGAAGAATTTTTGAAAAAATAATTATTTTTATGGTGGTGCCGTGCCATTTTTCAAAATGGCGGCCAAAAATGAATGAAAACATGAAAATTCCAATAAATCATGTCCGAATCATTATATACAAATCTTTCATAGTGTCTACCATGGAACGTTGAGAGTCGCCAAAATTAAATATGGACGCTGAATTTGTTTTCGAAATTCCAAGATGGCGGAAATCCAAGATGGCGACCAAAATTGATGCAAAAATTAAAATTCCCGTCTATCATATCTGCATTGCGGGATACATAGCTTTCATAGTGTGTAACTTTGGCTTTTTGGAGACGCTGAATTCAATTATAGACACAAAATATAATATCAAAAAATCAAGATGGCTGAAATCCAACTTGGCGATCCAAATTGACGAAAAAAAGGAGGAAATTACTCTGTACTACATGTATGTCTGGATCGCAGTATACATAGATTTCATGGGATTTTTGGAGTCGCCAGAATCATATATTGGCACTAAAATAAACTAAACAAATCAAAGATGGCGACCAAAATTGGCAAATAAAGAATGTGAAATTCCTCTATATTATGTTTGCAACTCTGCATCGCGGTATACATAGCTTTCATGTTTTGTAACATGAGAATTCCAATATGGACACAAAATATAATATCCAAAAATCAAATGGAAGAAATCCAAGATGGCGACCAAAATTGACAGTCGAAAAAAGAGAATTCCTATGTTCTATGTCTGGATTGCAGTGTGCATAGCTTTTATAGTGAGTTACATGGGATTTTTGGAGTCGTCCAAATTAAATGTGGGCACTGAAATGAACTAAACAAATCCAATATGGCGGAAATCCAAGATGGCGGAAATCCAAGAAGGCGGAAATCCAAGATGGCGACCAAAATTGACGAATAAAAAATGTAAAATTCCTCTATATATGGTCTGGATCGCGGTTTACATGGCGTTCATGGTGTGTAACACAGAATTCAAATATGGATACAAAATACAATATTAAAAATCCAATATGGAGGAAATCCAAGATGGTGGACAAAATGTAATGATTTTCTTTTTTTCGGGGAAAGCATTGATATGATATGGTCTGTGCTGTGCCAAAAATGGGGTTCTTCGGATATCTGAAATTAAATTGGACTGGACGGCAAGTAAATTACTGATAATTTTGCATTATTTCGAGATAATTAATAACTTCTTTACAGATCGTCTTTAACAAAATGATATTTTTGAACACTAAAGATGTTATTTTTATGAAAATTAAGACTTTTAATTGACGAAAGAGGTACTTGTGTGGCTTTTAATGAGGAAATGTGAATTTTGAAAATTTTGACCTATTGAACCATTATTGCACTCTTTCGCAGAATCTAGATTTGCGACAAGCGACTCAATTAGCTATGCCAAGTCACAAAAAATGACAGTGGTGTTGGAGTTGTTCAGGTGGTACCAAAAGCTGGAGTCCCGTGATCACATTAGCGTGCACGTAAAAAAACCCTTAGTGCCGCTGTCCGGTCAAAGCTTCCCTCGTGGCAGAGTAGTAGAACGTTAAACCCCATGTCATATCTGTGACATTTTTTAGGACATTGTATTGGGTTGATCAGATGTATTATTTCGATTTGTGATAAGACATCATCTATTGATTATTTCTTCGTCTCAGGAGGTCAAACTGGTTTTAGTTTATTTTGTGGCTTACTATGTCTACACACTCGGTTTTATCAATCAAGTGAGTCTAGTGATCTTAAATACCCTGAAGGACTGTTGATAACAATATCAAGAGTACCTACCACTTTATTAATACAGATATATTTCACAATATAATATATGGCATTATCAACACTATTAGGCATACCATAGCTTTGATATGGGAAAAATTAAAGTATATCAAGTAAAAGCAATTGTCCACAGTAATGATTACTGTGTCTTGGTAAAACTGATTTTGTTTTCAAAATACGCAGTTTGAGTCAAAAATCAAACTAAGAACAGCAAACAAACAAACTTCCGTTTAATCTTTTATCAACGGCCATTAGGTCAAGGTCAAGTAACTAGTCGAATTCCAATTGTAAGTTCATAATCGTTATTTTATCTTCCTTTGCTATGTTCAACGTTCCATAGCATTGGATTTGAAATCTCTCATATCGTGTATACCAATGGGTGGGTATACGATGTTACCAGCAAAGGGCTTACAGATGTCGCTTCCAGATATAACAGTTATTTTTAATCGTTAAAATACAGAGTGCATTAATAAGCATTGAGGTTAAATCAGTTTTATTTTCAGTTCTCCTGTTTCTTTGGTTTTTAGAAATGGCGTTTTTCCTAAAGAAATAAAATGGAGAATTATGGCTGATGTTCCAGATGAACAGAAAAACAAAATATCAATAAATTATATTAAGAACAAGAACACATATTTTAATACCGAATAAAAACAATGAATGAAGTGGGTTTTTTAACGTCCTACTATTATGCACCAACCCTGGGCTAACGGAAGACGAGAATCAGTTGGCGGTCAACGATAACAGAGATGACTACTACTGACTTCCTGAGTAAAATAGCTTTATTTCATGTTCGCTATTTAAACTGAAGTGATATCGTTGACAAATAATGGCAATTTGCGAGTTACACTTGGTCATGAATGTGAGAGACTATTGTTCATTTATGCTGTGTTCGTTGTTTTGATGACATAACATGTTGTCTTTATGTATGTTTGTTTATTCTTTATTAACGACGTGTCACTAATTGTTTTAGAATCAATATGTCTGGAATTATACAAACAAGTCATTGTAGCAATATTTATTAGTACATGTTAATTTCCATATGTAAGTAGCATGCCTCGTTAATACACTCGCGCGATCATATTACGATAGACATAAAACACTAAACTGCAGAATGGCCTATTCTTGGCGTTTTGTTTGCAAATTTTTAACTCAATTACAATATAAATTATATTTTATGGAGTATTTGCCTCAAAGGAACTTCTTTGTTTACAAACTGAACTCTTCGGGTAATATGTACTTGTAAAGAAGTGAGTTACATAATTGATCGATCGGCCAATATGACCCCACACACAATTAGTTCTCTGGTCTCAAAGCTCGCTACTTATCCGTGTCGTAACTGTCGGCTAAGTATAGCCAGCTTACCGAAGCTAATGGCTATTGACTTTAAAAACATGTATGATATGCAAACAAGAGTAGTGGAAGAAAGGGACAGGCTAGAATAGACCGTCTCTATAACCTAAGGGCATTACGATAATAACAACAGCATGAAAATATTTGGTATGTTTTTGTGTTGACACCGTAAGTGCCCCGGTAATTGAAGATATCCCGAGATGTGTTTTGGGGATTTTCCGATATGTTTGTACATCTACATGTACATGTATGTTATACATGTACATATACATAACTGTGTCACTTATTGGGCTCACCCGCAATTTATGTTGTTTTCGTGTAGAATGTGGTGGATGAGGATTATATTCGGACAACCGTGTTTCCACTTAATCTCCGAAATCCAATTGTCAATACGTCCTTATAGCCACGCTAAACTATTACCTTTGGATACGGTTTCGTTGTCAGACATGACGTAGGCATTAACCATGTAAGCCAGACTTGATTACCACATGTGGCTCTTCTTTTGACTAAATGGAATGTGTCCATTGTAGAATGTCGCTGAAGAGTCACTAGTGAAGAGTCATTCTATAGGGTTGAGATCATTTGAAAATTTTGAATTTGAGTTGAGACCATTGGCCATTTAAAAACCTTGGATTGTGACAATATAGGCGTCTAATAACAAAACCTTGCATACACCAAGAAAAGCAATGGCTGTAGCCCGGACGACGAGGCTGTCTGGTGAGCTTACATAAATACAAATCAATTGTACTTTACTAGCGGAAAATAATTACTACACTTTCATCGTATTGTTTTTGACACTGACTTCGCCAACACAAGCCTATATTACCTGATAGTGACTGACGATGTTTAATGTGAAACTGGTTCACTTGTTAATTGTTTGATTAGAACGCAAGTACATGTATACATACATTATTATCAAATGTATTTAAAAATATGTTACGTGTAATTGATATAGAACAGCCTAGATTAAATAGTGCTGTATACAATAACAAGACATTGACAACTTGAAACATTATTGTTTATTGCAAATTTGCTTCTCATTATATCGAATATTATACATGTACCAATAATCTCCCAGGGTAACGCGGATAAACACTCAAATGTGCACGCGTGCCAGACGATCAAGACGAAAATGGACTAGAATATTCTGGTCCATGTTCCGTGTTAGAATCCGGTGTTGCCGACACCACTTTGGCACATAATAGTTCGAATGATACGAGTTCTACCCGTAAATTGCCCGCATGTATTTACATTGCTGGAGAACGATTTCACGGGTCATTACATCAGGAATATGATGTGGCCATAGAACAACTATTATCACCAATGTTTGTCTCAAAATAACCGAAGTATTGTGTTGATAATATTCATTAATTGTCCGACTGTATGCTACAGGAGCCCAACATGATCCAAACGGCAACAGGAATGAGTGATTCATCAAATACACCAACGTCTTTCATGATGCTGAACATAAAGTATCTCATTTCAAATCTTAATATTTTTTCATAGTAAGGCTCTTATCAATGCAAACTGCTAAAATAAGAAGCGTTTTGAAGGAATATCAGCATATATTGCGTTGTTCATTGCAAAGCATCGGCCACTAAATTAGTTAAATGGAGAAATATTTTGGATTTCAGAATTCGAATATATAGACTCCAGGCAAGTTTATTATGTTTATATGACGAAGCTGTTTTTTTATAGAGAGTCGTGAGCTCAGTAAAACATGAAATCGATTAACCTGTCTAATAACAATTGATAAAGTTCAGTAATCGATAGAACCAATATAAATATATAAATCAAACACTGTTAGAATCGATTGAAACCTCAGCAATAAATATAGGTTTGTTTCCTGTATGTAAATTAAATTATAGACTCACATTCTACAACTTAATACAAGCTAGATCCCAAAACACCTATTGCTTTTAGAAAATCGTTTTAATTTTTGTAAAATAGTACCACAGGCACATCTATTCGTGAAGTACATGCCACGTCAACCACGCATGACCCAGACATGATAACAGGGAACTAGGCTTAAAAATTTCCGAAAATGCCGGCATGTAATTTCTCAAGTTGGGCATGACTTTTATCTACATGTAAATCGAAAACGGATTGTCAAAAAAAGATTAGTCTTGGTTATGATTTAAAAAAATATGAAATGCTCTTGGAACAGAAATAGCTTTCATAATTCCCACAGCCACGTTATCAATTCACCAATTATATCTATAATCATCAAATTGTTACCATCTTCAGGCTATGTCAAAGAGAGTGCGTTATAATCCATTGACAATTTACACAATATCAGCCTATTATCATATTATTTCGAATCACAGCTTTGGTTTTCTTCTCATAGCGTGAAAAACATAAATTGGTGTTTGTCCAGAAACCAGAACATTGCCATGGCAGTGTAATTAAATGACAAAACTTCACAGTATCACTTCGTTGAAACAATTATTTCTAATCCAATTTCAAGATTGCATTAAAAACAAACTTGAAATGAAATGTCTAAATAAGTGTTTTGTGATCTATTTGAGCAACCTCCATCTCACCAGGCACACTTTCCACATTCGGCGTTTTGACATGTCGTGCCCACAAATATTTCTAATAATCCTTGTATTGGAACAATGTCCTTTAGCGACCGTAGTCGTATGACAGTACAGCAAGTTTGTTCGCTCTGTGGACTCTTTAAATGAGATGCGATTGTCCCAAATAACAATATTACGACAATTCGCCAGATGTACGAACTACTGTACTCAAAATATGAAGTGGTATCGGTGTTCTAGAAAGGGTAAACAAATAGCAGTTTGTTGGCACACACGGTATATAATTAAAGAATATATAACTTGCCTTACGCATAGGGTCCCCACAAGCCCATGTGACCCCCTACCCCTTGCATATTGTAACGGCTTTGTCCAGTGCCTGTTCTCTGTTGATTTTTTTTTCAGATTAAAAAAATCTTTATAATTTATCTAAAAGACTATTTATTAAATAAACTTATATGTAAAACAAAATATGTTTATTTCTCCTTCAACTCGACATTTTATCAAAACATAATATGTGTTGGGAATGTAATATTTCTACTCTCTCTATTGCTGAAATATGAACTCGTGATATCTGCCTCCTTTTAATATTCCTGGATTTCTGGTATGCACTGGTATGCCGTCCCACAAGAAGTGTCGCCCCGTCTCATACCCCCCCCCCCCCCATGTGGGGCCCTGAGCAAGCTTTGTAAAACGAGTTCTTGTAAGTAAACCGTTTGTTTAATTCGCTCTAAAGGAAACTGAACGGTTTAAATATAAAAACAACTTCATGATAACCATTTTTACAAGCCATTTCAAGGTACTTCTATTTATTTCGTTTGTTCGTTCGATTGTGGAGCTTATTGTCCGCTTCAACTCAGGGTAATATCACATGCAATCAACGCTGGATAACACAGCTATAGTATTTTATGACTCTATATAAGCATCTTTTGTCTCGCTGTTAATCATAACAAATGATTGATACCTGCCAATCTATGTCTTATATTGTCTATTTCACATGTACAGACGTATTTACCCTCGGGGGTACCGACATCACAATAAACTACCACGGTATAGAGATATGCTTGTTATCGAAACATTCCAGTTTCTCTATACATGTTTATGTATTATACGGTGATATATATCATAGGCATTAAACAGAGATAAGCCTGAACTCTCCACCAAACAGATCTAGTCTAAATATTAAACCAAAGCTCATATGTTTACATTATTTACAAGGATCTTGAGCCTCCGATTACCGTCACAGATCAAATTTACTCTTCCGGATTGGACATATTATTTCTTTCAAAAATAAAGCCTGACTCATGGTAGAGCTGCATAAAAAGATGGTCATATATACAAGTAAACATATCAGTACAAAAGATTATACTTATGTACACATATAGAAACTCCAGTGAACAGAGAATTGCTTAAGAAATACGAAACGCCCTGTCCATGACCACGGTGAAATTAGACATCGAGTTAACGAAATTCAAAAGAAAGTTTGACCTTGTTTAAAACCTATAGAGAAATGTCATTGTGTCATGGTTCAACAACATCAGCCCCCAGGGCATAAAATGTTCACAGACAAAATTTGTGAATTCACTGTGTTAAAACACTGTTGTTTTAATAATGGCTTAGCTAAGGAGGGCATCTAACTCCATTGCTTTAGAATGAATCCCAATACATTTACATCCTAAAGGAATCAATAGGATTCCAGGATAGTTATCTTCCCAAAAAAATGACCATGATTTCGATCCGACTATTTTTCACAATCAAGACAAAACAATGTATGACTACCTATATTAAAGAACGAGAGACACCCGGTAACACAGATCATCTATCTCTTGATATTATAATAAACTTATATAAATAAACTATATAGTCCTTTCATTTAAACATGTTAAATTGGGTGTTCCCCCTCTCTTATATATTATATTTGGTTAAATTTAGTGAAATGGTATGATAATGTACATCTTAAAGTAGTAATTGAATTTCTACTCCAAATAGTTATATTGAGAAGTGTCTATTTTTTTTGTCGTTTTCTTTTCTGTACGTATTTTATAGTCTACATACATCTATACTGTAATTCCACCCTAGCTTTATTACAATAGAAACATGCTTACTTATATTTATATACAACATATAACATAATTAGTACATTGAAACGTATATAAAGAAGGCATATGATATAACTAATCCGTATTATAAATGGCTGGTACAATGATCCCATATAATAAGCTAACATATTACAGACATAAATAAGGATAATGTTTAGGACAATGCTGTGTACAAATGACAACTAAATCGTTGACGTTTAAGCTTTATCTGATCAAAAAACGGATCAACTATTAAACTAATGAAGCCCGGGTGGGGTGGGTATTTTTTGAAACAGATTCAGTCCACGTTATTTAAAAGTTGTATTTTAAAGTCTATTATAGTGGTGAACTGCCCCATAACAGTTGAAGCTTCATGGTTCAACAATTACAGGTCCGTCATTGATCTGATCCGAGATCATAAATCCCAGATATACCTATCTGTAAGATCAGGTCAAACAGGCCATTTCAATACTGACAATATTATTAAACTTTACAAGATAGGCTACATTTCAGTTGTTCAAGAGTTAAAATAATGTTATGTGTATTAATGTTATAATATACACTTACCTTGTACCATACAGGTACATAACACTGTCAGAATCCACATACAATTCGCCATTTTTCACGTGTACAGATTTACGGCAGTCAGTGATGTCTGTTGTTATTAATATATAAATTACCCCACTACACAAGTCTATAGTCTCTTACTTCATAATACACAACAATAACACAGTTAAAATCACCAAGCAGTATATATATGGATCTTCAAGAATATCCCCTTTCTTCTCGTCCCTGTTGGTCGTATTATCAGGTATAACCGAGTCCTACATACTATGTGGAGATAGTGTATTATTAATCCGGGCTAGGAGAGGTAAGATCGTACAGGTGGGGCAAGGTGTACAGTAACAGAAGAGGGTTTGCCTAGCCTGTCATCTAATCTACTACCTGGAGACATTAGAACAGGGACCGTCTCATAATACCCTATTTATCTACCTGTATATCGATTGAGAAGCAGACTCAAGTTGTTGATGTGTGAAGCAATCTAAGAATTAAACGCCTGAGAGCTATTTATATTTGCCATTAGCTTTTATTAAAATAAAAAATGGGGTATTTAAGGGATGGAGTGGAGTCATTTAGCAAAACTGACATTATAGAGTGGTTTTTTTTTGTAAGCAATATTTTATTTCATTTGAAAATGGATTCTGAGGACAGACTAAGCCTATCTCGCAAAAAGTGTCCCCTCATGAATGCATTGAACAACTTTCTGATTTTAAGACCCCTTTCGCAATTCCCACATACGTCACTAACAACTGTTGAGTCACATTTTCTTAACTGGAAAGTAAAGATCCAAGTCACGACATTTTTATGTACTTGCACAGGGAAAAATAATATAAAGGATAAAAATTGTATTCCTGAAGCAATCGCCACGCTAGTTATATGACCATTAATCATTGATTCACTTACAGTGGAATAGTTGTTTTAAAAAATAGTAATTATTCCTTGATCAGGCTCCTACTTGTGGGCTTAATGGTAGACTAAACATGAAATCAGACTTTTAGAAGCAACTGCGGGGTCCATATGCAACTAGATACAGTTGTCTCTAGATTTTAACTCGCAATTTCTATAATATAAATCTAGGGTTAAAATGAATTATATATATTTGAAAAGCTTAACCAATAGCCGTTTGAATAGGGTATAGACGGCAAGGAGTGAAATCAAGAGAACTAAACTGGGATAAGAATTAAGTAAAAAAAACCCTCACAAGAGCTAAACCAGGAGACCAGTAAAATAGTCGATAGCTAAACTATCAGAAAGCACGAGCCCTTAACTGGGAGATCATGAGTAAAAACATGCGATAGGAGGGGTAGACTAGGATACCAGCAAACAAAACAAGAGCTAAACTCATAGACCAGTGGAATGGACACAAGAATTAAACTAGGAGAACAGTAAAATAATAAAAAAAACACGAGAGCCAAGCAAAATGAAAACTAGGAGAACAGTAAAATAAAAAAACCCACGAGAGCCAAGCAAAATAAAAACTAGGAGACCAGTAAAATAAAAACCACGAGAGCCAAGCAAAATGGACCGAGAATTAAACTAGGATACAGCAAAGTAGGGCATCAGTTAAAAGCAAGAGAGCTAAACTAGGAGATCAGTTACTAAAACCACGATAGTCAACTAGGAGACTAGTAAAAAGCTACGAAAGTGAAACTGGAAGATCAGTAAAAACACACGAGAACTAACCAGAAAATGCACATATTCGACCTCCATCAATGCAGTCACCTAATAAACACCTGCACTAAGTTTGAATGAAATAAATGAAATGGGATTTAACGTCCTACGTTTCTGAACCTAACCAGGGCTAATTGAAGACGGGCATACGCCATACAGTGTGCTATGAGGGAAATTTTTGCCCGGGCAGCAACTGAATTCCAACTGCCAAGGGATCTTTTACGTGCACGCCAATGTGTACACTGGACCTCGGTTTTCGTCTCATCCGAAAGACTAGGCAGCTGCCCTTTTCAGGCCCTCCGTCTGCATCACTGATAAGGGAAAACTACGCCGGAAAATCGAGATGAACTTTCTCGGCAGCACTAAGTTTGAACATTCTACCTCAATTAGAAGGAGATGTGTTCGAAAATCTCAACCAATCAATTTGATTATCGCCCTGCTTAACCTGAGCAGAAATGCCCATTATCGAAATTAGTTTGGTGAATTTGTGTAATTAAACAATACACCAAGTTTCACCACTCTTTAGAACTAAGTTATCGTACCTCAAAGTATCAACCAATCAAATTGCTCATCTCTGCTTACCCTAAGCACAAATACTTATCTTCGAACTACATCAGGGCATTGACCTAATAAACACATACACCACGTTTAAACATTCTAGTTCAATTTAAGGGAGAGTTATTGTTTCTCAAAAGGTGTGATGGACAGACAGACGGACGGACAAAGGCGTGAGGAAAAACACGAGGGCTAAACTAGTTTAGTAAAAGAAATTGCTGGCCAAGTGTGACAATGTTTATCCGGTTAATTTTACACCCCTGCGGTTGTCTTTATCCCCATGTCATGTGAATTTCTATTTAAGTGTCTTATGCAGTGCATTTCTCGCGCAATTAATATTTGGGATAAACAGAACGTATGTGTGCATTATAGGCAGTGGGAGGGGGGGGGTAGATATTTGGAATTTCACACATCTAGTATAGTTACTATATGCATTTAAGAAACTATAAAGAACAGAATTTATAATTTGAAAGTTTAATACTCCGCCATTACCCGATTTAGTATTTAAATAGTTAGTGCAGGGGGACTGCGCCACATATGATTTACATAAAGGATAAATATAACGACAATACATCATACTCCGAAACAGCAAACGAAACAAACAATAAAACAACAATTCAAAAAAGAGTGAATGGATCCGGGGGCTAGCCGTAAGCGTCCACTGCGCTGTACAGTCCCGGGTCTGAAGCAACTCAGACTTCACTCAAGATTGAACATATTGACTCGTACAAGAAAACGCACAAGTATTTAAATTAAGAACACGATATCTCGTACGATATTTTCGTCCACTTATACACAGTGAATAAAATAGCTTTCAAAGTACCAATTATTAATTCAGTTTTCTATTTTTGATGAACTAAGTCATCAATGTAGACTATAAACACGCCTTTCAACCTCACCACAGTAGATGTTTTGAGACGTCCCCTAGGTAATTTTACCGGTGTTATCTGCATTATTCACGTATATCTGAAAGGTTCCACATGGCTGGTTACAGGCAGATTAATAGAGGACCAGTGTTTATAAAGCCATTAATACGACGATTCATTTCCCGTTAATTCGCATTAATTATAAAACAATATAGTGAATAGCAGTAATGACTAGTTTTTGTCTCAACAGGAATGAGACAATCGAGTAAAATATTCATTAATCCTAATCCCGCTAGCTTAATATGTAGGGTATGAACTCTTGGATTTGAGTAAATGGTAGGTTTTAATTAAATTTATTCAATTCTCTATGTTCGATTTTGAATAATAGTTTTCACATCCATAGAAACAGGGACGAAAAGGCGAATTGCATCCGTGAAAGGTTTGTCTGTGTGTGTGTGTGTGTGTTCGGGGGGGGGGGGGGTCAATTAGTGTCAGTTCATAGTTTCAAGATTCACACCTTCAATAATACAAGACTTAAAGCGGCATAGGTAGGGTTGGATAAATAGCTGTCAGTTCTCGCTATAATAGTTAAACGTAGTTAATATAAAGGGACTTTACTAAATAAAAACACTGTTGCCTCGTTGTTACGATAGTAAACGAAGTCTTGATTATACATTTTTACGGTAACCGCATCCACCACAAAATGTATTGAAGTAAGATACCACCCAACAACCGGGTGACAAGTTTTCATGATGGGTTTTTATCATATTAGACACGATAATATTAATAATTCTATATAGAGTATAATGCTACCCATTTAAAATAAGACGTGTTCAACGTTTGGTCGTTCAGATTGGACGATAACTGGCGAACATATTGGCATGTACTTAAAAGAACCCTAAATATAAAATAGCGGTACCGCTATCCGGACATAATTTCCCCTTTTAGCACACTGTATAACGTATGCCAGTGTTCATTAGACCAGTAGGGACAGAACAGTAGACCGTTACATTTCGGTAATCTTTTGACCCAACCTATATACAAAATCAAGGGAGATAAATCTTGTGACTTAAACGGAGGCAGACCACCATTAAATTCCCCATTGACTTCAATGTTAATTCTGGCCTCTTTGCCCACCTCCAACTTTTCCCCAAATTTTCGTTGGGCTGAATGCTTTTCACTATAGACAGAGGAACAAATGACTATATCTTTGCACTAAAATTTGTATGAGGTTGACCACCAAAATTTTGAGATACACCAACTTGAAGAAGCATACCCAAAACATGTAACTAGTTGCCGTACTTATCACCGTAGCCAACCTGATAACTCAGTTATCCTTCCGCCTCAAAATCATGAATGGGTCATTCTCAAAAAATGGAGAAAATATGCTAACAGTAGGTTATTTTCATAATGTGATGGGTGTTTACTCCAGATTTGATTTTTCTAGGTATATTGTGTGTGTTTTTACAGATCCAAACTACAAATCATTTTATCTGGGCAATAATGGGTTTTTAAAAGCCTATTGTATGTCAATATTTTGTTAGTTATTGCACTAACAAATCCCAGGGTCACATGTTCCGTCTATCCATTAATATACTCACCATGAATAAAACATGGATTTCATGGGTTTAGCATGAAATAAATGCCTTATAAATATAAATATAAGTGTTTTATTGACGTTAGATAGGTTAATTGTCAAAATATTTCAAACGGAACACAGTAACACTGATTCGTGTCAGTGATGTTACCATGTACATTTATTATGAAGACAAGAGTTATTGTTCTTGAATTTAGAAGAAATAATGACCCCTCCTTTAAAAGCAGTTTCTGTTCTAATGGAAGAAGTTGTATTCTGTCATGACTAGCTCAACATAAGCTCCAAAAATTTTGAAAGGTAAGTACACTTAACGAGTATGAATTATTAGTGTCAGTGATGTTACCAAGATTTCTAACATGTATAATATTCTTTGATCATTTTTGTCAAAAACACAATTTGCCATTATAAGGCTCAAGCACATGCTGCTCTTTGGTCTTGTCTGGGGAGTAATCATTGTTCTTACTGGACAATTTACTTGAAAGTTGTCAGTGATGTTACGGTCAGTGATGTTACCATGAGAAAAGTAACATTATTGACAGAAAATGTAACATCACTGACAAATCATAAGTTTTAATATGAAAATGGTTTATTTCCATATGTTTCTCATTTTCATATTGTGATATTTGATAGTCATATGTATTATAAAAATAAAATAAAAACCAAGTACGAACAATCCAAACCGTAAGACGAAATTCGAAGTCCTAAAAAACGTTATAGTTTATGATGTTTATCACTACAAAGAAGTGTCATGTAAATCTTAATAGTTATAAACTTTTGCATTACTTATGGTAACATCACTGACCAAAAAAGTAACATCACTGACAAATCATAAGTTTAATATGATTATATTTTATTTCAATGTGTTTCTTATCCTTAACATTGTGATCTTTAATGCTCATATTGATTATAATTTGTGATGTTTATCACTACAAAGAAGTGCCATGTAAATCTTAACATGTATACACTTTTAAATTACTTTTGGTAACATCACTGACCAAAAAAGAAACATCACTGACAAATCATAAGTTTAATATGATTATATTCTATTTCCATACATTTCTTGTGCTTAATATTGCGATCTTGCATGGTCATATTTCATATAGTTTGTGATATTTATTACTACTAAGAAATGTCATGTAAATTCTTAAAACCTAACTCTGTGATGGATACATTGAAAATAGATGAAGCAAATAATATACTATGTGATAACTACTTTCCATACATTTTCTTCTTCAGCATGGCACTCACTCCTGCAGAAAAACAAAGACGGTACAGACAACGAAGAGATAGCAATCTAGAGAAACGCCAAGAATATCTGATAAAGTCAAAACTGAAGTATAAAAAGAAAAAGAAAGCGGAAAAAGAAAGCTTACTTTGAGGAAAGCAGAGATGATGGGGGCCACAGATTTGGCAAGGGGAGGAATGGGGGTTGTGAAGAGAGCAAGAGACAAAAGCTTGAAAATGAAGGCAGACAGGATTCCGAAGATGTATAAACAGACAATGCAAGAGACATCGACAATCAGGATATAGAAATAATGAACGGACAGGCTGTAGCAGATGGACAGGAAGTGGGAGATACACAGAGTGTGGGAGATGGAGAGAATGTGGGAAATGGACAGGATGTGGTAGATGGAGAGAATGTGGGAGATGAACAGGGTGTGGGAGATGGAGAGAATGTGGGAGATGGAGAGAATGTGGGAGATGTACAGGATGTGGGAAATAGAGAGAATGTGGGAGATGGAGAGAATGTGGGAGATGAACAGGGTGTGGGAAATGGACAGGATGTGGGAGATGGAGAGAATGTGGGAGATGGAGAGAATGTGGGAGATGAACAGGGTGTGGGAGATGTACAGGATGTGGGAAATAGAGAGAATGTGGGAGATGAACAGGGTGTGGGAAATGGACAGGATGTGGGAGATGGAGAGAATGTGGGAGATGAACAGGGTGGGGGAGATGTACAGGATGTGGGAAATAGAGAGAATGTGGGAGATGGAGAGAATGTGGGAGATGAAAAGGGTGTGGGAGATGTACAGGATGTGGGAAATAGAGAGAATGTGGCAGTTGGAGAGAATGTGATGTTACTTTTGGTGGTAATAAGTTATGACATTAAGTCTCAATATCTGTCTTTGAGCAGCAGGCCATCAATCTTTGGACGTTGGCAAATAAATATTGCAAATAATGACATAAATTTTAAGTGATGTTACCATATAAGTTAAGATACTATAATTAAAACACATAACAAATCCATCAACTATCCAAAGGAATTGTGGCAAATAGATTAATTAATTAAAGAGGGCAACATTGCCTTATCTGTGAGAGTGTTACAACTTTTAGAAAACATCTATTGAAAGTCAGTGATGTTACCATATGTTAGAAAAATCTTGAATTCATAATAAATATACCTGTGCTGGTGCATATGCAGAGTACATCACATTACTTGGCCTTTTTCATTAGATAGTTGATGGCGGAAACTCTTTAAAATTTGACATAAACTTTAATTCTAATCAATTGTTAACTTATGACATGTCAGTAACGTTACCTATCCTGTCATTGATGTTACCATTTATTTATGATGTAAGGTACTATCGTTAAAACCCAGAAAAATCCATCAATTAACAAATGACATTCTGGCAAATATACTAATTAATGAGATATGCCAACAGTGCTTTTTTAGGACATTGTTACATGTTTTACAAAACGTTTATTGCAAATTATTGTCAGTGGTGTTACCCTTTCTGTCAGTGATG
Organism: Patella pellucida; assembly: GCA_917208275.1. Classification (NCBI taxonomy): domain Eukaryota; kingdom Metazoa; phylum Mollusca; class Gastropoda; family Patellidae; genus Patella; species Patella pellucida. The sequence continues at coordinate 68,155,766 of OU795036.1, forward strand.
TTACTGCATATTAGAGAAATCTTGAATTCAAGCAAAAAATACCTATGTAAATGGATTTTTAAACACAAGATGGTCTGGCCTCTTACAATAGATAATGAAAAATCAAGTGCGCTTCATATTTCGACAGTACAGTATATGCTTATCAGTTCTACTTGCATACGTTGTCAGTGATGTTTCCTTTCCTGTAAGTGATGTTACCTATCCTGTCAGTGATGTTACCACAACAAATTCTTTTGTTTTGAAAAAAACTAATTGGAAAAAATACAAATCATATATTGTTGTATTACAAGTAAACATTTCCACATATCCTATAGTGTACTCGGCAATTATTAACTTACTAATTGCTCTGTACACCTATCTTTGTACTTAGTTGTACGGTAAGTTTCAAAACTGGTCAGCACCTTCTTGATATTCCAGTTTGGGTGGAATTTTTTTTATAATTTCACTATGTAAACTTGAAGTATGGCATACATGTTACATAAAAGTTAATTAATTTACTAAAACAATTTATTGGTTTTTAAGTAAAGTTGGAAAATAATTTGGTAACATCACTGACATATGTTCTCATGTCATCACCTTTACGATTAATTATTTTTGTTTGCAGATGAGATTAAGATTGCATAATTTGTATTTTCATTTACAATGGTTAACTTGTTTGAACTGTTCAAATAAAATTTTAAACGGTGATGATTTTTTTTGTTGTTGTCACATCTACCAAATTGCTCCATTTTTTGAGAATGACCCGAATATTTACCAAAACCTGGCAGAAAATATTAATTCAAACCCTCTTCTTCCATTCTAGACCAACAAATCAACAAAAATGTCCATGCAAAGGGGGAGAAAAGAGAAGGAGAGAGAATTGCTATAAATAGACGAACTACAATTTGTACCGAGAGTGTGAAATTTAATGGTGGTCTGCCTCCAAACAGAGACCGAAACTGTCCACTACTTCTTTTACTCAGATGCAACACCTTTGGATTGCACCGAATAAATAGGGGTGGAGTCCTTGCTGCGCTGATACGGCGACGAAAAATGGTCCCAGAGTGCGTCAAGATCGCCACAAGCGTGCTGTGGTCTCCATTGATTGTGATACCCTTAAAGCCTAGTTTTGTCGTGATCATCTAGTATATATATTCCATTGTCGCTTTATTAAACATATCCCTTGGAAGTCGATGAAAAATTTACCGATATTTTTTTTTTACATATGCTTTCTTGATAGGATAAAAATAATTCAGAAGTTTTCTTAACAAAATGGATAAATATTATCGCACACATAACAAGGGTAGACAGTGGTATTACTATTGGTACAACATGACACGTTTACAGAATTTATTTCGGAGATTTGATTCAAAAAACATTCGTTCGAATAGCAAGTTTATATAAATCATATGAATAATAATTATAAATGAATGAATGAAATGGGGTTTAACGTCCTACCCCATTTCATTCATTCATAATTATTATTCATATGCTTTATATAAAGGAAGCGGTGTTTATAAGGAAGCTATGTTTATAAACTTAGCTTGTTATCGTATCCTTGTTACAATTAATAAAATATTGTTTAAATCAATATTTATAAATTTATTGCCTTGACATTGACATGGAAGTTGCTGGTGATCTTATGTTTTGTTGCCTGACTATTTAAAGTTACTTTATCAATAGGTCTGATAAATTAAACAGAGATCAAACTATGGCAGTTAAACATATGCTAACAAAGAAGAATTATTCGCCACCATTGATAGTGTGTGGACCATTTGGTACAGGAAAAACAGAAACATTGGCCAAGGCTACCAAATGCCTGTTACAGCACCAACCCCAATCACGTAGTCTCTTCTGCAATCATGCTAACAGGTAAACTGGGTGCACTTCAGTACTGTTTATTTTGCAAAGATCGGAGACCTTTATACGAATTTTAACATTTAACTGAAGTAAATCGGTTTCGTTGTCGCTGAAATGAGAGAGATGGAGCAAAGGCGTTTAAAAGCAGAGGCGCCAGCCTCCTCACGATTTTTTTTTTAAGAAGTTCAAAAAATAAAACCAGAGAAATGCTAAAACCGTTTAGAAAATGAACCCTAGTTAGAGAGGGTCCTAAAGGCAACCAAAGGGCTCCCCATGTCTGACAAAAGCCCCCCCCCCCCCCGAGTCCGAGTCAATCGCTTTCTATACATTGTTACTGTCGAATTCACTACGGAATGAGAATGCAGTCATTGCATTGGCATCAATATAGAAATTACCTATTCATTTAAGAGTTGGCTAGGCCGCCCAGAGAACACCCCTGGCAGTGGCGGCGCCAAGCCCAATAATCTGGTCTGCCATCTGCCCCCCCCCCCCCCCATAATTTAAGAAAATAGTTCTAAAATACTTTATAGTAGGTTTACTGCAGGGTGGGCTTGTAAGAAATCACTCTCTGACTGAGTAGGGATGTGAGATTTAATCACCGTAAAGGTATTGATTACTGAAACGTGTCACAAACATGTGAATCACTTGAAAAGTGCTTTTTACGATTCTCAAAGATTTTTTGGGTATAGGTTCAACAAGGCGTGAATATGCATCAATTGATACACTCAATCCGTTCGTTTGACACCTCTGGTGATTTGCGACGAACAGTATCTGGTCAGCTCTATTTATCTCGACGACCAGTATCTGAAATACTGCCAGATTGCATTTCTGGCAGTATATTTAATATATTTTTGACGAAGCTGCACAATCATTAGAATGCCAGGCGTTGATGCCACTAACACTGGCAGATGCGAAGACGTGCATTGTTTTAACAGGCGATCATAGACAAATGAATCCTAAAATTGACAGTTCGGAAGCAAGCGCCAGAAGTTTAACCTATCCATTCTGTAAGAATGCATACTTATTATGAAAAATTCTATAAAGAAATATTAGTATATTTCTTAACCAAAACTATCGTTCTCAGTGTCAGCTATTAAAGTTCATTTCAGCTACATTTTATGGCAATGAAAACCATTTAATCTGTAGATCAAATTTGCCAAATACAACTTTGAACCCCATTTACCTTTTCTCTGTGTTTGGTAAGGAAGCACAGACTAATGACAGTACGCCTTTCTACAACGAGGAAGAAACAGATGAAATTTATAGTAAATGGTGTTTCATATTATTTTAAACAACTGGCCAAACGAGAGGATCCCAGAAGATATCCAAGTGGTAGTTCCATATTCACAACAAGTCGCCCTGATAAGAAGCAAATTGAGGATGAAAATATAACATCCAAGGTAAGACTATATTCCTATATTGTATTTAATGGCACTTTCCACTTTTTACATGCAGACTTTTAGTATTTGCTTTCCCAATGTGTTTAATCTGCTTTCAGGTCAACAGTTCAGAGTCTTATTCATCAGCACTGTCAGGACATTGGAATTGTGTGAAAGCGATCACATGAAGAAATGTTTACAGGGGTTAGAAAATATTGAAATGGGAGATTATGGCTTTTTGTCTGAACCCAACATGCTAAATTCAGTTCTAACCCGTGCCCAATCTCATGTAGCAGTTGTTGGGGATTATATAGCACTATGTGCAATCGGGGAATGCAGTGGCATTAGGAAGACATTATATAAAACAGTGTCACAATTTAGATTCACTTTCGGATTTATCGTATAAGGAAATAAAAGACGCCGTGGAGAAGTGAGAGGAGTCGCCGTTAGCTGCAGAAATAAGAAGATTATCAGAGAATGCTTAGATGTTAAACAAGAAGCGTGTAAAGTAGAACAAACACCACATTCAAGACCAGCACATTCTGTCATTTTACACATAGATTATCAATCAGGTTCAGATATGGAGAAGCCACATCTGACAGCCGGCAGTTCCGGAAAAAGAACAAAGTCTTAAAAAATGGCTCTTTACAACAAATCGCATCGAGACCAGTTGAAAGCTAAGATTACGACGACTGGGACAATTGGAGGGTCTAGAGCACAAGTGATCTAACTACCTACCGTTTTAGCTGGTTGTTAGATCACTTGTGCTCTAGACCCTCCAATTTTAGATTGAGTCCTGAAGACATCGGTGACTCTAAGCTTAAAAATGAATTTAAAAGGGAATATTTGAAGAAAAACATGCAAGATCATCTGGAAAAATACAAACACTGTATCTTGCACTCGAATTCAGAATTTAAATATGCTAGTCATCGATTTTACCTCAACCATAAAAGAAATAAAAATGGGACATAATATAGAAACCGGCATGTTCATCATAAATCATGAATATCATATTCAAACGAAGTTTAGCGACAAGTTAATTAAACGGAACTGGTGAAATTATCACAGGTGAGGTTTGCAAATCAATTATTCTATCCAAAAGGCAATTCAACTATGAGGAAGTGCAATATATTCTGAACAGATCTGATTCTGCTGATGATATTTCACCTGATGATTATGTCGTTCATGTGATGTCATACTGGTGATTCATGAATAAGTAATAACCGCGTTCGCGGGATGTTATTTGTAATTTTATAGCTATGTGATGTGTGATATTTATATAAACTTTTAAAACCATATTGAGTTATTCTTTCTCCTCACCCTATCCCGAACACCTGAAGCAGCGAGTCTAAATTTACTTAGGCGCCGCATATATCTGCGACACGATATGCGCAAATATCGAAAGGAACCAAGATCTTTGGGTTATAACCATGCATTTCAAGTTTCATCAAAATCGAATTAAAATTGTGATATCTACAGGGTCCACAACCTTTTTATACCATTTTTTAACAGTATTCGCGTACGAACGGCGGCCATTTTGTATGGTAATTTTCGTCCGATTTTTCTGAAATTTGAACTCAAACCTTCATTAGGGTGTAACGGTGATCGAACCGTTTTTCAAATCGGATAATAATTGTGACCTCCAGAGGTACCACGAGCTAAAATAGGTGATTTTTCGGGCAATCAGGGGCCATAATTCAGGAAATTACGTTCCGATAGGCACAAGTATCGAAAGGAACCAAGATCTTTGGGCTTTAAACATGCATGTCAAGTTTCATCAAAATCGGTTCAAAATTGTGACCTCTATAGGGTCCACAAGCTAAAAACGTGATTTTTCGTACAATCATGGGCCATAATCCATGAAGTTTTGATCCGATACATGCCAATATCGAAAGCAGCCGAGACCTTTTGGGAATAAACCTATATTTCAAGTTTCATCAAAATCAGACAAGAATTGTGACCTGTAGAGAGTCAAAAAAACAATTGTGGACGGACAGGGGCGACGACATAATACGCCCACATGAAAATGTGGGCGTATAAAAAGCCGTCGGTATGCTATCCTGTAATTGAATCGGTAGATGAAATGACATTAACTCTAGTATTTCTAAACCTTGCGTGTCTGTCATTATCACAGAGAAAAATAGAAATGAGATTCTTATCACCTTCTGAAAGGCCATTAACAAATGACATCGGTGACTCTAAGTTTAAAAATGAATTTAAAAGGGAAAATTTGAAGAAACACATGCAAGATCATCTGGAAAAATACAAACACTGTATCTTGCACTCGAATTCAGAATTTAAATATGCTAGTCATCGATTTTACCTCAACCATAAAAGAAATACAAATTAGAAGCCAGAGGTCTTGTGGTCGAGCTTTCCATAACGATGAAGTTGTTGTAGAATTTTTTTACCAAATTCAGCTAAATCTAAAACCATTCCGTGTGAGGACAAATTAGTTGAAATATACGGAAAAGTTGTGGGTATTTTAACACGGACATTCTTTGTCGAACAATACGAACCAATACAGGTCTGTTGATCCCGATTTATTTATCTGTTCCTCATATTTAGAATCTACTAGAAAAGGTCAAAGAATGGGTCAACGAAAAGGGTATGGTCGAGGTTGAGTTGTTTATAAATTTCAAAATAAGAACCTTCCTTTGATCTTTATGAAGATCCTATGGGCAAATTGTTTTTGGTTAAATACTTGAAATGGAAAAATAACTGTAAGTTACATCTAGGAATTGTCATTGACGTACACACCGTGGGACATAATATAGAAACCGGCATGTTCATCATAAATCATGAACATCATATTCAAAAGAAGTTTAGCGACAAGTTAATTAAACGGAACTGGTGAAATTATCACAGGTGAGGTTTGCAAATCAATTATTCGATCCAAAAGTGCAATATATTCTGAACAGATCTGATTCTGCTGATGATATTTCATGTTCAGTCAAACTATTATCTAATATAGCACGGAAATAAAGACAAAGCGAATGGGTCGAGTTCATATACTTGACCAAGTTGATGTCGTTGATAGTATAGCAGCACATTTGATGGTTGCAGAATTCATGATTATGGCAAATCACCAGCAAGCTTCTCCACTAGTGAAAAAATTTCAACAATGTTGCCCGTTAAGAATACGACTGCCTGACGATTACAGGGTAGATATATGGAGAAGAAAATACTTTTATGCTGTTTCCAATTTAGAGTTTGAATCAAATGTTACTGTGCCTTTTTATATATGGCTTATGTTAAGTGATTCGGTTTGTAGTGGCGACTGGGAACTTTTCGACTAGCAACGTTTCGCACAATTACTTCTTTCACTTGAAAACTACCAACAGGCAGCTTTAGCCTTAGCAACGTATAGAGGATGAGTCCTGTTACATTTGTTCCGCTACCCTTAACCCTGCATTATACGCACATTACATACTCAATCTCCGACAATATACAATATATTTTGATATCGTCCTCCATAGAATGTTGTCTGCATGTATAAGTAATATAGGCCTCCGTATTTTGTGGGTTTTTTTTCACAAATTTATAAGCCTTTGGCTTGTTTTTGTATCGTCTCTTATAACATGTAATGTAATATATGATATCTTATGAATAAATATTGTTTAAACCAACCTCCGTATTCCGAATCTGAATTGGTGGATATAGCATATAGATCTTATATTCCCTCATTGAACAGTAAGTGTTACGACAAAAGCGATTCTCCTTACACTTAAGTGTCGCCCTGAGAAAAGATAGTAAGCTGGCACTGCCAGGCAGGATACGCCCACATTTTCGAGAGATGGTTAGAGAACAAGCAAAACCGAAAGTGAATTTTCCTACAATTAAAGTCTATAATTCATTGAATTACAATTTAATATGCGCAAATATCGAAAAGAATCAAGATCTTTAGGTTATAAACATGCATTTCAAGTTTCATCAAAATCAAATTAAAATTGTGACCTATACTGGGTCCACAACCTTGATATACCATATTTTAACACTGTTAGCGTACAAACGGCGGCCACTTTGTCTGGCAATTATCGTCCGATTTCCCTGAAATTCAAACTCAACCTTCCGTATGGTGTAACGGTGATAGAGTCAAGCGTTTGTTTTAAAATCAGATAATAATCGTGACCTCCAGAGGGACCATAGGCGATTTTACGGACAATCAGGGGCCATAATTCAGGAAGTTATGATCTGATATGCGCAAATAACGAAAGGAACCAAGATCTTTGGGTTATAACCATGCATTTCAAGTTTCATCAAAATTGTGACCTATACTGGGTCCACAACCTTGATATACCATTTTTAAACAGTATTTGCATACGAATGGAGGACATTTTGATGGCAATTTTGGTCCAATTTTTCCGAAATTCGAACTCCACCATCCTTAGGGTGTAACGGTGATATAATCATACATTTTTTTAAATCAGATAATTATTGTAACCTCCAGAGGGACCACAAGCTAAACCAAGACGATTTTGGGTATAATCAGGGGCCATAATTCAGGAAATTACAATCCGATTGTAGCGGGGTATAATTTGCTACTTTTCAGTTTGTCCGTTTGGTTGTTTGATCTTGTTATTTAAGTAATGGGATTTTGAGTTTTATTTTACATAGTTAAAAAAGTATAAAAAGATGTTATGGGTTGTGGTGTATATAAGTTGCTATTGTAGTTATACTTTTGAAGTTTTGGTCCTAGTTTTGTAGGAACTAGGATTTGATTTTTATGTTGGTGGAATTTGTTCTTTGTGTCCTTAGTTTAAAATATTGAGGAGTTACTTTTGTTCTGGAAGGTTTTGTTGAACATTTCACTTCGAGGTTGTTTATCAGGTGATATGATTTCTTGTATTCTGATTGGTTATTTGGGTGGCGCATTTTATTAAAAGATATGAATCAGTATCTTTTCCCACTCTTCATTTTCTGGTTGGATGACTGGTTCATTGTTCCTGATTTATACAGCTCATTTCCACAAACTGGTAAGACACTTACATTACATTTAACTTTAACATACATGAATGTTTGGGTATGTGACTTGGTTGTGTGAAATCAAGTGTGTAGAATGAATGATTCTTTATTATGATTTTATGAAATAATTTATATACTTCATCCAAAATGGAAGTCAATCATTGAGTTTACTGCGACATGATCTGAATTGTACAGACTTGAATTAGTTTAGTATAGAATGTATTTTTATTTCAGGGCATGTTGTTTTGCACCTGATGATTATGTCGTTAATGTGATGTCATACTGGTGATTCATGAATAAGTAATAACCGCGTTCGCGGGATGTTATTTGTAATTTTATAGCTATGTGATGTGTGATATTTATATAAACTTTTAAAACCATATTGAGTTATTCTTTCTCCTCACCCTTTCCCGAACACCTGAAGCAGCGAGTCTAAATTTACTTAGGCGCCGCATATAGCTGCGACACGATATGCGCAAATATCGAAAGGAACCAAGATCTTTGGGTTATAACCATGCATTTCAAGTTTCATCAAAATCGAATTAAAATTGTGATATCTACAGGGTCCACAACCTTTTTATACCATTTTTTAACAGTATTCGCGTACGAACGGCGGCCATTTTGTATGGTAATTTTCGTCCGATTTTTCTGAAATTTGAACTCAAACCTTCATTAGGGTGTAACGGTGATCGAACCGTTTTTCAAATCGGATAATAATTGTGACCTCCAGAGGTACCATGAGCTAAAATAGGTGATTTTTCGGGCAATCAGGGGCCATAATTCAGGAAATTACGTTCCGATAGGCACAAGTATCGAAAGGAACCAAGATCTTTGGGCTTTAAACATGCATGTCAAGTTTCATCAAAATCGGTTCAAAATTGTGACCTCTATAGGGTCACAAGCTAAAAACGTGATTTTTCGTACAATCATGGGCCATAATCCATGAAGTTTTGATCCGATACATGCCAATATCGAAAGCAGCCGAGACCTTTTGGGAATAAACCTATATTTCAAGTTTCATCAAAATCAGACAAGAATTGTGACCTGTAGAGAGTCCAAAAAACAATTGTGGACGGACGTCCGGACGGACAGGGGCGACGACATAATACGCCCACATGAAAATGTGGGCGTATAAAAAGCCGTCGGTATGCTATCCTGTAATTGAATCGGTAGATGAAATGACATTAACTCTAGTATTTCTAAACCTTGCGTGTCTGTCATTATCACAGAGAAAAATAGAAATGAGATTCTTATCACCTTCTGAAAGGCCATTAACAAATGACAACGGTGTTACTGTGAAATTGCAATGGAAGGAACGATTCTACAATGTCAAAAAAGAAAGTTCAAATTAAGAAAACCCTAGAGTTAAAAGAACCAATAAAATCCGTTGATGTGCCTCGTGAGCAATGGCAACATATACTTAGTATTACATGCGGAAGTAACCCGGAGAACATCATTTCCGAATTTCGCAAGGAGTTCGGTCACATGTTTCAACGATAAACTCAAGTTCTTTAGGGTTTTTTTCATTAGATACAGACAAGATGTGCACGTGAAAATTCAGTTGGCCCCAGTTTTAAAAAGAGGATTATTGGTTCCACAGATACAACTTTACTTCTTAAGACAAGATCCGATAGGTTGCCTTAGTGTATTAGGTTCGCGACAAGCGTCAAAATGAAAGTATAAGAACCGGACTCTATATAAGTCTATGTGGTTACCAGTTCTAGCTACGAAAGCTGTGACTTCCCCTGTGCGTGGACACGAACATATATTTATACATGGTGTGCAGATCACATGGTATGCGAATTTGGGAACGAAAAACTCGAACACGAGTGATATTGAGAGTTTAAATAATGTTAACATGAGAGGAATGTTTGAGTTAACTGCAGAATTTTGTAAGGAAAGGAATATTAAATTAAACAAATCAGATTATGTTAGGTATAACGATATTGACGTACAGATTATAGATGATCTAGACGAGAAGGTTGGAGCTGTTGCCAATCACAATGAAAACATATGTTTTGTTTGTCATTGTGTTGTAAGCAAAATAGAAATTAATCAAATACATTTGAAACTTCACCTGCACAGCATGCCCTTCCTTGGACTGTTGATAGACAAGAAGCCGCTCTCATCTATAGAGATCATACCAAAATCACTTCCCGACAGGTAGATATTGTGCCTTTATATTATCACCACCTTTGTCTGTTGTCACTAGAACAAAATGTCGTGCGAGCATCCCACAGGCCATATATCTAAAGTGATTCTTGATATTATCATGAGAAATATTTGTTAATCACAGATCGTGGAGTTATCTCCCCTTTTACATTTAAACTTCTGAATAGTCTCGTAGAATATTTATCTGGAAGGGTTGTGAACATTTGAGAATAAGTAGGCCATTGGCTAGATTATTCGTCTTTTTAGATTATCACGAACCTAATCTATGGAAGGTAATTAACTAGCCCTAAAACAAGATGACAACGCCCATTAAGTGTGGTGTAATGGTCGATAGCGAGACATTAAGTAATATATTGTAACAACAATAGGACCGTGAGGTCAGAGTGTTTTTACAATATATTACGCAATGTCTAAGCTCGAGACGATAAAAGTACTTAAAATACAGACACTCCGCACGTGCGTTTACAGTGAAAAACGTCACGCCAGTCTAATATTTTTATAATGTACGCTTGGCAATTTTGCCCGTACATTATTTGAAATAATGGTACGCCAACATCAAAGGATGACGTCACATCTGTATTTTAAATTAATTTAAGAATGGATATTTTATAATAATCTATTTGCATTGAATGTTCAATCTCCAAAACACTTAATTCTTTTTTATTCTAAAATTTCTCTCTTCAAGGACTATATCGATGTTTTGTATTAATCCTTATTCGTCGTCATCATGACTTTAGCTACAAATGAAATTGTCCATGTGGAACCGAGTGTTTTTTATGTGGTTGATTATCTAGTAAATTTCGCCAAATGTAGACAACTGACCGAGGCCCTCAGTAAGTTTTGCTCGTGTGTAACCGGTTTTTGTTTTATGTGGCTGATTATCTAGTAAATTTCGCCAAATGTAGACAACTGGCCGAGGCCCTCAGTAAGTTTTGCCCGTGTGTAACCGGTTTTTGTTTTATGTGGTTGATTATCGTGTAAATGTCGCCAAATGTTGACAACGGATCCACACCATCCAAACGTGGAAAACTAGGAAGGCTCTGGATGACCGAGAATAATTTATGAAAACTTTTGAACACGATTCGAGGAAGTGTTATAGGTGGAATTTAACACAACCTACGTGATATTGTTCATTAAGGAATAAGGATAAACCCCTTTCTTATTTCCTTTTAATACGTCCACATTTTCATGTGGACGTATTATGTCGTCGCCCCTGTCCGTCCGGACGCCCGTCCACAATTGTTTGTGGACCCTCTACAGGTCACAATTCTTGTCCGATTTTGATGAAACTTGAAATATAGGTTTATCCCCGAAAGGTATCAGCTGCTTTCGATATTGGCATGTATCGGATCAAAACCTCATGGATAATGGCCCATGATTGTACGAAAAATCACGTTTATAGCTTGTGGACCCTATAGAGGTCACAATTTTGAACCGATTTTGATGAAACTTGACATGCATGTTTAAAACCCAAAGATCTTGGTTCCTTTCGATATTTGATTTAAAAAGTATTTATTCAGAATTCTTATAATATACAGTCATAGAAGGAATAATATGAATAGTTTGGATACAGTAACAAGGAACTAAATGCTTATAAAAAACTGCTTCCAGAATAGGGTGACATGAATATAATTTTATTGATCAGCTGGTAATGCAATACAATAAGAATGATTATCAATATTAGGGTTTTAGTTAACAGTGATACGGAAGATAGTAAGCTGGCACTGACAGGCAGGATACGCCCACATTTTCGAGAGATGGTTAGAGAACGAGCAAAACCTAAAGTGATTTTTCCAACAATGAAAGGCTATAATTCATTAAATTACAATTTGATATGCGCAAATATCGAAAAGAATCAAGATCTTTAGGTTATAAACATGCATTTCAAGTTTCATCAACATCGAATTAAAATTGTGACCTATACTGGGTCCACAACCTTGATATACCATATTTTAACACTATTAGCGTACAAACGGAGGCCATTTTGTCTGGCAATTATCGTCCGATTTCCCTGAAATTCAAACTGAACCTCCCGTATGGTGTAACGGTGATAGAGTCAAGCGTTTTATTAAATCGGATAATAATCGTGACCTCCAGAGGGACCATAGGCGATTTTTCGGACAATCAGGGGCCATATTTCAGGAAGTTAAGATCTGATATGTGAAAATAACGAAAGGAACCAAGATCTTTGGGTTATACCCATGCATTTCAAGTTTCATCAAAATTGAATCCAAATAGTGACCTATACTGGGTCCACAACCTTGATATACCATTTTATAACAGTATTCGCGTACACGCGGCAGCCATTTTGTATGGCAATTTTGTTCCGAATTTTTCCGATATTCGAACTCAACCATCCTTAGGGTGTAACGGTGATATAATCAAACGATTTTTTAAATCGGATAATAATTGTGACCTCCAGAGGGACCACAAGCTAAACAAAGATGATTTTGCGTATAATTAGGGGCCATAATTCAGGAAGTTACGATCCGATATGCGCAAGTATCGAAAGGAGCCAAAATCTTTAGGTTATAACCATGCATTTCAAGTTTCATCAAAATCGAATTAAAATTGTGACCTCTACAGGGTCCACAACCTTGATATACCATTTTTTAACAGTATGCCGGTACGAATTGCGGCCATTTTGTATCGCAATTTTGGTCCAAATGCGAACTCAACCTTCCTTAGGGTGTAACGGTGATATAATCGAACGGTTTTTCAAATCGGATAATAAAGGTGACCCCCAGAGGTACCACGAGCTAAAATAGGGGATTTTTCGGACAATCAGGGGCCATAATTCAGGAAATGACGTTCCGATAGGCGCAAATATCGAAAGGAAACAAGATCTTTGGGTTATAAACATGCATGTAAAGTTTCATCAAAATCGGTTCAAAATTGTGACCTCGATAGGGTCCACAAGCTAAAAACGTGATTTTTCGTACAACCAGGGGCCATAATCCATGAAGTTTTGATCCGATATACGCCAATATCAAAAGCAGCCGAGATCTTTTGGGGATAAACCTATATTTCAAGTTTCGTCAAAATCGGACAAGAATTGTGACCTGTAGAGAGTCCACAAACAATTGTGGACGGACGGACGGACGTTAGGACGGACGGACAGGGGTGACGACATAATACGTCCACCTGAAAATGTGGGCGTATAAAAATGGGGGGAAGAATAAGATAGGAAAAGGGCTGGGGGATCGAGTACTGATTTGGATACGAAAGTTTGAGACGCGATGCCAAGGGGAAGGGAGGGGGAGATAGGGGACATGCACTAATCTAGTATATTTCATTGGAAGTTGTATACACATATCTCACGCTTGACTTGGTTACTGAGGCTTTTGCAAATATAATTTGGGGAATACTTTAAATAGTCGCTCGAAAAGAATGTTTAAAAGGGATTATTTCGGAGGATTGGAGCGTTTAGTCAAAGTTATATATTGGTGGACGACTGAGAGTAAACAGATATTTTTATTTTTTAGAAAGACTGTCAATTCCAAATAAAAGTGAATTAATATTCTTGTAATAGTCGTCCAAGGTTTCGATAGTGGATCTGCGTTGTTCTATGAAAAGGCTACAATGAAAGAAGAAGTGTTCACTAGATTCACATTTGTATCCGCACAGACAGGATGGGTCGTCCAAGGTATCGATAGTGGATCTGCGTTGTTCTATGAAAAGGCTACAATGAAAGAAGAAGTGTTCACTAGATTCACATTTGTATCCGCACCGACAGGATGGATCATCAGATATATGCATGAGGTATTTATGATAATTTAAGTCAGATTTCGAATTGCGTATTTTGAAGTGAATAATCTGGAAAGTCCTGTCGCCAAAATTGAAGAGATCGTTGTATTTAGGTTTACCGTATTCTTGTCTAATTTGAAATTTGAATGAAGAGATCGAGTCAGAGTTTTTTAGTCGAGACGATTCCATTCCAGTACTGACGATGGAAAAAACGAATTTTTGAAAAGGTTGGATTTACAGCTAATACTCATTAGATTATTTCTGAGTTGAATTGGTTGACTGGACGCTATAGATAGTGGGACTAAATCCAATAGGAACGACGGTGTTTGTATGCTGATAATTTTGAAAAATAATACCATTTTATGTTCGTAACGTCTTTGTAAAAGGCTGGAAAATCCAGATTCGGTATAAAGTAAATTATGGGAAGTGCCACGAGGAAGGCCTGTAATGGTTCGAATTGCGTCTAATCGCAGTAATTCTAGCCGTGGACAGGACGAACAGGGGCGATGACAATACATGTCAACATGAAAATGTTGGCTATAAAAATAAAGAACAATCACTGGTTGGGAATGTTCAGAATTTGCGTTTTTAGTTCATTGTCAATAATGTCATTTACAGACGGTTTTTCATTTAAACCATATGCCACGAGATTATACATAAAATTATATAGAGAAAAAAGCCGGTGATGGTGCACCGTGAACAACAAAGTAAGCTATCAAACGCCCATAAACTTCATAGTACCCCTTTTGTTCACCTATAAGAACAAATATATAAGAGATACATGTAGCAGTAAAAACCAAAACAGTTAATAGAATCCAGGGACTGTGGGAGGTGGGAGGTGGGGGAGGGTGGGGAAAAGCCTAGAGGGGCCTGGTGGTATGCTAAGTAATGTTTTAAAATTGATATTTTTTTTTTTAAAAATGCACTGTTACTTGATAGTAAAGTAGAAGACAACTGGTGATGCTTCTGACTTTGGTTAGTGGCGTGGGTAGGATTAAAATCACATTTTATCAGGACGATTTTTTTGTTGAAAATTGTTGAATTAAAGACTATGAGGACCCGGTCCGTTCTTGATCCGCTTGAGTCTCTTGCTAGCATCAGAGTATCCAGGTCCCGGCTGATAATTAGGGCCTAGTCCGGGAATGTAGAACGCTATAATGATACTCTCTGCCACCCCTGACCATTCATGGGTTAACAGCTACTGATAGGTCTGGCATTCAAAAATAACTTGGCACGAACTGTTAATTCTGATGAGTTCACTTCCAAGTTCAACATGATTTTGGGTATTGAAAAAAAATAGCTTATGTGATATTTTGGCGTCAAATGGTCATGATTTCTTTTGTTTTTCCGTTTGTTTGCATGTTTGAAATTACCTGTCAAAATCGTGTACATCTGATTAGTATTAAGATAGTTAAACCAAAATGTTGTAGATGTAATTGGTATGTCATATGTTGTTCTGTTAAATCTCAGTTCCTCTGTTTTAGCATAATGACTTACAGCAAATATTCTCATGGGGGAGAGAGTGCCCCCCACCCCTTCTAGCCAAGTTATTTGCTCAAAATCGCTGGCCCTGATAGGGTCTGGTATACTTGTAAGACATTCATCCAGAAACAAAGATGAGAATAATATACATTTCTATGGCATTATTTAAACACTTACAGTTAATATCAGGACGCAATATTTTTCGTTTACTTCTCCTTGGAAAAATAGGCGAATCTCTAATCTGTCGCATTGCTTAGCGGTAAATTCCCGACTGGGTCCCCCATTTTCTTTGCCAGCTCGCAATACATCTTCTCTATCAACATTAATGATGTTGTTTTCCCCATTATGTCTTTGGGCATACATTCTGGATAAAATCTCCTCTAAACTCACTTTCCTAGAAATAACACGCCAACAATGACACTAATGTCATATGCAGAAATCAAAAAATAAATAGATGACATATATTAATTAATCGCACATTTATATTTTTCAAAAGTATCAAGCAATCAAACTGATTATCTATACTTAGTTTAACCATATAATGTTCACGATCGAACTCAGTGAGGGTTTTGAAGTGCCTGGTAGTGAAACTATGAACTAAGTTTCATCACACTCCACCAGTTAGAATCAAAGATATCTTGTCATCCACCAATGAACATTTTCAACTGTAGACACCTGCACAAAGTTTCAACACTCTCACTTAATTATTATCAACCAATCAAATTGCTTATCTCTGCTTACTCGGGGCAGAAAATGGCCATCTTTGAACTCCATCAGGGCATTCACCTTATAAACACAAAGTTTGAACATTCTACCTCAATTAGAAGTAAAGTTATTGTGTCCCAAAAAGTGTGAGGGACAGACAGACGGAACATTTTAATATTTCACTGCTTTCTTCGAAAATCAAGGGGCAAAAAGGTTTATATTATAATATAGTAATCAAATGAAATGAAATGGGGTTTAACGTCCTACTGTTCTGCTCCGAACTGGACTAATGAAGACGGGGATACATCATACAGTGTGCTATGAGGGAAATTTTGTCAGGACAGGAGCACTACGGCCTACTCTTATATCGAATTCCAACTGTCAAGGGATGTTTTACGTGAACGCAAAAGTGTACACGGAACCCCAGTTTTTCGTCCCGTCCTAACGACTGACTAGACAGCTGTCCTTGCTAGGCCCTCCGTCCTGCATCATGACCAGATCGCCGGGAAATCTGGACGAAAGATTCTAGGTCAATGCAGGGATTGAACACTCGACCTCCAGGCTAGCGTCTTACCCACTTAGACACCTAGTAATGAAATGGTGTTTAAAGTCCTACTGTTCTGGCTCTATACTGGGCTAATGAAGATGTGCATATGGCATACAGTGTACTATGGGGAAAATTTTGCCCGGACAGCGGCACTATGGCCTATATCGAATTATAACAGCCAAGAACCTTTTACGTGAACGCCAATGTGTACACAGGATATTGGTTTTTTGTCCCATCCGACCGACAATATTTGTCCCTGCACCACTGACAAGGGGAACCACGCCGGGAAATCAGGATGAACTTTCTCGACCAACACCTATAATGACAGTACTGATAAATCTATTTATATCGTCCTGTATATTGGATAATTTTCATAAAGATATTGCACAATATTCCAACTTTTTCTGTTTTTACATTTTTTGAAAAATATTTTGTTTTGTTGGCAGTTGAATAAATATAACATTTGTTACATGATGATTGTAATTCTTTTGTGAAGACTTTAGAATCTGTAATATGTTTAATAAAACTAAATGATGTTTACATACCTTGGTTTGTTCAAATTTTCATGTGCTTCGTTAAGATCTCCTCTTTTGAAAGAAATCTATTTTTTAGAGTAAAAAGTTTTTAAGGCATAATTTATCAAGAGCAAAGAAATATCACAAGGAAATCAACAGTTAAGATAATCTGAAAGAGATTTTGATTATCATTAACAACACCACAACAATTTTTAAGTCAGGTGAAGTCCTCGCATTACCCGCATTAGATGTGTGGAAATGTGTCCTTGTGCAGCACCCAAGTTCCTGTAGTTAAATACAGCCGGTCCAGGGTCTAGTGGTTTACTGTGTGCGCGTGGAATCACGATGTCTTTTTCATTGAGCCAAGTGGCAAGTTTTCAAATCTCTGCATGAATATGACAAGGAGTAGAGTCACCTGTCCAACCTTGTGGATTTCCTCTGGGTCCACTGCTAAAGACGACCCATATGTGCATGCGAAATATTGAAATAAAATTAAACCATATGTTAGTCCCAAAACAATCTAGTTGCTTTTGGGTCCACGTAAAAACAAATATCTAATTTATATTCAATCTCTATTTTTATAGTATACTCCAAATATAAGGAGTATTGTCTGCACTAACCAATGTTACTAGATAATAATTCGGGTGACCACTGGTCTATCAATCAAATTACTGTCTTTGGATTTGACCTGTAAGTTAATGTGGAAAACATACCCACAGTAAAAAATTAACCAAAAGGACCACTTTTTCTGATTATCTTCCCTTAACCTCCATATGTCTTTCATTGCATTTATTTTTAAATAAAAATTATGAATAACCAGGCAATGGAACCTTTTATAACATAAGTTCAACAGTTTTTATAACATTATAAAAAGCTTCTAGTAAATAATAGATAAGGTTTCCAAAGATGTTATCAATAAAAATAGATTAATAACTGTTGGGAGTTCCTGAATACTGCGGTATATCTGGGTAAATATCTGGTAGGTCATCTTCGGAATCTGACATACATGTTTCACTAATAGGTGGAAAGATGTAATTTTTGGGTCGATTTGTTGATGGCAGAGACAAACTGGAGCTGGTCGACGGAGACAAGCTGGAGCTTTGTGGAGGAAAAAAGCTTGGAATGGGGACATTAAATTGCTAGAGATGGATGGCTGAGACATGCTATTGCTAGAGATGGATGGCTGAGACATGCTATTGCTAGAGCTGGATGGTTGTCTTAGGCAAGCTGATGCTGGATGCCTAAGACATACTGGAACCTGATGGTGGAGACAAACTGGTTATTGATGCTTTTACACAGCTATGTATATATATGCGGAAGGGACTTGTTTTTATTTCATCTGCATATTTGCTAAAGGTAAAACCCTCGCCATTTATTAATTTGTCCTTTATAGGATTACGATTAAAATTCGCCAGAAAGAAAGAGCATTCATCTGCATTGATGTTATTCAGTGTAGCTTTGCCCTCAGGAAAAATATATCCTTTGCCTGTTTTAAAAGCTGTGTTAAGTTGGTTTCCTTTTCTATATCTAATGCAACACTTCCCCCACCCTTTCCTAACGGTACTTGGCTATAATAATTAATCCCCGATATTTTCTCGGTGCTGTGTTTCCAACCTATAATATATAGATTTTTCTGGTTGTTTTTTTTTTCTTTTTGCTTGGGGGAAATTTCTTCACTTTGGTGTTGTTTCTTATAAAAGCTAATTCACCCAATTTAATGACAGCTGGGGACGTTGTACCTGCAATTAAACATTAGATAAAATAAACTTTCATGACATATACAAATCAATTGGCTCACCCTATCAAAAATTTCTAATTTAACAATAAAATCCATATATATAAACACTTTTTCCAATCCAAATCAAATAGATTTGGTCGTTTTAACAAGCTATTTCATTGTTTGGATAACTTAAGTGCGGAATATTTAGAAGTGATAATTAGTGTTTTGTTAAGGATAAGAAAAGAAGGCCGATCATATTATCTACATTGTTTTAGTACATATACATCGGTGCCTGTAGTTGGTAACACAGTATTTAAGGAGTCACTGAACTGATCCGAAAAATAGGTCATAGTTCCGATAACAACCACATGGATGAGACACAACACATTGTATCAGTGGTGCTTCTGTAAGCATCCAGAGCATTGTACTATTCTCAGTCACCTTCATATTGTCTTTTGTAAGTTGATCAAAATATCTGTTAATGTATTGTAGGCTCATTTGCATTGGCAAAACACTGTATTTGACATCATGGTTATAATTGTAGAAGCCTCTTTCTAGCTGTAATTTATTATTAATATTGTGTATTTTTAAAAATCATATACTCATGCTCAGGTGTGCCCGGCATCTTTGCCGCAAGCGGGCTTTATCACCTATTGTAGATTTACCTAAATAGGCAAACTCATCATCTGTTAAAAGTAATACTTCCTTTGGTCCAAACTGAAACAGAAAAAATTAAATAAAATCTAGAACCACAAAACATAACAAGTCATATAAGGGGGTACCAAATAATGATTTTTGAAAATCACCTGACTTCTGCACTGTTTCATTCAAAGAGTTATCACATCCTGGTGCCATTTCTAACCCGCCACATCAGAAATGAACTTGTCAGGGAAACTATAAATTTGGATTATTCCCATATCTGAGCTGATTCAAAACCCATGTCGATCATGTTTTAGTATGGAGTAGAATCTTATAGATAACAATTGTATTCTTCGTCGCTTTTCAGCAATGACGTGTATGACGACGGAGAAGCCATTTGTTGTTAGGCTAATCATTCTTCAACACCAAATTCTAAAGTCACGCAATGCGCATGTTTTTAAGTCAACTTCCGAGACGACAAGTCGACATCTCGACGTTACGACAAAAATGACACGATGTTACGACAGAGTAAAGTGTCGTGTGATTGCGTCAATTCTGTCGTGTTGTCGAGTTATGAAAAGGGCGAGATTTAAAATGGCCACTATCAGCCACCATATTACTGAGTACGCCATTTAATGCGTTTTTATATCGTTTTTTTTCGGAAGTCTTATATAACCAAACTTTTAGACTTTATCTTGCTTATAAACAGCCTATGTTTAAATTTACGGAAAATGAGAATATCCCTTAAGAAAGACATTATATCATGGTTTTTTTTCTTATGAAACAACCCAACCCTGGAAGAATAGCCCATTACAGGTTTTAAAGAAAAACTTTCAGAAGAATAATCCCAAATTCCATTGTATATATTCAAAGCGCCCCTGCCTTTTAGACCGCAAGTTATTAGGAGCACAGACTATACCCCTAAAGATCAAAGAGATTTACCGTTATAGGTTCCTAATGTCATTATATAGGACACCACCCTTAGAAAGTTAATGACATGTGGCACTGTTTTTTTGGGGGGTTTCTTTATTAAACATACGGTCAACACAAGGTAATATCTTTTGGTGGTTGAAATGTCTTATTCTATCAGCTTTTATTTTACTTTCATAAGAAACGTATACAATGAAACGGATATGCCATACAGTTTACAATGGGGGAATATGTGCCCAGACAGCGGTGCTATGGCCTACCCATACATCAAATTCCAACTGTCAAGGGATCTTTTACATGCACGCCAATGTGTACACGGGATCTTGGCTTTTCGTCCCACCCAAACGACTATACATTGACCCTCTGCCCTTCAACACTAACAGGGGGGGGGGGGGGCAAAGGTCACATAATTATCTGTTCTTTATGATGGCGTATATATAATGTGGAAACAAAAGACAAAAACTTTATGTATAAGAATTATTTTTGTGTGGGAGGAAACCGCTGTACTGGTCATTTGAGTCTTAGACTCGTTTCTTCATTTTAAATTAAAACATTAAATGACAGAACCATTCTAATCTAGTTAAAATCTCAAGTATCCGATGACATTGAGAGTTGATTATGGTTTAAAACCATATGTTAGTCCCGAAATGACCTAGTTGTGTTGAATGTACGTTAAACCCAATTTCTCTCTCTCGCTCTCTCTCTCTCTATCTCTCTCTCTCTCTCTCTCCCACTTGTCAGTGGTACAGGACGAATGTAACACTATTAGTAGTGGTTAACAGAAGATCTCAGTTTAATAAATATAAAGGATTTATTTACAACATGAACACGTCTACATAATACAGTAATACAGGTACTTAAACTATACAACAACTACGACAGGAACACATCTACATAATACAACATTTACTATTCTGCCCCTCTGCCAAGGCAGTGGCTGGACTCGGGTGAGTCCATACACTCGTCCAAGCCTTTCTTCACCCCCGGCTCTTCGCTTACTAACTGTCAGTGAACTACTCAATATATACCCGTTGCACTCGTGGTCATATCTGCAATTGTTTCTTTTATCTCGTCACGGCATGTGCATAAACATTTGAAATCGTGTGGATCTTGTACACAGATCATGTATAGCTTGTAATGGACATATTGAATTGATTAGATTTAATAAGATAGTGCCATGCCAAAAGTTTATATACAGGTGAACGTCAAAATCATGTATTGTCAAAACTAGCAGAGTTCATTAAGCTCTATGCACCCAAGTCATAAATGATATCGCTGTGTTACACGAAACATCGAGGTACTATATACACGCTGTCGTGCATGTAAAATGACCCTCGACAGTTAGATTGTAGAATTGCTGGTGCATTAAAGCAGTTCGTTAAACATCATTTCATTTGACTACTCCGAAATATTTAGCTAACTTACTAAGCATGAAGTAGGGTTTAACGGCCTATTGTTATGCCCGGGCTAGGATAATAAAGATGGGTATACGCCATACACCACGCAGTGGGGGAAATTGCGGGGACACGGCCCTATGGCCCACTCTCATATCGAATTCCGACTGCCATGGGGTCTTTAACGTGCACGCCAATGTGTACACGGGACCTCCGAACGACTAGACAGCTGTCCTTGTCAGCCTTTCCGTTCGACTGCGCCATTAACTTTTTCGGCCAATGCAGGGATCGAACTAGCGAATCCGCGTCTCACCAACGAAGCCATCGTGGCTCCACAAGATAATCGAAGAATTAAAAGGTTGTCTCCCCTTAATTAAGTCCGACCTCCATCTACATCATGTAATTATATCCAAGATACTTAATTGTTTATTCAATGTCGGATCCAGGTGAACACGAAATTGTCCATTTTAATCCACGAGTGTTAAATATAGAATTGGCTCATAGTAAAATAACGAAATATTTACTAATTATCGGACAGTGGGGAGTGCTTAAGCGAACACCTTCTTTAACCATTGACACAAGATGACGGACCTGTAAAGTCACGCACGGTATAGTTCTACGTGTGGCGTCACATCATATGACTTAAATAGCTTGTTTACATCGGACATAGACTTGTAAAAATAATTTTCGAATTATTGAAAATGTATATTTTATAGGAAAATGTTTGTAAGTGAATTGAAAATGATTAAAGAAAATCTTTAAATGATAACTTGTACATTCTAGGCTAAAATGATAAAAATGTATAACAATGTGTAAAAAAAGTGGATGTGAGATGGAATAAAGTATTGAATTGAACTGTCTTTTAGTGAACTGTTTTAATCCTCTGGTTGACCCTTAATTATTTTAACTAATCCCGATTGTTGCATCGGCAATTGTTAATTAATCCCTTAAAGCCCCAATACCACCCTTGTTGTAACTGAATAATATGCCCCAATCATTATTTTGGTCAACAAATTGTTCTATTTTACAATATTCCACTTTTAATTGGAATATTGTAAAATAGAACAATTTAAAATTGATGATACAAATTACATCTTAACACACCGAATTTAAAAAATTGGAAAAATTCAACTACATCATGGTAACAACATGGTTTGAAAAGCTTTACGTAGCACTTTCAAATGCAACTTGGATTTAAAAATATTTTCGAACCCTCTGGTCAAGTAAAATAGGATGTAATGGATAATTTACACAACAGGTAGGACACCTAAACATCTAGTAGTTAAAATAAGTTTTTTTTTCTGGACCTGTCAAGCCAGCAAGAGTGGTATTGTCCCTTTAATAATTGGTTAGGAATTATACTACATTGAAAATAAACCACTTTAAATATATTGAAAATATTCGAATAGTATTCGAATACAGATTCCAAGACTCATCGAATATTCGAATAGTATTCGTGTTCGAAACACGAATATCCGAACACTAATAATTTCCATAACATCGTCCAAAATCTTAAAAACTGGAAATGATGCTTCACTGGCTTAATCATTTAACGGTATATTCCATAACTTGGGATCAGACGAATAGCGGGGTCCAACAGACCAGAGAAATATTTTCACAACATATCACAATCTATAAGTCGCGGTTATATCCATTCATCCATGCGACATATAGTTGTTGTCATGCATCGGGTAATACAAAGCTCGGTTGTCGGCACAGAACTACAGGGTACGTGTTTTCAATTTAACATTTACAATCTAGTTTGTGGTCAGTTATCCCTCCAATAAAACCGTAATTGATATTTATCGAACTACGACACAGTCATGAAATGAATAAAGAGAGATTGCGATACAATCAGAGGAAAACTGTGACTACCAGATGACCGATAAATACGATAACCTCGCTCTCTCAAGCTGAAATTAGCCCCTGTGGCTAAAACCTATTATTTTATTAAGCTGTTATTCAAGAAAGGAGTGTATTTAAAGAGATTTATATCTAATGAAATGGACAATTTGTACATTAAGTTCAAATGATAACACCTTCCTTGATCCCCATTGTGCAATTTTATATTTTGTCTTGTTCTACCACACCACATCCATAGCTGTCTGAGGAGTGCAGGGAGTTTAGCCAAAATAATAAGGTTAGTTGAAAACTACAGGTTTTAATTTTGTTGAATTTCAAAAAAAATGTTTTATTACGTCGTTTTTCGATTACAGGTTTTGAGTTGAATACATTTGCGAAAATGTCTTGTTAAACAACGACTATTAACTACATTTTCTTTATGTGTAAAACTGTTGGCCGAGACATTATAGTGCAAACATTGAATTTATGGCCCGTTCGTTATTTTGTAATACTTTAAAAGAGCATGTCAAATACAAACGAAAATTTAGATTAAACGCGCTGCTTATACAGACATTGCTGTCGATCGTTTTACTATCAAATTAAGATTAAGATACATGATGACACTTTATTCATAATAAAATTTAGAACACATGTAGTAAAATTCCCTTGAATGCATTGAACCGAGGTTTAAATTTGTCACCAAACACCCGAATAAGGATATGTGAAACACAAAACAAATTGTGATCCTAATAATTTGCATATTAATATCACGTATTTCCTTTAGTAAAATGTTTTGTTAAATCAAGGCGTTACAATAGTCTGTTGAAATGTCGGTGCTATTCATTTTTTTATAAAATGATATATCCACGGTAAGAATTATAACATGCATAAAATAAATACTTTGGCGGAACTTCCCGATGTGTGTAGACAATATAATTTATGTGAAACATCCTTTAAAGTAGCCAAGTCGCTTACTCAATATCATCCAAAATCTTCAACATTGAAAACACAATTTTTTGGCTCAAATTAAATCAACATTGATGTTGTGATCTTACCGATAAAAGATGGGCATTTGAATTTGATATCCAATATTTAAGACAAAATAAACATTTTACCATAATGCGCTTCAAGCCCAGTTGTAACAAGAGACCCGAGGGACGAGGCTATAGACACATTGCACCAAATGAAATCAACCTTGATGTTGTGATCTTACCGATAAAAGATGGGCATTTGAATTTGATATCTCATATTTAGGACAAAATAAACATTTTACCATTGGTACACGAATCGCGTATCATAATGCGCTTCAGCCCCAGTTGTAACAAGAGACCCAAGGGGCGAGGCTATAGACACATTGCACAAAATAAAACGGCGCATGTAGACTGGAATAACCAAACGCTAGACATTTTGTACTCGATTATTTCGCCGAACATAATTGATTTGAAATTGGAGTAAAACGGAAACCATTGAATGTAAACCAGTTAATATATCTTCATATTACAGTATTATATGCGTATGCGTTGCGACCCACTTTTGTCAATTTCTAGATCCCAAATGCTAGCGATTTAGCTCCTTTAATAGAAGGAAAAGGAAATTACTATAGGGATATAAACTTATCATATTTCTGATTAATTATTTTATTTATGTAGCTAAACATTGACAATTTCCTTTTTATACATCGGACGACACATTTATATTGATATAAATTTACAAGGATGTTAAATTAATAAAATTTTTTCAGTTTGTATCCAAAATGGCGCTGGTTCCAAACACGTCTGTCGTCATATATTTGTGTTTGGCATTGGGTAAGTAATATTTTACTATAAATAAAACGCTTGTTAGATATAAGTAAGTAAGTAATTTTTATTGCTGAAAGTTACATAACTTATTGCAAACACAATGAATAAATAAATAAAATATGTAATGTGAAGGTGTTAATGATACAAATAGTACAAAACAAGTTAGAAAAGTATGTACAATTCTAGATATAATTAAATATACTCGACCTTGAAATTCTCCACTCTAGATTTTATTATAATATTCGAATAAACATAAAGCTTCTAGCTCAATTTACATGATAACCGAGCTAAACATATTAAATTTCCTACAGCTAAACTTTTGTAAACAAGGTTATCTACTTTTAATATCAGTAATTTGTTGCTGTTGTTTTTTGTGGTTCAAACAGTATTCATTTCGAGAATATTATATTATGGTTTTTTTTCGTCTCAAACGAGTTAAATTATCGGTTTTTGCACAGTTTAGCAGGTATACAACCATGAAAAATTAAATATTATCCGCATATGCATATGAAGCCTTATCTCAGGGGTGGGTGTCTTGAAGGGGGGGGGATATAACGCAGGCGCGCTAGATCGTAAGGTCTGTCGTTGAGTAGCATTGCGTGGTTTCGTTTCCCCAACCTAGGGTCGTCAATGTCATGGGTTTTCTCTGGGTTCTCCGGTTTCCTCCCGCAGCTGTACGTTGTCAATTACCAGTCCCACTAGCTGTCCAACATCATCGATAAGGGGGAGGGGGCGTCACGCTTGATAATTCCGATAGCAATTCACATCCTTGCGCTAACAAAAGGTCAACATGACCGTCGTTCTTACAAATCGGTATACAAATTTGTATTTCCCCGTAGCTATAATGATTGTATAATTGTATACATGTGTGTATAATAAATTGTCACGATTGTATAAAAAGCGTTGAAAGTTGCACCGCGGTAGTTATAATAATTATACATTGTGTAAGTTTAAAGATAATTTTTTTCTCTATACCTCCCCTAGGGAAAGATATGCTAATGTATATTAAACAAAGAATTGCTTGTCTGATATTTATAGGTTTAACGATGCATTATGAGAGGTTGGATAAAAAGCTTATAGTGCTCACTATAGTTAAAACTAGATAATGTTAAATAAATTTGTTGAACATTTCAGTCAAATTGATTCACTCTGACACGAGAATTCAGCGATTGAATTTTCGGCTAAAGTCAGTATGATAAAAAACATAGACTCGATTATCCATTTCGTGAATGAAAGATGAGCAACAAATGAGATCCTAATCCAGTAAATATCACAGGCAAGCGTTGATGTCGCGAGTTGATTATGGCCTGGATAAGATAATTAATGTCTAATTAATAATTTAGATAACATTTCAGGCCTGAAGAAAGACATGTTATAGGCATATTAAGCTCTTGCATAATGTGTGTTTTTAAATATTTATGAATTTGTCACAAACAATGTATTTAATTTTTTTTTTATTCAGTTGTTGGAGTTTCTAGTGCCGCCTATAAAAGAGGGTGTTATTATACAAATTGGGCTCAATACCGGACCAGTCCCTATACCTACACACCTCAAGATATAGACCCATTCTTGTGTACCCATATATTTTTTTCTTTCCTTAAAATGAATAGCATAACATTAACTATTGAACCTTACGAATGGAATGATATTGGTAAGTCCTTCATATTTATTCATCGATTATAATTTCAAACAAGTTTATCACGATGATAATTGTTGTGTATTTCATTCTTTCATTAAAATAAATAGCATTAATATTGAACTGTAGAGATACATTATGGGAGATTAAATAGAGAGCTGGCAGTTCTCACTATAATAGTTTAAAAAATAGATAATGTAAAGGGAACGTGCCGAAAATTTCCACAAAATTGATCCAAACTGAACCGAGATTTAAGCGATTTAATTTGTGGCCTAGCCCCAATTTCATTCATCATTACTAAAGTCGATAAAAAACTAAGTCTCAATTATCCATTTTATGATTAAATCATGAAACAAAGTTGAGCAGCAAATCGGATCCTATTCCAGTAACTATCACCAGCGTTGACATCAAGCGTTGATTATGGTTTGGATCAGTTAAATAATGTCTAATTAATAGTTTATATAAGATTTCAGGACGTAAAGACAGATCCGCAATAGACAGATTTAGCTCTTGCATAATGTATCTTTAATAGTAGAATGATAATGGTATATATTCAGGGTCTAACATAACTAGCCTTTGAGCACAAACGTGCTTCTAAATGAAAAATCCGTGCTTTGAAAATAAGAAAACCGTGTAGTGCTCTGCAAAAATGTGAAATAGCGATGCCTCCTGATTGCTAATGAGTGAGCACCAGTGGCATCAGCTCATTAGTGACGTTTTTTCAGTAGGTTTGGTATTCGATCCGCTGCATTTCGCGATTTTAAGTATGTAACAATGGATGGGAAACTTGACCCACCGCCGCCTAAAAAGCAATGTCGGCAAGTGACATTAGGGGTTTCCTGAAAAAAAAACAACCCGCAAACCTTAGTTTGGGCCCTATATATATATTTATCGGTCAAATTTTCATATGAATTTATAAAGATAATAATTTAATAACTAAACCGTTTATAGCACGTCAAGCTTTCAGATATCAGCCAGGGGCCTGTTTCACGAAATTTTAAATAAGATAGAAATCCATTTTTTAGTAATTTGATTGGATAATATTAGATTGATTTTAGTGCTTAGCCAATCAAAATTGAAGTATCTGCTAAAATTCGGATTTTATCTTTAGTAAAGATTTCGAGAAACAGGGCCCAGATTTTCAACGTGATATCTCCCCTGTGTAATAGCTTGAATTTCTCTTATTTATAGAAAGGATTGGTCAAGTTGTTGGACTTAAAAATACCAATCCAGACCTAAAAGTTTATGGAGTAATTGGCGGATGGACTGCTGCTAGTTCCGACTTATCAAAAATAGTCGCATCAGAAGCTAGTATAACCACTTTTGCCAAGAATGTCATCGCTAAACTCCGCGAATGGAAATTGGATGGATTTGATGTAGATTGGGAATTTCCTGGTGCCGCTGAACGAGGTTCCTCTGCGGCCGATAAACAGAGATTTACTACTTTATTAAGAGTAAGTATTGTAGTAAATGAAATGAAACGTATTCTAATAATAACCTATGTGGGTTATGTATAGGATATTAACCTACCCGAGGTTGATATGTTAAAGAACCCGTGGGCGAAACCCAGGAGTTTTCTTACATATCAATCGGAGGGAGGGTAGGTTTATATCCTACATATGTATACAACGCCTACCCTTAAATTAAATGAACTCTTCCATTAAAAGTCAACAATGATTGGATACCTGCTCGATAGTTTCCGTCAAATAGCGAAATTTACCGAATTAATCACATTAAAGCATTGTTTATACTACTATATAAGAAAAAACTACCACCAGTTGTATATTGCTAGATAACGATAAGAGGATACTGGCCGACATGTCGTGCTTCTATAATAAACCAGTGATTCTTTTGTTGTATCCATTTGGTGGATCATTATTAGATTTACAATATTTCTGTTGGTAATTTTGTTTTTTTATGAACACAGATTTTAAGAAGCGAATTTACATTGGAATCTCAGACATCTGGAAAGCCGTCTTTAGACCTGATCATTGCAGTATCTTCAAGTCCATGGTTTGCTAATCGAGCTTATGAACACAGTATCATACACCAGTAAGATATAATTGTTAAATTCATTAAAATACGTAATAATTCAAAGTTTTAACATGAAGTCAGTTATCAAATATGTATTGTACTTTGAAATTTATACCTCTGAGCAGGTGACTCGGGGGGGGGGGTGGATGGCCAAATGGTGAAATAAAATTAAACTACATGTTAGTCCCGAATTGACATAGTTTGTGTCGAGTGGACGTTTAACTCCATCCTCCCTCTCTCTATATCTATCCCTCTCTCTGCTGATGACTCAGTGGGTGGCCTTTGATCCAGAGGTTACCTTTAACCCAGAGGTTGGGTTACCTTAAGCCCAGTAGTGTGATTGATGGCATACGTTTACTCTGTGTAGAACACCTGACATTACCCCTTTTTATGAAGAGTTTAATGGACAAAAAGGAATAATATTAACAACACATTATGACACGATATATACGATATTTGTAAAACACGGTGAGCAGTTAGGCTCCTTTTAACTAACAAACTTGATATATACGGTTCCGCATTTACGACTAAGCAGTATGGTCCCTTTAAAACAACAATATTGATAAATTAAACAGGTCCACAATGATGTCGAAAAGTAAAATGATGTTTGAAATTAATTTTTTCAGCTAAATGTCTTTTATCATTTCCATTGTGTTATACTATTTACGCATGTGGCATTTGATCTTCATCATTTGTATTTGTAGTCTCTGCTAATTCTTTTGTAGATATTCATAATTTTTAATCTAATGATCTTGTTAATTTTGGGTTCAACTTTTTTGTAGATATTTAGATTTTATAAATGTAATGAGCTATGATCTAGCCGGAACATGGTTACCTACCGTACAGCATCATAGTGCTCTATATCCAGCTACAACTTTCCATTCTGACTGGGATATGGTGAGCAGTGGTTTTTGTTTCACTTCATAAAACTTTCTTTTACCCACCTTAAATGCGGGGACGAGAAGAGATTTAATTAAATCCATTGGCAGTGTTTCGATCCCG
The DNA here is from genome assembly GCA_917208275.1 of Patella pellucida. Classification (NCBI taxonomy): domain Eukaryota; kingdom Metazoa; phylum Mollusca; class Gastropoda; family Patellidae; genus Patella; species Patella pellucida. Next base: position 68,186,113 of record OU795036.1, read on the forward strand.
GACAAGTTTATTGTACAACAAATGGAATAGCTAAACCCGACTTAAATGGCCGTTATTGATTATTGATTGCCGTTGTTAATGTAATGCCACATTTGTTTCTAACATTTGTTTGTATTCTGCGGGTCCTCCGGTTGCCTCCCACTGCTAAAGACCCGCATACGCAAGCGAATTATTCAAATGAAATTGAATCATATGTTAGTCCCGAAATGACCTAGTTTGGGTCGAGTGGACGTTAAACACCGCTTATCTCTCTTTATCCAGCTTATGTCTATTTTTATCTCGACGTTTTAGTGTAAAGTTTTTGCCTTGTACATTGTAGCTAACTTTTTATCTTACAAGATATCTTTACTCTGCCATTTTCTGCCATTCCCTTACCCGTCTAGAGACCCTATTGATTATATTTGTCGAAATTATTTTGTATTTTATATATAAGAGAACTTTTGTAATTCATGTATTCATTCCATTCCTGATATTCATTATCAACAGAAGCGGGCTGTAGACTATTGGATTGGTAAAGGTGTCCCAGCTAATAAACTCATGTTGGGTCTATCAACCTATGCCAGGAATTTTGTAATCAGTAGTGGAACTTCACATGCACCCGGATCGCCTTCTCTTGGCGCTGGTGGTTCAGGCCCATTTACAGGAATGGCTGGCTTTCAATCGTATTATGAGGTAAGAGACTTCTTTAGTATAGTCAGTTCTATTTTGTGAACATTATTTGTTGGGGATTTGTAATATAATTACCAAAATAAAGCAGAGTAACATAACATTTCTCTCACAGATACAGTGGTATCTGATGTTCTAGAAAGAGTAAGCATACTCTGTCCCGTGCAACTCGTAGATAGAACGGCAGATCCCGGTCTACGTAAATGTAGACAACGAAGACTCAACGTTCTGTAGAATACATAGTATAATGCAAACACATACTAATTTCCCCGTTCATACTTATATTGTAAAAAAGAGCAAATTCTGCACTTTAACCTATAGGGGTCAAGGGTAAAGATGGACAAAGTAATTCAGTAGCCTGTACCCATGCCACCATGTGTCAATGCATCTTAGCCCCATCAAATCAATAAATTATTTGGGCTGAGAGCCGTAATATCTCCCATGAATCCAAATATAGGACAAAGGGTCGAACGGCGGCAAATTTACCGTTTAGATGGAATCTATTGTAAAGTTCTATCATATCTGCTTAGCCCCCCCCCCTCCCCCGATCTATACTAATGTCCAAAAGAAAGTATATGCTGTGCATTTCGTGTTGCATCAACCAAAGTCATTTTCCCCTCTATGCGGTATTTGGGTACATGGTTTGGATGCAAGAGACAAACTCAGTGACGTTTTATCAACTGTTTAATCTAAACACAACTCAGTCATATTTTTAGTGTGTATAGGCCTACTTTCGTTTGGACAAATCTCTAAAGGATAGTGAAGCGTGCAATCAAGAACAATAAAAATGCTTCGTCGACATACCCTTGATCATGTACAGTAATTGATTAACAGTTGTTTATATACGGTAACTGATTAACAGTTGTTCATGTACAGTAATTCATTAACAGTTGTTCATATACGGTAACTGATTAATAGTTTCTCACGTACAGTAATTGATTAACAGCTGTTCATGTACAGTAATTGATTAACAGCTGTTCATGTACAGTAATTGATTAACAGTTGTTCATGTACAGTAATTGATTAACAGTTGTACATGTACAGTAATTGATTAACACTTGTGCATGTACATGTATAGTAACTGATTTACAGTTATGGTCATTTATTATTTTTAACTTGACAGATGTGTAATTATATAAACAATGAAGGCTGGGTTTCTGCATGGAGTGACGAACTATCGGTACCTTATGCGTATGGTCAAATCTACGGATCGTGGAACTGGGCAGGCTATGATACACCGAGAAGTTTTACTGAAAAGGTAACATTGCAGTATATAGTATCAAAATTAGACAGAAATGTAAACTAGAATTGAATATTTTCTGTTTGATTCAAATATAGCTTTGCGTCATAACTGAGTATCCTTTAAAACATCCATAGTCGATTTGTTATTAAAACATGTTTGAGTGTGAGTAATCTGAAAATCAAACACAATAATTCTCACAAACTATTTATCATAAATTGATCAAATATTTTCTCGACTTCCATTTTGTTTATTTATTAATTGTGGCTAGATATACAGTATGATGATATAGTTAGGTAATTGTGTTTAATTTGCTTTATAGTCCAAGTACACTAAAATAAGAGGGTTGGCCGGAGTGTTTGTATGGTCGTTGGATTTTGATGATTTTAAAGGCACAGCATGTGGTCAGGGACCATACCCTCTACTTAATGCAATTAAAAATGAGTTAACTAACGAGGAAGTGGATACGACTACATCTCCAACTACATCTGCGACTACTCCTCCAACTACATCTCCAACTACATCTCCAACTACATCTGCGACTACTCCTCCGACTACATCACCAACTACATCTGTTACTACTCCTCCAACCACATCACCAACTACACCTGCGACTACTCCCCCAACTACATCTGGGACTACTCCTCCAACTACATCTGCGACTACTCCCCCAACTACATCTGCGACTACCTCCACTACAACTATCAACAGTGTAACATCATCACCTACAACGACAACATCGAGTCCTACTACATCACCAACGACGTCACCCACTACGAGTCCGACAACATCTCAAACCACCACTTCCACAACAAAGAGTGATAAATGTAAGTAATATAGTCTGGTGTATTGTAAATATGGTGAGGGTTGGATGGCTGAATGGTTAGCACGTGCGCTGTATCATAAGGTCTGTCATTGGGTCAACTGGCGTGGTTTCGATTCCCCCTCTCTCTCCCCTCTCTCACTCTCTATCTGCTAAAAAATCAAAAAATAGATCTGTAATTTAATCAGATTGCATGTCGTTGTTTGCTTCTATTTCACTTGAAATCTATATAATAATACCATATTTAAGGATGGGATGGGACTGGCAGTTTCTATTGTTACGTTAGTCCCGAAATGACCAAGTTGTGTTGAGTGGACGTTAAACCCCATTTCTCCCTCTCTCTCTTCCTCTATATTGTTACATGTGCAGTAAGAATGAAAACAATATTGCCCGGACGAAAAACCGCGGATCCTTTGAAATTAGAATACGATATAAGAGTAGACCGTAGTACCGTTGTCCGGGCAAAGTTTCCTCATGGCACATTTTATGGCGTATGCCCGTCTCCATTAGCCCAGTAGGATGTTTGTCCAATTTCATTTCATTTTCCCGGCTACGCGACTACCACGCTTTACTACATCACTCCTCCTCTCCTGAATTTACGAATGCCAAATAATTCTTTCTCTTTTTCCATCATCTTTTAAAATGTTTCGTGGGTTACTTTACAGAATGCGGTGTATAATGTTTGTTTGAAATGTGTATTTCAGTTATACCGTCATGTGGTGCCAATGGATATGGAAGCAACCCCAATGATTGTAGTATGTTCTATCACTGTGCTCATTCTATTGTATACACGAAAAACTGTCCACCCGGTTTGGCATTCGACCCAACACTTATGATATGTAACTGGCCATATTTAGTTCCTGGGTGTAACTAAACTGTGGCATGTTTCCAGGAATTATAAAGGACGTCATCAATTTGATTTGTATATGAATTGGCCGGTACATTCATTAATTGGACGGGTAATTATTTTAGTTGTCGACAGTTCAAGTTGCAGAATGCACTAGCATGGTGTGTTCCTATATGGATGTAATTGTAATGATTTTGAGTTTAAAAATACATCCTATCCTTTGTAAGGAATAGTACCATTTAATAATCCCCCATTCCTTTTTCTCAACGAATGTCTTTCAAAATATTTTATGTTTTAAAAATATATATCTATATTGCATAATCAATATTATTATTGTTTTAAAAGATGAACAATATTCATAATTATTTCCTTTACGTCATATTGGTGTTCAAATTGTAAGTATTATACTGCTTTGGATTATACAGTTTTATTTTTGTATAAATGTTTTTGTCTACCTGTAAACTTGTATAAGAAGTGATGCATATATACTTTATTTCAATTGTTGTTGTGACAACTACCCTATCAATGTACTTAAAGTAGGAATCTTATTTGAAATTTGAACAAAGTAAATTTATTGCAAGTTACCTCGACTTTCATTTTCTTTTTTATTTGGAAGTGGTGGATTAATTCTAATGCAATACAGATTATAACTTAATGTCTGTCCGGGGTAATTCTCCTAACGTCTTGCATCTGTCTAAAATATAGTGAGTCTTCAAAATAAAATGGTATATAAACCACCCTTAAACTGAATGTTTTTTGGTTCAATGAGCCGCGGTCCCATGTTCAATCCCGGTGTTGGCCGAGAAAGCTCATCGGCTTTTCCCCGCGTGGTTCTCCCTTGTCAGTGTTGTAGAGTGGAGGGTCTGAAAAGGGACAACGTATAGTCGTTAAATAGACGGAACACCGAGGTCCTGTGTGTACATCGCTGTTGTCCGGGCAAAATGTTCTCCATAGCACACTGCATTGCGTATATCCGTCTTCATTTTCCCAGTCGGAGCAGAACAGTAGGACGTTAAACCTTATTTAATTTCAGTTCAATTTCTATGTTCATCAAAACAAAGTATTAAATTGTAATGGTGTGCCTACATGACAATTACCATTCACATTGCTGTTGTTATGGGTTTTCAGCACATGCAGCGATGAGGTTGACACTCTGGGTCCGTGTTTGGCGGAAGCAAATCTGAATCTTCTGTATATTTTGGTGTCAGTTATTTTTTTAAATCCAATGCCCGATGCCACCCCACAGAGATATAATGTATGCCCTGAATTTCTAGATGAAAAGTAACACAATTATAAATGCGCATAACATACTGACAATCAAACACGAGGGGATCACGTGGCGAAGCGGGTAGGACTCTTGAGACCGGGTGTTCGATCCCTGCATTGACCGAGAAAGTTCATCCAGATTTTCCGACGTGGTTTCCCATTGTCAGTGATGCAGGATGCTGGATACAAACGAGTTCATTTCGGGACTAACATGGTTTAATTTTATTTAAATAATTTCATTTGCGTGTAGGGGTCTTTAGCAGTGGGAGGAAACCGGAGGACCTGGAGAAAACCCACGAGTCTGGTTAGACAACCCTACTCCTTGCAACGTACAACCGGGGATTCGAACCAAGCCAGTTGACTCAATGAAAGGCTTTATGATACAGCGCGCGCACGCTAACCAATGCCATCCAACCCCCTGAGAATAACAGGAAAAAGGGTCTCAGTTTAAGGATAGATTGTGTCGAAAAACATGTGACGTAAATTTACTATTGCATCTTTTGGCTTATTTGACCAATCTCTGTAATTATTTAGATAACATTTGATCAATTAGATAATTGAATGTCCAAAACCAACAACTACAAAGCTATGATAGTCGTGAGGATTCGCCAAACAACCACTTGGTTCTAAAAGGGGAAAGATGTAGCAGTTTATATTTAGCAGACTCGCCCAAATCAAGTTTGGTTGAGAATGACTTTCGTTAGTGTTGCAATCTGTACTATGCTTGTATACATGTATCCGGCTATGCTATATAAATTGTAAAAACGAACTGTTGCATTGTTATAACAAGCGTCTTAAGAAACCAGTAAGCAGCAAACACACAACGTGAAGTGGAGGCAAAAACAGTTAGAGACAAATTCTAGACGACCACGAGGCTAAAAAAATATGTAGTAAGAAAGATGTATGGGTGATACGTAGGATGTGGCGACAGGTTTTTTGGCATCCACGCTCTCCTCGCCAGACAGAAAGGCACTTGGTGCTACAGCATGTCCGTCTTCATTGGCCCAGTTTAGGAGAAGAACAGTAGGACTTTAAACCCCATTTCATTTCATTTTCATTTCATATGATGTATATATTACATATGAGATACACCACAAGTGAGTAGAAAATTAACGCTTCTAGCAAACTCCATTTCAGTTTTATATATCTGTTCCCGTTGGTAATTGCTAGTTCTGATTTCACCAGTAAACCCACAAACGAAATGTTGGATATAGTGTGGCGTTTGAACAGAGACATCTACAAAGTGTTTTAAAAGATTCTTCTAGCAGTTGCCACTGTTATCTATTTATTGTTAGACTATTGATTATTGACTAATTCCCAAACAGACACAAAGATAAATCTCCAAATTAATAACGTGATTACGTGTTATTCATCTTATCCATAGCTATAACTATTCGGTGTAGGATAGAGCACGAGACTGGGGTTATGCTGGGGGGGGGGGGGAGAAAGATTGAAGAAAGCAACCGAGAAAAAGAAAAACCGAGGCTAGCAGACCGAGGTTTTTCCCCAGCATAGCCGATGATTTTATCATGATTATAAACCGTCTATGTTTACATATACGGTACGTAAAAGGAGAATATCCAAGAATTTCAGAAAGAAAAACCTACCTACCCTGGAAGAATACCCCATTGCAGATTTAAACGGAAGATAACCCCCAAATTTCCCTGTATATACCCAAAGTTATTTCGGACATAGAATATACCCCAAAGATCAAAGAGATTTGCCGTTTTAGGTTTATTATCTATTATATATAGTCCTTTTAGTCGAGGGGTTAACAAGATACTGTTGACAAGCAGCGTGTCTAGAAAAAAAAACACGCGAGTTTGGCTTTCTTTATAATGTTCTTTATAAAACTTCAAGATAAATTATTTACGTTTCTTTGATATTTTCAAAACAAGTCTAACATTCAAAATTGTCACATAACCACCTCGTTGACCCTCTGTAGACCAAATTGATACATTATCAAACGAATCAGCAGAAAAAAATTATTCAATATGTCGACCTAGATTTCAATTGAGTATAATAGTAAGCAAAATCTAGAGTAACCTTAAACGGGCAACGTCAGAGAGAGAGAGAGATGGGGTCTAACGTCAACTCGACATAAACTAGGTCATTTCGCGACTAACATAATGGTTTTTAATTTTATTTCAATAATTCGCTTGTGCGTAGGGGTTTTGAGCAGTGGGATGAAACCAGAGGACCCGGAGAAAACTCACGAGGTTGGACAGGCGACCCCTCTCCTTGCCACGTACAACCGGGGATAGGATACCTCGCCAGTTGACTCAATGACAGGTTTTATGATACAGCACGCACGTGTAACCATTCGGCCATCCAACCGCCCGGGCACTGTTAGGTTTTGTAACTGAATATTTCACTATTCGTTTCTGGCTCTGCACCGTAGCCTACAATAATATTCCCTCTTTCTAAAGATTTCGACAAAAGAATGAACTAATTTTTTGGCAATCCGTTCCCTTTTATATAAATATTGACTGTATAATAGATAGAACGCATATTCGATATTATGTAGTAATATCGATAGCTATAGCATACGGTATAATAATGTAATATAGATTGCTATAGCATACGATATAATAATGTAATATAGATTGCTAGTATACGATATAATAATGTAATATAGATAGCTAGCATACGATATATTAGTAATATCTTTAATCAGCATATTATAATACGATATAATATAGATAGCTAGACAGCATACGGTATGATATGTACTGTGGCGTGTTAGTGCCATACACTGATTTATACCTTTTTCTTGAAATCGCAGTGAAAACTGTGATACATAAAAAAAAAACATGAACCGCGGTGTAACTATTTTCTTCGCGGTGTAAACGTTTTCTCCGCGGTGTAAATATTTTCTTCGCGGTGTAAACGTTTTCTCCGCGATGTAAATATTTTCTCCGCGGTGGAGACATTTTCTCCGCGATGGAAATATTTTCTCCGCGGTGGAGACATTTTCTCCGCTGTGTAAATATTTTGAACGCGGTAGAAAGTTTTTTTTATGTTTTTTTGATCAAAAGTGCCTGTCGTTCAATATTAATGGACGACCTCGGAAACGGACAGAAATTGACACCGATCATTTTATCTTTATGCTTATACCTACGATCGCTGTTGCAAATTCACCACAAATACCGTTTAGTCAGCACTGTTACTATTACTAATGTTACTTATTTACATTTGTTCTGATAATAACAATGGAGAACGGCGGTGTTTGGCCCCGAGTGACTTTCTGCTCTTAATAACCCATTTGATATCCTTCCGGAGTAGGCCACGCGATATGCGAAGAAAGTTTTAAAAATTATACTTCATTGTGATTATAAAACACATCTAGTATACATAATGGTATTAGTTTGAATCCATATAAGTCCGGTGGCTGAAGGGGGAGGGGGGTAGCCACCTGAGCTGTGAATTTATAACAGACCTTACTCTATGACCACCTTGCCGTAGTGACCGTAGCTGCAAGGCTAGAATGAAGATTTACAACGTGAAATGGTATCTGTAAACGCTGTGTGGATATTTTTTTCTGCGGTGTAAAGATAGAGAGAGAAATGGTGTTTAATTTCCACTGGACCCAAACTAGGTAATTTCGGGACTAACATAATGTTTAATTCTATTTAAATAATTCGCTTGCACGTAGGGATCTTTACCAAGGATTCGAAACCACGCCAGTTGACTCAATGGCAGGCTTTATGATACAGCACGCACGTGCTACCACTCGGCCATCCACCCATCATGGTATTATTTAGGTATGTCTATGCCGTCTTCCATTAGCCCAGGTTAGATGCATAACAGTAGGAAGTTAAACCCCATTTCATTTCATTTCATGTGCGTATGCCCTAAATAATCGAGGCCGTAGCAGGCGAATGCTCTATATATTTATTATGTTAAGCAATAATAAACACAAAACTACTTCTTACGGGGTGTTATGGACTTAAGTAAAAATATATTCTCATATAGTATCAATGCTAGGTCACGGTGCTCTTATAGCTTTAGCAAACATATAAAGAATACATGGAGAAAGGCAATAATAGCCCTTTACTCCATAACAATACGAGGTTCATTTATTCTGACCCATACTATGTTAATATCTAACAGAATAACCGCTTAATCATACATACACACACACACACCCAAACTTTTTACAAGATATTGTCAGTTAACAGAAGCGTCCGTACGTACCTAACGGCAGTTAACCAAGGTAAGACTTTTAAATTTAATTTAAATAGATTTAATTAAAAAAACCCATTAATGTTTTAGGAGTATTTACGATATATTAGCAAAAAAGAACATTCGATTTAAACAGACCTACCGCACTGTTAGAAAAAATCTGGTAAATTTACAGGCAGCAAAAATCTGGTAAAGTTACTGTAAATAAACATTCAGCTGTAACATTACATAGTTTCTGTGATTGGACTTTGTTTGTAACTTTTCCTGTAAACAGTAAATAGAAAATAACTATGAGCTTGTTTTTTTTAACTTTGTGGTTTAAATTCACCGCAACACAGTAAATGGACGGTTATGATAAGTTTGTTTTTTAACTTCCAAATGTAATTTTACCTAAAAGCAGTAAAGGAAATATTATCGATAAATGTTAAGAACCCCAAAATGACTGTAACTTCCGTTTATCCCCCCCCCCTTTTTTTTTAGGTAAACAACAATTTCCTCGTTAAAAAAAAATTCTCAACTGAATATAAGGGTTAAATTTAAAACTCCGCTTGTTGTTGCTTACCGAACACATAAGACTAATCCTATTTGGTAGATTAATCATGTAAGACAACGCGGGTTGTAGCCGTCGATCGTCGATTATTGTAGACTTTTTAAGGCTTTCAGATGAAAGCTTGCGGCACTGTCTATTGAAGACATTGTCATTGCTTTAGAGACAGTAAAGCTAACACTGGCCAAGTGAGAATGATAACGAGATAATACAAACTATGTCTGGAAAGTCAAAACATTGTTTTTATACATTTATGAACATACTTACAATCTGATTAATGTACGATGAATAATAATACACGTTATAGGTCGTAAAAATAATTGAAATTATATATACATAACATGCAATAAACCGAATTTTGCAAAATGTGATTGTCCATATTTTGGTTAATAAATTAGAATGAGTACTATTAGAAGATAGTTATTAGGAATGGTTCGTTGGTATGAAATACTAAAAAAAAAAAAAAATAAGAGACAGTAAATTTACCAATAAGTAAATTTACAAAATAATGTGAACAACCGCAAATCTTTAAATTTACCAACAAGTAAATTTACAAAATAATGTGAATAAACGTAAATCTGTAAAATTACCTTCTGGCTTTGTTATTTTTAGTTGAATATCGAAATTCTATATATATAAGTATGTAATTTTACGGGGTTTATATTAAAGTTTATGGTAAAAAAGAATGAAACTTGGTAAAAATACATCATTTTGGTAAATATTCCGTACATTTTATGGTAAAAACAAATACTTTAATTGCTGTAATTTTACATATGTTTTTGATCTGAAAGTTTACAAAATAATGTGAGTAAACGTAATATCTGTAAAACTGCATGCTAAGAGACAAAAAAAATTACCGAATACGATAACTACCAATAAGTTAAACATACATAATATGCAAATGCTAAATAATTTGTCTATTGTGTATGGAAACGTATAGGGGTCAATAGCGCGATAGATAGCGCAATATGAAGTTGGTAATATGTCAACATATTGTGATTGTTGTGATGACTTTACCACTAAAAAGACAATTTTAGCAGAATTAATTGAACAACGCAACATGTTGTTCGTCGTCATTGCGTTTTGAATGCGCACGTTTGCGTTAACATATTGCTATTTTGAAGCATTGTCAACATATTCCAAATCGCCGTGCTATATGCCGATGTACCACATTGCGATAAATGGAATATGTTGACAAAACTTCAGAATATCAATACTATTGACTTTACCACTAAAAAGACAATTTTAGCTGAATTAATTGAACAACGCAACATGTTGTTCGTCGTCATTGCGTTTTGAATGCGCACGTTTGCGTTAACATATTGCTATTTTGAAGCATTGTCAACATATTCCAAATCGCCGTGCTATATGCCGATGTACCACATTGCGATAAATGGAATATGTTGACAAAACTTCAGAATATCAATACTATTGACTTTACCACTAAAAAGACAATTTTAGCTGAATTAATTGAACAACGCAACATGTTGTTCGTCGTCATTGCGTTTTGAATGCGCACGTTTGCGATAAATGGAATATGTTGACAAAACTTCAGAATATCAATACTATTACTCAAACGCGCGCATTAAGAACGAAATGGTGACATACAACATGATGTGTTGATTCAATTAATTCAGCAAAAATTGTCTTTTTAGTGGTAAAATCATCACAACAATCACAATATGTTGACATATGACCTTATTAATATCGCGCTATCTATTGCGCTATTGACCCCTATACGCTTCCATAATTGCGGGTCTTTCTTTAGACCTGATATGTTATATAAACTATGGATTAGACATTTATTTAAATGAAAATACCATAAACAACTCTTGATGCAATTTTATGTGTCGGATTTTCACTGGATTTGAGTTCGATCTTGGGCTCAACACTCATTGATGATTAAGTTCAAAAATGGATAATCGCGACTATTTTTTTTTATCGTAACGACTATAGTAATGATGACCCATGCTAGGCTTAAAATTCAATCGGTTCAGAGTGGAGCATATTCCCTTTACATTATCTAGTTTTGAACTATTGTAATGAGAACTGTTGTAATTTAACTTATATTCTAACCTTAAAGCAAATTCGCAAAAAACAATGTGAATAAACGTTAGATCTGTAAAGTTACATGCTTGCTTGTTTATTTTCAGTTTGTAAATATTACGTGTGTAAGAATGTATTTTTTAGTGTTTTTTTACCGTTTATTGTAAAAAAGACACGAAACTCTGTAAACATACACAACACTCTGTAAACATACACGAAACCCCGTAAAATTACGCTTGACTTGGTAAAACTACTATTATGTGGTTAATATACCGACAATTCTAACAGTGCGCGGAGATGCTAACAATTTAAGGTAAACCTGTCATATTCGTTTCATTTTTTTTTTAATTTACAAGCCATATCGTTTTTTGTAAAATGGTTTTCAAAGAGTAAACGAACGAGCATAAAATATATCTCACGCTAGGTCTAAATATATACCATCTCTGGGATTTATTTAAAGATTAATCTAAAGTTATCGCACTGATTTTCTTGGTAAAAGATATAATACCTCTCTATACAGTTCAGACGAATAGTATTAAATCTGACCTCGAAATTTTACTTTAAGTTTATTGATGTATTCAACTGAAACAATTATTTTCTATATGACTTTCTAAGAATTTCAGTTTCCATACATTTAAGAATTAAATTATTAATCATTTATTTTCCACAGCTATAGTACACTATTATTTTAGTATACGAAATGCATAGATGGAGTTGGTTTGTGTTTCTTCTTGGTAAGTTAAATATTCTTATAGCCTGTAAATTGTTCCAGCAACACGGATTACCTACCATTACTTCACTCTAACCTTGCAACAGCATCGTCGATTGAATAATATACTATACATCCTTTGAATGACTGGACCCATAAATTCAAATATTTTAGATAAAAAATTAGACTTTTGTGGGTGGTATTCAAAGCGGAATTACTATTTGTACACCGCATTATGAGCATTATAACAAACAATACTTCTATAGCAATTATATATAATTGAACATATTAAAATATAGCTTGTCGCGTGTGGGAGATACGGGGATCTAGCTTATGATTGTGATTCCAGGCCATCCCAACTCTCCTTAACCAATTGGAACCAGTATGTTACAATAATATGATCAAACTTAGGAAGGGGTCGGATGTTGTTTATTGGGATGACCATCTTTATTTCTGTTTTTAAGTCAAAGTTCACACGCTCCTTTTCGAGTCTAGATCCCAAAAATCAACATAAATGTCAATGCAAAAGGAAAGAATTGGTTTAAACAGACGAACTGCATTCATAAAATCAAGTTTAGTGTTACATTACAACGTTCTTCTTTTGTTAACACAGGTACTGCAGTGGCTGAAATAACCAATTATAAACGTGTGTGTTATTTTACTAGCTGGGCATCAGGACGACCTGGCTTAGCTAGTTTTACAGTAGCCAATATTACAGACCCTTCCATATGTACACATTATATTTACTCTTTCGCTGGGGTAGATTCTAGTAATAAAACTATTATACCACTCGATAAGAAAGATGAAAATGGTAAGTAATAATCAAAATTACTCTGTAAAAGCCCATACGTTAAGCTCACATTAATGTCAACCAACACCACACATGCTGATATTTTTGGGCTGCTTACATGGTGGTGTTTTAATAGTGTGTTTACATGATGTACTTTATTGGGCTGCGCAAGAATCAGTGGTGTTTGGGTGTTTACGATTTATATTACCTTAAATACAGCAGCTGCATTATAATTAAACGTTGTATTGTACAAATTGTATAAATCAAGGTTTGAAAACCGATATGCAGGAGGCGGAATTTTGGGCGTGTTGTGTTGTGTATAATGAAGATGAGTGTTATCTGTCATCTGTCCTAAACATGATACCTAGGTCATGCGGCATTGTTGTTCCATCACGTTTCAGTATTAATGCTTCTGTTTACTGTTCAGATTATCAGACCTATCCCGTATAGTCGAAAATTATATCAGATATAAAAGAAACTTGGGGAAAATAAATTTTTATTCAACCAATAAATCGTAAAAAGCTAAACCCAAACATGTGTTTAGTAATCAGTGCCGCATTTGTGAGGCCATATTTACCAGACGTGTTTGAAAGGATAGACCAATCATCCTAATAGAAATGGTGTATTAACTAGATGTGTAGTGCTAGTTTGAGATAAAAAAAAGCTATTTTAAACACGTGGTTAGCGTACGTGCGTTGCATCATAAGGTCTTTTATTGAGTCAACTTGTGTGGTTTCAATCCCCAGTTGTACCCGACAAGGAGTAGGAACGCCTGTCCAATCTCGTGAGTTTTCTCCGGGATCCTCCGGTTTCCTCCAAAGCGAATTATTGAAATAAAATTGAATTATATGTAAGCCCGAAATGAACTACCTTCGGGCTCGTACCCGACAAGGAGTGTTCTTAGCTCAGCCCCTCCAAAAAATTCTGAAGCCCCCCCAAATTTTATAAGCTGACTACAGGCCCGACTACCTTGTATCGAGTAGACCTTAACACCCCACCCTCTCTCTCTCTCTGTGTTCATAAGATCTACTGGAGTAGAAAAATCATTTGATTCCTTTTATCGCTGCTGTCTTTTTGTCTCTCTTTCTACAGGTTGATATACAGAATTAACTTCTATAAAGAAACGTGTACCGGAAGTGAAGGTTATGTTGGCAGTTGGTGGGTGGTCTTTTGGAATTGTGCCGTTTACGGAGTTAGCAAACACATCGGAGAGTATCGATGAATTTTGTGAAAACGCAATTAAGTATTTGAGAACATGGGATTTCGATGGTCTAGATCTGGATTGGGAATACCCTACAGAGCGAGGAGGCGGAATGGAAGATAGAGATAATTTTGTTATTTTATTAAAGGTTTGCATAATCATTTAAAAATAACTACTCGGTTGAATATATTTATAGTGCTGACTTAATTCGTCTGCTATTTGCTCGATGCTTCTATTTCCGTACTTTGTAAGTTTACCACATAATTCTTTGTAACGCACAATGAATACAAATTATTGAAGTTTGACAATTCAACTCAGCTGTATTATTCAAGGAGCTTCACTCGTATAATAACTTATTTTTAAAGGACCGCCAACAATAAAGTAAAATCCGTTTTTGTACTTTCAGAAGCTAAGAATGAGTTTTGAAGCAGAAGCTAAAGACTCAAATAAACCAAGATTACTCCTGTCCTCAGCGGTACCCATACTTAAATATGTTATTGACAAAGGTTATGATACTAAAAGTATAGGGCAGTGAGTACTTTATTTTTTCTATTCAAGAACACAAAACATTCACCGGTGCGTTATAACGAAAACAAAATAATACAACTGTTCCCTTTTGATACACGAACCACGCATTCCCGATAACAAAAGCAGATAATAATAGTTTTGGAGAAAAGTATAATGTGCATTCTATTTTAGATATGTTGATTTCCTGAACATTATGGTCTATGATCTGTATGGTGGCTGGTCTACTAAAATAGGACACCATGCACCTTTGTATGCACGTTCACAAGAAACTGAAGCGGAACAAACATTAAATGTGGTAGGCACCAAGGCTTCTATTTGCTTCCTATGCTATTCTACGTAGTGTGTCAATAGCAATGATTAGTACGTCTACATTTCGAAAGCAATAAATTTCCAATACATCAAACACTTTTATCGAAATTGTTATTTTTTTATATATCTAGGTGTTTTTTTTTTTGTATAAACATATTTTATTTAAACAACATGAATAGGATAGGGTAACAGGCAGAGCCTGTGTGAAACCCATCTCCCTGTATACAGTATAATTTACAATAATAAAGTATTTACATTATATCTAGGATTGGGGTATTAACTACTGGGCTGTAAATGTTAGCCGAGAGAAAATAGTACTAGGTATACCTTTATATTCCCGTACCTTCAAACTCTACAATAGTTCACTTACTCAACCTGGAAGTCCAATGAATGGAACTGGCAGTCCTGGCCCATATATAGCTAATTCAGGAACAATGCTTTTCTATGAAGTAAGTACTGTGTAATCTTTAACTTTAACATGTATATTATTGACGGAATGTTAATCGACATTTTGTTCATTGACTATGTAACATCCAACACAGTAACGGCTAATACGATAATTGTCAAAGGATACGTGTCTTTTCGTGACTTAAGGGGTTATTGGAACTTTCTGTAGTGTAAATGCAACATAAGAACATAGACGAAACTAAATAATATGGTCTAATTTCAAGGAGACGCATTCGTTTAAAACTTGAAGAAACTTAAATTATGTCTGCCCTTTCAAAGCTAAAGTCTAAAGACTAAAACTAAGTAGAACTGATTTAAGGTGTCAAATATGAAAAATAGCAATTTAATTTTTGTTTTTGAAGGTTTGCAAAGTGATTAAATCAGGCGAATATAAAGAAGTGTGGAGTGAAGAACAGAGTGTACCTTATGCTTATTCTGAAACTGACTGGCTGGGTTATGACAATGTCAGAAGTGCTCAATTAAAGGTAAGCCGTGGAATGTGGATTTAATTGAAAGTATAATTTATAGAAATTGACATCTGATTGAAATACAATGTGGCTCAGTCACATGACAGTGGCTAACTAAAGAGGCGGTCTTAGGTCAAAAGAAATCATGCACGCAAGAGAATCATTGACAATTGGAATTCGATTAATTCAGTGTCAACTTGTGTACTTTATGCTATAATTACAAGTTCTAATTTTTTTTCCTGAATGATAAAGGCAAATTATGTAAAAGATCACCAGTTTGGCGGCGTCATGGTTTGGGAACTGTCGTTTGATGATTTTGGTGGGAGCCTTTGTGAAATTGGCAAGTTTCCATTATTGAACACATTGAAACAAACCCTAACTTCTGCTAGAGGTGAGAAACATAATATATAAAAAAAAAAAATACTTAAATTTTCTCTCCACTTTTACTTCTGAAAGCAAGACCTACCTTTCTAGACAAACTTAGATATCTGCAAATTAGTTGAATTTAAACACGAGTCAAAAACATAAACCCCTAATACAAAAACTACCCATTATCTTCAATGTAAATAGTAAGGGGTTGGGCTGACAAAGTTTTGTGTTAACCATTAAAAATGTCTGCTTTATTTTAGAGTCCTGTGAGCCAGGGTCATCGGGCCATCAGAATAAAATGGGTTGTAAGCCATGTCCAAGAAATACATATCAACCTAACAGAGCCGCAACATCCTGTAACAAATGTCCTCTTGGAGAAATTACTAAAGATGAACATTCGCAAGGCGAAAATCAATGTATATGTGAGTATTAATGTAACTGTAACGCCTGTTCAGCTTTTGGGAAAAGACTTTTTTATTTGGATTATATCACATTGATCTTGGATCGGTGTGGTGGTCTGTCCTCCCTCCAGGTCAAAATCCTCCTGATGTGTCGTTTCTCGTACACACGAATTAGCCCAACATAAAAGTTAACTTCATTAAAATGGTATTATTTTCATATTTTATATTTAATCAGTGGACTGTTCATCTGGTTGGGAGTTCAACTTTGCCAGTAAGAAGTGTACCGAGTGTCCTATGGGCTATTACAGACAAAAACCCGAATCCTGGCATTGTAAAAAATGCAAGGCAGGCTATACAACGGTTACAACAGGTAGTAATGAGTGTGTACAACAACCAGGTAATCAAAATATATGTATTCTAAAATGTGTTGGCTCTATGAACTCTCAACACTTCTAACTTATCGTCCAATGACCTGTGTGTGTGTGGGGGGTGTAATGGCTAAGTTGGTGAGGCGATGACTCTCTAGCCTGGAGGTCGGGTGTTTGATTCCGTGCATTTGCCGAGAAAGTTTTTTCCTGCTTGGTTTCCCCCTTGTCAGTGATGTAGGACAGAGGGTCTGACAAGGACAGCTGCTGTCTAGTTATTCGGATCGGACGAAAAACAGTCTTCATTATCCCAATGACCAACGATTAGGTTACAAAGCCAGCCGTATGTGTACTGGATGAAATGGAAAATGCTCGTTTCGTTTGAGCACTAGCAACTTGACACTACCGTTTATTCTGCGATACGTTGGTCAATTATTACTAAGTTTTGTTCCGTTATTTTACAGAGGGTTACGTAGCACCAGGAATACACACTGTTGATATAGAAGTAAACGTTCAGATGAAGGCATCCTACTGTACGGACAAGGATCTGTTGGAAGCAGCTGTTTTATCCTCTATAAAAGCCCAACTATTAAACATGTCTGTAGATTGGTCTGGTATCTGTACTGCTGATTGTAGTAATGTTATAGTACAGGGAATGACAGGATGTGAAACCAGGAGAAAGAGAGATGTCAGTACAGATAAAACACTGATAGTACAGGTTGTTGTGAAAGGCGTGCCGTAAGTATTGACAACATCAGTTGTGTTTGCATAGCTGAATTTCTTTATACACTTGATTAACGAAAAAATAGGTTAAAATTGAAAAATAAATAAGAAACTAAATTAGAATTGAACGATAAAAGAACAACTAAATCAAAACTGAACGATTTTATCCACGTGCCGCCCCTGGTAAACAGTGCAATATTTCCTTTGTCGGGCTATACTAGCTACAATTTATATATATACCCCTTATCTAATTGATATCTATGGTACAAATAGGTTGATCCAGCATTCACAAACGAAATAAATTTTCACTGAATATCTGAAGGCCCTCCAGCTGGTAGAGACTGGCCGGCTGCCATCCCAAACACTTATGGGATAGTCGGAGAAGATTTATCGGGGTTGGGAAAGGTTTGAGATTCAAGCAAACCATTCGACCGTGATGCTCGATCTGGCAGCAGCCTTCGATACAATAGACTACCACAGACTCCTTGATAACTCTCTGCCAGGTGTGGCATCGGAGGCCCGTCCTTATAGTTGTTCAAATCATACCCACATGACCGCACAAAGCCGGTACATATTGTTAATCAAAACTAAACCATTAGCGGTGTACCCCAAGGATCTGTGTTAGGTCCAGTGTTATTCGTTATATACACCAATCAAATTGCATCCATTATTAGACATCATCAACTCTCCCACCATTAATATGTCAATGATGCCCAAATTATTTATGCCTTGATGGGAAATCAAAATACTAACACACTACGTGAAAGCAAGTCTTGTGTCACTAAACGACGGCAAGACCAAAACATGCTTGTTGGTACGAAAATGAATCTACAGAAAATTTATTTACCCATGACCATTGTGGCCATTATATTTGAATGTAATTTTTATAAGCAAAACTAAAACCGAACTATAGTTATTGTTATTGGTTTATGTGTATGTTGAAACAAGTAGATGGGTTTTTTTTGTTAATAGAATTGATATTTTGTTTTATAGAGAAGAACTTCAGAATGGCGTGGAGACGAGAGACACTGCTAATCTGATAACTGAAGTTTTAAATAAACGAGAATACTTTACTACTCTTGTAAGTCATTTAAATTGAACTTTCACTTCAAAAATATAAAACTAAATTTAAATTATTATTTGTAGGTTTTAACGTGGACGTCACTACCTGCTTCTGTCGTCTCTTGGTTTGTCTGCAATCTTTATTGTTCATTAGACGCTTCGTTTATTGAAAGCGACGGACTTTATTTGGTCGGATTATTCACTGTAGAATAAGAAATAACCACTATCTTCATATCTACATTTCAACCTATTGCTAGTGTTATACAGACATACAACTATATACATTACTGACTTTATGAGGATGGGAGTGGATATTCGCCACGAGCCGTGGTAAATAGCGTAAGCCTATTGGATCGGTTATTTACCACGGCGTGCCGAATAATTACTCTTCATTTGGCAAATTCAGAAAGTATATAGTCCAATTGTCAGCGTATTTTAGATAAACAGTACGTCCGAAGAGTTAATTTAATGTAATTTTCATAAGAAGTCCCTGTTCTTATCAGTATTCGACAATTTTTTAACAGAAGCGACGAATATACAATCCGCCATTTTGTACACGTGTAAAAAGAGCCCGTGTGAAATCATCCTATTCCATGATATTTAGTATCCCTACTAAGCCCGATAAAAACTCGTCATTTCATGTACCACTTTAATCTTTAATCTATCGCTCGGATCTGCACCATCGGGTTTGCAAATTATAATTTCAACTTTGTCAAGCGGACTGTTACTAGATTTTACCAATAACATCAATATTTCGTGTTTTTTAGAGATTCCTGGGAATCCCGTATTTTACCAATTTCCAAAACACGTGGTATGGATTCTGAGCTAACTATGACTCGGAGATGTATAAAATTCAGGTCACGAATTAGCCTACTATCCCACACCTAGGCGATAACATACTCAGATTTTTAAAATATGCAACACCCGTGAAGTGCGCATGCGTTTACTTGACACGTGGTGAGGAGTCTGAGCCAACTTTAGCTCGAATATTTCTCAAAATCCGCAATTAGCTCACTTTCAACTTTATCTAACTGACCGATACTAGTTCGTAACAGTAACATCAATATTTCGCGTTTTATACAGATTCCTAGAAATCCCGTATTTTACCGACTTTCAAAACACGTGGTATGGAGTTTGAGCTAACTATGACACGGAGATAGATCAAATTCAAGTCACATATTACTCTATCCCAAATTTAGGCGATAAAACAATCAGATTTTTTAAATATGGGAAGTGCGCATGCGTGTACTCGACACGTGGTATGGGGTATGAGCCAACTATAGCTCGAATATTTCTTTAAATCTGCAATTAGCTCACTTTCAACTTTATCTCGCTGACCGATAGGCTACTAGTTCGTAACAGTAACATCAATATTTCGCGTTTTATACAGATTCCTAGAAATCCCGTATTTTACCGACTGTCAAAACACGTGGTATGGAGTTTGAACTTACTATGACACGGAGATAGATAAAATTCAAGTCTCTTTACTCTATCCCAAATTTAGGCGATAAAACAATGTTGGGTAGAGTAATTTGTGACCCGAATTTGATACATTTCCAAGTCATAGTTAGCCCAGAATGCATACCAAGTGTTTTGAAAATCGGTAAAATACGGGATTTTAGGAATCTGTATAACGCACGCAATATTAACATTACTGTTACAAACTAGTACCCGTCATATATATGTAGTTGAAAGTGAGTTAATTGTAGATTTTGAATAATATTGGAGCTATAGTTGGCTCGGACTCCATACCACGTGTCGAATACACGCATGTGCACTTCCCAGGTATCCGTTACATATTTAAAAAATCTTATTGTGTTACCCCCTAGATGTGGGGTAGAGTAATTTGTGACCCGAATTTGATACACTTCCAAGTCATAGTTAGCTCAGAATGCATACCACGTGTTTTGAAAATCGGTAAAATACGGGATTTCTAGAAATCTGTACAAGGAACGAAATGTTGATATTACTGCTACAAACTAGTATCAGTCCGCTAGTTAAAGTTGAAAATAAGCTAATTGCAGATTTTAGTTGGCTCAAACTCCATACCACGTGTCGACTAGACACATGCACACTTTTTGGGCATCCGCTGCATAATTTATAAAACGGATTATTTTATCGCGTAGATGTTGGGTAGAGTAATTTGTGACCCAAAGTCAGTACACCAGCGAGTCATAGTTAGCTCAGAATCCATACCACGTGTTTTAAAGATTTCTTGTAATCTCGATATAAAACATGAAATATTGATAATATGCAGAATTTCAGGAATACTTGAGCTATAGTCAACTCAAAATCCATACCACGTATTTAAAATATCAGTACTATACACGATGTCTATTAAATTTTCAGTTATTTGTCACACGGTAAAAGCAATAAAGCCAACGCATAGTATTTAGGGTCCAATTGGGTTATCACCGTTAAATCTGCGCGACCTTCTGTCAAAATTCACATAAAACGATCGTTTATTTTCGTATTTTAATCTTAATAAATACACTTTAATTTCAAGAAAATGTATGTAAACTGTGTTATATTTAGTTCGTAAAGTATTTAAAAGTAATTATATCATTGTTCTCAACAAAATAAAACACAAGTGGTAAATAACAGAAAACAGTGGTAAATAACTATTTACCACGCCCGTGGCAAATATCCTCAGCCTATGAGGATAGTTTGTTAAACTTGGTCAACTATGGTTTTGGGGTAGGGAAGGACTCTGTCGAATTTCCGTTTTCATTTTCATATAAGCTGTATTAATCTGGTGGGTAATTAATTACACACAGAAGGGTTGTCAAATCGGTGAATTATCAAATTAAATAATGACGATATTTTATACATTACAGGATTCCTATATGCTAACATATGAAGGGGCAACATCAGTGACATCACGTGTTGTGTGTAAACAACAATATTACTCTCTTCAAAACGATGTTTGTGGTAAGATTTTCATAAAATTACAATTTTTGAAATATACCCTATCAGTAGTGTTTATATTCTCGAAAATTTAGATATATTTCATTTTGACAAGGAGAATCTAATATTCAAAACACAAATTCCGAACCAGTCTCGGTTATATTTCCCGTAAAATTGCCAGTTTGAAATATATGGGTGTTTGTTTGAATATTCATATTTAAACTTTTTACAGTCTTGCATAAAGGTGTATTATGGTGCAGTAGCAACGGGTTCGGGAAATCCCTCTCTAGAATTGGTTTAAAATGAGAGTGGTCGATTTTGTAACGTTTTTTAAATGTTGGATTTTAAACCCTCCGAACTAAAGCATGTTGAAAACATTTAATCTGTTAGTATAATATATATTGTCCGACATATTATTACATAAATCATTCAAACTATACTCATTTACAAACACTTTTACGGTAAACATATAAGTAAAAAGTTCTAGAAATATAGATATCGTCATTTAAAGTTTTGGTTTTACACACCATTCCTTCTTTCTATGAATCATGTTGGCTTACTATTTCAGCACCATGTCCAAATGGTTCATATTTCAATGTGATGTCATTGTCATGTAGTCTGTGTGGTTATGGTACGTACCAGGATGACTCGGGTAGCAACTTCTGTAAACTGTGTCCAGGTATACTGTCTACAAAATATGAGGGCTCTAATGATATTAATCAGTGTGCCTGTAAGTTGGATTTTGTCACGATAATACCCAATGAAATAAAACCAAGTACGAACAATCCAAACCATTAGACAAAATTCGAAGTCATAATAAAACAATATAGGCAAAATAGCGTAATATGGCAAAATAGTGTAATCAGCATATGGACTGTTCACCGTGGTAACAGGTGTCCGGAAGATTAAGCTTACCCTGCTGGCATGCCACACCCGCCAAATCTTTTAGGCGAAACTTCGGTAAAATAGCGTAATTGGCCAATGAACCATCGGTATGCAAAATGCAGGTGATGAACAGTGTTAACAACGCAGTAGACCTATATTATCAGGGATATAGTGTACCCGTCAGAATAATAGTCGAGAGAGACATGTTATATTTACCAATCAAGTCAATATGACGGCCATAAAACTTTTTAAAGGTTTTAATAAGTTTAGTTTGCAAGTATCCCTGTAGTTGAAGCTTAGATGACAAATGCCTTGATCTACTTAAAAAAAGAAGAAAAGAATGAACAAGCTCTCGCGTAACGAATTAGCTGAGACACAAACACTCCATAAGCTGGTGATATTATTTTTATACCCTGGCTTGTTTATTGTCTACTCATCATATAAATAGTCATTTCGGGACTCACCTTTGGTATTTATTTCCGATATCTGTTAAGCACGTCTGTGGATGTTAGCTTATATCGAAATGTTTTGTATAGTATATTTGTAGGTTAATTTGTACATCTGTATATTTCACAGCTAAATGTATAACAGAGACAGACTATTGTAAAAACAATGGCAGGTGTTTATCGACTGATACAAGTGTTACCTGTCAATGTATGCAAAACTTTGGCGGAATACGGTGTGAAAAAGTTAAAGGTAATAGGGGATATGTCGATTTACGGACACTTTTTCTGGCAAAATATGCGTTCATATAGTGTACTGGAATGAAAAGGGGGTTTAAAGTAGCTAAGTCTCACTGATCAATATCACCTCAAGTCTTCGACATTAAATCACGATAACTATTTGTCTATTTAAATCAACATTGATGTCGTGATCTTATGGGGATACGATGGGGTTCTGATATCCAATGTAAGGCAAATTAAACATTTCACCATTAGTGTATCATAAGGCATTTCTGCGTCATTTGTAGCAAGGGACCCGATGAACGAAGCTAGACATATCCCCTAAGTCATGTCAAACGGTGACGTCATATTCTTATCCAGAGAACATGCACAATACATCTATAAGTGTAGACTGCAATAACCAGACACTAGTGCTTGTCATTTGATTGAGAGTCCTAGCGTATTTTCCCGATCATATCTGGTTAGAAATTACAGTAAACCGAAACGATGGTATGTAAATCAGTTTATATACATTCGTATTACATTATTATATGGCTGCGACCCAGTTGTGTCAATTTCTAGTTCCTACATATTAGCGATTTAGCTTATTAACGATATATCGGCATAATACTTCGTTTATTCTAGACTAGCATATGGTTTGTATCGTATCCTTTTGACGTTTACAATGCTGACTAAATCTTTCCCGAAGAGTCGCATTGAAGAATAAACCTGATCGAACTAACCGGAAGTAGCATAACTCCGAAACCGTAAATGACAGGCCTATGTTACTCCCCTGTCCGAGCTACCCTATAAGCATACACCACATTTCAGCCTAGTGTAGCCCCCCCCCCAACAATAATGATTTCTTAGGAGCGTTCTTAGCCTGCCACATCCTCATCCCATCCCAAGAATTCCGTAGCCTCGTCAAATTTTATGAGCTGGCTACGGGCCCGATGCAATCACATATATTAGTTTAGATTTCAATGCGTATTCCATCTATTTATTGGTATTTTTGTCAAAGTAGAATTTTTATTTCAGACATACCATTAGAGACACCATTAATAGTTGGTGTGGCTGTTGGTGCAACGGTAGCTGTACTTTTATTGGCTTTGATTATTGTTTCTGCGTGTGCTTGTTGGACGTAAGTTGTTTTAAAATGAGTTTCATAGATTGTTTCAGAAACTGTTGGCTCTACTATAACGTTAAATATCTTTAAATATGCTCATTTGCCAAGATCAAACAATATCCCATACTGTTTCTCAATATTAATTTTCCCTTTGCCTTTTTACACCCTCAGGACCACATCGCATATTAGTTTGTAACAGAATATGATTTTGGAACTGATAAATGACTGTAGGACTATATGGTATTTTGTTTCAGGATATAATCCCATAAACATAATTATATTGTGCTAATAATGCAAGTGTTTATTTCTTAGATATAGGCGACGTACAAGGAGCTACCCAGATCTAAAGAAGTGGTGCCCACCTTAACATCTCTTCCATCTGACTATTACCACAATTACTATACGTTACGGACTGTTCCACAGAATATGTATAAATATGACAGCGCTAAGTCAAACAAGGGAACGACCAAGAAGGGTTTCCAATCATAAGTAATGTCAGTAACACCGGAACGGTGGTGATTTTTGTTTAAATTTGAAATGATGTTCTGTGCTACATGTATATGATAAATATTAAAAGCTACGTGTACGGCAATAAATATTCATAAACTACATGTTCTGTACTATAATAAATATTCATAAACTACATGTTCTGTACTATAATAAATATTCATAAACTACATGTTCTGTACTATAATAAATATTCATAAACTACTTGTTCTGTACTATAATAAATATTCATATATGTTTTGTACTGTAATAAATATTCATAAAATATAATGTTCTGTAATGCAAAAAGTATGTTCTTTCTGTACTGTAATAAAATTCATAAAATATAAAATTAAATGGTCTGTACATGAACTTTAAACTGCCTTTAATTTGTTTTCGGTGTAGTGTTGTAATGTTCTTTTAAGGTTGTGGGTTGACGAATGCTGTGACGCGTGTTTGTTAGATCATAAGGTATGTCATTGAGTCGGGGATTGGGTGGCCGAATGGTAAGCACGTGCCTGCTGTATTACGAGGTCTGTCATTGAGTCTACTGGCTTGGCGTCGATTCCCCTGTTGTACGTGACACGGAGTAGGGTCGCCTGTTCAACCTCGTGTATTTTTTCCGGATCCCCCGGCTTCCTCCAATTGCTAAAGATCCCTACACGCAAGCGAATTATTGACATACAATTGTACCATGTGTCAGTCCTGAAATGACCTAGTTTGGGTCGAGTTCTCTCTATATATAGTCATTGAGTCAACTGGCGTGGTTTCGATTCTGTGACAATGAGAAAGATTGCATGAACTGATGACAATGTAATAAATGGACAAATTTTTAATGCCTTTTTGCTTAGTTTTTAAGTGTCTTTGAGAGAGGACGGCTAGTGTGTGCTCATTGATACATTATTTTGTGTAATGGGTCACGTTCGAGGTCAAGTTCTCAATGGTCACATAGTAATACATGATTAGTTTTTATGAAATTACCCCCCCCCCCCCACACACACACACACACCCACCCCCCAAAAAAACCAACAAACTTAAATTCATTTTCCAATAAGAATGCAACGTGGCGTGACAAGACTGGATCAGTGGTGGTTTTCATGTTCTGTTGTTTTTAAAACACAAATCCTATTTCGTTTAGTTTTTATATTTCAAAATTTCGTTTTACTTGCCATCGAAAGTATAAAAAAAAAACGAAACGAAATATAGATCTGTGTTTGTGAACTGTATGATCCGTATGTACGAAAATACATTAGAACATCAATTTATTGTTTCTTTTGGACAACTTGAGCCTTTGTTACCGAGATGTTTTCGACATCGGAATTGTTTTGGACGTGGAATGCCGAAGATACATGTACATGATGGAAGTAGAGGAACAAATTAAGAAGTTCTCGAAATATTTGACCATTTTATCACCAAAGCCCCCCCCCCACACACACACACACACACACCCCCGACATCGTTAACAACTGAAACGAAATGATTTGCTTCGGAGTTTAACATCCAACTTTGCTGTACGTAATGGATACTCTAAAATTCCATGCGATAAGCTATGAGGGACAGTTTGTCCGGAAGCCGTGCAGCGCTCTACTCTTACTTTGAATTCCAAATGACCCCTGTGACCTCCGTTAATAAATAAACAGGACCTATACATTCTTTATTATATATTTATTTCATATAAAATATGAAAATATATAATCATTTATAAATATTAAAATAAACATTTATAATTATTTATGAATATTAAAATAAAAATTTATAATTATTTATAAATATTAAAATAAAAATTTATAATTATTTATAATCATTAAAATATAAATATATAATTATTTATAAATATTAAAATAAATATATGTAAATATTTATAAATAAAAGTATATAATAAACGGAAAATATGAAAAACAAATTATAAAAATAAAAATATTATATATAATTATTTATGTAAATATGCATAATATTTTAAATATAAAAATATATAATTATTTATATATTATGTAAATTTAAGTGTAAATATTTGTAAATATTTATAAATATTCAAATAAATATATTCAAATATTCATAAATATTTAAATAAATATATAATGAAAAATATTTATAAATATTTAATGAAAATATTTATAAATATTTGCATATATATATATGCAAATAGATATAACATATTAAAATAGAAATATGTAAATAGTTATACATATTGCTTTGCGATTTGTTATCCGTGATGTAAATACACTAGATATGTCTGACTTATATCTACCCCACCAACCCCCTTCTCACATCGAGTGATAATCTTACAATTAAAAAAGTATAATTCATTATTCTAATATTTGATTAAATTTAAAATTTAAAACAGCTTAAAGTTTTTTAAAACTAAATTCCAAATCCCAAATATATTATTAAGTGATTTAAATTAAGAAGCAGTACTGTATGATTACACGCTAGATAAAGGTCTGACTGTTTATTGATCGAATCTCCATTGATCGTAAATTATTGATTGAATCTCCATTGATCGTAAATTTTTGTTAAAACTCTAAAAATCTGGTGGCATTTCTCCCGTCTACCATTCACTATCTGGTTAGGTTGTTTACAACCTGGAAAAGAGAGAACAATTCCAAATGAATGATAATTTTAATTAAAAAAACAACTATAGCTAGGGAAATGAAATGAAATTGTGTTTAACATCCTACATACATTGTGCTATAAGGGAAATTCCCCGGATAGCAGGGGTATGACCTACTCTGATATGAAATTCCAATTGCCAGAGTGCTTGTACGTGCACCCCAATGTGTACACAGTGGATCGGCTTTGCATAACCCTCTACTTAAAGTGGGGGGGGGGGGGTCCGTGGATACCGGCCATGAACGGTTAATCATCGTGACAAATAAACGGTTGATCATGGTGACAAACGAACTGTCCACTGGGTAAAAACGTTAGTGTATTCTATTTTTAAACCGGCTAATCGGTAAATCATGTCCGATCCACTGTTGGTCAGTCTACTGTCTAGCCTATATCATTGCCATTTTTTATTTATCAACATTAGTTGTTTACTGACCACTTCGAAAACTAAGAATGGAGTAAAACAATAGAATAACTAATAAATTTATAAATGGGTAACTTACCTAAAGTGTCGATTTCTGTATCGTCAACATAATTTATCTGTCTTTTTTCTGCATCAGTCTCGTCAATTATTTCTTCATTATTTACATGTAATTCCTTTATTCCAGTATCTATTTCAATCTGCCTATTTTCTTCACCAACCTCATCAATTATTTCTTCAGCCCACGGAACATCAATCTTTAATTCCTTTAAACCAGCCTTTATTTCTATCTCTCTATTTTCTCCTTCTTGCCATCTTATTATTTTGTTACTATCTGTATCTATTACAACCCATTTATACTCATGTCTTTGGCCCTGTTCTAATTCAACACTAACTGTCCAGTATCCCCACGAGTATTTTACGGCAGTGACGGTGGAATCAGCTTGCCAATTACCTAAACCTGGACCAGATCCAACTATACCAATTCGTTCATTGTAGTTCAGTATATAATGCGTAGTAATTTCCACCCTGCATCCAGCACGTGAAACAAACGACGATTTTGTATCTCCGTAAACCGTTGAAATGTTCCCTCCATACGCACCAATGTTACCTTTACGGCTACCTGTGTCTTCCATCTGAATTTGTTTTGTATTCGAAAACGAAAACCAGTTAAAATAAAAGAAACTTTTAGCGGGAAGTTTCATTTTGATTCTCCAAACAAAACTATTGTCCATCTTCTTGGCTTCGATTCCTTTATGGTAGTTCCAGGTACCAAGCTCCTTTAAAGAACCTACCAACCGTGGTGTATCTCCTTCGAATTTAGGATAATACGCAACCTCGAATATTACAGGAACTTTCTTCTCGGATACTATTAACGGATCGTTAAAATTATACATTTTTTCTCGTCGGAAATAATGAAAATATTGCAGATAATTCGTAAAAAGCAGCTAATCTTGTAGATAAAATGCCCCGAATGATTGTGACGTCATAATTAACATATTTATGCAATATGACGTCATAGCGATTGTGGTGTATTTTAATTGTGTAGCCTGCTATGCACCCCCTCCCCAATATGTTTGGACACAGCAAGACGGAAAAATGTATAATATATCTTTTAAAATGTACCAAATCTAAACACGATATTAGAATTATAACCATTTCCCAAAATATACCAAATCAGTATACTCAAGACAAGGCTATAAGATTATGAAAAAAAGGATGATTTGGACCGGTTGGGGAGGTTTGGAAATTTCCGTAGTCCAAAATGGACGCTTTATATAAATGAGTATTTTTGGGAGGGGTCAGGGGCCGCGGAGCCGGGGGGCTAAGGCGGCTTTAGCCCCGGCAATAATTTTTAATAGTGAAAAATAAATGTCGCCAACAGCTCAAAAAAGCGAAAAAAGGTTAGGGGGGGGGGGTATGGGTGTGGTGCTTAGTGGGGGTGGCCACATTGCGTGAGTTATTGTCAGTAGCCCCCCGAAATGGGGGCCGCGGAGCGGCCCCTGGGAGGGGTAAAGGGTAAATTAGATCCAAGTTCAGTCTTCTAAAAAGGGTTAGGATTAGGATTAGGGTTAGTATTCCACAAAATACTCAATTATATAAAGTTGCCATTTTGGACTCCGGAAACACCAAAACCTCCTCAACCGGCCCAAATTACATTTGAGGTGCAACCGCTGACACGGAAAAATACGAAATAAAATATTGTTTAAAGGGACATTTTGAAAGATTGGAGAAAGACCCAACCGGGCTGACACACGCTCTTTGTGGGGATAATTTTTTTATTTCCGGCTTTAAACATTATGCTCTAAATTAATTCCCCCACAGTGGTTGAGCAGTTGGAAACAATACCCCACCCCCTAAAAGGGCTAAATACATTTTATTTTTAATATTTTTATGTTTCTGGTTTTAAATGCTTTTGTTTTTGCTTGGTGAAGCTCATTGACAAAATTCGGTACCATGAAAGAATAAACCGAGTGTCAGCTTAGATCAACTGGGTCTATAGGGCCTATAAAAGCTTATGTTTCCAGTTATATATTATATTTGCAAATAACGTGTACAAAATTAGGGTGGGTGCTGTTGAGACACTTGTTCAGGGCAGTGCTGGATCTGGGGGAGGCAAAGTGGGACAAATGTCCCGGGTCCCCCACTGCCACATTTAGGGCCCCCCACAATTCTGGCTCATGCTAATATTTCCACCCGGGCGGAGCTAACCAGTAGGCCTACCTGGGCTGAGGGGCGAGGATTGGGGCCCTAGGCAGTAAGGGATATTGTGGGCCAGAGATCGGTTGGGCCCTAAAATTAACTAAACTACATAATTTAGAGGTTCTATCAATCAATAGATCCTAACCAGTTCCGGGGACCACATCCCGCGATGTGATTGCTGGGGCCCAACCAGTCCCGGGAAATTAACGTAATCATAGTATAGTAGTTCAGACAACAGAGTTTAATGTTTTATGTCATTTAAAAAAATTTCACTAAAATAAAGTAATTGAAAACATCACGAGAGAAAGGTTTAAAATACTCAAATTGTAAACGAGTTCTAAACGTCAATAAAATCGCTGCCTAAATTGTCTCAGGTGCACTGAAATTAATCTTTATTTTAAACAAATAAACTCTGGAGGAAAACACCCCAGGCACTCAAGGGGGCGGAGTACATACTGGTACGATCCGCGGTCAGTACGAACAATTTGAAATGGGGCCCCGCACAGTTGGTATGTCCCGGGCCCCCCACAAGGTTAATCCGGCCCTGGTTCAGGGGCTCGGTATAGACGGGCCCGGAGGTATGCCGAGTATAATGTTTTAAAAAAAACAGCGGCTGTCAGGCAGGATACGCCCACATGCAAGAGAACAAGCTAAAAAAGAATGTGATTTTTCCTACAATCAAGGGCCATAATTCATGAAGTTACAACCTTGACACACCATATTTTTACATTATTCGCGTACAATTTTGGTCCGATTTTCACGTAATTCGAGCTTAACCTTTAATATGTAACAGAAATATAATCAATCATTTTTTTTTAAAATCGGATAATAATTTTGACCCCCAGAGGAACCACAAGCTAAAATAGGCGATTTTACGTACAACCAGGAGCCATAATTCAGGAAATTACGATCCGATATAAAAATGCAGGTTATAAAATGCATTTAAACTTTCATCAAAATCAGATTAATCAGAGTTGTTTGCCCCAGGGTCCTGGCGAAGTATTAATTAAACAACGTAAGATTATATCTAGAGGATAAACCTACTTGTCGAAACGTCGTGCTTTTAGAATAAAACCAGTGATTGTTTCCCATTAAAACTGTGTTCTGTTGATGTGTTTCCCAATCGCTAAATGCATGATTAAGATTACTGCTGTTTTGCAGTGTTGTGTTGGTTTTTTTTTCTTTATTAGCAATATATGTTTCAGAGAGGTAGCCTAATGCGAAAGCCCTCTTCTAACTCCATGTAACCTTTATTACTGGTAATTAATCAGAAGCGGATCTAGGGGAGGCAAAGTGGGACAAATGTCCCGGGCCACCCACATTTAGGGGGCCCCCCCACAATTCTGGGTCATACTATTATTTTATCACGGACGGAGCTAACCAGTACCTGGGCTGAGGGGCGAGGATTGGGGCCCTGGGCAGTAAGGGCTATTGGGGGCCCCGGGACTGGTAGGTACCAACAGATTTCCTGGGGGGGGGGGGCAGAGATCGGCTAGGCCCTAAAATTAACCAAATTACATAACTTAGAGGTTCTACCAATCAATCGGTCCTAACCAGTTTCGGGGACCCCATCCCGCGATGTGATTGTTGGGGCTAACCAGTCCCGGGAAATTAACAGACAACGGAGTTTAATGTTTTATGTCACCTAAAATAATTTCACTAAAATAAAGTAAATGAAAAAATCATGAGCGATAGGGTATGTTTAAAATACTCAAATTGTCAACGAATTCAAAACTTCAATTGTCTCAGATGCACTGAAATTAATCCTAATTTTAAAAAAAATCCTGGAGGAAAACACCCCAGGCACTCAAGGGGGCGAAGTATATACTAGTACGATCCGCGGTCAGTACGAACAATTTGAACAAACAGCATTGGGGGCCCCCAACTGTTGGCATGTCCCGGGCCCCCCCACAAAGTTAATCCGGCCATGTAATCAATTTGAAACATTTGTAATGTTTCTGGTCCGCTGTAAACCAGAGGCCAAAGGCGGATTTTCTCACTTTGAGCGTCCGGACAACGGTATCTACCTTTAGGGGGCGTAACTCACACAACAAGCATGGCTCGGAATTCAAGGTTGTTTTGTAAATAATCTAAAACGTTTTATTTATTTGTTAAATTTTGGTATTTCAATTTTTGTAAAGTGCCTACCTTTTAGAGAAGCCATCTTATGACTATGATTATTAGAGGGCTGTGGAAAGTTACTATGATAATTCTCTGGTTTTGTCAGCTTTTCTCTATCATTTGTTTTGTGCCATGATTATTATGATTGGCATGATGATGATGATGATGCCATGACATGGGAACATGCATTATACAATGTTCAAAAGCGAGCTAGACTATACAAGCCGTTTCTCGGAGTCTTCTACAAGCACTTTATTAAAGATGTGGGCCTAGATACGAAACGAGACATGTCACATATTGATATTCTTCCATTTCAATCCAAGTCTATTATAAAAGGTGTAGGTCTAATCTAATCTAATATGATATAAAAAGTTCATAATGGATACCACATCCAATAAACACGTCTTACTGGCAAGATAATTAAATAAGGTTCCGATTAATTTATAATATACAATATAGGCAGTGGATATATTCAGTCGTCCGACGATTCTTTACTTCATTTACTATTTAGCCGTGTTTGACATGCGCAGTAAAGTTGTCTGATTCCTGGACTTGGTAGTTTTGGCTTCGGCAATGATGCTGGCTATTTCAACACACGACAAATTTTATTTAACCCTAACCCTGCTCGAAAAGAGTCAAATTCGCTTCCATTACGCCTGGAACATAATTTTAGTAAACGCATTCAGCCGTCAACATCTTCTTTTGAGCCATATTTTTAAGGGCGTGAGATCTCGCGAGAATCAGACAACTGCGCATGTCAAACTGGTTAAATATGATAATTAAAAAAAGTGGGTATGATCCCTTCTCTAGATCTTGAAGAATTTTTTAGCTGCATAATTACAAGAGTCGAGGAATTATTCTTTGTGATTTCTATAAAAGAATAAAAGTAATGGTATTAAAAGGATCAAACTGATAATAATATCTTAATTATCTTTACTTTTTTTTTCCAGAATATGATACTGAATTATGGTTGGTTATGACTCTAAAGCAACAGTTCAATTATCTCATAAAGAATATGCTGTAGCAGCTGCTCTAAGTAGTGCAGTGAGTAGAGCATTATGGCAACCACTTGATGTACTCAAGATAAGATTTCAGGTTAGTCAATTACGTACGGGATGGTTCTGTTTAGAATCAAGCACTGGCAGGCCTTGAACATATAAATCTTTACTGATGAGTGTGCTAATGACACAACTTAAAGGACAATATAGGTGCCAGTCATTATCACATATTTGATAGAGCTGTTTAAACACATTCCAAATATTATTTTAACACATAGATCATTGCTACGATAGTTGAGTATACACGTTTCCTGAATCAGCAGAGAAGTAGCCAAAGAAAAAACCGAGTGACTGCTCTATATAACTGACTGAAGCGACAAGTGATAACCGATACACAGCCAAATTTCTACTCACTAATAATTAATTCGAAGACCAAAAGTTGTTGTGTATTATAAATGTTTCATTACCGATAAAAGTAAAAATATGCGACAACTCTTGTTGACTGTCAGAACAATTTAGCTGCTGTGGGCGTATGTTTCGTTGCCTGGCAACCTATATTTGTTTCTTTTTTTCGAAACCAACCTCAACTCCTGCTCCCTAGTTTCTAGACCACCTCAAATCCTTGTATCTACTATCACAGAACTAGTATTATGGTCCTTAAATAGTTCACAACTATTTGATTTGAAACACTATATAAAATGTATTAGATTCTTTTATTTTGATAGTTACAAGTAGAACCTATAAGGAGATCTTCTACCAACTCTAAATATAGAAGTTTGTATCAGGCTTCTTCATCGATATTAAAAGAAGAAGGTTGGAAAGCCTTGTGGAAAGGACATGTCCCAGCACAGATACTATCAGTAGGATATGGGGTAGCTCAGGTAATTATTGTACTTTAAAACATATTGCATTGGGATTAATGATTATATGCAAGCATTAAACACACAACTGGGTTTCCAGTTAAACAATAGCAATGTAATGTGGTTTAATATCTTACTTTTCTGCACCAATAGGCAGTGTGCTATGGGGGAAATTTTGCTCTGACTGTGGCCAAGCCTGGACACAAGCGGCCGGACACGGACGTTGTCCGTCCCAATTTTACGACATGTCAGGCACAAATTTTATTGTTCCTGTCAATTTGTCCGTCCCAATATTTTTAAAAGAAATGTAGAATCGTAACTGATGTATAAACTGAGTAGCCACTTCCACGATGTTCTAGATTGTAAACATCCGGAAATTCGGAGTCTTGATCAACCCAGACAGTTATTCTGTTATTTTTACTCTTTGCTATATGTGCGACAAAATAGGTCAGCTTATTCGAGACTTAAAAGTTTCACGCGAGAGCGAGGTCCCCGGCTTCGAGCAGACGACAAATCCCGCGCAAGTCACCCGGCCTTCGTATTTACTATGTTTACATAAAAACACGTAATTTGGTCCAAATTAGTAGGCTAGCAGTAGCACTATGCAAAAAAAAAACACCTTTCTTCAAAAAGTTTGAGGATGATACACGCAGTAGGCCTATAACTTGATAGACATGTCAACGGATGCAGGAGTCCACGAGATATCTCGAGGGTGAAGGTCGTCTCGGCTCGTCAAAGCAAAATGACATTTCTTGTCCTAATAATTCTAATAAAAGTCACACCTTGAAAACAGCTACGGTGCGCAAATGGCTGCGAGAAGATCTTGCAAAGTATGATCCAGATTTATGTTTTTTCTTCGTAAATACGGGGGTCTTGTAACTTCGTTAAAATGCGAAGTTTGTGTGAAATACTGCGGTAGAATAAAAACAATGCGTGACTTGTCTATGGCCTATGCATGGCATGGGTAAATGGTTCACGCAACCTTCGATTGTTAAATCCATTTGACCATGCTGAAACTAAATGCCATTTAAGGCGATTGGACTTTATTCTAAAGATACAAACACTTCTTTTTTGCAACTCCATTCAGAACTAAGCAATGAGTTTGGGTTTTTTTTTCATAATTTAACACTAAAACATTCATCAATTCAGTAGGCCTACAGTTTTATTTCATTTCTTTGAAACACAACAGCGGTCAGCGATATGTTTGTCAGTCACAACCTGTCAGGCACCAAGTGATGTGTGCCTGACATTTTGTCAGGCACAAATTTTTGAGTTGTGTCCAGGCTTGGACTGTGGCACTGTATCCTACTCTTACTTCAATATCCACTTTTAATGGATCTATAACACACTGCCATTTTTCTGTCCCTTCCCAACAACTAAACAAATTTTCATCACCAGGCACTCCATCAACCAGGGTAAACCATTAAGACAGGGTTGTCAGTTCACTCATTAGTCACATCTTTTGGAACAATAACTGATTTAGGCAGAATGTTCAAACTTTGATTGTAATTTGGTAAGAGTGAAATCTGGTGTATAATTTAATTACATCAATACCTTGACCAAGTTCGATAATGATCATATTCTTCTCAGGTTACAAAGTCAGAGTGATTTAAATTTGGTTGTTTTGTTGCTTTATATTTCAGTATACAAGTTTTGAATTATTTACAAAATGTGCATGTCATGTACTACCGGAGAAGTACAGTAATGACCTGTATAGACCTGTTTTACATACAGTGTGTGGTGGGTTATCAGGATGTTTAGCAGCTTTATGTATACATCCTGTTGATGTTCTTAGAACCAGATTTATTGCTCAGGGAGAACCTAAGGTATGGTAATAAGACTAATTTTTTATAAACTAAAGCTAAGAATTATCTAAATTGTAAAATTGAAATACTAACACAACTTCATCATCCATTAGTGATCAAGTTCTATCCAATCTGATTAAAACACGGATCCTATTTTGTTTCAATTTTTATGGTTCAGAATTTCGTTTTTGTCTTCACAACACTAGGATCTGGAAGAGTTGTTATAACAGGCATTCTAGTTGATGTGAGGAATTAGACAATGAAACAGTCTATTATGGTGAGTTCTAAGCATTCTCTGTGCGGAACTGTGGGTAAATCCCTAGAAACATCAACTCTGATGGATTAATCAATGTTCTGGGGCATAGGGTCAAAATCCATTCGTATGACTGTTGATGCGACCTTCAAGTACAACTGGTCAGATCTTCAGGTCAAGTAGGCCATTGAAAGTATAAAAAAACCAAATGAAATATAGATCTGTATTTTAATCAGACTGAGTTCTATCTATATAATTTATCATGTGCCATTGTTTTTCAAAAAAAAAATGTCTACATTTACCTGTTCTGTGATAGCCCTATAGGACTAATTATTATTAACCAGCTGGAATTGCAAACATTTGTACAGGTGACATTCCTATAAAATAATGTGTTTTAAAATTTTATTATAGAGTTTGTTTGTTTTACTTTCAGGTTTATACAAGTATATATGATGCCATAGGTAAAATATATAAACATGAAGGCATTAGAGGTTTCTATAAAGGGTTAGTGCCAGCCATTACTCAGGTTGGTCCCCAGATGGGACTTCAATTTGGATTATATGCTTTATGTCTTGAGATTATATCCATGATTAAAGACACACCTTCAACATCCATGCCAGGTAATATATAATGTTTTCAAATCCGGATCCAAAGAGTTTTCAAGGGGTATAAAATGTGCTCATTCAAGATTTGCTGCTCAAACGTGTAATAACATGAAAAGAGTCTTAAGTTTGAGTATGTTCAAAATTATTTATCATACATTAAACATGCATTATTGGAGATTAGATAAAGAGCTGACAGTTTTACTATAATAGTTTAAACTAGATATTGTAAAGGGAATTTGCTGATAATTTCAGTCAAATTGATCCGTTCTGAACCGAGAATTTAGCCTCGATCATCATTACTAAGGTCAGTAAGAAAAAAAATTTGGGCTTGAATGTCCATTTCATGATTAAATAATGAATGAAAGTTGAGCAGTAAATCGGATCCTAATCCAGTAAATATCACAGGCTAGAGATGACATTGTGATTGATAAAGGTCTGGATCAGTTAATTAATGTCTTATTAATAATATAGATAATATTTCAGGTCTAAAAAAGACCTGAAATAGGCAAATTTAGCTCTTGCATAATATAGTGTCATCAACCTATGTCTATGTTCATGAAAGCTGTTTAAACTTTCTCTTATTACTGGTACATGTTTTATGTTAGCTATTGGGAAGAACTAGAACATATCAGATTTTCATTATTTCTGATAATTACTTTAAAGTTATAGCAACAATTAATTATTACATATCCTAAGTTTTAATCATTGAATTTAAAAACAAAACATGTTTTAATTTCTCAAATAGTTTGTTATTTTTATTTTAGGAGCCACAGAAAGTTTACTTAGTGGAACAGCAGCTGGAGTTGTAGCCAAGTTGATCATATATCCTTTTGATATTGTAAAAAAACGTTTACAAATTCAAGGATTTGAACAAGCCAGACAATCATTTGGCAGTGTGCGTCATTATAGTGGATTATTTAATTGTTTATTTATCATAATAAAGGAAGAGACTATATTAGGTTTATATAAAGGCTTGTCACCTAGCTTATTAAAGGCTGGAGTGGTTGCCGGTACAAACTTATGTTTATATGAGCAAATATGTAAATTATTATATGTTTTAAAGAGTTAGCAGTAACAACATGAGCCCAAGATACATTCACTCGATCTTATATATGTGGTTGCCGGTACAAACTTATGTTTATATGAGAAAATATGTAAATTATTATATGCTTTAAAGAGTTAGCACTTACATGACCGCCAGATCCATTCACTCGATTTTATTTATGCTTTGGTTGTTTATGATGTGTTGTCCTCCTGCATCTCTTATTTGTTTTAAAAACACTAACTGTTAATTGTTATTGATAGAATTATTTGTTTCAATTTTATAGACATATATTTTTGTTAGGTTTTACAATAATGTTTATTTTTAAATTTTCATTTGTTTGTGATACCCTCTAAATTTTGCAATACGGATGTTGTACATGTACAATAATAATTTTATCTTTGCTGCATTTTGGAGATAAGTTCTCAGTTTAATGTTATGTCACTAACAGCAGTTCTCAACTCGTGCAGTGTCCAACTATCTAGTGTATATCAAATAAATTTTAAACTAATTGAGCTAACCAAACGTCTGCCAAAGAAAATAAAATGTGGTTATATGATCACAGGACTTTATTATATTTCTATTGTGACATTCCACATGAAGCATCATCTCCAAATTTCACTTTGGGGAAAAAAGTAGTACACATTTGTCAATTATGGGTAGTTTGCTAGACAAAATACTCCATTTTAGCAGAAAAAAAATGAGCTGGAGACAAGCATTGAGTTTAGACCATTCAGCTTCTTTTGGGGTTTGGTTAAACTGAACTAATATTACTGGTAGGTGTACATGCGCATCTCAATCTTCAATAGAAGGTTTGATCTCACCTTAACTACATACATCTTATCTAGCCCTTCTTGTAACACTCTGTATATTTTGAGATTTCTGTGGAGAGTCACGTTGGCATTGGGTTTGTGGAATTGTTTGTGGAATTACCAGGGAATTTTATCAAACCAGCAGCCTTGAGACAATATCTCTGCATTTTTAGGTATACACACTCTACAAAAGACGCAATTTGGGACTTTTTTGTAAAAGCGACACGTTTTCCTATTTAAAAATAATGGGTAGCCGCATTGCAAATGTATAGGTGTAGATACATATCACTTACTGTCATACATCCGAGACTAGATGTAGGGTACAGGAATCTGTCGAGATTTGCCGAGTGCACTTACAGTCATACATCCGAGTCTAGATGTAGGGTTACGGAATCTGTCGAGGTTTTCCGAATGTCGGGGCAGTATAATATCCTGAGAAGTATGACATAGATGGGTCGCTGTGTGCATGATGAATGGTAGAAATTTGAAAAAGGTCTTTATTCCGATCTTGATGAGGACCAGGGGCGCCGGAACCCGGGTACCAGGTTATATAATTGGTACCCTGCCCTTTTCTGGGGTATACATGTATACCCATGCCCTAATGATGAAAGTTTTAGAATCATATCTCTAAATCTACTACCTCGTTCAAAAAGCTTATTCTATTTTCTTGATAAAGATTGGTGTAGTTAATAATTTTAAAACAATTTTTATGGGATGATTTGCTCCTGATACGAAAATTTAGGCTTTTGACTCTTTCATTATCATGTATTTTAAAGGGTTTTATGTGGGGATTTGGAATGCTAGGGTCTCTCTAAACAGCGTTTTCGGAATTGACAAATTTCAATTGTTTCTAGAGGCAGCCCCCCCCCCCCTCTATCTTTCGGTACCCTGGTCCTCGCGCCGTTCCGGCTCCCCTGATGAAGACTGTATGAAATTCTATTAAATGTGGCACTGCCTTAATGTTTTGAATCTCACGATGTTAATGTATTTGCTATGGTGCAAATGAAAATTAGCAGTTTTAAACTTTTAATTATGTCTAAATATGCAGTCTAGGCAATGAGGTAGTGGTCTGAAATGCTGCTTCTAAGCTGGTAACAAAAAGGTCTGCTTTCACCCATTTTTTGTCGTTCGACTTTTAAGCTGTATTCTACCATAATGTAAACTAAAAAAATAACCAGTGTTTATAAATAAACAGTTTTTATACCTGTGAAATGAAACGAGTTTAACTTCCTTGCCATGCCCTCTATCTATACATTGTTGTTTTATTTTAGACACGGTTGCGCTAACACATTACAGTTATCAATGTGAACTTTCCACATAGACCAGAGGGAGAAGAGGAGTATTATCCGAAAAGTTGGCAAAAAACGGCAGTTGACTTTTCTAGAAGCATTTTTCCTCAGGAATCCGAAAATGATGGGTGATAAGTCAGGCGAGGGAGCGTTCAGAAGTTATCGAGGTCAAAAGGTCACCAGTGGTTTAAGGAAAATGGGGTATTATCCGAAAGAGGGCAAAAAGCGGGAGTTGACTTTTCTAGAAACATTTTCCCTCAGGAATCCAAAGATAGTAAGCTGGCATTGCCAGTCAGGATACGCCCACATTTTCGAAAGTGATTTTTCCTACAATCAAAGGCCATACTTCATTAAGTTACAATTTGATATGCGCAAATATCGAAAAGAATCAAGATCTTTAGGTTATAAACATGCAATTCATATTTCATCAAAATCGAAATTAAAATTGTGGCCTCTACAGGGTCCACAACAGGGCTGTAGTGGTCAAGTTTTTAGCGAGTAGGCCCTCACTTTACTGACCGCGGAGCCTGGGGAGGGTTCGGGGGGGGGGTTCTCCCCCCGAAAAATTTCGAAAATCAGATGCCTGGAAACGCCATCTGCGGCCATTTCCGAGGCCTGGTCATCCTGGAAAATCCTTCGATTTTTACCAAACAAATCTAGAAAATCTCATAAAAATGGAAAAAATTCAATCAATTTATCATAAAACAGTAAAAATTGCGCACACAGTCAATCCCAGAGAATATGAATTTCGAAAATATATCACATTATTTTCTTGCGAAAAATGCTTGAACTGGATTCAAATCGCCAAGAGTCTCTAGCCTGTGAACTCGTGATCTGGTATCATTTGCATCTCGATGCTTCGAGAGCCACTTGGTCACAGACTGTTGTGAATCCCAAATATGGGTTGGTGGACCATTCATCGAAATGAACATCAGACTCGATAAAACTTTCCGCCGGCGAGCTGTGACGCACAAAACTACGGTAGAAAGTGAAACTTCAGCCGCCGCCGCACTCGAGTCCAGTCATGGTTGTTGGCATTGGCTGGTTCCCTTCTCGCCTGAATGTCGTCAGGCCGCTCACCTTACCGTCACACTCCAATATTAGACTGCAACAGAGCAACGAAATAGGGCCTTTTTTTCAGTGGGCCTCACAACTTTTGACTAGAAAAAAGGTGGGTAGGCCGGGCCTACGTGGGCCTACGCACCACTACAGCCCTGGTCCACAACTTTGAAATACCATATTTTTACACTATTCGCATACAAACTTTGGCCATTTTGTCAAGCAATTATGGTCTGATTTTCTAGAATTTCTAACTCAACCTTCCGTAGGGTGTATTGGTGATAAGTCAAACGTTTTTTCAAATCAGATAATAATCGGGACCTCCAGAGGGACCATAGGGGATTTTTCGGACAATCAAGGGTCATAATTCAGGAAGTTATGATCCGATATGTGCAAATAACAAGAGGAACCAAGATCTTTGGGTTATAACCCTGCATTTCAAGTTTCATCAAAAACAAATTAAAATTGTGACCTCTACAGGGTCCACAACCTTGATATACCATTTTTTAACAGTATTTGCGAACAAACGGCAGCCATTTTGTATGGTAATTTTGGTCCTATTTTCCCGAAATTTGAACTCAACCTTCCTTTGCTTGTAACGGTGATATATTCAAATAATTTTTTAAATCGGATAATAATTGTGACCTCCACAGGCACCACAAGCTAATCAAGGGCGATTTTGCGTATAATCAGGGGCCATAATTCAGGAAGTTACAATCCGATATGCGCAAATATCGAAAGGAACCAAGATCTTTGGGTTATACTCATGCATTTCAAGTTTCATCAAAATCGAATTAAAATTGTGACCTCTACAGGGTCAACAACCTTGATATCAGGCCCGAAGCCAGGAAGTTGTTTTTTGGGGGGCAAAGATGTTTTCGAGAGGTCCAACTAGCATGGGCATCTGCATGCATTTTGTGGTAAAGGCCAATTTTCTTGTGATATTGGGGGTGCAAGACCAAGTATTGGGAGGGCAGGTGCCACCCCCTGGCTACGGGCCTGCTTGATATACCATTTTTTAACAGTATTCACATACGAACGGCGGCCATTTTGTATGGCAATTTTGGTCCGATTTTTCCGAACTCTGCCCACCTTAGGGTGTAACGGTGATATAATCGAATAATAATTTTGACCTCTAGAGGGACCACAAGCTAAAATAGGTGATTTTTCGGAAAATCAGGGCCATAATTCAGGAAATAACGGTCCGATATGCGCAAATATCGAAAGGAACCAAGATCTTTGGGTTATAAACATGCATGTCAAGTTTCATCAAAATCGGTTCAAAATTGTGACCTCTACAGGGTCAACAACCTAATACCATTTTTTAACAGTATTAACATACAAACGGCGGCCATTTTTTATGGCAATTTTGGTCCGATTTTTCCGAAATTCGAACTCTGCCCTCCTTAGGGTGTAACGGTGATATATTCGAATAATAATTTTGACCTATAGAGGGACCACAAGCTAAAATAGGTGATTTTTCGTAAAATCAGGGCCATAATTCAGGAGTTATCGAGGTCCTGTATCACTGACAAGGGCAAATCGCGCTGAAAAATCTGGATGACTTGCTCGTCCAATGCAGGGTTCGAATACTGGACCTCCAGGCTAGTGAGGCAGGGTCCCCCCCCCGACATTGTACTAGGTTCTACAGTACCTCACACTGAAAGGAAAGAATCCCCAGAGTGGTGATAAAGACATTTAAATGATAAATAGAAGACTCCCCTTTGTATAGGCTGTACAGAAGAGGAAGCATCCAGGCCCTGAGTTCACAAAGCATTCTTAGACTTTAGTTGAGAATTTACTCAAATTTGTTTGCCTTATT
Source organism: Patella pellucida (assembly GCA_917208275.1). Taxonomy (NCBI): domain Eukaryota; kingdom Metazoa; phylum Mollusca; class Gastropoda; family Patellidae; genus Patella; species Patella pellucida. The sequence continues at coordinate 68,229,066 of OU795036.1, forward strand.
TTAACTAATATATAGTTCTTTATAAAACTTTTGTTGTTTTAATGAATCAATTACATCAATAAGAAACTATGTGCAAATATTTGTTTTTTGTGGATCAGATATTTTTCAAAAACTTAAATCAGAGAATGCTTTGTGAATTCCGGGAGGGGGGGGGGCAGTAGTCATGGTTAAGTATTGTCTGAAATTACTTCTAAAGATCACCCAGATATCTCAAGAATACATCTACTTAATTATACAAGACCCACACATAACTAGAATTTCTTCAATGAAATAAAACCTATTTGATTAAAATTAATTTTAATAGAATGAAATTTATAATGAATTACAGACTTTCTAATTAAATAAAGTTTTTCTATCCGAAATGGTACAGAATAATAACCTGAATAATAGCCAAATAGAATACTATTAGAGAAAAAATGTGAATTAAAGACTAATAATTTGATTATTCTACCTCTCAAAAAACAGAAACATACAAATATTGACAGCAACTCCATGATCAGCACTTTAAAAAAAAAAAACAATATATATTTACCATATACCAACAATTATTTAATAATTACAATTTTAGATTTGCAAAATGCAAGATTTATTTGCAAGCAGAAGTCTGAAGATATGTCAACAGCTTCCGCAAAATATATTATGATCGCAATTCTTCCAATACCGAGGTGGTAATAAGTTTTCAAGATGGCTGCCACACAATAAAACGAGAAACTGTCTGTAGTCTACTCGTCGACGGTGATTTCTTCAACTTTAACCAGAAATTCAATTGTTTCTTCTTCAAAGTTTTCTTCATGACTTTCTAAATCGTCTGTATCAACACCTACAAATAGACCATTTTAAATCAATGATAAACAGTCAATTTTAGTATGGACAAACTCGGCCATTTCAGGTCTAACATATTTCATTAATTCAAATGCACGTAGGGGTCTTCAATAGAGGGAGGAAACCTGGAGACCCAGAGAAAACCCATGAGGTAAGACAGAAGACCATATTCCTCGTCGCATAGAAATAAAATGGCATTGATTTTCCTACTGTTTTGCTCCGAACTGGGCTTGTGAAGACGGGCATACACCATACAGTGTGCTGTGAAGGAAATTTTGTCCGGACAGCAGCACAACAGCCTAATATCGAATTCCAACTGTTATGGGATCTTTTACGTGCATACTTATGTGTACATGTGACCTTGGTTTTTTTTGTCACATAGAAGTGTGGGATCAAAACCAAGAAAATTGACCCCCCCCACCCAATATGTAAATGACCTTCAGTAGCTTTAACTTACCATCTCTCATTTCAATACGTATATCTCGTGTTTTATTATATTCTTCCACCTTCTGTTTTCTATATTCTTCAAATTCATCCAATAATTGTTGACGTTTCTCCAATAATTCCTAAAATATCACAAATGAACGATTTAATTTTTTTTTATATCAGACTTCAAACAGTAACGAGATCTTAAAGCAATTATAACATCTTTTAATGAGCTACACCTTAAACTCAAAATTATCCAGAATATTCAGAATTAAAATCACAAATCAGTAATTAAAATGGCCGATTCACAACTGACGAAATAAAACCACCCTGTTGAATGGACTAAGCAAGTAAAAACGACTATTGTTCAGATTGAACTGTTAGTGCATTTCACTGAATATAACTGACTTGAAATACATTTATATCTACTTCTAGACCCATTTTCCAAGAAACAAAAGTAAATAAAGGTAAAATATAACATCCCGGTGAAATCAGCAAATCCTCACCACAAACAATTTTAAATTTATATCAATAACTATAAAATATTGTGAAATTTCCAAAACCCCACTAAACAATTCATGTAGTGGTTTTATTTTACCTTTGAAGCAGTCTTTTTCTTTTGGCTGTCCTCAACATCAAATATTCCAGAATATTTTTTTAGATTCTTCTTAATCTCCTGTAAATAAAATATATATACATGCATGTAAACTAATGGATAGACTGCAACAATTCAGAATTTCATCCATAGAAACTTTCATGTCTTTACAAAATTCAAGTCTCCTTTTATTGCTCAACCTGGGAAAAAAGCATTTTGTTTTTTAAATGTAATAACACATGAAGAGGAACTATACAGAAACTACACAAGATGGACAGCAAATGGGAATTCTATAAGCTGTAACATATACACACACAAGTGTCAAGTGGTATGAGATGTTTTATAAAAAAAAGCATACCCTTCCTGTGTGCACTATAACAGTCTAATCTAGAAAAAAGGCACCGATAACAAGACATTGTCTCTGATTAGTGTTTCTATTTATATTATTATTATTGTTCTGCACAAAATTAAAAATGTCAGGAGCTGAATCGTAAATCTAAATCCGTTATTTGAAGGGTGGATAACAATTAATACAACATGAGCAGAGATTTAAGAAGCAACAAATGTCCAATTAAATTTAGAACAAATACTAAGGTTGCCTAGATACTAAAGGAGAGAAATGAAATTTGGTTTAACATCAACTGTTCTGCATAAGTAGAGTACAGTACAAACAAATGCGAAAGAGTAGAATTACCTAGAAAATGCACTACACATGGAGTATGGACCCTCAACTCAAATTGAAACGGTTTTGCACATGGGACAAGATTATTATATTTACCTTAATCTTCTTTTCTGTTAGTAAGGTTGGTGGTCTTGGTCGCCATAACAACTGGCAAAACCTATCCATTGGTTGTTTGACTAATAGGTTACCTTGGAAACTCCAAATCCAGAATGCATTATCAACCTGAATATAAACAACCAGAGAATTGTTACTAAAATATAACTGTCCCCTTCCACAAATAGATATAACATACCTTATGATCCCACAAACAAATAGAAATATCTTATGACTCCACCAACAAACAGATGTAAGATATATTATGACCCCCATTAACAAATAGATATAACATACCTTATGACCCCACCAACTAACTGCAGATATAACATATCTTCCTGTTGGATCCCATTCTACGTCAGTAGCCATAAAATGTTCTGTTTGATTCATTATTGTCATATCAGTTGTATCGATAAACTCTAATACACCATTCATACTGAAAATATCAATATTATAACATTTTTAACTAAGTTTCAACAATCCAATTGTTTATTTCTGAAAAATTCCCATCATTGAACTTAGTCAAGGTATTGAACATCTACACCAAGTTTTAACATGCTACCTCAGTTCTCAATTAGAGGCAAAATTTGTCCAACGGTTTTCTACGATAGACAGGGGACAAAAAGATATGGATAATTGTAGCCTCTATTATGCTAACAAGTTGATAATAATAAAATTGACTATCGTTGGGTTTCATACAATTTGTTTAATATCATCGTATTATAATTTTGTATTAAAGTAAATTTACTAAAGCCTTACCTTCTTAAACCAGCTAAAACAAGGAACTGACCAGTTGGACTCCAGAATAAATGGTTAGCGACTCTCTTTTCTAATGTTTCTATAAAATAAACAAGTACTTGTCTAATAATCATTATGGTTGTATTTATAAATAATGGTTAATATGATAACAATATCCAATGGTTACGAACATTATTGGTTAGTTAACCAACTTACTATAGTAAAGTACTCTTTCCTTCAAGGTAGGCTTAACATGAAAACATACTTTCACTTTGAACTCGGGCATTGCATATTACAAAGTTGCATTTATTACTGATAATATTGAAATGAAATACACATTTCTTAAAAGCGTAACAAATGTGCTTGCAGAATTATTAACCATAAAAAAAAAAAATCGCCTATAATTCCTAAAGTGTGGGAATTGCCAATGGAATAATAATGCTCATTACTATGGTATTGGGAATGATGCCTTGGGGGGTCAAAAGATATTTCAATCAACCATGTCGAATTTTAAGGTTCCGGTTCAGATGTAAAATTATTAAAATAGAGTGAAAGTTACTTACTGAGTAGCTCCACTTTTCCGTCAGGTTTCATCTTATAAACAGTAACATTTATTTTAGGAGAATCCTGATGTATGAAGGCAAACCGAGAACCTGTTGGTTCCCATGCAAAGGCCATAACCTGATCTGGAATAAATAACATATCAATTACTAAATTTAGTCAATTATTTATGTATTTATACATAGGTATCAACAGACAGTTTTCTAATAGGTAATTGATAAGGAATATGCAAAAAAGCAGGTTAAAAACACAACACATATTTATGGAAGAAAACGAAAACTGTACTCTTCGAAACATTGTCCAAATAAATTAATAACTGTTCTTTCGTAAGTAAAACACGTGCATATTAAATATAATACCTTTTGTTTCTACTTTATCTACAGGGATTAATTTTTCTCGAACTCGAAACAATTCAAAATTATAATGGATACCCTAAAAAAAAGAAAATATGTATGGGAACTACTGGCAATAAACAGAAAATACATATAAAATATATAGACAGGTTCCTAGGAACTGAAACATTTGCCTACATCAGCTAAGTCTTTGTAGCAGTCCATAAATGTTGTATTATGATTCTTTACACTGTATATGACATTGGCATTCACGCAGCGAGGGTAATAAATCTATAGCTATTAGAAAATCATTACTTTATGTCTAGGGCGGTCACTGGCATACTAATTCCAGAATAAATTACTTACACTATATTTGATCTGATCTGTCTCATCCGTTTTTTTAGCTTTAAAATATCTGTCCACTTTAACACAGAGATAATCTCCTGCTTTCTGCCAGTGCATCTTACAATCGGCTACATTAAACAGATTTCTAACACAAAGTTCTTTACGACTGGGTATTTCAATCAAGACTACACGTGCAGGTGTATGTTCATGCTCAGATGTCCAGTAAGCTATCATATTATCTGTCGGTGACCAGGTAAAATCCCTGAAAAAGATGGTGATAATTTTATTTAAGACATAAAACATTTGCTAATTGACATGGTTCATGGGGAAATGGCCACAAAATTGAGTTTCAAAAATAAATGATAGCTACTCCTTTATTCTTCATTAAGTATTTTCTCAGTCATTTCTTTCTTGTCATTATCATTGATCTGATTGATCAAGAAATGGACTTAAAAAATCTTTGTAAATAAAGCAGACAAATAGATGGTCGCCATTAACTATTGATTAATATCAACGAGCCATTTAACACTGGAACTAAGAACATGAAGTAATCAGAAATGTAATGGGGTTTAATGTCTTACTTTTTTCACCAACTGAGGTATAATGTGTGCTGAGAGCATTTTTGCATGGACAATCGTGGCTTCTTTTACGTTCCAGCCAATGTCTACAAAGGACCTTCATTTACCATCACATTCAAACGACAAGACACTGTTCCTTGCCAGGCCCTCTATCCTGCACCATTGACAAAAGTATATAATGCCCCAAAATCAAAGGGAACTATCACGGCTAACAGGGACAGAAATCATGATCTACAGGTCAGTGCCTTTATTCACTTGGTCAGAGTAGCATTATATCAAGGTCAAGAAGTGATTGTATACTGGTTTCACGCTACATTTGTTTACAGTGAAATCATAATTTATAATAATCCATCAGTGACAGATTAAACATGATAATACAGATTCAAAATATACTATTCATACCTGACACCTTGAATTTTTATACTTTTCTTTTCTAATAAACCAAATGACTGAAAAGGAAATAAAAGAAAATGCCTATTTTTTCATCACTATTACATTAATTGATCTAATGACCATGGGTCGGAAATATAAACCCCTGCTGTCTTGGGTTGAATATCAATTACTATGATCACAATATGTCCCATGTAAATAAGCAGAATTTGGCATAACTTTGGTATTTCCCCTTTTCTTCTTGAATTTCAACTCATCAATGGTTTACACAGATTGACCTCCGGTATTTGTATATCTACAGAACTAGGAAAGAGAGAAGAAAAGCAGGATTTAACAGTCACCCGACAATAACTAGGTAGTTTTGTGACTAACATATAGTTTTAATTTTATTTCTTCCCAATTTAGCAGTGGGACGAAACCGGGGGACCCAGAGAAAACCTATGAGGTTGGACAGGGAACCCCAGTCCTTGTCACATTCAGGTGTGGATTCTAAACCATGCCACTTGCATATTGATAATATTCTAGTAAACAAACAACCATGTCTAAAGCTCACCCCAAAAGCTTCACAATCTTTTAAAAATAAAACAAGTTCTTATATCAACATATCCTTTCCATAAGAATAACACAATCAAGAATGTCAAGGTTACCTGCCACAGGTAAATTTCAATATTAGCAATTTCCGCCCGTTCTCCTTGGGTAGTTGTAACAGCGGTACCGTCATTTTAGTTCTTCTGGCAGTTCTGCTCATATTCTTATCTATATTTCTATAACAAAATTATAACTTACTGGTGTTTCATAAACACTGATTGCATCAGGACCCATTCGAGCAAAATATTTTCCATCAGCATTCCATCTGAAATCATAAACAAGCGGATGCCATGAGATGGAAAGAAAAGAAGCTAAAAGAAAATGCATTTTTTCTGACCACTGCAAAATACACAATTTCTAGTTTTCAGGTAATTTATGTCAACTACAGTTATAGTTATTCTTTTGTCAATATTGTTTTCACTATCCAACCCTCAACAACATCCTGGCTAAAATGCCCATCAACATAATTATATAACACATGATTATAGACCATTTTTAAAGTCAGATTCTCAATGATAAGGCCACATAGCTAAAATTCTTGTAAACAAAAAGAGCAATCTGATCATAATTAATTATCTATGCTAGATGGTTACTTCAAGTAATTATTTATGACTTAATAACAATTAACAATCAGATAGGCCATATTTGGCAGGATTTAAGCAAAACTTTGTGTTTAGGAATATATCAAAATCACTGTTATCACAAGAACATAAGAAATAGTGAGAAGATGTGTAAGAATGTGAAAAGTTTCATTGATTGATGTACTACATGTATAATGATAAAATACAAGGTTAATAAGAAAGTTTTAAGAAGTATGACAGCAACACTTACTTAAAGATCGGCCAGGTACTTTGATTTTCACAGAAGAAACCCCTTTTTTTAAGACCTGTTCTAATATCCCATATAATAATTGACTCAGATTCATCACGGGGTTCTTGAACGGGACTAAAGGTTATTAGATATCTACAAAATATAATACATATAATTACACAGATGATATCAATATTTTCGGAACCAACTGTGGTTTAAAATATCTATTATTGCCCAATTATAGGTACTTCACTTGTAAGAAAAAGTCCATAAAATAATCCTTATCACTGTATTCTTTGCAACACGTGCGTGGGCCTAGAACTGTAATTAAACAGAATAGTCATAATAACGCTATGTTTTTTTTCACACAGATGCCACCAGTGAGAAATGTTGGCCGCTTATGTCATGATGAGACCCAATGGTTTCAAATAACATTTAGTTGTGACCCTCATCCTCATTTTCATTTCTGGAATATTGAATTATATAGATCTCAGTGACCAGCAGTCAAAAACATAACTTAAGTCACTATACAAAGTGTTCTGTGCGCATGAGAATCACTGCAAGAAATAAACTTATGGCGAACTGGATGAAGAATTTGTGTGATGTGATCCAAGGGTAATAACTACATTTTACTCATTACTATTCAGGTTGTAAGTGACAAAGACATTGCGAGCGGTCTTCCAAATGAAGTTGACTAACAGTTTTTTTTACACCTTGGTTTTGCCATGGAATACTTTTATTTATTGTCAAATAAATGAAAAAATTTTGCCAGAATGATATCACAACATAAACTCACATAATTAGTTATTTGTGTACAAATTATGATTGTATTTAAACCAATTGTATGTCAAAATAATTTGCCAATATTATCAATTATTGATCTGCAGATGGTCGGCGATAATCGCTTGTTTAAACAGGATCGTTCCCAGTCCTAACTATATTAAATGTTTGACAGTAATTTTATAGACCATTGCTAGAGGAGAAATTCCATTTGCAATCACTGAAACTAAAATGACACATTTTAGCCATCTTTGTTATGGCAGATCACCATTTCTATCGCCAATCTAATTAAAATACAGATCTATATTTCGTTTCGTTTTTTTTATACTTTCGATGGCCTCGCTCATGTAGATCTAACAACTAACAGTGGGAGGTCACGTTCTATGACGTGGCAAACGACATTTGACCCTATAAGGTCAGTCATTCGATTAACCAATCAGAATCGTTGTTGCAAGTGGCTATACCTTTGCTTTGTTTTGATTTCTGTCGGAGTTCATGTCTACCCACAGTTCCGTGCAAGAGAGTTCAAACTCCCGATTCGACAGACAATTTGATTGGCTGACCCCTCATTTCAAGCTGAACGCGAGTTAAATAACAATCCTCCCAGATCCTAGAGTGTAGTAAAAAGTAAAACGAAATTTTGAACTATAAAAAACGAAACGAAATTGGATCTGTGTTTTAATCAGATTGTTCTATCGCCAATGTTACTATATTACTAACAAAATATTCCATTACCTTTCACAGGGTGAGAAATCAATAAGCTGTACACCAGGATGACTAAATCGCTGGATTTGACTGAACTTCACGCCACCCCATAATGCTATACCCTTCAAGTGAAGAGTAGCTAAATATGTTCCATTTGGAGACCACCTTACATAAGTTTCTGTCCATCTCTGAAATAAACATTATATTGTTATAATTACCTTGGATAAGAAATACAGTTTGTCAAAAACGATTTACTATTATAATTATTCTGCATTGTATTATTCATATATTAAAAACATGTTAATCTATATTAATATTTGTGATTGTCATTTGTTTGTCTGTATTCAGAATTTGCAGCTACACTAGGGATGTACCGAGACTGGAATTTGGTGTGTCAGGGTATCTTGGACCATTGAATAATACAGACTGGTTGCCAGTGAACTACCACTGCAGGTTTCAGAGTTATGCTACTTCTGGTTCATGACTATACCCAGTGCTACGCGGGCCAACCGCTAGTTATAAATATTTCTGGGAAATATATAATATGAGTTACGAAGAACAACCACAAACCTCTGCCTGTGCCCGATTTAGAACATGTTCTTTGTAGAACAAATTTTGTTAAGACAAGAAACAAGTCTGGACACTTACGACTGGCCCCCAAATCCATTCACTTGATTTGATAATTGTCTATTTGCGGTCTTGTCCGCAGGTTTATCTTGCAGATTTTTGTTTAGCGTGGTCCTCCTGCACTTACTATTAAAGATTATCCACTAGTTCTCGAAATAAAAAAGATTTATCAAGTTATAACTCACAGCTCTTTCTTCAACTACAGAAGGTTCAGTAGTGTTTAAATATATACATGTCTTCTCTCCACCTTCATAGATAACACTAAACATATCCTGACATTCTTTATTTTGTAGACAATACATCAAATTACCCTGTCGAAAAAAAAACAATCACATGATTCAAATAATTCTAAGATTCACTTATGGTCAATTCAGTGATTATATAACTAGGGTTAGTCTATTCAACATTTACATTTTCAATACAATTAACGACACAAATCACAGAGAAAATTGTTTAGTATCTGCCTCGGTAAAATATAGTGGTTATCTTTAGACAGGGTGTGCACAATTTTAAATAGATTTCTACATCATAATGTATTTTTTCTAAGTTTTTAACATTTACGACGATGACCTTTTGAAGAAACATTTGATGACTACGTTCAGTTTTATATCTTAAAATATATAGCGAAACCAAATATTAATTTTCCAGTTGTTTCAAGAAGCATTCTTGTTTACCCCAGGTTTTTCACAACAGGAAATCACAGATTCAAGGAGTGTGGAAACTCGTTAGAACCAGAGATATTGATTAAGTCAATTAATACATGTAAGTCTCTTTTTCCACAGGTAACGTTTGCAAACTATGCATCAAGTACGGTCTACTAATCCATATTGACAGTTCAACTTAAAAAATAAGGTTTTTAGTATGTACATAGAGGCCTATATTATACTTACTGGATCTTGGTAAGGCTTGGGTTCTGGGGGGTCAATCTCATCAGGAACCTTTTCATACCTAAAATTAAAACAAATTCAACATATAATTCAATTACATAAAGTTAGATAATTTTTTTCTTCAGTTGAAGTTCCATACCCTTGGCAATAATATGATAATTGTACAATTGATCTTTGTATTGTTAGATATTTATTTTTATGTAGGTAATGGCGATGACAATATGCCACCACGATATTGCAACGCTCGACTTAAAAGCAAAAAGGTTGAAGCTTTCCCAAAAGGAAATGTTGGGTAACTAGTACCTGGTACTTACTTCTCAAAATCGGAAAAAAGATTAACAGCAAATGTATGTTGTTTATCAAGTTTATATCCATCAGCGACTTTAACAGCTTCTTGAGCATGAAGAGGTGCAGAGAATTCAACAAAACAATACCTGGTAGGGGGAAAAAGAATGTTAAGCAGTTATTAGCATCTCTCAAACAATATCTCACTTTTTAGTTTGCAATCATTTAAAAAAATAATTTTCAATTCATTAATCAAATCTTTGTAAATAAATACTGCAATGGAACCAAACTATTTCTAGACTGGTATTCCTTTTAGAGCAAGCCTGGAAATAAGGCACCTGTCACTGACAATGTCAGGCACAGATTCAGACTTGTCCGGTACTAAGTTGAAAATGTCAGGTACTATGTCATTAGTGCCTGACTTTTTGTCGGGTACATCTAAAACCATTATTTCCAGACCTGTTTTAGAGATTCAACTTGCACGACAGTAGAGTCTGCAAGGGAATGAATCAAAATTCCATGACAAAGCACCAGTGCCTTTTTTTATAAAAGAATAGGACGACACTGACTGAACTAGTTAATTTCTATTGTTTTCCGGACTTTGGGACTAATACAAAGTGTGTTTCTATTCTAGGTATATGATTTGCTTGTATAGGTTTTTAGAACAAGAACTCTGCAAATCCACATAGATTAAATTCTATTTTCGGACACCACCCATGCATAAATAATAAACTGAATTACTGACCCTTTAGTTACATTTTTTTCATCAACTGGATAAAAATCACTAATGATTTTACCAAATTTACTGAAAATTTTAGTGATAACATTTCTCAGTTTTTCTAATCGTTCAGGACCAACTTGTGGCACGTTATCAACAATCACAACAGAATCAATTCCATCTGTTTCATTTGGTTTGGTTTTGAAAATATCGGGTAGAAGATCTTAAAAAAAAACCAACGATATAATGAATAAGTAATGGCACAAATCACTTGTTTTATAATTACAAGACATTATTAACATTACTGGTACTTCAAATATCAAATTTAAAATAATATTTTGTCGGCAAGCTAAGCTTACAATTACTGCTAGATCATCAATCAATGGTAGCTTGACATTACGGTCCACTGTCATTTCGGACTTAACACAGACGATGTTTCGAACTCAGTAGGACGACTTTTCAACTCAGTCTTTGGTGTTTTGACTATTTCTAATAAATTCATCATCAACTTTTTTCTTTAAATAGTACAGATGTAAAGAAATAAAATGTTCTTTTCGTAAACATTCAACATTGGAAATTTTGCTGTAGGTGCGTGATGCACAACGCCACGTGCTGTACTTGATGACGAGCGATAATTTTACCTGCATATCATTTTTTTAAAAATCATTTTGGCTTATTTAATATTATAAATTGATTTGACGGTTTAAGCTTTCCTTTCAACTTATTCCTGAGTCTGAAACATCACCTACCCAAGTTCGAAATGTCACCCAAGTCCGAAACGTTGAGGCCATATTTTTGGGAGTACGAAATGTCACAATGCTAAAATGACGCCAGACCGAAATGACATTGTGTAGTACATGATGACAAATAAAGTTGATATATATTTTAATGTTTGTGTTTCACATTATTATATTGGGCTTATTGCTGTTTGGAACCTAAATGAAAGTAGTGAGTCGTAGCAATATTGTTTCAACGCCATCATACGTCATCGTGCTCCAGCTGGAATGGATCTGAAAAGTTTGTGAACTTGGTTAAGTCCTGTTTCAGTGGATAACAACATCAAGCAAAACCTTTTTAAAAATCAAAGTGGCACTTGATTCTTTATGAGTATAATGAATTAATTTATAATAAACGATCAACAATTTAACTTAGATGTTTATTCTGACAAAGAAAGTCAAAAAGAATTTATGTATGATTTTCAACCAAAATATGGCAAATTTAAAACATGGATTTACAGATTTATTCGCATAATTAACAATACCTTCATCAGATATATCTTCTACAAAGTCTTCTGGATCACTGAAATCGGGTTCCTCTTCGTCATAGTCTTCTTGTTCCATTTCATTTTGTGATTCAGACCGGTTGGACCGCCTTCCCTCCGAATCCACTCTGCCAGCCGCCATCTTGAAAACCTCGTGGTCTTACCGGTGTTGTACAATACGCACGCGCCAAATTTTTATTCTCTCTTTTCCAGCCACTTGATTCGTGACACTGGACAAAATATTGCTCTAGCAGAACTTAGGGCACTGTACGATTCGCGCTAAGAAGCCTTCGATAGACGATATTTTCCAAATTGTCATATTTAATTTACAGTCGTAACGTTTTGTGTCAAAATGCCCCTCCAAAATGCGATTTCCAAGCAAGTTTGGAAGTAGTAACCAAGGGACATAACTCGTGTATTGCACGAAATCGCTTGTTTTGAAATTGCATTTTGAGGGATATTTTTGAAACAAAACCCTTACGATTATAAATTAAGAATGCAAATTTGGCATAAAGAACAGTATATTATAAAATATAGATATACATTATTATATGAGTTGAAATAATGGTCGATTTGGGTGGTTTAGGTAATTCGTGCTACCGGTGTAGGATCACCACGGGTCGGTTGCTCAAAACTAAATTAATATGTTAACGATCCGTTAAACTCTAACGGACATATCTTGGTAGCGTACATATCTTATTAAATTTACTACAGAAAACACTATAGAATACTTTATCTTTTCCTTTAGAAATATTAGTATAGGCCCTACATCTGTAGGAAAAATTTGCACCACATAATGTGTGTGGCCTTTATTTCCAGCAACAATCTTTCTCTCCGTTAAAGTTAACGGATCGTTAAAAGATAACAGAGCTTTGAGCAACCTGCCCCAGGTCTTCAGGTCATAGAAATGTCTATGCTTCAGGTCTTCAGGTCTTAAAAAAAATGTGGTCAGTTGAAGCATAGAACTAAAAATAGACTAGACGGTGCCAACTTTCCGCGAGAAAATATGGGACAAAAAATTGTTCGCCACCGAAAAAAATAGGGGGGGGGGGCGCACCCTGAATCCGCATCTGTGTATCTCCTCGTGCTAGATCGTGGACTGAATAGCGACAATGCAAGCGTAACAGTAGGAACCAAGATTCCAAATAGCCTATAGGCCTATTGTTTGCTAAGGTAGATGTGTAACGTCGATTGGAAATTGAAGGACTAGGCTACTGTGAAGTGAGCCCCCCCCCCCCCGCAAAAATTAAAAAAGATAATAAAAAAGAAAGAAGGGAAACACGAGCAAGCCTTTAAGCCTTTAAGCCCACAGATTCACAGACGATTTACAGGTCAATGATAATTTCCTTGAATATAAAAAGTTGTTAAACAAGACTTTGAGAGGATACCAATTGACTGTCACGAGATAAGAGAAAGGTGGATGCGGAAGTATATCTACGGGAATACATAGCTAAACTATAATAAAGTATTCGCAAATGAGCTTGCCCACTCTAGCCTACAACAAATATTAGGCCCTACATGTATTTTGAATTTTGAGCTCCAGGATGCAATATTTCTGTTACATTTAGAAATTTTGGTTATGACAGAAAATAGAATCCCGAAACTTAAAACACATTTCCCTTAGAATCAGAATATATTTTCCAAATTAATATGCCACCTGGCGGACTCCCGCTCTAGGATTCCCTCTTCCGAAGCTAGCAGCGATATTCATAAGCATGCTGCTTGTTTTCGTATCCTTTAAAGGGACAATAACACTCTTGCTGGCTTGACAGGTCCTGAAAAAAATTAGCCTTATTCTAACTACAAGATGTTTAAGTGTCCTACCTGTTGTGTAAATTATCCATTACAACCTATCTTACTTGTCCAGAGGGTTCGAAAATATGTTTAAATCCAAGTTGCATTTGAAAGTGCTTTACGTAATGCTTTTCAAACCATGTTACGGCATGTAGTTGGATTTTTCCAATTTTTAAAATTAGGTGTGTTAAGATGAAATTTGTATCATTTTTTAATTGAAATATTGTGAAATAGTACAAATTGTTGACCAGAATAAAGATTGGAACATATTATTCAGTTACAACAAGAGTGGTATTGGGGCTTTAAACTGTACAGCTGTATGACTATAAGTAATTATGTTGAATAAAAAATATTATTTAAACCAGAATATATTTTCAGATAAAACCAGCGTTTCTTTAGAGCATTGTGCTCTAGATTTTATAAGGTGGAGAAGAAGGCTTACTCCACCAAATTTATTTTGGATAGTGCAACTTTATGGGTTGAGGGTGGGGAGCAATCTCTCAAACGGAGTTGTCTTCCCTTGCAGTTCACACTAACAATCTCCCATTACAACCACAGGAATCTGACATTCGTGTTTTAAAACCATGTATCCGCTTCGTGAACAGACTATTCTGCCTTTTTTTTTTTGCATTTTTATTTTTAAAACAATATTTTATTCAGAAATTGAAATGGATTGAGAAACAGACATAGCCTATATGACCTCTATCCTAAATACACGAATTAATATGGATATGTAAAATATAACAACAAAACAATAAAATTAATACTTAATCAACAACATATTTACACATTGGCTAAGCAGTTGTATAAGTTCATTCGGCTTGTTTATGTTATTACTATATTTCACATGCTATGTTTGCCCCACTATGTATACCGGATCGCACTCCCACCCCCAACCGGTTCTCCCCTTAATTATGTTCTCTGTTATCATAATATTTGAGACTTATGTTTCGTTCCACAACGTGTTAGTGGTGTAACAAGATTTTTTGACGCTGCCCTGGCCAAATAACGTGGCGTAGCCTATATTCACCCCCATTGACATTCCAATTTATTTATCGTTATGGAAATGATGATCGGTAGAGCAATGGACTTTGTATGTGCTAGTTGTGCAATGTCGTTGTATCTATTGCAAGTAGGGGATTTTTTATATATATATTTTATATTTACATTATGTATATAATTAGATTATGGGAAAAACGTTTAGATAATATGAATGTAACGCCGGTATATATGATCACTGAGATAATAGCCTACCGTGTCGTATAAAGGCGGAAGTATAATAAAGTATATATTAAAATGAAATCGTTCCAATTGTCAGACTATAGGTATTGAATCTTCCACTAGGTAAGTCGTAGTTTTGTTACAGCTAAATATATAATATGTGTTAATTCTTTATTATATGTGTTGTTTGGTGTCAACTAAAGATAGTGATGTCAGACTGAAAGTAAAGAGATTGCTGTGGTTACATTTAATGTTTTCGTTGTTATAAATCCTTTTATTCATGGATGTACGATAAATATGGATTCATTATTGATCAATGCTTGATAAAGATACATGTAAGAGTGTTGAAACGTTACATGTAATAAACTAAGCACTAGTAAACCTATACGGGCCATGTTAATATAAATGGTATACACGTCCTTTTAAATATATCATTTAAAGATGTTATAAATAGACATGATTGTAGCGATATTTCAAAACATCCTATTAGTATTACATCTAGCCCTTTTGTGCGTGGGGCACTAACCTACGTAAGGCCATTATAACCAATCAAACTCGGACAAATATTTTGATTATAATATGCCCTTCTTTACTTTTTATTGGGGGTCTGTAATCTTCCTCTACGTAGTCGCAATTACGAGATAATGTGATTGGACCTAGAAGTCAAATATTGTATTTCTTTATTTATGACCCTTTCTTAATTATACGAAGAACCAGTCGCTTACATAACACTGACTGTGTCAAGGGTTGTGTTTTAGCTGCTTTATTTTTCATTCTACTAAACGTATTCGAAGTAAATTTATCTTGAAACCGTCACCGAGTAGTAAGGGTTTAACGTCCACACGACACAAACTCGGTCATTGCGGGACTAACACATGGTTCAACTTTATTTCAATAATTCGCTTGAATGTAGTCTAGGTCTTTAGCAGTAGGAAGAAACCGGAGCACACGGGGAAAACCCATGAGGTTGGACATTGACCCTACCCCTTATCACGTACAACCGGGGAATCAAAACTAGATCTAACTCAATGACAGACCTTATGATACAGCGAGCACGTGCTAACCATTCAGCAATTCAGCTCCCTCACCCGCTGTATACATGTAATGAGAATAAAATGATACTATACAATGTGCATTTATCAGCCTGACTGCACGCCCGGTTCGAAAGCATAGCGTCAATGTTTTTTTCGCATTTTGTTTCTTCAGATGGGCAGTTTGGGAAATAAAGACTAGATTATAATGGCTGGATATAAAAAGTGTAACACCCTACCTAATCCAAGAAAATCGAAAGAAGAAAGTCGAGAAGAAGACCAAATCCATCCCAGACGGACCGGCTCAGAACCAGAGTTGCACACTGGAAGGATTTCTCCGAATTGTGTCACGGACATCGAAGAAACCAACCCAAAAGAGGTTTTAGTCGCAACTGACGATCTTTCACTTGTCGAATATTCACCAGAAATTCGTGCCGAAAGAAGACCCTCACACAAAGAACAATCTTTTTCGTGGACACCGGATAAAACCTCTGGTGCAATTCCTAAAACAAATCCTTTACGATGGACAACCGGGTGCGATTCTGACCAATTGGAAAGAGAAAATGATTTATTGTTGTATTATGTTCCAAAACCTGATTGTATTAAATTAACCGAGTTAATCCGCGGTTTAGATGCAAATAAAAACGTTAAATATTTTGACTTCGAACGAGATTTTTTGCCAAATCTATCCCTATTAAACGAATTAGGTTTTTTTCTTCATACATCAAAACGAACGGTTTTAGTATTATCGCCCTTGTTTTATGCTTCAAAAATGCATATGTACGTTCTTCAAATTGTAGTATCATATTGTGTAGACTATGAAATGTGTGCTATTGTTTCCTTACTGGTTGATACAGACCCGTCACAGATGCCTGAGTGTGTATCAGTATTTCCCTACATCGATACCAAAGAGGATGGCTGGTTTTTAAAATTGAAGCTCCAACTGAATCAAAAAGGTACGTTAAATGTGTTTCGTTTCTTGAATTGTTTTCCCAAAATAGTATCTGATTTATTAATCTACATATAGAAATGTATTTCAACGTAGCATCGAGAACAGTACAGCATCCTGCTGGCGATAAGCTAAAAATAGATCAGATAACTGGGGGGATTTCCCTTCAAAGATATATTATTCACAAAGTATTACCTCCCTTTCGTCCTGGCCCAACACTGACAGTTCGCTCAAATGAGGATTTGATAACGTTGACCGCCTTTCAAAGGACATTCCGTTGAAATTGATTGTTATTATGTTTTCAATTTACGTCCTCCAGTTAAATTTGAATATCTGAATACTTTAAAGCATTTTACACACATTTGAAAATTACCCCCCCCCCCCCACAATGCATAGGGAACTACTATAGCCCCTGTATAGTTTTAGCTAGGGCCCATGTATATCATGAGAAATGAATCAGGTTAGTTCAAGTTGCCTAACCTTTCTAGAACACTTCATGTCGTTCGTACCAAAACTGAAATAATTATATATGTTGTACTTTTTATATCATGGATGAGCCATAATCACCGACTCTAAAACTTCATGTCTTATGTAAACTCCCCAATTAACCTAGAAGTGATATCATATGTTCCAGAAAGACTAAGGTGATCATGCATCGTGCAACCGTGACAATTCGTCGACGATGTACCCTCGCTCTATCATCGCCACGTTGCAACAGGAACCGAGACTCGTCGCTAAAACAAGCTTCGGATTTGACGGTGTCGGTGTATTTAAAAACAACAGCTTTAGCGGGGCTCCTATATGGTCTGTCTAGTCTGAGACCCTACGCCATCCACGAATTGCTGCTGCCGGATGTGACGATCCGCAGGTTGGGTCACCCTTGTTTGGCCTGAGCTTAGGTGGTCACGTGTTGAAGTTCGCTGTCGGTACCTATCCCAAATGCGATAAATGGTACTTAGGGAAACATTCAGCAGCCTAGCTACATCCTGTCTGGGATTCACCTGCTTGTTACCGACCGATAGCGTTGTTGCGTTGGTATAAGTTCAGATGTGGCATCACTTGGCTCGTTGAGTGTTTACATGTGTAACTGATTTTGAAACCGAGAACCCCGGGACTTTAAAGGCCTTAGATTTGGGTTTCATGCGAAAAGTATGACCAGTCAACATTAGCGACCCTACATTTAAAACCATTATTGAATTTCTTTTAAATAGTCTCTGGGTTGTCTTACCACGTGTGACAAGTAGCCACAGCCTTTCTTTTATCCTTGCATGATGACACTAAAACAAGTAAGATTTATTGAAACAATGATCCCGTTCAAATAACAAAAATGGGCTGTGCATTTGTCATTGCGAAGAGTATATAAATATTTCTTTTCAAATTTTCAGTTGGCAAGATTGAATCGTCGATTTGCACGAAATTAAGTGAGTATTTTTACGCGTTAGCTCTCAATTTTAGACAAGATTAAAACTGATCATGTCCGGACACGTACATGTTTTACGTCCAGACACGTGAGTCCTGATAAAGCCGTCGTCTAGTAAGACTACGTCATTCGTGTCAGCAAAATCAATGACAGTGATCAACACTGTATATCTCAATCATATACGATTTACATGTACCGTCGGGTACCGGTGTTATCATTAAAGATGCATGGAAGACTTAATCTGTCTACTGCCGGTTTTTCTTTTGGCTTCAAATTTTATATAAACTATTATTTAGACACTTATTCATGAGCCAAGGCTATAATCAACTCTCTGGATCATAGGATGGCCGATATTTAAATGGATTAGAATACCCACGCCATATAATCGGTTAACTTTAAAATGTCACACAATAAAAGGTCTAACAACCGGGACGTCGCTTATTTCATCATGGCAATGGAGTTTTACAGTCGTTTAATTGCTGTCAAGACTTCAACACCCATACCCTGAGTAAAGTAATTTAGCTGAAATGTCCAATATATTACTTATCCATATTCTATTTTTGAAATATTAAGCAAGAAAGGCCATCTCTTGTACAACCAAAGTAATTGTTTTTAAGGAAATCCCATTTAGGTCCAAATTTAAATTATAGTCTTCTTTAAAGTTTACATCAGTTTCTATTATTTTTTTTATGCATCTACTATAAGGTAATTCAGATAATATTAATTCTACTAACCCTTTCGTAGGAGCCGGCTTTATGTTTGTGTGATTAATTTCCTAATAACAACAGCGACCCTATTCTTTGTTGAGCACAACCGGGGAATCGAAACCACGCCAGCTGACTATAACACGCGCTAACCATTCGGACATCGAACTCCACGGCGTTATATGAGAAAAATCTGACCTGTCGTGCCTTTGAAAAAATGATTTACATAATTTACAATATCTGATGTATGTATTCAATATTATTTAAGGTCACGTAAGCATAGATGATTTTGCAACTCTTCGGTCAGTGAATTCTGAGCCCCCAACCATACGAAGACAACTGTCTGAGAGAACAAAGCTTGAAATGCAGGTAAATTTCTTTATTTAATATTAAATGTAGAACATGGGATCTTTTGACGATTCTTATATGAAGCTCTAGTTTGATTGTATTTGAATAGAATTATGTATACATGGTTGGGCTTTTAGACTGCTCCTTGTTGAATAAGAGTTAACGTTGTTGGTGGGTAAAATTGTGTAACGAAAGGCGTATACTAAACAGTAGGCTTGTCACCCACCAAAATTCGCTGATAAAATTAGACAAAATTGGCTTTAACGCACAACTCCTCTGCACCAAACAGGATGATGAAGATGTGATAGATTTAATTCTTAAGGCCACCCCTTATTTTCGTCACGGTTGCTAAGATGTAAATAAGGTCAGGGCATTGGCGAGATTGTGTTTTGGGCTTTTGGTAAGGGTTATGACTAGGTGCAGGTTAGGGTTGGGGCTACGTCCAGGGGTAGGGTTTGGGTTAGGGTTAGCGCTAAGTAAGTCATTGATGTATTAATGTATCTAAAGTACTGTTTTATCAGGGATTTTTTTATGTTTTTTTTTTTTTTACTGTATTCCGAACTTATTGCGATTGATAATAAATTATGACAATAAACTGGTTTTAGGAATTCCTTGCTATGAGAAAAGAAAACAATCACGTGATAATTTTTTTCGGCAACAATTTATTTCTTATTTTCAGATTTGGTTTAGATATAGGTCTGGAAGATCTAAAACCATGCCGAACGAATCAGTAAGTCATTGATTTTGTTTGAAAATTTAAATTGAACAATGATGGAGTTATCCCCCTTTTTACATTCCGCGATAAAAACCTCTACAAAAAAGGCAATAACCATTTGAAAAATGTCCGGCTATAGACGCCCCAGATATGTCATGTGAATTAAATATTGTTTATTTTAAACGTTTTATTTCCCCTTGCTTATTTTTAAAGATTTTAAATGTGATGCAGGGCAGGACATCGGGTGAATCTATGCTGTTCGTGGGCCTACAAATAAAATGCCATATTGTCCCGATAACACTTAGGACACGAATTGTGCAGTACTCATCTTTTATGAAAAAGCAACACATGTTAAATAAACTAAAATGAAACACGCCATCATTGAGGCTGATATTCCTGTCCCCAACCCCAAAACAAATAGATGGCACTCATTTATTACTTGCATTTTAAAAATAGTGCATTTTAAAGTCAATTGTTTATTACTCTGATTAATCCACGTAGAAAGAAGTTCATCATCAATCGACGTATTGATGGCTTTGTGAGTGAGACACTGGCAGTTGGTACTGAAAGTAAGGGTGGGCGGGAACGCGGTTTACAGGCACAATTTCTCCCAGAGTACACTATATGGTACATCTTCGTCTTCATTAAATTTTGCACTCCCACGACCCACCCCTCGATGTTCACCATCATACAGAGTTTTTATGTTCCAAAGTATCGACCAATCAATTTTTTTTATCCCTGCTTAGCCTAAGCAGCAAATGTTCATCATCGTACGCGGTCCGGATACTCTTTTAAAGTAGAGTTATTGTGTTTCAAAACGTGTGGTAGGCCGCTGCTTACCAAAAACAGGGTTATTGTGTCCCACAAAGTGCCACAGACGAACGGTAAGGAAAAACAGGCGGACGAACCCATTTTAGTAATCATAACCTTTCGTCGACCCATTAAAAATGAAGTTTATCTTGAAGTATCTGAATGAATGTCTCACAGTTCACAAGTTATCGTCACACATATCCAACACAAATTTCCCTGTAGATGATGAAAGGGGACATTAATAGTTATGCACAATATATTATTGATATTTTTCAACTCATTGGCTTTGAGTAAACCCAATAAAAAAAGAATTGTCTTAAATATTTACAGATTATACAAAAACTAAAAGAAAACCAATGTCAAGAAAAAGAGAGGACCGTTGATGGTAATATTATATTTGCCTGTCAATTGAGAGCCGAGGGAAAATTTGTTTATGAATGTTCCGAAATGCACATTGGACAATCGTTGAAGTTGGACGAGGGTGACGTTTTGGAGGTATTGGATAATACGTGTCTTATGGATTGTAAGGTTCGTAACAGTCAAGGGCAGACTGGATATGTACCATATAGTTTGTTAACACCTTCTTTATTCCACCTTCCAAGTACTGCTGTAAAATTATTGAATCAACCGATTTCCGAGGCCAATAATAACGAATTCCACCAGCGTTTGGAAGACATGGGAAAGGACATTAGTCAAGCTGTTGAAAGCTCTGTTGGAAATAGAATGAATTTGAAAGTTAACAAAGGTGACATTTTACTCAAAGTTTCTAATACGGGTAACCGCTGTAAGTTTAAGAATTATCACAATGAAATTGGCTATATTGATGCAAAACTTATTAAAAAAGTAAGTCCATCTGGAACGATTTGTTAAAACCACTATTTGCGATAATCATAAACAAAAATTGTTTTCAAGGCCATTTCATCTACCGTTATCGATTATTTATTTACAAATATGTCTTAAATATTGCATATTATTATCCCATGGCAAGATAAGAACATCAATATTTATTGAAATCGACCAATATTGAACTCTAATTCATGTTTTTAATTTCGAACATTATGGATAATATTAAACATGCATTATTCAAGAGCTAAATCTGCCTAGTGCAGGTCTTTATTTGGGCATGAAATGTTTTCTAAAGTATTAATTAGACATTAATTAACTGATCCAGGCCTTAATCAACTTTGAATGGCATCAGATTGCTTCGATATTAAACAGATTAAAACGTTTAAGTGATAAATCAAATATGGCGCACCCAGACGCTTAGAGTCTTAGCTTTGATCAACCAGGACCGTGGTTGAAATTATTGCACAGGTCGGCCAAATCTTCAAATGCCAATATCTTCGCTTGCAATAGAGTAATTTGAATGAAATTTTCAAATTATTCATTTTACATCATCTACTTTCGAACTAGTATAGCAAGAATGGCTAGTTCTTATCTATATCTTGAATACTGTAACTTTAAATTAGAGGGTTAGCGCCCTTAAGAGCTGTTGAACTCATGCTGCACACCGCAGCTTATCCACCCCTTCAACTATCATTATCATCATTTATCAAATAATTTATAATATTATACTGTTAGTTTGTTATCGAGATAGTGTTTTATGTTTTTATATTACCTCAAAAGGCTATACAATATGATATAATATTTGTTACATTTGATTATATTCACATTGTCAAAGGGCCACAGCCTACATTTGCTCAAATTAGTTGATATATTATGACCAACAAAGCTTCGTACTATCCAACAATCTGTTTTACAGAGAATTACTTACGAATTATCTCTGTCACAGATGGCTGTCTTGAACACGTGCAGTGGCGTCAGTCATTGGCTCAACGGCTCGTGCGCTGTTTACATAACACCTAACTGCTTCGGGCAAAGTGATGCCTTTTACTCATTTTAATACCCATTTACACTAAATAGGAAATATTTTTTAACTGCAGATACTTCAAACGTCTTTATTTATTTTTCTTATACTTCGAAAAAATGTTATAGAATTTATTTTGTCGGAGGAAAAAAGTTAATATTTTGCCGAATTAAGACGCATAGATGTCATCTTTATCAGTGATACTAGCGGCCAAGCGAATATTCACTGCGGGATCAGTTTGACTATCCAAGGCACTCATGATAAATCAGCACACCTTCTCTCTCAACTAGTGACCCAAATTACATTTTACTTAAATGTTTAAATGGAAAAGACAATTGGCTAACACAGATGTTTGAACTATGTACAGCACTGATAAATGATCAGAAAAAAATATCCTTGACCATCTCGGTGGGAGTAGTTAAACTTGCCTTTGTATACCTCTTAAAGACTCACACTTTAAAAGTTAAGGCCGCTTAACTATAAGGGAAAATTGAATGGATCCGGGGGCTAGTCGTAAACATCCTCGTTGTGCAGTCCTGCAGCGATACAAACTTCACTCAAAATGAAAACGAATTAACAATAAGGTAATACATCCCAATCCTTGTAAAATACTAATACTAACGCGAGTCATAGTCGGCTATGTGGTATATGGAATATGAATTAAGTAGATTAATGTTAAGTAAATGTTCAAAAAACATTTCTTGTATTATATGTTTTTGTTGATTGAACTTCGAGTTTCTATTCACTGCATATTGTTACATAGTGTGAGCGACAGTGATAGGTAAAAGATTGGAATCATCGTATGGCAGTTGGGGGTCACGTGGTTAAGTGGGTAAGGCGCTGGCTCGCTAGTCTGGAGGTCGGCATTGGCCGAGGTTTATCTCGTTTTTCCGGCGTTGTCTCCCCTTGTCAGTGATGCAGAACGGAGCGCCTGGCATGGACAGCTGCCTAGTCGTTCGGATGGGACGAAAAACCGAGGTCCCGTGTACACATTGGCGTGTACGTAAAAGATCCCTTGGCAGTTGGAATTCGATATAAGAGTAGGCCGTATCGCGGCCGCCCGGGCAAAAATTCCCCCATACCACACTGTATGACGTAGGAAGTTAAACCTCATTTCATTTCATATGACAGTTGGGTGATACACTCGCCGATGTCATTTAAAGATGCATTCCCGGGTACAAACTTTGTGATTTGATGATATATTTGTACTAAAACCATATTCAAAGTAACCAATTTATCAAAAAATTGCTTCAATTCCCTTTCAAAACTTTGTTTTCACTGTGGATACCTATAATTATAAGTAAGCTGTTGTTAGACGCAATGTTTGCCAACTTAGCTTCATTGTGGGAGGGTCCATTTTTCAGAATGTATCTATCAATAATTACTGTACATTTACCATACTTATTGAGGCCTAAGTAAATTCTTAATTTTCTTTTTCTGCCGTCTAATTGCAGAGTCGTTTGTACGTTGACAACCCTCAATGTTCCCAAAACTGCCTAATCATTAAATTGAACAAGAAATAACAACTGCTCCCTGACCGAAGCCAGCAGACAATAAGCTAGCAAATCCTGTCGGGTTGACAGTTAGTGATTCTCTGACAATATTGCCCAGGGGCCTGTTTCACGAAATTTTAACTTAAGATAAAATCCAAATTTTAGTACATACTTAAATCTGATTGGCTAAGCGCTAAAATCAATCTAATACTATCCAATCGAATAACTAAAATCGGATTTTATCTTAGTTAAAATTTCGTGAAACAGGCCCCAGTGCTTTAATTGACCATACTATTGTTTAATTTAAGATAATCTTAAGTACTTTTGTTCAGTATCATTAATGAATGTATCATGTTAGTATAAATTATCATAGGTTCTTTGATACATGTTGTCTACGATATTACCCTAGGTGGAAGTGGACGTTAAACCCCAGTCACGAACGAATGGATATAAATCAAACGAACTTTGGTAGCTGATAGAGAAGTGTTTCTCATAATTATATTTAGTATACTATGTTAGAATAAAATGTTGAATTCAGATCATCTTTTATTTCTGTTAACCCAAACTATGTTATAATATTTTGAAAGAAATATACCTGTAAATGCAGTACAGTGGTTAAATTTGATTTTGCCCTGTAGATATATAATTTGTAAGTTTAATATGTTTTAGCAGGTAGGAGGATGGCCGAAGGTCATTGACTAATTAATTTCAAATCTACTTAGTGGTTATTTACCCAACACGGTTTTTCACTGGATTGTTTGTAACAAATTTAATGATACAATTTTAAGATCAGATACAGGGAGGGGTGTAAATTAATAAAATTAATTACATATTATTTTTGTGATCCTGGTTTTTTTTAAATATAATATTTCTTATTTTTTTTTATATTTGATAATAATTAAAATCATACTATCGTTAAATGTGGTTTCTTCTAATCACCGACAAGAAACACCAAGGGCGGGTTTGTTGTCAATACCACCCAAAGTATTTAAAAAGTGACCGACAAGTAAAGATGTGTCAAATATGTCCAAGGGTTCTTTTACGTAGTCTTACATTAGTATAACGTATAAAAAAAATGTACCTTATCAATACGCCAAGATTTTTGTCTTAAAAGTTAGACTGAACAAATCATTCAGTATTTATTTCCCAATTTATCCATTTTTAAAACTTATAGAAATACGGCTAGTTACTATAACGCCGTTTAGTATTTACAAAGATATGATGAACTGAAATTGAATCGTCTTTACTTTTTCCTTTTGTTTACTTCTTTTTCATATACAGGATACTTGCCAACAACAACGGTCAATATTTCTTCAAAGTTCATCTTTCCACTATTTTGCAATCTCCTGTACTCGCGTAGTTGCAGGTCATTATATAATTGAATGTTATGGGGTTTAACGTCCACTCAACACAACCAGGTCATTTCGGGACTAACATATTTTTAAAAAAAAATTTATTTCAATTATTCACTTGCGCGTAGGGGTCTTTAGCAGTGGGAGGAAACCCACGAGGTTGAGAAGACGCCCCTATTTCCATGCCACATACGCTCACACCAGGTTCGAAACCACAGCCGCAAGCTACCGGTGGCCGGCCAGCTAGAGGTCGAAGCGCGGCACTCTAGACCACTAGGCCATCCCAACCCCCCTATCATGTCTTAGTCCAACGATACTGGTGCATAGGGTCGTAACTAGCGGGGGTGCAAGAAGCACATTTAACCCCCAGAAAAATATTACACATAATTATGATGCTCTTATGGCACTGGTCAATCGGTTGGTTTTAAGGGTGCCAACAAAACAATGGGTACCTGATTCGTTCGCCCTGATCCAAACTTTCTTATATCGAGGGGCGGCGCCACCAGGAGCAACTGCCTCTCATTAAAATCTGCCGCCCCTGAAATAAGGTGCCCTTGAAGCAAAATCGATCATATAAAACACAAAGTCGACGCTTAAATATCACCAGAATGGCCCAAAAACCTGTTTACAGCAGCGTTACTTTTCAAAATGTTTTTTACATAAATTTTTTTTAATATTTAACCAATATTGTTGGCACTTTGTTACTCAAATTAATTCAAAATACACACTCACTGACTCAAAATTAAGTATACAATCACACAGACAATCAAGTCAAGTTAAACAACAGTCATGTACAGTATAACATATTTTGCAGACTTTAATTTCCTTATTGACTTTCCTGCTTCGTAGATAACAGAAAATCGAAATGATCCCACGCTTTTGTTTGACCGGTAAGATGCTGGTCGTTTTCCGATCTCAAGTTCACACAGTGTAATTACTACTGGACGTGGACATACATGTAAAAAAAATCAAAAGAAAAATATCGCCGAAAGTTAAACAAAGTTTTATGGCCGTCATATTGATTTGATTGGTAAATATAACGTGTCTCTCTCGGCTATTATTCTAGATATATTTAATTGACATGTATAATATTACTATCTCCCTGATCATGTCTACTACATCGTTAACACAGTTCATCGCGTGCATTTTTCATACCGATAGTTCATTGGTCAATCACGCTATTTTACCGACATTTCGCCTAACAGTTTGGATGCAGTTATTGCGGGTGTGGCGCCAGGCAGGGTAAGCTTACCCTTCTGGACCCTTGCTACCACTGCTTGTCGTGTATTTTGTTCACGAGGTGCAGTCCATTTGCTGATTCCACTATTTTGCTTGAATACACTATTTTGCCTATAACGTCTTTAGGACTTCGAATTATGTCTTATGGTTTGGATTGTTCGTATTTGGTTTTTATTTTATTAACACTTATTGTAAAGGCGGTCGGCACCGCGAAGACCAATTAATTTTTCAGTGCGATTTGATTGGGTCGGAATTGATGGATTCCGGTATTTTGCCCAATGGAAGATATTTTTTAAAAATTTTATGGATCGTATTTTTCACGGCATTAGTAGGCCAGTTTTTGAAATGATATAAAGTCTGGACGGCCGGGGATTTTCCCTTATACTGAACTGATAAGTGATAAGTACTTTTACGGCCATCTGTCTAATTTATTACATAAATATCACGACCTGGTGTGAAATATACCGTGAACTTCAAAATGAAAAAAATAATAGTGTTTTTTTTTTGTCTTTTTATCAGAAGGATCGTTTTTTGAAACCAACGGCTGTCAGGCATGATACGCCCACATTTTGCAAGAGATGGATAGAGAACAAACTAAAAACAAAAACGTTTTTTTTGCACAATCAGGGGCAATAATCAAGAAAGTTATGTTCTGAAATTCGCAAATTTTAAAAAGGACTGAGGGTTTTGAAATAACGATATGTTTTAAGTTTTATCAAAATTGGATAAAAATTGTGACCATTATAAGAGGATTCAAAACCTTTGAATTACATACTTATATACAATTTCCATACAAAGAGCGGACAGTTTCATTTCGATATTCCCGAAATTCCAATTCAACCTGCATTCGATTCTTATATACTTAGGTCGTTTTCTGGGTTATGGCTGTCCTGCACCGGAGAATGTTATTCTCTGTTTTACATTATTTCAAATATGTTTGGGTGGGCTTCTCAATTATTTCTTCATCTTCTTTATAATATACACTTTGCAGTCTTAGAGTCTATGTAAATACGTGCTTCTCCATACACATTGAGTATAATGAAAAAAAAACCCCAACAGCCCTTCGATGGTAATTCTGGAAATGCATATTGAGCTGTATTCTTTGCTGCAATTTAAGGTCCACTCGACACAAACTAGATCATTTCGGGACTAACATATATTTTAATTTTATTTCAATAATTCGCTTGCGCGTTGGGGTATTTAGCAGTAGGGGGGAACTGTAGGACACGTAGAAAACCCACGAGGCTGGACAGGCGACCCTACTCCTTGCCACTCGTTTGACTTACGATTTAACTGTTTCTTTGAAATTTTCATCATATTAAGTACCCAGACGAAAAAGTATAGTATTAGATCCAGTATATATCCTTGACGCAAGGAAATAAATACAATCGCTATGAACTAAAACATTATTAATACATTAAATACATACATAAATTGGTATCATTCTATTTGGCTATACAGTTTTTTAAGGACTTCGAAATTTGTCTTATGATTCAAGGTTGTATTTTATTTCTACATCTCGAGATCGTGGAATCTAACTTTCTCTGATTAACACTATACATAAATCTCACATTGCAAAGATACTACCACGGGCTGCAGGAATAAAGCTGTAAAAAAAGGAATAAAGCTGTATTCACCTTGTGCCTTTGCCTTTTTGGAATAAGTGACCCAACGTCATAAAATTAAAGCCGTTGCTTAACATTAAATATGATATCATGGACAGGTTGATTTTATTAAATTATTTACACTTAATGAGTTTAAAATTGTTAAAAACACAAAGCATTCTCAAACTAAAGTTAAGAACTTACTAAACTTTCAATTACTGTTGATGAGAAATGTATTTGATTAAAAACAAACGTTTTATAAATGGCTATATTTTAGTTAATTATGAGTAGATATTTAACCAAGTCTACGAATGCTTTGTTCCTTTTTGGTTTCTATAAATGTTGTAAGACCAAAGCAGGACATGGAATTTTCTATTTCAATGACCATCACAGATACGCCATGGTACTCGGGAATAAGCCACGAGACCACCAGGTTTCGAAACAGTCGAAATTTAATGTCACGGGCCATGTATTATCTTTTTCTATAATTTACTGATTACAATAATCTTTACAACTAACAAGCCCCAATAACGATCGGTACGAAGAGGGCACGCACTGAGAAAACCACACAGTACTATTCAAAGGAGTGACCACTATATATGTTCACTGAAAATGATTAATTAAATTGTTTATTTATGAAATTCATAATTAGTGACTACCGTTACGTATTTAAAAGTAATTGGGTTGAATTAACATGATTGTCCTTCAGGCTAACCCATCAGATTTTAGTCTAGAAAATTGTCCAATTTGATGAAATCGTGTAAATTTGTACATGTAATATGGTGTGCAGAATAGGCATACGGTATCTATAGTGTATCTTCCCCATGTCGGTGATTAGTACGGTTGGTCTAAAACTGACCAGTTTGCTATAACATGACTGTCCATCAAGAGTGTCTACTAGGTTTTAGTTTAGAAAATGTTCTATTATCATTCTTCAGTGTATCGAGAGGTTGTAGACAAGGTGATCCAATATCTCCCTATCTGTTTATTCTGTGTGCCGAATTAATGGGTATATTGTTTAGAAATGATACACCAATAAGAGGGTTTAACATGAAATGTAGTGAAATGGGGTTTAAAGTCGTACGGTTATGCACCTAACCTGGGCTAATGGAAGACGGGCGTACGCCGTACAGTGTGCTATGAGGGGAATAAAAGATACCGAATATAAATTCATAAAATATGCAAATGACACAATGACACAAGTCTCTAAAAAATGCATTGACGCTCCTTGATAGACAAAACTGTATGTACAGTAATGTTTATTAAGCAGGACTAAATCCATCTCTAGAAATTTTTACGGTTTTAGGATTTACCTCCTTAAGAAATTTTGATGATATATTATACTTCTAAAGTTGAGGAAAGATTAATTGTAATGTTGGCAAAGAGATTCCTAACAGCAATGGGGAAAATATCAGTAATAAATAAAACCCTTAACCCAAACTGGCACATCTCTTTACTAATTTACCTACTCCAAGCCAAGAAGTTGTTAACGAAATCCAGATTATTATTTTTAATTATGAATGGCAAGACAGATAGAATTCCGAGAAAATTAATAGTACAGGAGTATGGAAACGGTAAAATAATTCTAAATGTAAACTGTTTAATAAAAAGTTTTAAAATGTCATGGATAAAACAAAACTCCTTACAGCTCGAACTGTAGAAAACCTATTAAAAATATCAAACCTTGACGCCTAGAGAAAATGACATCGTGCGGAGATGAACTTGTAAAAAAGTACTAAATGAAACTAATAATCATTTTTGGAAAGACGTTTTCCAAAGGTCTCCATGAATTTATCCTTGCTAGCTAGAAAACACCGAATTCTAAAGAAATGATTATTTAACCCATGTAGCATATGTAGCGATCTTGCTAAAAGTTTTTCTCTTGAAATTAAAGATAGCCTTATGTTGTATTTATTAATATATTTGGCAAATCATTAGATTCACATATTTGTACTTAAATCAAGTTAGGGAATGACTGGCATATTGTTACGTAAAAAGACTCATAATGTGTTAAATATTCTACTCTAGGTTGATAACAGATGTCTTGTGTCTAACCATAAGGGTGGGTTTCAGCGTCATTTGGCTTAATTCAACAATCTGTTTAATTATGTACATCATATTTGACCAATTAGATGGGCTATACTATATACCGGAAAACACCGAGAAACACCAAAAAACAACTGGAAAACACCATTTTATACTATAAACCGGAAAAACAATAAACACCGGAAAAACCTAAACCTAACCCTACACCCCCCGCACACACAGGACCAGGCTCCGGGTTACCTATTTAGGGTGTTTTCCGGTATTTAGTGTGTTTTCCGGTAGTGTATTTCCGGTGTTTTCTGGTAGTCAGTATAAAATAATGTTTTCTGGTGTTTTCCGGTATATAGTATTGCCGTAATTAGATAATTGAAGGTCCAAAACATAAAGCTACAAAACCATTATACTTGTAAGAATTCCTCAGACAGCTGCCAGATTCTGGAAGGGAAAAGATGTTGCAATTAATATCAGCAGACTCGTCAAGCGCTGGGTGAGGTTTGAGATAATGAATTTAGTTATGTAATCTATACTAATCTTGCATCTATGTATCAGGCTATGGTATATAAAATGTAAAAACGAACTGTTGCATTGTTACTCCTGGTAAGACAAACGTCGTGACTGAGATAGACAAGAAGAGGTGAAAACACAACGTGAAGGGAAGAAAAACAACCAGGGACATATTCTAGACGATTACAAGACTATTGAGAAAAGATGCAAGGGTCATACGTAGGATGTGGCGACCGGTTTGGATTAGTCCACTTTTCACTCCCGACGAAAGACCCATGGTACTATACATAATAACGAATGAAAAGGGAATATGATTTATTTATTAATACTTAAATCTAATTTATTTAGCCCAGTTCAATAAAAATTAATTTCAATTTTCGTTTTACCAAATATTCAGAAATTGTATTAATACAGTCAATTATAACATTTCTCGAAAATCATCAAACTATTGGTCACTGCGGCTGCTTCTATGGCAGCCTAAAACACATCCAAATTATCATGGGTAAAAAAAATAATTTCTTTTTTATAAGCAATATTTTATTCAAAAAATAATTTCGAAGGAAATGAAATGAAATGGCGTTTAACGCCCTACTGTTCTGCTCCTAAACTAGGCTAAAGGAGAAGGGCATACGCCATGAGGGATATTTTGCCAGGGCAGCGGCGCTACGGTCCAGACTTATATCGCATTACAACAGCCAAGGGGTCTTTTACTTGCACGCCAATGTGTACACGGGGCCTCTGTTTGTCGTCCCATCCGAACGACTAGAGAGCTGTACTTGTCAGACCCTCCGCCCTGTATCACCGACAAGGTGGAAATCGCGACGGAAAATCGGGATGACCTTTCGCGGCCAATGCAGGGATCGAACACCTGAGCCCCAAGGCTAGCGAGCCAGCATCGTACCCACTTAGCTATCAACGCGACATCAAACGGTTATCAATCACATTTGATAACAATATAGGTGATTCATGGCAAAATATCAATTCTTTAGCTTTAAAAATAACTAAGGACGATTAACCTATCTGGTTACAATACATACTTGTTAATTATATTTTGTTTTTAGTGAAATATACTGTTAAATCAGGCAGCATCCCTAGATGGTATCTTAAGAGAAATGAGATCCTACCTAAAACTTGAAAAATGCAAATATAAAATGAATTTGGATGATGAGAGATATACAGACACACTGGGTGATTATGAAGCTTTATCACCCAATAATATATTCTACAGTAGATATCGCTTGTGTGATAAATTTCATAACCTACTGCGATATCGCTTAACATTAAAAAGGAACTATTTTTATTTTATTGACTTTGATTGAAACACTGGGTCCATATATAAAGGACTTAGCAGTGGTTAAATTGCTGTCAAAAAACTGATGTATCACTACGACACAATGTATTCAGGTTCGGTAAAAGTGAAATCTATAGCAAAGAATTATATTTTTTTATTTATTTGTAAATGTAAGAAGGGATTGGGTGATAAATAAGATTTTATTACAAAAAAAAACTCGTAGGAGATTCTCTATTTGTTTGTTGAGTGATCGCTATAGATGACCCAGACCAGTTTTTCTGGGGAGGGGGAATCAAGGACGAAGAATGATCATTTATCAGTATGGATATCTTTATGTATTGATTTTTCGACTTTTTGTTCATCATTTAAGTATTTCCCGGCTGATTTATGACTGTGACATGAAATAGGCACGCAAAAGGCCAAAATCTTAACCCTCATTATGTCACGTATGACACTTTATAGCTAACTGGGGCTATAGTTTGTCGAAGCTCATGGATATTTTTCTTGCCGGTCACTTTCTGCAATACATTTTTGACAATATTTTTATGCTTCCTATGAAATATGGGTCGCAAGCATCAAACCACCACCATAAAGCTTTCAGCGCAAGCTTAAATGAAACTTAGCCAAAAAGTTCAGTTTTTACAAGTTATCAGAATCGCTACTTTCAATTTTTAAAAGTCATCACAGATACTCCATAAAACTTTGCTTAAAAGTTCATCGCATCACGATCACTACGATCAACAATTTTTTAAAAGTTACCAGGTATTGCGAGTTTTTTATGTATCGATGGAGTAGAGATTGCAGATAGTGTGGAGAGCCTTCAGAGTGAAGAGCCAGTTAAATTAAGGGGGGTTTTAAACTTGATACGCGATTCAATAGGTAACCAATGTTAGCTCTTGTAACAATACGGGTTGTTTTATTTGGGATCTTCTGAATGCCACATGCAAAATCTTAACCGCTCACAGCAAAAGACAGACTGACAAAACAGCGAGAGAAACTAAAGTGTGATCCTAGAACACAAGAAGATATGACTCCCCATGAAAAACGAAAGCAATGGAAAGCATGGAATTTGCATCAGCGTTATCATCGTCAATAATTAAAGACATATGCCAGCTTTTAAACACCACCTAACAGTTTAGATACTGAACTTCAACCAGCACATAACACAAACAAATTCCGTGGTCACAAGCAAATTCGCCGTGATAGAACAAAAGCCTATAGGAAAATTGAAAACCTGATTGTTAAACTCCAAGAGCTCAGAAACGCTATGAACCGTGCTGTAAAACATGTATGACATTTATACGGGTAAACCAGACTGCAAATCAAAGAGAATTCTGGACTGTGGTAATAGAAAAACAAATTCAAATGTGTCTCACATTTTCTCTTAGTCTTGCTAAAGTATAAGGGAACGATGCCAAGCACCGTGGAACCAACATTATTTGTAACTCCTATGTAAAGAAATACTCTATTCTCAAGTCATAGCAGTTTCAGAGAAAACGTCGTCAGGATCAACATTCGGATAATACAATGCAAGCTATCTAGGATTGTTATCTTAGCGAAGACAACACTCCAATCCTTCCTGGGAAAAAGACCCAATAACTCAAGTGAAAATAAATTCCAGAAACGTCTTTTTTGTGATACGATGCTGAATCTACATCATAAGTTTGTCTACGAGAATCCTAAATTAAAAGTTTCATATGTTTACTTTTGTCAACAAAATCATTTTGGGTTGTAAGACCAACAAATGCGGACAAAGAAACATGCAAATGCCGTACACATGACTGCAAGACGATAATCACAGAAAGAGATCCTGAGAAACTTCTCTTCCATTTTCTGATCTGTCAAGTGTTTTGAATGTATGTATAGGGGATGTGCAACGAATCGTAACTGAAGTATAAAAAATATAATTCGACGGAGAGAGAGAGAGAGAGGGGATAGGGAAAGGGAGGGAGGGAACGGGATTTAACGTCCACTCGACACAAACTAGGTCATTTCGTGACTAACATATGGTTTAGTTTTATTTCAAAAATTCGCTTGCGCTTAAGGATCTTGAGCAGTGGGAGGAAACCGGAGGACCCGGGGAAACCCACGAGGTTGAATACGCGACCCTACTCCTTGTCACTAATTCGACTTGGTGGGATGCATGGCGAGTTGTTGACCATGACTAAAAAAACACACAACAGGCAACATAGAAACAACAAAGAATACTGTTAAGGTTAGAGCTGAAGGACCTTGGACCCTCTTGCAGATATATTTCAGGTGAAAAATTTAGACAGAAAACATGGACGTCATGTGTTTAACACTCGACACCAATTCGACCAACTTCATCAGAAAAAGCTAAGACTAGGAAATAATGAAATTATGATTCACATTAAAAACTATTCACTGAAATATCACAGTGAGATCCAAAGTGTGCATTTTGGAGCATCTTAGTCTCAGATGACCCTCCAGACTTGATGCTGTACACAAAAAGTTATTCACTGACCTTTGCATTAGTTTTTATTGTAGACGCCATGACTTTATGCACTATGGGCACATATAAACCCTGTGTTTGAACAAACATTCAAAAATTGACATAGTTTATTTTATATCAGATGGACCGACAACACACTATATAGACGCAAAAAAATGCCACTTGTTATCAACTTTGCCTTTTGAATTGAGTATGAAGCATGTTAATTGGTCGTTTTTGGAAGCAGGTCATTCCAAAGGGGCTATTG
Organism: Patella pellucida; assembly: GCA_917208275.1. Classification (NCBI taxonomy): domain Eukaryota; kingdom Metazoa; phylum Mollusca; class Gastropoda; family Patellidae; genus Patella; species Patella pellucida. The sequence goes on from OU795036.1 coordinate 68,264,397, forward strand.
ATGGCGTTGGTGGGGTCCTGAAAAGAACAGCAGACCGTCTTGTTGCAGCAGGTAATGATCTTGCAGATGCTAAATCGGTTTTCATTATGATTTTGCAGATGCCAAATCTGTTTCGAACATGTATAAAAACATAAATGTAACCCCCTCACAGAGGAAGATGTTAAACAAATGATGAATTTGTATGGTCTGTTATGTTAATACCCGTGTAATAAAATTGATCTTAACACTATTGTAATAATTGTAATAAATTAATGTGTTTTGTCATACCAATTAAATCGACAACTATCTTTCAAAGTCTAGTGATTTTTATCGTTATTTCCGGATGAATATATTATAAGATCCTGGTATGCCTGTATGAAACAAAACGTCCACTCGACACAAACTGGGTCATTTCGGGACTAACATATGGTTTAATTTTATTTCAATAATTCGCTTGCGCGTAGGAATTATCATTACAATATGGGTTGTAACAAGGCACCCTTTCAGATTCACAAATCCAACAAGACAACCAATTGGAAAAACAAAAACTGCAGGAAAGCAATTGTTTGCAACTTCGAGCTCCATCCCAACGATGATAAGCGCAGTCGTTGATATTTATAAGTAATCTTACAAATTAAAGGATAATTACGAATATATGGGTGTGCGTTTTTATTAAAAAAAACATAATTGATTTTTACGTAACCGTTTTGCAATTAGAATGCATTTAAACTAATCGGTTATAATAATTTTGATGGACGCCTCAGGCTGGAAACCGATCCCAAGTGCATGATTTTGGGGTATAAATAAACAAAGAATAGCAGTTTGATCATTACCGTTTTCACCGGATTTGCAAAGGTACTCTCCAGGTAAGCAAACATATAAACTACAGCCTTATGTATTTCATCACTAATTATATAGCGTTTCTATGTGTGTATATTATCAGAGGACGAGTGTGGGTGGGTGGGTGGGGGTCGAGAATGTACAGTGGATGTCAGTTTTGTAATCGTCGATGTTCATTTTTATCTTAATCAATTATATTTCTTTCAGGAATCTCAAAATGATACCCAGCATCGTTGTCTTTCTCTCCCTTGTAGCGGTTGCTGCTGCTGGTGCTTATGGTGGCGTGGCTGGGATTGGTGGTATGGGATACGGAGGATACGGAGGATTGATGGGCGGAGGACTCTACGGTGGAGGTCTTATGGGCGGAGGACTCTACGGCGGAGGACTCTACGGTGGAGGTCTTATGGGCGGAGGACTCTACGGCGGAGGACTGATGGGCGGAGGACTGATGGGCGGAGGACTTTTGGGCGGAGGAATGATGGGCGGAGGACTCTACGGTGGAGGTCTTATGGGCGGAGGACTCTACGGCGGAGGACTCTACGGCGGAGGTCTCATGGGATACGGCAAAGGAATCGGTATGGGATACGGTGGTTATGGCGGTGGTAAAATGTATGGTAAGTTTCAAAACATATTTTCATATTTTATAAGGGTAAATCATTTCCCTGAGTTTGACTCGGGTGAGCCACGGTGGCTAGCCTGGAAATCGCGTGTGCGATCCCCGCGTTGGTCGAGAAAGTTTACTGGGAATTTACACTTGTCAGTGGTGTAGGGCAGAGGTCCTGACAAGGACAGTTGTCTAGTAGTTCAGATTGGACGAGAAACCGGGGTCCCGTGCAGACATTGGCGTGCACATAAAAGATCCATTGTCATTTGAATTCGATATTAGAGTAGGCTATAGTGTCGCTACCCTTCATAGCACACTGTGCGGTGTATGCCGTCTCCATTAGCGCTTCATTTCACTTTGACTCTTTTAATATAATTCTTTATTCGCTGATACTATTCTGGCGGTTCAAAAATTGTGATGAAGTCAGTATTCTGGCTTCTGCTAGGTTTTGTCACATTATCTAAAGCGTGGGTTGGATGGCTAAATGGTTAGCGTGCGCCCGCTGTATCATACAGCCTGTCTTTTAATCAACTGGCGTGGTTTCGAATCCCGGTTGTATGTGGCAAGGAGTAGGGTCGTCGGTTTTCTCCAGGTCCTCCGGTTTCCTCCCACCGCTAAATAGCATAAATTAGTCCCGAAATGACCTAATTTGTGTCGAGTTGACGTTAAACCCCATTTCTCGCGCGCTATCCCTCTCTCTGCACTGCGGATCGTGGTTCGTTCATCTATAAAAGCAAAGGTTATGTCCCATGGTTTGTATATAAATAGTTGTTGTTTAACCTCATTTTAAGAGTCAGTGGGTGAGTCCTGTGTGCTGCAGCTAAAGCAAAGTTAAGCCTTCATATTTTCCACAGCGATTTAAAAGACTAAATTTAATATATATATATTTTTCAGGCAAATAAGAAGTTATAGCCAACAATCTGAGGACTTGACTTGATGATGGACCGGCGATGAATAAATACAGAAGATGTACACGTGTACAATATTTTCTGATAGATATATATATTTAAATTAAATAGTTCTGCATAGTTTCAGATTGTTTGTTAATAATTCAGAAACATCATCTTTTTTAAATTGCTCTTGGTATGCAAATCGGGGAGTGTAACGTATACGGCGTTTTGAAATCAAGAACAGAATAATCAAAACGTTAGGATATCACTGTCCAACTATCGGTGCTGAAAACAGTTTTTAATGCTTATGACTGTTGGTATTTGATGTTCTTTTCTAAAACATTCGTCCAGCTAATCAACTAAACACGAATGACCCTAGCATTGGTAAGGGGGGGGGGTTTAAAGCTGGGGCCAAGAACAGAATAATAGCTAGTAGTGTTACTGATCCTTGCAATAAATATGGCGACAAAATAAAATGGGGTTTGACGCCCAACTGAAAATGGCGACAAGGGTTGGGGAAAGGGAAAGAATAATAATAGCCGATACACATATTTTCTACATTTCGTAGTCGTGACTTAGAAAGAACTATCGTGGGAGGTACACACGGTGAGGACCTGACCTGATCCAATTTGATTTTAAAGGTTAGGGCCAGTTGGGATAAACGTTGAAGGAGCCAGATAATAGAGAGAGAGAGAGAGAAATGGGGTTTAACGTCCACTCAACACAACTAGGTCATTTCGGGACTAACATATGGTTTTGATTTTATTTCAATAATTCGCTTGCGCGTAGGGATCTTCGGCAGTGGGAGGAAACCGGAGTGCCCGGAGGAAACCCACGAGGTTGAGAAGGCGCCCCTATCTCCATGCCACATACGCTCAAACCAGGGCTCGAAACCACAGCCGCAAGCCAGTGGTGGCCGGCCAGCTAGAGGTCAAACGCGGCACTCTAGACCACTAGGCCATCCCAACCCCCCGCCAGATAATAGATGGATCGATTAGTAATTTGCCCTATCCAAGTTCCTTGATCCATTTGGGCTTCAGAACCACATATAATCTCCATCAGCATTTCACCGGGTTTCGGCCTGCTTGTGCATAATTCAACATCTTTCAGGTCAAAGCGAGATGACGCTTACTCCACCGACGGGCCGACCCTAGGCAGAGAGAGAGAGAAAGTCGGACCACTTTCGCTAAGCCCCAAAGGGAGTGTGTATCCGTACTCGCGCTCTTAGAAACACACTCCTCGTTTGACTCTAGCCGAGAGCCCGTCACACGAGGAGTCGCCTGCCCGACCAGTTGGATTCTACTAAACGCATCAGAAGATTCCAGCCGTTTGCCGTGGGATGTAGCTTACCTTGAAAACACTCTGAAGCAGTAGGCTACAATGGAAAATAATCTCTCCTACATTCTTGGTTAACTCATTCTGCTTCATGTACGGATTAATCATGTCTTAATGGTCGCATGGTTAACGCGTGCGCGTTCGATCAACAGGTCTGTCATTCGACCCCTTCTTGTACGTGACAAAGTACAAAATAATTATTGGAACAAAATTGAAGCATATGTTATTCCCGAAATTACGGCGTACAATCACCAAGTCCCATGTACACCGTGGTTGTGATTATGAAATCTTACGAAAAAAGTATGCTGCTTGATAAAAAGATAGTAAGCTGGCACTGTCAGGCAGGATACGCCCACATTTTCGATAGATGGATAGGGGACAAGCAATACCGAAAGCCATTTTTCCTACAATCAAAGGCCATAATTCATTAAATTACAATTTGATATGCGCAAATATCAAAAAGAATCAAGATCTTTAGGTTATAAACATGCATTTTAAGTTTCATCAAAATCGAATTAAAATTGTGACCTCTACAGGGCCCACAACACTATTCGCGTACAAACAGCAGCCATTTTGTCTGGCAATTATGGTCTGATTTTCTAGAAATTCGAACTCAACCTTCCGTAGGGTGTAATGGGGATAGAGTCAAATGTTTTTTTTAAATTGGATATTACTCGTGACCTCCAGAGGGACCATAGGGGATTTTTCGGAACAATCAGGGGCCATGATTCAGGAAGTTACGATCCGATATGCGCAAATATCAAATAGAACCAAGATCTTTGGGTTATAATCATGCATTTCAAGTTACATTAAAATCGAATTAAAATTGTGACCTATACAGTGTCCACAACCTTGATATACCATTTTTTAACTGTATTCGCGTACAAACGGCCGCCATTTTGTATTGCTATTTTAGTCCGATTTACCTGAAATTCGAACTCAACATTACTTAGGGTGTAACGGTGATATAATAAAACGATTTTTTAAATCGGATAATAATTGTGACCTCCAGAGGGACCACAAGCTAAACAAAGGCGATTTTGCGTATAATCATGGGCCATAATTCAGGAAGTTACAATTCGATATATTCGCAAATATCGAAAGGAACCAAGATCTTTGGGTTATAGCCATGCATTTCAAGTTTCATCAAAATCGAATTAAAATTGTGACCTCTACAGGGTCCACAACCATTTTTAAACAGTATTCGCGTACAAACGGCGGCCATTTTGTATGGCAATTTTGGTCCGATTTCCCCGAAATTCATACTCAACCTTCCTTAGGGTGTAACGGTGATATATTCGAACGGTTTTTCAAATCGGATAATAATTGTCACCTCCAGAGGTACCACAAGCTAAAATAGGTGATTTTTCGGACAATCAGGAGCCATAATTCAGGAAATTACGTTCCGATATGCGCACATATCGAAAGGAACCAAGATATTTGGGTTATAAACATGCACGTCAAGTTTCATCAAAATCGGCTCAAAATTGTGACCTCTATAGGGTCCACAAGCTAAAAACGTGATTTTTCGTACAATCAGGGGCCATAATCCATGAAGTTTCAATCCGATACATGCCAATATCGAAAGCAGCCGAGATCTTTCGGGGATAAAGCTATATTTTAAGTTTCGTCAAAATCGGACAAGAATTGTGACCTCTAGAGGGTCCACAAACAATTGTGGGCGTATAATAATCGCCTTAAATCGATACTAAATAGTAAGTGCTGGAGAGCTGCACCATACATACTCTACACAAAAACAAATTCACGGATAAGGCACAATATGCAGAAACGAATGAATGAAATGAATGAAATGGGGTTTAACGTCCTACGCTTAAGCACCTAGCCTGGGCTAATTGAAGACGCAGTGTGTTATGAGGGAAATTTTGGCCGGGCAAATTCCAACTGCCAAGAGATCTTTTACGTGCACTCCAATGTGTACACGGGACCTCGGTTTTTCGTCCCATCCGAACGACTAGGTAGCTGTCCTTGTCAGGCCCTCTGCATCACTGACAAGAGGAAATCACGCCGGAAAATCGAGATGAACTTTGTCGGCCTATGCAGGGATCGAACACTCGACCTCCAGACTAGCGAACCAGCGCCTTGTCCACTAAGCCACCGTGATCCCTATATGCAGAAACGACAAATAAACGAAATTAGTGATTCTGATATAATTACTTCTATTTCACTATAAAATGTATGCATTGATCTTGAATTACTTAACTTTGTGTACTGGCCGAATGTAACATAGTATCAAAGGGTCTTATGATAACGATGACTGTTATCGGACCATGGCTGATTCGAACCTGGCTGATTGGGATCAGGTTTTTGGCTAATTGGGACCAGATTCTTGGCCGACTCGGACCATGACAAGGCTGATTCGGACTATTATTTGAATGACGACAGTATTTATAATATGTTTGCGTATATTTAATATTATGACGAAAATGACAATAAATAGTGCAAAAAGTGATTATTATTATAATTATTATTATTACATAATTTATACAGCGCAGATTCCACTATAAAGTGTTCGAATGCGCTTAACAATAATGTATAAATCATATAAAAATGAAATAATATTATAAAAATAAAAGTATAATGGATAAAATTAATCCAAAATAAAATTGTTTATAAGATAGTGAAACTCTATAAAATTATAAACATAGATGAATTATGTAACAGCTTGAACAAATAAGGGAGTTTTAAAAAGTGATTTAAAAGTTGGTAAGGTGTGACACCTGTGTATATTAATTGGAAGTTCGTTCCAAAGCAATGGGGCTTGGTACGAGAATGACCTTTCTCAATATGTCGATAGTTTCGCAGTTCGACGTTTCAGGAGATAGTCGCTTGATGAACATAGACTTCGTGACGGTGAGTACTATTTCACTAGTTCACACAAATACGCGGGTGCCGTTCCATTTAAACACTTAAAAGTTAGAAGTAAAATCTTAAAACGGATTCTATAATAATTGGTAGCCAGTGTAACGAGTACAAAATGGGCGTAATGTGCTTACTTCGACGGCGTTGTTTCCCCTTGTCAGTGATGCAGGACAGAGGGCCTGACAATGACAGCTGTCTAGTCGTTCGGACGGAACGAAAACCGAAGTTCCATAGTCCCGTGTACACATTGACGTGCACGTAAAAGATCCCTTGGCAGTTGGAATTCAATATAAGAGTAGGCCGTAGAGCCGCTGCCCGGGCAATATTTCCCTCATAGCACACTGTATGGCCCGTTTTCTTTAGCCCAGTTAAGGAGCGGAACAGTACCAATGAGCAAATCACGGAAAAGGTGCTCCACACTCTCTGCTGATACGGATTCTTGATATTTGAACGACGAGAGTATTAAATATTATATATTTGTATATATTATGACAATAAATACTAGCCAGCATTATCAAAATTATGATAATTCAATATCAAATAGCTGCATACCAGTATAATTACCGCAGCCAATAACCAAGTATCATCGAACATTGGCATGTATACCAGTAGTATCTGCGATAATTTGAGAGGAATGAAGTTTAAATAGGGAAATATACAATTTTTCTTTGAATGATATTTCAATCATTAAATAAATTTTATTGGTGCGAGATCAAATATTTCTTAAAATGTATACGGTTTTATTAAATGAGATGGCCATCAGTCAGATTTTAAATCACATTTTCTGTAAAATAACTATTTCAACCCCTCTATGGATATCCTCTGGCGGGGGCAATAACAAAAAAAGTTATGACAGATGTCCCCACTATAGTTTTTTGAAATTTACACGAGGCCATATAATGTACTATCCATTCACTTAATTTGATAATTGTTTATTTTTGCAATGTCTATTTTTTGTCTTGTCCGTAGGTTCACCTTGTAGTTTTTTGTTTTGTGTGTGGTGTGGTCCTCCTGCACTTACTATTACATAACAGAAAAGTAGGATAATTAAATAAGTTTCAAGGAGCAAGGATGTGAGTTCATTTTCCATCATATTTAATATACTCTGATAAATGTAATCTAACCAAGTAGCCGAGGCCTGTCTGATCTACACAAGTATTGAAAGCAATACCTAAATTGGTTGGGGTGGGGATGGCATAGTGGTCTAGAGTGCCGCACTTCGACCCTTAGCTAGCCGGCCACCTCTGGCTTGCGGCTGTGTTTTGAGCCCTGGTGTGAGCGTATGTGGCATGGAGATAGGGGCGCCTTCTCAACCTCGTGGGTTTCCTCCGGGCACTCCGGTTTCCTCCCACTGCTAAAGACCCCTAGGCGCAAGCGAATTATTGAAATAAAATTAAACCATATGTTAGTCCCGAAATAACCTAGTTGTGTTGAGTGGACGTTAAACCCCATTTCTCTTTCTCTCTCTCTCTCTCACCTAAATTGGTTGACAAATGCTAATTAAATCACACGTTACAGTATAAAACTCAGGTAGCAATATACAAGAACCTAATAACACAATTTATTGTGGTTGTCGCTGAGATCTGAGTAATTATCAGTTAGTAATATACAATGTAGCATATTTTCCGTGATACTATCTATTACGTTTGTTAAAATCGAATCTATAAATCTTTTTTATGTTTATTTTCTGAACAAGGTAATATGAATATTTTGGTTGCTCTTCTCTACGTCATTTATTCTTAATAACATATTTCCGTTATGCTACTGTATTGCTGGTGATGGTTCTAGAATTTGTACGAAGTAGTTTAAACAGTATTTCTATAACATATAAATACAAACACAATATATAATGGATTCGAAAATAAGCTATGAAATTTGTAAAATAGAATGAAAATGGCATGTTTAAATTGCATAAAATATTTTTGTATACTATTTAACATGAGGTTAACGAGAGAACCCCTGTTAATACAGTCACTGTGGCATATAAACGTGATTGCTTTGACTTTCCGATTGTTAACTTTCCATTTATTAGTAGTAACATTCCAATATCACCAGCTTATGGAGTGTTTGTGTCTCAGCTACTTCGTTCATTCTATTCTGATTTTTTAAGTAGATCGAGGCATTTGTCATCAAAGCTTCAACTACAGGGATATTTGCGAACAAAACTTATTAAAACCTTTAAAAAGTTTTATGGCCGTCATATTGACTTGATTGGTAAATATAACATGTCTTTCTCAACTATTATTCTACACATTTTTAATTGACGGGTATAATATATCCCTGATAATATATGTCTACTACATCGTTAACACGGTTAATCTCGTGCATTTTGCATACCGATAGTTAATTAGCCAATCACGATATTTTACCGAGATTTCGCCTAATAGATTGGATGCAGTTATGGCGGGTGTGGCATGCCAGCAGGGTAAGCTTACTCTTCTGGACACCTATTACCACTGTTTGTCGTGTATTTTGTGCACGATGAATAGTCCATATGCTGATTACACTATTTTACCTGATTACGTACGCTATTTTGCATTTACCGTTGTTTGTTTGGAACACAACCGGTTTTGGCTGTAATTTATAGTCCATGGGCCAGTCACGCTATTTTACCAGATTTCGTCTAATAGTTTGGATGCAGCAATGGCGAGTGTGGCATGTCAGCAGGGTAAGCTTACTCTTCCGTCACCTGTTACCATTGTTTGTCGTGTATTTTGTACACGGTGAACAGTCCAAACACTGATTACACTATTATTTTGCCTATAACGTTTTTTTAGGACTTCGAATTTTGTCTAATGGCTTGGATTGTTCGGACTTGGTTTTATTTTATATCAAAAAATATGATATAAACATGAATTGACGTACATAAAAGTACTTATTATAGTCACGCCATAGCCTAGCTTACACCCTTTAAATTTAATTTAATATCAAAATCTCAATTTCTAGTATTAGTTATCGTTTGGTCCGAATCTGCATCATTGTGACCCGAATTAGCCCAGAGTGTGGTCCGAATCAACTTTGACATTTGGTTAGAATCAGCTATGGTCCGAATAACAGCTTGGTTTCTTTCGAACACCATCCAAAATATATTCACGATTAAAGTCATGTTTGGGTAAAAGTTTTTCTCAAGCTGGAAAGTTAAGGGAATCAGATGCGATGCTTACAAATAACTCTGATACTAGTCTTTTTGATGTGACAATACGCTGTGATTTTTGAATAGGGTGAAAACATAATCTAATTTGTATAAGGGCAATTGTCAAGAATCTGTTTTGAACTTACGACATACTTCACGATCATCACAGAAGGGTGTTTTTGCTTTGGAATAAGCTTGGAATTTTGGATGTTATAATAATAATAATAATAATAATCGCGTCATTTTACAAGGGTAGCAAATTAGGCCTGAGGCCTGTTTCCAATTTGGCCCTTGGCACAGATCGTGCGAATGATTTCGATCATTACTGCAGGAAGAAACCGAAGAACTCGGGGGAAACCTGCCTGATCGGACGGGAGACCGAATAGCCCTCTCACTTACAACGATGAATTTCATGCCCTGAGTTGGGATTGAACCCTCGTTGCATTGGTGAGAAGCCGCATCTCTATCGCCACGGCTATCCGACCAGCTATATTGAGAATAATCCACTTGAACTATAACCGGGTAGCACGTGCGCATTGTATCATAATATCTGTCATTGAGTCAACTGGCCTAGTCTTGTTTTTCAGGTTGTACGTGACAAGAATTAGGATCGCCTGTCCAACCTCGTGTTTTTTTTCTCCGGGTCCTCCGATTTCCTCTCACGGCTAAAGAACCCTTCCATCAAGCGAATTATTGAAAATAAATTGAACCATAATATGTTAGTCCCGAAATGACCTATGCACGCGCACGCAGGTAGTATATACTCTTTGCAATCTGTGATGTTTAGGAGATGAGTTATGACGGGTAAACTGGAGGACTTGATTGTGTACCTGGGATGAATCACTACTTTTGGCGCCGATGAACAGTGTTCTCTAAATGTTATTGTCGATTGGTAAATGATATCATCTATGAATGGTATCAACGATAAATATTTGAATGGTATTGTCGATTGATGGACCGTATATTCTGTGATTGGTCTATCTGCGGATTGTATCGTCTATTGCTGGTCTATGAATTGCATCGTCCATAAATGGCATCGTGAGTAGTCACCGGTAGATGTATGGTTTTGCCGATGGGCGAATCGTGTGCTTTGTGAATGGTATCGTATATAGGTCCTTACTGATGAATGTTATTATAAATTTGTATATGATATTGCTGACGCATGTACACTTTTAGACGATGGGGTCTTTAGCCGTGGGAGGAAACCGGAGTGCCCGGAGGAAACCCACGAGGTTGTGAAGGCGCCCTTATCTCCATGCCACATACGCTCACACCAAGGCTCGGAACCACAGCCGCAAGCCAGAGGTGACCGGCCAGCTAGAGGTCGTAGCGCGACACTCTAGACCACTAGGCCACCCCAACCCCCGCGCGTACAAAGAAAGAATTATTGTAATTGTAATGGTATTTAGTCTTGTTTATTCTCCAGTACGGTCACTCCATCCTGTGACAAATAGCAATCGTCGTACAAACTAAATTTGAGAGATTTCGATTTGAAAATTTTTGTTCCTGTTATCTTTTTCGACATTCCAAGGTAAACGGACGTTGCCAAGACCCATTATTTCTCTAAGGTGTATTGCGCTTAAACTTCCTTCTGCAAACACGGAAAATGTGACCTTTTTAAACCCCGTGCAGGTCACAAACGAACAATGGTTAAGTTTAGCAAATTTACATTTTTATTGAAAGAGTGATTCATTTCGATAATTGTTTTGTAGCATGTTTTTATGATACAAGGTAGTTATATATCTTATCTTAAATATTTAAGTGTTAAATTATAACATAATAGTTACTACATGTATATACAACCTGCACGGTTAAAATAATCTAATTCGGGGGACACGGATGCTAGTGGGTAAGACACTGGCTCGCTCGTCTGAAGGCCAGGTGTTCGATCCCTGCATTGGCCGAGAAAATTGATGTAGACTGTCAGTTATGCAGGACGGGGGCCTGACAAGGAGAGCTATCAAGTCTTTCGGATAGGACGAAAAACCGAGGTCCCGTGTTCACATTGGCATGTACGTAAAAGATCCATTGACAGTTGAAATTCGATATAAGAGTAGGCCGTAGTGCCGCTGCCCGGACAAATTTTCCCTCATATCACACTGTATGTCGTATAGCCTACTCGTCTTCATTACCACAGTTCGAAGGGAAGTTAAACCCTATTTTATTTCATAATAATCTCATTTCATGTACTCATCGGTAATGTTACTGAAAATGAGAGGGGTGTATTTATGTTATCGCTGAATATCGTAATTTCCGTCCCGGTTTCCACTTGTTAGTTAATGTAACGCTCTTGTTAGGTTAAACGACAGAGTGTCGTGTAGACATAAGTAATGCACGTACAAGATCTCAAAGAGTTAAAAATGAATTCGGCGGATTCTTACTGACAAATGACTTAGGGCCTTATTGTTATATAGACCTGAAATGCGGAAAGACAGATACTTCAGCCTGCTAACTGAACTGTTAAAGGGACAATCCCGAATTGAACAGAGGTTCAAAAATAAAAGTCTGAGAATGTATGAAAATAAAACGCAAAAATATAGGGGAATGGTGTATTTACCTTGTCTCAAAATTTCAACTCAAAATATTGAGTCGTTTGAACTTCAACGCCAAAACACGTAACCCTTTTACGATTTCGGGTCAATTGTTTCGTTGGGTGACCTTATAACAACCGATTACGGTTACTTAAGAGGGTTATGCAGTGAATAACCCATGTGCCGTACTTGACAAAGAAAGGCAAATTTCAACTACACATTATTTTTATGAAAAAATGTTTGGTTTTATCCAGATACCACAAAATACACCTTGGGGCATCGGTCTCAAATTCCGCCAGTTGCGCCAGTGATGGATGTGGTAGGAGGAGCCAACCATAGGAACCACCAAAAATCGGTTTATTCCACATGGAAGGGGCAAGTTCCACTTCAATGTCATTTAATATAGGAATGGGTCCTGAAGTAGGAAAAATAACTTAAGAAAGGCCACTTAAAGGGTCAATGCCGATAATGTTTTTGAGAATAAAACTCTTTAATTTTGTGTTAAAATCCATTAAGATCCCCTACCTTAGGGCCTAGCAACTAAATCAATATGTGTGATACGTTTTCAAACATCTTAAACCCACAGTCTTCATCTTAAAATGGAGTCTGTTGTCCCAAACTGTGATTTAATAAAACCAGACTTTTATTCATAACAAATATGTGTCGGTGAAATTTACCTTTTGTTATCAAGTACAGCACATCGACCATTCACCGTGTAGACCTCTAAAGAAACGGGGATCGATTATCTAGTCACCAAACGAAATAATTGACCCGGAACCCGGAATCTTAAAAGGGTTACGTGTCCAGATAAGCTGTTTTTGCGCTCACGTCCAAACGACTCAATATTTTGAGCTGAAACTTTGAGTCAGAATATATACACCATTCTTCTATATTTTGGCGTTTAAATTTCAAACGTACTCGGGCTTTTATTTTTGAGGCTCTGTTCTAATCGGGACAGTCCCTTTAAGAAGAGGTCAAAGGTCACTAATTAGCAATTTTCAGATTTTACTCTTAACTATTTTTTCATTATCTTGTGATCTATTCCAGGTATATTACAAAACTACATAGAAATAAGACATAAAACTATTGTAGTTTTAACTAAAAGTATGACGAAATCTCAAAAATAGCGAAAATATCTCTTGATCCCCATCGGCTATTAAAACCTCAATACCACTCTTGTTGTAACTAGATAATATGTCCCAATCTTTATTCTGGTCAACAATTTGTACTATTCTACAATATTTCAATTAATAAATAATACAAATTTCATCTTAAAGGACCTAAGTCCGTAACTAAAACGCCTCTAAAATCTTTTACATCGAAAACACGAATTTTTAGCCATTTTAAATCAACATTGATGATGTAAACTTACCGGGAAAAGATAAGCTCCTGATATTCGATGTTTAAGATAAAATAATTTTTTTTAACATTGGTACACGAGTCGTGTACCATAGTGTGCTTCAGTCCCAGTTTTAATAAGAGACTTAAGGAGAGAGGCTAGACATATTGCAACATACCATACGGCGTATGTTGACTGGAATAACCAGGCGCTATAGAAATTTGCACAAGATTGAGCCTGCATGGCTTATTTCGCCGAACGTAACTGATTTGAAATTGGATAAAAACGGAAACCATTGAATGTAAATCAGTTTATATACATTCATATTACAGTATTATATGCGTTGCGACCCACTTTTGACAATTTCTATGTCCCAAATGTTACCGATTTAGCCCCTTTAACACACCTAATTTTAAAAATTGGAAAAATTCAACTACATGCCGTAACATGGTTTGAAAAGCTTTACGTAAACACTTTCAAATGCAACTTGAATTTAAACATATTTTCGAACCCTCTGGACAAGCAGGCCCGAAGCCAGACCCCCCCCCCCCCACTAGCCTCGGGCCTGTGGACAAGTAAGATAGGTTGTAATGGATAATTTACACAACAGGTAGGCCACTTAAACATCTTGTAGTTAGAATGAGGCTATTTTTTTTTTGCTGGACCTGCCAAGCGAGCAAGAGTGTAATTGTCCCTTTACAATGTTAATCCACATGAAAGGTGCGATTTAGAAACCAAGCCTAAATTGTACGGAATGATATCAGAAATCGTTAGTGTACTTAAGAAGAGAATGATGCTGTTTTGCATCGAATGACCCCTAATTAAAAAAAATAATTAACGTGAAAGTTGCGACATTTGAACAAGGTGTAAAATGTAGGGAATGATCATATGATTTCCAACCACTATATTTAGGTGGTAAATGAACTTAAGAGCAGCAGATGTGACCAATAATCTTAACAAATCAGTGAAAAGCAGTACAATATTGTCCCAATGCTTAGTTTCCTCTTAATCTCTGGTAGTAATAGTGCTACATTAATTACCGCCCACTTCCTTCATACTAAGAGTCATTTATAACATAGATAGATCTATGTCATGTTATTGTAGATATTAATCAAGACCCAATTAATCCAAACCTAACTTAGGGGAGGCAACTGTCTTTACCAGAGGGTGCAGTGTCAAAGTCGTCATCAGAGGTATCTTGATCAGATTGCTCAATGTCCTCTTCAACTAATGACTCCCAGAGTGGAGGACCATAAACCGTATGATTTCATACTGTCCTTCGCTCAACTATATACCGGCGATAGGTGCTGGTTAATTCCTGATTTGTCAATGTTTTCCCACATCTTTGCGACAAAAGATGCCCCCTTTGATTTGTAGTAACAATTCTGATTCGCAGAAAGGACTCATGTTATCATCGATAAGATTTTTACATCTTGCTTTTGACGTGGGCGATATCATTGACCGCGCAGATTATGGGTCTAAGGAACAAGCAATCTCCCCAATCAACAGGCATCGCTACACCGTGTTCCAGAAGACGTAATGGGTCTAAAGCAAGATCTAAAAAATCTACTGGAGAAACTGGAAAGGGCTGTGATGGTAGTATGATTTCTCCCTGCGAATCAGAAGTCTCATTACAGATCAAAAGTGAATTTTTGGCCCAAAAGATATAGGGAAACGCTGATAAATCAGGAATTAGCCAGCACCCATCACCGGAAGATGGCTGGGAGATGGTTTGGTTTTGGTCCCGAACTCTGAGAATCATTTGTTGAGGAAGACAAAGCGGAATGAGGAATCTGATCAGGATACCTCCGATGTTAACTTCGACATTGCTTAATCTGATTGAGATGGTTGATTGATATCTACAAAAATATGACATAGATCTATGTTATAAATGACTCTTAGTATGAAATAATAATAATAATAATGATATTTGTATCGCGCAACTGTTCAATTCACATTATAGGCAAGCACATCAAATAAAAGTTTCCTTTCTGATGTTAATGATCGTTTTGGTTGATACAGTGATACTAGATTTTGAAAGTAATCTGGCGCGGATTTGTTTATTGATTGAGGGGTTAACGATAATTTTAAAGATGTCCCTTTAATGATAATGTAAATTGTTCAAGACTGGATATGTGTGATCTTGATTTAGTTTTTGTGACAATGTAAGCAGCGTGGTTTTTTAATCTTTGGCGTTTTGCAATTTGTTCGTTCGTAATACCAGTTAGTATCGAATTACAATATTCTATTCTGGACAGGACGAAGGGTCGAGCATGCTGTATTCGTTACTCCTCGGTTTTATGGAAAATACGACAAACGAGTTGGTAAAAAGCGTTCGTAACTACAAAAACTGGAGAACTGGGGTAGCTAAATCTATATCGAGTTCACGACATATGAAGTAACAAGATGGCAGTCAAAGTTACAAAAATAAAAGTTTTGAACGATAATATACTATTTTTGTAGTTATATGTTTGTTGTGGATGCACATGCCGATCTGAATACGTATTTATAGAATATTACATATCGGATTACATTTCCTGAACAATGACAAGAAACACATTAAACAGAAAACGAGAAAAATACCCGTCTTTTCATATTGTACTAACTTGTTATTGTACCGTACGGCAGTTCAGACTTTAGGACGGTACAGTCTTTTTCAACACAATATTCCAGTAACTGTGGTTTAACGACCACTCGGCACAAACTAGCTCTTCTCAGGACTAACATTCTATGTTTCTTTGAATTTAAAATGTCTACATATTGTAACAATCAATTATGCACATGCTAAGCTAAATTGACCGTGCCGCTCATCGGCAATATCCATTATCTTATTTGTAACGGTTTTAGATTCGATAAATTGTTCTTAGATTGATTATTTAAAAAAAATTTAATAAAGAAAACTAAACCAATATAGACCATCAACGGTATATATAGATGTTTTCTAGCTTAAATTCAACTGGAATTAAAATTCATCATATCTTTGTAAATACTGAACCGAACGGAATCGTTTTTAGGGTGATATTCCTTTTATCGATTTAAATTTCACAAATGGTGATTAGGGGTTTAATAATCTTTGAAAGAAAAAAATGACGGCCATGTTGATTTTCCCACTTATGCACCCGAACACTACAAATGTGGTATTTACTATTTCCTTGTGGTAAACACCATGTTTCCCAGCGGTAACGAATACAGCAATGCTACCCCAGTTCTCCAGTAGAAATTACGACTTCCTAGTCAGTTTTTGTAGTTACGAACGCTATTTACCAATTCGTTAGTCGTATTTTCCATAAAACCGAGGAGTAACGAATACAGCAGCCTTCGGCGATGGAAATTACATATTTTACAGACGTTCACGTGGTTTTTAAAACTGAGAGGAGAATCGACAAGAATTCAAAGATTTCTTACCGTTCTAGACACAGGAAGTTCGGTTTTCCCGATGTTGATCGATCTAATGCCACATTTCTTAAATCTGTAAGGACCCACAAGAAGAAACTCAGTTTTTTCATAATTGAGTTTAAGCAATTAATGTATCACTATTACTACCAGAGATCAAGAGGAAACTTTGCATTGGGAACATATTGTACTGCTTTTCACTGATTGTTTTTTTAAGGTTATTGGTCACATCTGCTGTTCTTAATTTCATTTACCACCTAAAAATTTATTCTTAAGTTAGTGGTTGTGAATCCTTTGAGCATTCACTACATTTTACACCTTGTTTCATTGTCGCACCTTTCATGTTAAAGGGTCAATACCGATAACATTTTTGAGAATAACACTGCTTAATTTCGTGTTAAAATCCATTAAGATCCCCTACCTTAGGGCCGAGCATCTAACTCAATATATGTGATACGTTTTCAAACAACTTAACCCCACCGGCCTTCATCTTGAAATGGTGTCCGGTGTCCAAAACTGTATTATGCAGTGATTTGATAAAACCAGACTTTTATTTTCTAAAAATAATGTGTCGGTGAAATAAACCTTTTGTTATCAAGTACAGCACATGGACCATTCCCCGTGTAGACCTCTAATCGATTATCGGGTCACGAAACGAAAGAATTGACCCGACACCTTAAAAGGGTTACGTGTCCGGATAAGCTGTTTTAACGGTCACGTCCAAACGACTCAATATTTTAAGCTAAAATTTTGAGTCAGGGTATAAACATCCTTCTTCTATATTTTGGCGTTTAAATTTCAAACGTACTCGGACTTTTTTTTTGAGGCTCTGTTCTATTCCGGATCACTGTCCCTTTAAGGGTTATTCGGTGCAAACCAGCATTACTCTTTTCTTTTAAAGTACTTGTCACGGTTTTTAAAATTCTACAAAATCAAGCACCTTTGTACTTATGTGATCTTATCTCCTATCGTCAGTCAACCAGAACCACCAGATCTTCATCAGGAATACAGCTTTTTGAGCCCAGATACAAGCAGGAGTTTTATGGCAAGCGAGCGTTTTCAATCGCCGCCCCTCGTCTTTGGAACGCCACACCTCTAAACATCCGCAATGCACCATCACTTGAATCTTTTAAATCCCTACTAAAAACTCATCTTTTTAGCACAGCATACTATCAGTTTTAATTATTATTTCTCAGTTTTTAAAGCAATTTTAAGTTGTTGTTTTAGATTCTTTTCTAAATTATTTTCTTTTAATTGTGGTTCTACTTTTAATGCAAATGTTCTTTTTATAAATGTGCATTTTTTCCCCTTTTTTATATCTGAGTTTATTTAAAGCAATTTTAAGTTAATGTTTAGATTCTTTTCTGAATTATTTCGTTTAATTGTAGTTCTACTTTTAATGCAAATGTTCTTTCTATAAATGTGCATATTTTTCCCCCTTTTTACGATTCTCTGTGATATTTGTTTAATTTTATGTTGTACCGCCTATTGAGATCTTTGTTGATGTAATTGGCGTTAAATAATAAATATTATTATTATTATTATTAAGTACACTGACCACCACGAGTGTCATTCTTTAGTTGATGATACTGATATCTGATTTCATTCCGTAAAATTTAGGCTTGGTTTCTCACTCGCACCTTTCGTGTTAATTAACATTTTGATTGCCGATGGGGGTCAAGGGATAGTTTAGTTATTTTTGAGATTATTTAATACTTTTAGCTTTAACTTCATTAATTTTGTGTCTCATATTTTTTGCTCCTAGCAGTATCAAAAATGTTCATTACCTGGAACAGATCACGAGATAGTGGAAAAATAGTTTAGTGTAAATTCGGAAAATTGCTAGTTAGTGACCTTCTTAAGTGGCATGTCCACCAAAAATCCCATTCTTAAGTTATATTTTCTAAATTAGGACACATTCCTTTATCAAATGACATTGTAGTGGAACTTGCACCTTCCATGTTTAATAAACCAATTTCGGGGGGTACTATGGGTGTCTCCTCCTACCACACCCACAACATTACTGGTGCAAGAATTGGGTTTCTGGGGCCTCCAAACACAGCCATACACCACCAGCATCACACACCTTCCGCACCTTCCATGTTGAACAAAACCTACCAAGCCCCCGGACTAATATGAATACCAGTTATATGATCTAGGGTTACATAGGTTAAGTGAACACCGAGCTACTCGCAGTGACCTGTTTCTAATACTTGAAATATGCTAATATGCAATGTTTTAAAATGCGAGCTATTGCCTCTAATCGGACATTCACATTAGATTTTGCCGACGAACTTGCTCGCCATCGAGGGTTCCGACACATTGACACTATTGTTAGATAACAAATATTTATAACACCGGACGGAACACTCAATTGTATATAATATTAAATTTTATCAGTATCTTCCTTACAGACACCAGGGAATAATTCATACTACTAGAGAGACTGGCACTGACGTAATAATATTTTATTCGTATCCTCTTTATAAATTTCAGGAAAACAGATAAGTAAGGTTCTGAACTGATGAATATCAAAGTCTTACAATGCATGGAGAGACTCCCTCCCCCATTTTAATATTTATACGTAATTCCTTTATAATCCTGAATAAAGCGAATCCCCCTGTCAGACTGACCATTAATTAATTGATACTGAATTATTTTAATGAATTGAGCCCGCCTGCATAAGTTTTTATTATATTTGTTATGTATAACTTTATAGGTAACAGGAACTAACGCCAGAATTGATTAACGCTTAATTGTTAGATTTAGGGCAAACCCAAATTTTGATAATTATACCCAAACCAGAAAAAGCGCCCCCCCCCCGCCAATAGATTCAGTATGCTTGGTTTGTAGTTGATATTCATAAAAATAATTAACTATATTTCTCAAAGGCAATATTGAACAGTGAAGGAGTGTGGGGTTTTTTACAAGAAAAAAAATGATTGATTTTTTTGGGACATATTGGTCAGTTAATCCATTGAAATTAATCGGTTACACGAATTAGATGTACGCCTCGGGAGGAAAGCCGATCCCACACGCGTGATATTTTGGTATAAATGACAAACGAAAAGCACAGTTTGATCATTACCTTTTTCGCATTTAGCAAGGTTCTCACTCATCAGGTAAGAGAAATAATATTATGTATAAAATAAATTTAAGGCTAATGTTTTGTTCCTTTTTTGTATACTTTATTTAAAAATATCTTTTGATAGATTCAGTCTAACGTTATACCCCACGAATTTGTACAATACCAGCGTATGTTGCATTAACTTAAATGGTTTAATCCGAGAATAATAAATAAATCAGATTATGGAATGATATCGTCGATACGCTTGTCTGTTTAAAATGTAAATGTATTTCTTTCAGTATACTCAAAATGGTATCCAGCGTCGTTGCCTTTCTCGCCCTTGTTTCCGTAGCGGCTGCGCTTCCTTATGGTGGTATAGGAATTGGTGGTGGATATGGTTTAGGAGGTTATGGTCTCGGAGGAATTGGCCATGGTATCGGAGGCATTGGCGGATATGGACTTGGAGGATATGGGCTTGGCGGTTATGGACTCGGTGGCCTCCTTGGGGGTGGTGGATATGGACTAGGAGGATATGGACTCGGTGGATATGGCCTCGGAGGATATGGACTCGGTGGATATGGCCTCGGTGGGCTTGGTGGACATGGACTTTTAGGAGGAATCGGGGGATATGGCCTCGGGGGAGGTTTTGGTTTCGGTGGTAAATACGGTAAATTGTATGGTAAGTTTCAAAACATCTCTGTATATTTGATTGAGAAAATTATTGACCCCAAGAGCTTTCTTGTTTTAATTTTCATATCATATATTTGCTAATCTGCCCACGAAAAAACGCCGTGAGCATTTGGTCAGGTTTCGTCAAATTATTTACAGCGTTGCACTGCGGATCATGGTTCGATCGAACGTTTTGTACACATATTCTTTGTCGAACACTTATTAGAATATTTCTTGCGTGCAATTAAAATATCCCTATTCTACGGCATTCCTGACATGAAATAAACAGCCCAATCCCATGTTTTCAATATCAAGGAACACTGAGGATGCATCTGAGATTGGGTAAAATAACTGACCGTTTCGATTTCAACATCATTTACAAGACTTAATATATTTTTCAGGCAAATAAGAAGTTACAGACACCAATCTAAGGACTTGATTTGATGATGGATCGGCAATATTTAGCGACATGAGATATACACGTGTATTATTCATCATACTATATATTATGTATTAATATGTATTTATATATTATATATATATATATGTATGTACTATATTAGATTAAATAGTTATGCATGATTTCACATTGTTTGTTAATAATATTTAGGGAATCAGAGATGACATTTTTAGATGGCCCTTTTTATTTATTTGTTTGAGATGAAAAACAGTATAATCAAAACTTTTGGACTGTCCATCTGAACAATGTACGATATTATAAACTTAAATTTGGGAACGTTTTGTGAAACCGGAACAGATGAACCAAAAAAAGGATAGGTAATGGAGGCGAGGGCTGGTGGCAGCCGAAAGAATAATCATGGTAAAGGAGGCATATTAGCCGGTATACATATGTCTACATCTAACATGGGATGTATAGAGACTTGGTAATGGGACATTTATCTCAAGAGGATTTCAGACACTGATAGTTCAATTTAACTAAAGGCCAGTTGTAGCTGGTTCCACTGGTCCTTGGCAGTCGTAGGTAACTTGGAGATTTCGTATGACAAATTGTGCATTCCATCTACTACAAGTCAGAACCAAGTCGGGTCGAATCTCATTGCGTGGCCTTATAAATTGGCATCTGAGAAACAAGCGGTTGTCTTGCAACATACGCCCACATTTTGGAATATATGGACTTGAAGCAGGGAAATCAACAGGGTCGTTGTCTCTGTATCCCAATGCCTCACATAAAAATATGTTAAAAACAAGGTTTGAAAGAAATGAAATAAATACTATTACTTCTCCCAGTCTCACGTCCAGGTAACTCACGAACGAGAGGCTGCAGTATGCTAGATATACATTTGGTCCGTTCTCATGAATCCAACTCATGGTGTAAATGTCATATATCTGGCCGAATTTTAAAACCCCCAAAAATGCGACCTCTATATAGAATCCCCGCCAGCAGGGCCCGTGAAGTGGGGTTGGGGGGGACACTAATTTTAATACCCATTTACACTAAATAGGAAACATTTTTTAACTACAGATACTTCAAACGTCTTTATTTATTTTTCTTATACTTAAAAAAAAATGGTTTAGAATTTATTTTGTCTGAGGAAAAAAGTTAATATTTTGTCTGAGGAAAAAAGGTAATATTTTGTCGGAGGAAAAAAGGTAATATTTTGTCGGAGGAAAAAAGTTAATATTTTGTCGGGGGAAAAAAGTTAATATTTTGCCGAATTAAGACGCATAGATGTCATCTTTATCAGTGATATTAGACTAGCGGCCAAGCGAATATTAACTGCGGGATCAGTTTAGCGAAGAATATGCATACCATTAGTATCGTTTATAGGCGGAGGGGGGTGGGTGGCCTATAGATTTTAAAAGTGTTTCGGTTTCGCCATATAATGCACAGTTAACATAGAAAGATAAAATAACTGTTATATCTTGATCAGCTTTATAATATTATTAACATTGCGCTGGTCACGTTTATAAGCAGATATAACTCGAGTCGAAATTCCCCGAGTCCGAACAAGAATGTTAAAGAGAAGCATATTTTGTTGACATCGCATCGTTTGTTGATCGCTGTGTCCACCTCCAGACCGTTCTGCATGTTGTCTCGCTTGGAAATTTAAAAAAAGAAAATGACACACGCTTTCCGATTTATCGTTGGTACTATTAGTATATTGCCCAAGCAACGCAATTGACTGCTTATGCATCCAGTTAGTCAAATTGAGGGCATGTCGTCCTAAGTTTCAATAGCCTTCTATAGGGAAATTGACAAAGTCGATCGAGTATTATGTCATTCACGAATAAAATCAATACAAGGCTGCAGATATGCATAAACGTCAATTGGGTAGTTTTTGGTATATTTTTCCTTTGTAAAAATATTCAAAGTGACTTTTAAATTTCCGCAGGGCCAAAAATATTCTAATATTAACGGTTTTTTTTTTATATTAAAACAACTTTTTTCGTTAGTATTCTCCTTTAAAACCTAAAAGAAATGTATTATCTTACTGTATTTAACATTGATTAAAACCGGTCAGAAATGTAATATCTTACAGTATTTACCATGAATTAGAACAGGTCTGAAATGTATTATCTTATAAATTACAGTATTCAACATGGATTAAAACCGGTCAGAAATGTATTATCTTACACTATTTACCATGGATTAAAACTGGAAATGTATTATCTTACTGTATTTACCAACTCGTAAGCATTGTAATTGCGATGGAAAAAAACTTATACGAAGTGTATTACTATTTATTTCATATATATAATCTTATGTAACCACATCAGCTAATTTAATAAATATTTACACGTTGAGAGGGAAATCATATAGTCTTCACTGAATTAAGTGTACATAAAACAATTGCGGCATATAGACAATTAAACTTTTACAACTGTTCTTATTTTAGGCTTATATAGGCCTACGCAATAGTTTGGCTGTAAAGAGCTTAGTCATTGAACAGCTGTTGATCCCTCAACTCTATTGTTAGACTTCTATCAAAATAATATATGAGGCAATCTAATAGATGAATAAGTCTACTAAATTTACACAGGCAGGGAATGTTGCCTTTATTTTACTACTATAAGCCTCATAGATGACATAGTGAATTACACGCCAGTAGGTATTATCACCTGGGGATTAATGCAATCCCCATTCTGTGTGGAAACAGCCTCGCATACCTTTTGTTATAATCTACTCAGCCACGTGATGCCCGAGAATAAATTCCAAACACTCCATACGAGTTAGTATTTAGGCTGAGAGAGAGAGAGAGAGAGAGAGAAGAGAGAGAGAGAGAGAGAGAGAGAGAGAAAGAGAGAGAGGGTTTAACGTCCATTCGAAACCAACTAGTATTTAGGATTAGAGAGAGAGAGAGAGTTTAATGTACATTTGACACAAACTAGGTCCTTTCGGGACAAACATACGGTTTAATTTTATTTCCATCAATCTCTTGTGCGAGGAAACCGGATTAACCGGAGAAAACCCACAAGGTTGGACAGGCGATCCCGCCAGTTGACTCAATGACAGACCTTGTGATACAGCTCACACGTGGTAAATACCCCCCCCCCCCCTCGCCCAGTTTTTTTAGACGACGTCTTATATATTAGATACAATGTAAATTAACAATGGATTATTATAGTTATTCAATAATTATTTTGTGGATTAGGGTCTTCAGTTATGAAGAGGGATGGGGAAGAATATTTACGGCATGGGGCCTTACTCTATATATTGGTCAAGTCTGGAAACAAACCTGACCGAATCACTGACAGGGGATTATTGATGGTAATGAAGTGAGAACCAAACATGCGAATTTAGTATGGGGGTGAGAACATGCCCCCCCCCCCCCGTAGAAACTTCAGTATAATGCAATCTCAGTAAATGTCATGGAAAAGTTTGATACACAATTTGGTTATCTTGATATCGTATAAGGATACAGCAAACAGTTGTTAGACATATATGGACATATGGACACAGCAGATCGCACAAAACCTCGGTCCGTTCCGTATTGAAAGGAAATCTTGAGCCTAACTCAGTCACTTAATTTCTAGACATCACTTAAATAAGTCACTTCTAGTAAGGGTAAATGGTATTCAAATTGTTTGGTCTTTAAGTGGTTTTCAAGGGTCAGTTTAACGTATTTTACTCGATCAATGTCATCCACAGTCTTCGACATTGCAAACACGACTTGTTGATTAATATAAATCCATATGGCTGTGTTATCTCACCGTGCCAGAATGCTTTCGGGTGCCATTTGTAACGAAGGGACTCAATGATGAGGCTAAACATGCCCCACAGGAAAATTCTAGCGGTATAGACTTGAATAATTAGACGCAAAAGACTGCCATTCAATTTGGGCCCTTAGCGTATTTTACCGAAAATAACTGATCAGAAATTACAGTAGAAACAGAAATGATTGAATGTAAATCAGTTCATATACATTCATATTACGTTATTATATGCGCTGGGACCGATTTATGTTTATTTCTAGGTGCCAAATATCTGTTAAGTGAGAAAATTTGACCCCGCCTAATTAGCCTAGCCATAAAAAGCACCATGGGAAAATTGCAGCAATTTAACCCCAAAAGCCCAAAGTGTCATATTTGACCCACTAGCAGAGACTAAAAATGAGGTTGAGCTGCTCTGACAAACATGGCTGCCCCCATGAAGAGGTGCTTCCTGTGAAACACTCTAAAATAAATCAGCAACTAATCAATGTGTTGGTAAATAGAACCAGATCTATGATGCTAACCTATTTATTTACATCCTATAGAATGTGTACAGCTACTTTTGGTTTGATGTAACAAAGTATGTCAGCGTTAGGGTATTGCAAAAATCGATGGGTCAAAAATGACCCTCTGGGATTTGGGGTCACTAATGTGAGAAAAAAATTGAAATTTGTATTCATCGCAGATGGGCTCAAAGGGATAGTCAAGTAAAATCATGGACCGTGGTATACCTTAAGGCTTCTATAGCATACTGTGGAATACCTGGTTGATGGACTTTATATCATGTATGCAGGCCTTTGAAGGATTCTCAAGAACCCAGTGGGCCAAATCTGACCCCAATCCCAAATAAGGTCTTAAAGGGTTAATTTGAACAACAACTTTTATTTTGGTGTTAATTGAGTCTATGGCTATCACTTTTTGAGAAGATCATATTTTTCTTGTTGAAAAAGGGTGTCTTGGGTTCTCCATGGTTAAGTGACCTATGGGATGTACCGTAAGTAAAGAGACATTCGTCATTGAAACATTAATTGATATGTCGGCTTTATTTAATTTCTATCTGAGTGAATGCTCTGTCCTCTGGCTATGTCATTGATGCTATAATTATGATATAAAGCGCAGGCGTAAAGACCACTCAGTCAAATCCCTATTGAAAAGGTGACTTTATTGCTTTCAAAATACGTCTCCACTGCGTTTGAACATGATTCTATTTATCCCAAAACATTGTTTAAAATAGTATGACGATATGTGTTTGAAATAAATTTATTTAACGTCCGCTTCAACCGAAGCATGACTAGACGATAAATCCGCTATTAAACGTTATAATATTATGAACGCTTTTACCAATCAACTCGTCATACTGTCATCACGTGACATACCGACACGCATTAACCCATCGTCTGCTTGTGAAATAAACTCATTCGACATTCGGTCTCGTATTAACAAGCAAAATGGCTGCTATTGAAGAGATGTTAAGTAAAACAGTAAAGAACCAGAAAGGAGAAGATATTGATGTTTCATCTTTTACTGGTAAAGACAAGGTGGTTGGTAAGTATACGTTGGACTCTTTGCATATGTTAGCCTAGTCGTATGGAAACTGACAAACTATATTATAGCCAGGAATGTATGCAACCACAAACAAAAATAGACATAGCATATATTTAAGTAGGCTACACACTGTTGTAAGACAAGATAAGGGAAGTTTAGTATGGATGTAATGCGTACGTGTATGTACCTACCATATGAAAATTGACTTTGTCATTGACGATTCGTTATAAAGAAAAACCTGCTGAATGATGTGCATGACACTGCAATTACAAGCGATATGATTGGTAGGTTATATTGCAGACAATATCGATATGCTATAAAGTATATACATGTATATACCTGTAAGCCACGTCAGTTATTTATCTATTGATTATATGTAACCATCAAACTTTAATGAACATAAATCGATCAACCGCACTGGTTTGAGACTCTTTTAATAGCATTATTGCCTACGTACACTAAAATCACCGTATTAAATTATACAAACATAAACCTCGTTCGTTTGTCCAACCGAAGGTGATATCGTAGGCATTGCCGTATAAGATTTTAACCTGTACTAATATAGCGGCCCCTAATACAGCTTTCAAGTAAAATTAAGGACCATTATTCACGCGTATCTTAATCTCTTAGATGTTATCGCGGTAATCTGTCTTTATAATCATTTTAAAGTCGCTTAGGAGATAAAATTAAAGTACTGAATTGAGATGACTAATGGATCAAGATCTATAGGCCCTACCATTTAATCTTGCTTCGACAGATTAAAGATACATTAGTTAAGAGCTCAATCTGCCTATAGCAGGTCTTTCTTTAGGCCTGAGATGAAAGTATTAATTAGACATTAATTAACTGATCCAGGCCCTAATCAACTCTGGATAGCATCGGATTTCTCCGATATTAAACAGATTAAAACGTTTCAGCGATACTCTGATTTAATCAATATGGCGGTTTCCAGGCGTTTCGAAACTTAGCTTCGATCAACCAGGACCTTGGTTGAAATTATTACTTAGGTCTGCCAAACTTTCAAATGCCAACATCTTCGCTTGCAGTATAATTAATTTGAATGAAATTTTCAAATTATTCATTCACATCATATAATTTTGAACAATTATAGCAAGAATCTCTATATCTTGAATAATGTAACTTTAAGGCCCGTTTTACAGGTATGCGCTTTCTAGACGTTTTCGAATATAATTAACCTGCAAAAACGCGTACGTCGAAAACGGGATTAAGAGTAAGACGGCATGTTTCCTAATTTTGTTTTCATTTTTGACTGACTGTATAATATATATCTACTACAGTCGAACATAAATAGGTCATATCTTTAAACTGGTTTTAAAAATAGAAGTACAACTTACTATGAAGACAGATTACCATTAAAATCCTCTTAAATTGACCGTTATATTGTTGACCGAAATTAAAGAAATCTTCATAAACCATGGATGTTAGAGGATTAAGTTTTCTCGGAGATTGTTTTAAGTTCGTATAAATAGTACGGTAATTATTATATGAATGGTTATATGAACAATACGCGTCCATGATCTCATTATCATGGTAAATAATTAGTATGCGTTATATATCCTACAATCGTCCAATGTAGATGTTATCTGTTTCGGTTATTAAAGTTAATATAAAGCGGAAACGAAATGTATAATTATACACGGATACCGACAACTCCTCTTGATTTATGATATTTAAGCGAACTGAAACGTGTTTAAAATGAAAATTAAAGATGTATAATGTAAGATTTAGATAAAGAGCTGATCGCTCTTGGTATAGTTCAAAACAAGACAACAAAACGGAAATATGCTGACAAATTCATTCAAAATAATTTATTCTTTACGAAGTTACGACTGTTTGAAGATATAGCATAGATCGTTTATAATGGTAGCAACCACACTTGACAAACCAGACTAAGTCTCGACTATCCATTGTATCTTTAGATATTTTAATATCTAGCGGGTGTTTTTTGAACAGACTTGTCATGTAAATAAATATCTAAATAATAAATAATTTATATAAGATTTGAATTCAGAAAAAGACATTTCGCTCTTGCATAATACATCATTAAATTAACACTATACAGTATTCATTAGGGTTTCACACATCTATAGTGTGAAAAAACTTATTATTATCTATTTTGTTGTTTTTTCGTATTTTTATTATTTAATATTTTGATAAATAAAATGAACCGAGTTTTAACCTTGGCACCGACTTGGCTAACGGACAAACATAATATAAAGCTAAATAGCATAGACAATGAACATTTAATTTGTATGGAGCTAGAAGTCACTGTGACTCAGTGCGTAAGACGTTGGCTCGCTAACCTTTAGATTATGTGTTCGATCACTGCGTTGTCCAAGAATGTTCATCGGGTTTTCCGTCGTGGTTCCTCCATGTCAGTGGTGTGGAATAGAGGGCCTGACAAGGGACAAAGTATAGCCGTTCGATGGGACGAAAAACCGAGGTCCTGTGTTTACGTTGACATGCACATAAGAGATAGTTTGAGTTCGATATTAATACACTTTGTATGAAGCTAATTAACTGTTATTTATCGTGGTTGTAGCAACCAAAGGAATGTTATTGTTATTGTACATAAATAAAACCTAGTGTTGATGTTTCGTATCGACCTGCTTACCCAACCGATTAACAATCAAGGTCAATACGACCATTGAGTACATAATGAAATCCCCAAGTAATCATTTATACCTTGTATAGTCAACGATCCAATAATCCCCATCCTTCAACTTTTACATACACGAATAGTATATTATTCGGATGATAAAAATGAACTATTTAAAAGTGTAGCGTAATAATGGGAAGAAAAATGCCCACCCTCCTGTTGGTTTTAATTGGCGAGGGGAGAATAACAGAGACATCGTGTCAATTTGAATGGTCTAATGTAAAGAATATGTGACCATTGGGTGAAATGATAACGAATTTGGTGGTGTTCGTTTGATATTCAATAGAAATATGAAATTCTAGAACATATAACACCCTTTCGCCTTCGGGAGTTCACATGCATTCAAACAGTAAAACTTAATGTTCAATCTTCCCAATCCATCTTTCCCCATGTCAAGGACCGGGGCTTTGGCAAGGACAAAAAATGTGTCTAGTCAATCGGATTATATGTTTAGCCCGGGGTCCCGTGTATACGTTGAAATTTGGTTGCTGTCCTGGCAAGATTGGTGATATCACAGACAAATGTTTCTTGGGAAAATTGTCAGAAAGGCCAGTCCTGCTTGAGAGGCTTTAAGTACAGTAATGCGGGGGCGAGATAAGGAATCTGTCGATTCCATTTCTTTGGTTCAAAATGAAATCGAGCCTTTTAAGACATAAGGCTTGTCATTGAGTCAACTAGCGTGGTTTCGAATCCCCGGTTGTGCGAATCCGGGTCGTTCGGTTTCCTACCACTACTAAAGACCACTACGTGCAAGCGAATTATTGAAATAAAACTGAACCATAAGTTAGTCCCGAAATGACCTAGTTTGTATCGAATGGAAGTGTAACCCCATCTCTCTCTCCCTCTCTCTCTCTTCCTCCCTCTCTCCATGGAACTTCATCTTTCACTTCACCTTTGTTTTCTTTTAAGGTTTATATTTTTCTGCACATTGGTGTCCTCCATGTCGACAGTTTACCCCTGTACTCGCTGAATTCTACAAGAAGCTGAAAGCAGCTGGTAAAGAGTTAGAAATTGTGTTCATTAGTTCAGACCGAGACCAGAAACAATTCCAAGATTATTTTAATACGATGCCCTGGTTAGCTTTAGATTTCTCATTACGCGAAGAAAAGGTAAGGATTTTAATGACTAAAAATCTAATAAGCCCGTATCATTTTGTATTATCTGCAATCTGTACGGCGAGTACAGGGCTCCGGTGGATCACGGTGGTTAAGTGGGTAAGATTCTGGCTCCATGTATTGGCCGAGATTTTCCGGCATGGTAGCAGGGCGGAGGGCCTGTGGTAGTCTCTTGTCGGAGATGCAGGACGGAGGGCCTGACAAGGACAGCTGTCTAGTCGTTCGGATGGGACGAAAAACCGAGGTCCCTTGTACACATTGGCGTGCACGTAAAAGATCACCTGACAGTTGGAATTCGTATAAGAGTAGCCTGTAGCGTCGCTGCCCGGGCACAATTCCCCCATAACACACCGTATGGCGTATGCCCGTCTTCATTAGCCCAGTTTAGGAGCAGAAGAGTAGAATGTTAAACCCCATTCCATTTTATTTCCGTGGGCTCCATCCCTAAACAGTCCCAGCAGGTATTTTTTTTGGAGCGATTACAGTGTATTAGTAGTCCGGTCTGCATTTCGATATGTTTCAAGACATGCCTTTGAGTAGTCGAATAAGCCGAACGAATTTTATTACACGACAATACTAACATCTGGCATTCTCAGACTTCAGAATTTACTCATCTTTTTATCACTGTTTATAAGAAATATCTTTGATCCAGAAACACAAAACTTGGAACATTGTTTCTTATTCATGTATTTGATACATTAAATAAAAGATTTATAAAGTAGGAAAACAATTTTGAGTAAATTCTTAGCTTAAGTCTGAGCATGTTTTGTGAACTGGGGCCTGTTTCACGAAATTTGAACTAAGATAAAATCCAATTTTTAGTTATTTGATTGGATAATATTAGATTGATGTTGGTGCTTAGCCAATCAAAATTGAAGTATATACTAAAATTTGGATTTTATCTTTAGTTAAAATTTCGAGAAACAGGCCCCTGGGCTTATATAAATTCTAACAATTTTGATTTGACTAGCCACGTAATTATTATATTATCTAATATTCTCGATCCATTTCTGAAAGACGAAATGAGAATGTGCAATGGAAAAATCAACAACTTATTGGAACAAAATGATTTTCATAAAGAGTGTCAAACTTTCAAATTATTACTGGGGACTTATCTGTTCCGACGCTGCGTTTAGTATTGTAAATGTTTCTAGAACTGTAGAGAACTGAATTCTTTTCATTTGATTCAAACATACAGTCAGTGTGAAATGTCCACATGGATGGCTGAATGATTAGCGTGCGCGCTCTGTATCATAAAGCCTGGCATTGAGTCAACTGGCGTGGTTTCGAATCCACGGTTGTAGGTGGCAAGGAGTGGGGTCGCCTGTCCAACCTCGTGGGTTTTCTCCGGGTCCCCCTGTTTCCTCCAACTTCTAAAGACCCCTACGCGCAAGCGAATTATTGAAATAAAATTAGACCATATGTTAGTCCCGAAATGGCCTAGTTTGTGTCGAGTGGACGTTAAACCCCATTCCCCCCTCCCTCCACATTATTATATGATATTATAAAGTAACAAATATGAACTATTTACTTTTACAGGAAACTTTAGGTCAAAAGTTTGGTGTGCGTGGAATTCCTACGTTTGTATTATTGACCGGTGAAGGGGAGATAATCAATAAAGAAGGAAGGAAAATTGTTAGCGAAGATCCAGAAGGAGCAAAGTTTCCATGGAAGTAGTAGATTTAAGAGAATACTGTGATTACAAATTTTGTACACAATATATTTATATTTATAAAGTAGTGATATTTGTTATGCAACATATAATACACGTCTTTTTTCAAGTTTCGTATCTTTTCACGCATTGCTCATTTCCATTGTTTGACTTTGTCGCATTAATTTAAGCATAATGTATTTACTAGGCCGTTAATAAATTTCTACATTGAGTTTTGGTTATACATAATTCATATTTTAATTGAGTTTTAATTTATATCTAAAGCTTTAATTAATTCCAAACCACCATTCCAAGCAGTTACAAGGACTGGCATAACTTGCTTCTTTAACCTAGAGGTGGGGTGGCCCAATGAGTTAACACGCGCACTTCAAATCATAAGGTCTGTCATAAGTGTCGTCGTTTTGATTCTCAGCTTTTACGTTCCAACGAATTGGAGGCGCCTGTCCATCCTAAAGACACCGACACACCTAAGCGAATTATTGAAACCAAATTGTACCAAATGTAGCATGGACATGGAAAGCGGGGCATGTAGATCGGTCGCCACATATTTCTTACTACATATTTCTGTAGCCTTATGATCGTCTAGAATTTGTCTCTAGCTGTCTTTGCTTCTTCTTCGCGTTGTGTGTTTGCTTCTTACTGGTTTCTTAAGACGTTTTTCTTCTCAGTTATGACAAAACGCAACAGTTAGTTTTTACATTTTATATATCATATAGCATTGGGGCCACTAGAAGACGACCCCCTAAAACTTTGTTAACGCTATAACTCGATGATGTATCCCATTCTCATCCGGGCAAGGAATCTGCTATTACTTGCCATGCTTACCTTGCCTGACAGGCTGTTTTGTTAGAGATTTTCATTTCTATATATGCACCAATGTTAAGCATGCCGACAATGGAATAATAAAGCTATGTATATAATGGATTTATTGATATACAAAACTATACAACGATAGGTTGAGTAACAATATATATTTACAATAATTAATATATTCAATCATGGACAAATCAAATCAATTAGGAATATACTGGGAATGTTACATCACGGCAACATCAATGGAATAATTACATCTGTCATTTCAATATATTAATATAATATAATAATATTGTTTTTTTGTTTTTTTTACATAAGGCACACATTTCGACACAGAACAAGAAAAATAAACGGTTAATTGTAATGTGTAAACTAAAGTTCTCAAATGCATGTTCCTATATAAAACTGTTATTACAAAATTCGACATATAAAACTGAGTAATAATAATGTTTACAAATTTTGGTAAATAGCACTTTAAATGGATAAAATTTATCTTTTATACAAATGTTCAGCTTAGGAAAGTAGAGACATCGGTGTTTTTGATTTTGATAATGCACAATATTAAGAAAGGTAGGCCTATATTCTACATAACAATTCAGTCAATTTTGATTTTTGGAGACATATAGACTCCAGCTCGGAGCATTGGGGGCAAATTTCTATAATTTTATAAAAATTCTACCAGTTATATTAGTTTTTAGGCGAATGACATTTGTTCGTTACTTAATGTATCCGCAGACAATTTAAAATCTGATGGACCAAAATGCTTTAATCGACATCGTTTCAAAACTGCATCATGTACACAAAGTAAATGTCAATAAACCTTGTGTCAGTAAGTTACAAAATATATACATACAAAACGAAATCAGACCCATTTTATCCGTGATTGATTAAAAACCGCTATTAATGTGAAAATGAAGGCATAATAATATAATCCAGACAACAAAAACAAAACGGATTAAAAAAGATTATCGAAGTATCACGTGGATGTCGGCGTTCATGGTTACAATAAGGATGAAGTGATGAATGCCACCATTAATAGGGTAAGACAACCAACGGGACTGACACTGTCAACACCTAAAAAAGAAATTAAAAGTTGTAGCATACTGTTGAAACACTGTTTGGACCAATAAATTAATTCATGCAGTGATAGTAACATGTAACAGACACTGCTACATAATCAAGGGATGCAAAACATATGAAATTTCAATTTGATTTTAATTTAAATTATATAGGCTACCAGTATTGGATACAAGAACAAAAAAACAAGTAAATGTATGTTGACATGCACATTGACTGTTTTGCCAAGTGTATTCGGCTCCGGTCTCATGTTTTTTTAAGCCAAGTCTGTGACAGTTTCAGTTACAGTTACGCTCCTGTGTTACTCGCGATTTTGGCTTTAATAAAGCATTCGCAAACGACAGCGCACTCGCGAAAACTAGGGATCTTATTAGGAGCATTCTAAGCCCACCACAACTCGGTATTATGCTCTATGAACTACCAGGTAACAGATTTACGTTAGCGCCACGAGGGAACAGGGCTTGGACAAATCATGATGCCTTTGAAGCATGTACATTCTTATTATGTATCATTACTGGCATTGTCAAGTCATATGACTAATAGACTATATTGTCTTATTAATAGCCGACGTTTTGGTTCCATTGAACTTCTTGGATCCCAATGCGTATAACATGATATTTGCTCTGGTAAATATGATAAAAATTCCATATC
Source organism: Patella pellucida (assembly GCA_917208275.1). Lineage (NCBI taxonomy): Eukaryota > Metazoa > Mollusca > Gastropoda > Patellidae > Patella > Patella pellucida. Next base: position 68,298,783 of record OU795036.1, read on the forward strand.
TGATACATGCAGCCATTTGCGATATTATTTTCGTTAGCAAAATACCAGGTTAACCTACCTGATGCTGGACCATCTCCTTTGAATGCGATAGATGCTTTAGCTCGTAGTGATGATTGTTGAGCTGGTGTAAGAATATCATACTGTGCCTGGGTAACAGAGTTAGCTTGATTACTGCTGAATTGGTTAAACTGATCAACCTTCAAAGCCTGCAGAAATAGTAAAATTAAATGAAAAGAAGTAGGGTTTAACGCCCTACTTTTATGCACCTCACCCGGGATAATGGAAGACGGGCATACGCCATACAGTGAGCTATGGGTGAAATTTTGCCCGGGCAGCGGCGCTACGGCCTACACTTATATCGAATTACAACTGCCAAGGGATCTTTTACGTGTACGCTAATGTGCACACGGGACATCGGTTTTTCGTCTCATCCGAACGACTAGACACTGACAAGGGGAAACCACGCGGAAAACCTAGATGAACTTTCTGATTTCTCGTCCAATGCAGAGATGGAACACACGACCTCCAAGCTATCGAGCCAGCCCCCTACCCACTTAGCCACGTGATCCCCAGGAATAGTAAAACAATGATGTATTGAATAAAGACAAACATAATAAAAAGTAAATAACACATTAGAAATTACACAGATGTGTTATTAAAACTGTAAGGTAAGGATGAGTGGTTTGCATTTGTCGAAAATTATCAAACTGATCATGGCTTGATCCACTCTTATATGAATGAATATATGTTTAGATTGATTATTTAACATTCAATTACCAAAATCCCAACGCCAGATAATATCTTGGCGTGGGTTCTGTTCAGTCGGATTTAAAGAAGGTCCATCTATTTGGTTCATGGCAAACAAAGATGCTGACCGCCTTGTTACATATGAAGTAACATAATCGTCGACATTTACAATTATTCATATCGCAATCAATAATCCATTTTTGGACTGATATTCTTATTAGCTTCAACTTTTACAATATCGTTAGCGATACTATAACGCTGAAATAACACAAAGTCAGTGAACATACTTACCCCAAGTGTTTGCGATGGTACACGAGGAATGATTTCAGGTTTTATCATATCAATCTGACTTGATGACATCATAGAGACTTGTGAGGATTCTAAACCACCTGTAGAATTAGTAAACAGCAGTTAGAATATACAGTAAAATACAATTCTTGACTCAATTTGATAGTGTTATCAAGTATTCAATTAAGAGTAAGCAACATACTTTTCGCCAGTTACAGATATACATGGACTAGCTAACTAAAGTTTATAATTGTATATCTAGGTATCTCAGCAAATTGCCTTTCATTATCAAGTTTGTAACTATTATAGTGAAAACTGTCAGCTCTTTATTAAATCTCCCATAATGTATCTTTAATTTATATTCCCATTTAAGGATTATTCTACACTTTCTAATCTAAGAACAAAATATAATATTTGATTTGATAATGCAGAACTTACCAACTATTCTACCAAGGTCTGAAACAACTGGTGGAGACCATGTCTTAACATCGGAACCATACGCAGCAACAGCTCTTTTACCATATTCTTTTAGTTGCTCGTGGCTGCAAGATTTGGCATTACCAATAGTGCGCACGGCTTGTCTGAAATAATAGAAAACCATATATTATACCCCTAGGTCATTTTATAAATAAGTCTAGGGATAACACAGCGACATGTTGCAAGACCATATGACAAGGTATGGCCGCTATGGCGTAACGTAAGTTAAATAATGTGTGCCCATATTAGATTGCCAACAAATTTCTTCTGTATGTTGGTAAATTGTTGTAGTATACCATGTAATATGTGTAGAAATAAACCTATTATTGTATTATTTGTAGTGCTTATTGTTTAATTTGTCTATGTTGTATGTAAGTAGTATTTATCATTAATACTGTTAATATCTGAATATCCAATATAATTATTCGTATACTTACTTAAAGGCATCAACATTTAATTTTTGGATATGTGATATTTCTGCTCCACAAACAAATTCAGAAAGAGATGATAATTCAGCCCCACTTATCATTGCAGCATTTCCACCCTTTGTTTCACCTAGCCATTTGGCAAAACCAGCTTTCAACTATAAAAAATAAATAAACTGTAATGAAATGTGGTTTTAACGTTCTACTGTTCTTCTCAGACTGGGCTAATAAAGATATTTATATGCCATACAATGTGCTGTGAGATAAATGTTGCCCGGACAGTGGCGCAACGTTTTGTTTTCGTCCCATCCGAACGACTAGACGACTGTCCTTGTCAGACCATCCTTCCTACACTACTGACAAGGGAAGCCACACCTGAAAATCCCGATGAACCTTTTCGGTCAACATTGGGATCGATCCCGCGACCTCCAGGCTAGCGAATCTGTGTCTTACTCACTTAACCACCGTGACTTTCTATAAATAAGAAAGCGACTCTACGCACTACCCTGGAGATCTTTAAAGTTTTGTTTGAAAGGCATATAGTTATAGGAAACCTTGCAAATAGTGTCCATGACTATTTATCATATCACAACCTGCATAGGTATTTGCATTTCAATATCCCCTACTTTTTTAAGAGTATGTATACTGCCTCATACACTAAAAGTGTTACTTTTTATAAAAGTGAGCGATGGTCAGAACTCTGATTTCAGAATCTGTAGCCAAAGTCCCCGTTGTTAGTATGCAGCAATGTGGCAGACAAAGAGGGCGTGGTACAAACTGTTAAGAGGGATATTCTATCATTTATACGTACCTGACTAATGGACATTAAGCCATGTTTTCCTATACTGTGCATAGCATCAACATTGGTAAGAGTAAGTTGTGAGATTTCTGCACTTGATAAACCAGCTATAATACTACCAATACGTTTAATAGTGTCAACCACCCATGAAGCGTGACCATATAATGTCTGTGGAAACAAGCAAATGGCATTAATTCTTCATTCATATATTGAATTGTTATGCATAACATTTTCAAAATAACATGTAACAACATCTCTCCGTTTAGGTCATAATAATGTATTCTTTCTGGTGGGACAAGCTTCATCCCATTAAGTTGTGGTTTCTGCTCATAAGGCGGGAATCGTTTTCATTATCAATAGTAGCCAAACTCTAGAAGGATTGACGTTACTGCGACAGGCTTTTGGTACCCTTTAATCAAATAAGACACCAATGAACTAACCGTTTTCGCCTTTTTGATAAGGACATTTAAGTGCGCTGGTGACCAATCACTGAGTTGACCAAGTGTTTCTAAGCAGTTGGTGAATTCAACCTCGGTCATGGCAGAGAATTCATCTACTGCCAGTTTGGTTGCTTGTTTACCCATAATTTTAATCTCATCACACTTAAGACCCATGACTGAAAAAAAACCATAATAATCATTGTATACTGTTTCACACAAACTAAACACCGCGACTCAATACGTCAATATATGATATGACATGAAATGGGGTTTAACGTCCTACTGTTCTGCTCCTAACCTGGGCTAATGAAGATGGGCATACGCCATACAGTGTGCTACGAGGCCAATTTCCCGGGCAGCGGAGATACGGTCTACTCTTATATAGAATTTCAACTGCCAAAGGATATTTTACGTGCTCGCCAAAGTGTACACTCGACCTCCGTGTTAGGTCCTCCATCCTGCATCACTGACACGGGGAAACCACGTCGAAAATCTGGATGAACTAACTCAATCAATGCAGAGATCAAACACCCGACCTCCAGGCTAGCAAGCCAGCGTCTTACCAACTTAGCCACCGTGATCCCCATTATATGATATGAGCTAAAAACGAAATAAAATGAAATAGGCGTCAGTGTCGTACTGTTCAGTGTCCACCGGACTAACGTAGACGCCAAACGGACATACGCCATGTAGTACATGGATATCTGTATTTATCTCATCCAAATTAAAGTGTCCCCTACCCCACTTTACCGAGTTGGGTTATCACACACTAAATACCTCATATTATTCTTATTTCAAGACTTAAAACTTACCGGCTCTTCTGCTTCTGCCATTTTGAACCGTAACTGTTAAACTTTCTCTAATAATCTCAACAACTTTCTCTTGTCTTTCTGAAGTATCATCTGTTTCTTCCCGTCCAAAACCATTCTTTACTCTTTCTTCTCTCTCGTCATCTACGCTATCCATTTTCTTGATAATAGTGGATGCGGCAGCTGACAGTTGGGCCTGGAATACAAAGGGTATCACCCTGAATTTTACTTAAAATATGTTGACAGATATCTGTATATTTTAGAATATGAAATGTTAAAAATGGAAGTTATTCCCATAGATAAAGCAATTATAACAAGTTACATGGAAAAAATGTACTTATTCAATAAAAAAGGACATATAATTATTGAAGTATAAAAGGCTGATTATTATTCAACCACAGCTATTTATATAAAGGACAGTTATTTATTATTTAATGAAAAAGGACAGATAATCACTTAATGCTAAAAGGACAGATGATTATTCAATTATCTAATGATAAAGGACAGATAATTATTTAAAGATAAAGGATAAGATGAATAATGATAATAAATGAAACCTGATAATTATTAAATTAAAAATGACATAAATAAATGTACATTAATTGTCATGTAAGGACGAGACCGTGACTCACTTTGCAAATAGCCTTTAGTTTATCTTCTGGTAGATATTGTAAGTTGGAACCAAGTTGTGCTAATCTATCACTCTTACAGTAGTACTCCCTATAAATACACATAATTATACAACAAATATGAATGAACGAATGGATGAAATTGTGTTTAACTTCCAAGTTTTCTGCACCAACCGGACTGATGGGGACGGGCATACGACATGCAGTGAGCTATGGGGGATTTTTTGTCCTGGTAGCAGTTGAATTAACACGGGACCTTGGATTTACATAACCACCTGAACGACTATACGCCTATGTCTTGCAGCACTGACAAAGGGAAACCACAAATTATATGAAATGCTTTAGAAATTAACGAAATACAACATTGTCTCTATAAATTATATCAAGCTATTCTCTAGAAAAATAAATTCGACAGACCCGTACTATTAACGAACGAAAATATAAGATGTTATAAAAATAGACTTAAATTCAAGATTAACAGAACACAGTTTTATGGCAAACAATAATTAGTTTTATTCTAAACGCAAGACGTTTCGACAAATATCCTCTCATCGTTATCAAGAGTAACTTTCCCAAGTAAATGTCACATTAAATAATGTTACTGATGTTAGAGATATATTGGATGATTAACAAAGTCATTATTACAACAAGATGGGGAAGATAAATACGAGTTGATTGGTGTCAGACCACTCACATATCAAGCATTTTATAAAAGATACAATACTATTTATTATACGAAGAGGTCAACTTTATACTCACTTATCAAAATCTTCTACTTTCTCAACAAGTGCTTCTCCTTGTTCTTTAGATAATGGGAGTTTACTGAAAGCATCCAAGTTGCCCAGAAAAGCGTCTCTAGACAAACCACGAATATCACCTCCAGACAAACCCAATAAGGCACCAACCATACTTCGTACATCTTCCTTTGTTAAGTCGTCCTAATTAAGGTAATAATTATAATTATAACTATCGACTGTCTTGTCAATATACCGTTGTGAATTTGGTCCTGTTCACGTATATTACACACATTACCGGTAGGATGGTGTATGTATACAGGGGTAAAGGGAGGTAATCAGTCTTTACCTGTATCCTAGAGACCGTGATAATAATTGTGTAGCGCTTCCAGCCTAAACTTGGTTTATGGATATAGAGCATTATAAATATACTCATTATTAGTATTACATCGCATTCAATTTGGTAAACAGATGGAGCCAATATGTCTGAACGATTGTGACTACCCCCAGGATATACTCCATTTTATCAAATTATTAATCAATCATTTGTTTACCGGCCAAGTTCGGGATAATGACTTAATTATCAAGTAAATGCATTAAAGTTACTTAATGAGCAATTAAAAATTTATAGGAATTCCAAATTTCAAAACGTATGTCCACTTTCCTGTTACCGAAATATACTTACATCTTCTCCTTGTTTTTTAGCAGCCTTTAGCAATTGTTTGGATTTTTTGGCCAAATACACCATTTTCATAAGACTCAGTTTGGAACTAGAAACTTTACTTAACAGGTTAACAAATGCTTTACCACCAGTTGGTGTAAATCGAATTTTATCACTATCATCATCGTCCCTGTTGATTAGAAAATTTACAATTTAATCAGTATTTTTAAGTACTGAATAAGAGAAGCAATGACGTGCTTGGAGTTAGGATCTTTGGATTAAAACATTTTTATTGTGGATATCAAATAACAGCATTGTGAATTGTCAGTTTTGGATAACAACCATCGATAAACCTGCCTTTATAAGCCACTAGTTGGCATTTGTATTTTGGAACCGGAAATGGTTCCCAAGCGCTACTCAGATTCTTGTTTTTGTTCTTTGGTGGGGGGGGGCATCGCTTGACAAACTTTTGATGTGGCGTCACAATTTCTAAATGGCTGCGATGACGTCATGATCAGATCCTGGTTAATTTACTACGAACTTACTTGCTTTAACAATACACAATTTTTCACGGTTTTATCCGCACTAAAATATACTTAAATTGATAATTAAACATTTAAAACCTTACATGTATGGTATAAAGCGTCCGGCTCTTAAAGCATCAGTATCATCCATATCAATCGATCCATCACCTAATACCTTCTCTATCATATCAGCCATACTTTCACTCTACAATAATTAGGCATCCATATTTTAACAAACGTTTTTTTGTCTAATTAAGTTCTAAGATATTAACAAGATGTTCAAATAAGTGCAATAACGGTTGTTCAATGAGTGTCCGCTACTGTTGAGAGGTGCTGGGTCATACCTCGGTCGAGAAAGTATGTCGGACTTTTCAGACTGGTTTCCATTGTCAGTGATGCAGCAAAAGCAAAGTCTCTAATCGTTCAGATGAGACGACCATTAACAACGCGTTAAAGATACTTTGACCGTAACAGATGGAAATCGAAAAAAAGGATAGGCCATGGCACCACTGTCAGCGTAAAATGTGCTTCGTAGCCAATTGTATGGCGTATGCTCGTCCTTTAAGGTCCGGCAATTGCAGGAACGTAAGATGTTAATTTATTTAAATATAAGAGACACCACATGAGATAGGGTTTAAGCTATAGAATATTAACTGAAATCTTTAAACAGTGAGTGAACTATTTTATTGTTGTCTCTCAGCAATTGCTTGGACTATATTTCCCTGTACTCCTATTCCATAACACAATTAGGTATACCTGTCCATCAGTAAGGTCATCATCAAGTTCACCAAGAATAGAAGCAGTAGCCAATACGTCATCTCTATCATCTTGAATATTTTCGATATCATCTTCTGACAGACCAACAGCTAGACGACCTAAAGTCGCAATCTGAGTGGCACCATATTTCATGTCAGCGGTGTTTTGTGCCATCATTTTACGTACAAGTTGATTAGCCTAAGAACAGATTTAGGATTGCAAATTAAATATGTATTTCAGTATTAAATAACTTAGTTTATCTAAAAGGAAAATTGAAGGAGGTGTACACCTGGACTGAATAATTGTATTCCACTAAAGTCTATATAGACATCGATAATATACAGATAGCAATGCTAATCTCCCCACATTCAGTGAGTGTATAAAAATAAGCTGATAGATGGTGGATTATGGTGTGGTATTATTACCAGTAGGGTAGCTAAGGGGAGGGGGGCCTTTTGATCTAAGGTTGTTTTTCTTTAGGGAAATTACGTGTCGGTTACAATTTCCAGACAGCATTTACTATAAGTAGGGCACTTATTATTACCTCCCTTGCATGGACCTTTCATCTCGAACTTTCATCAATTGTACCTTTGGATTTGATTTAATTTACTGATATGTGTATACACATCTCCTTTATTTAGGACTGGGTTTGGAGACAAGGGGTCGCGTGGTTTTAACACCTGCACTTTACACGTCAAAAGTCATCATTAAGGCAGGTGACATGGTTTCAATTCCAAGATCGTACATGAAAAGGATTGTGTTCTCAACATATAACATTTAACTGTTGATGTTGCCATATCTAACCAGTAAGTATTTTTTTCTATTAACTTACCAGAACCGGGTTCCACTTGACAGCTAATGCCGTAAGCTCGATCATAACATCGTTCACATCTAAATCATCTAAATCATCTAAACTCATTATTTCTTGAAATTTCTCACTCTTGAACAAAGCCGTTGGGATCCGTCCATTTGAACCTTTTTTAATCTGTAATTATCAGCATTTAACGATATGAAATCAATGAGGTTTAACGTCTTATTATCCTGCTTCATATGGGCTAATAATACGCCATGGAGGATACATTTACCCTGGAAACGGTGTTAAAGCCTCCATATTTTCAATCAATATTAGGGTTGTTCTGTCTTGGCTGCTTTTCATGGGAAGTTTTAGGATATTTTTTTCATTTGTATAGACATGTTGCATAATAATAGGAGAGAGAATAGGCTTAATTCTTTTTTAAAACTAGGTCCATACCAACACTTTACCTTTTCGATAAGAATATTTTCGGCTGCATCATCAAAGTCAATGTCGTCAAGAATATCTAAAGCTTGAACTAGAGCCGAATCAGGAATGTCATCTAACTCATCAGTGTTTAGACCATTCATTAGTTTGTCCAGATTTCTAATGGTAGCAGCAGTGAAGGTATTTGGCTGCAAAAAGAAAACACCGTATTATTATATTTTAGTGGTGACGTAAGTAATTTAAAGATTAAATTTTCAATTTATTATAAACTCGGGGATCACGGTGGCTAAGTGGGTGTTACGCTGGTTCGCTAGCCTGGAGGTTGGGTGTTCGATCCCTGCATTGGCCGAGAAAGTCCATCTCGATTTTCCGGCGTAATTTCCCCTTGTCAGTGATGCAGAAGGAGGGTCTGACAAGGACAGCTGCCTAGTCGTTCGGATGGGACGAACAACCGAGGTCCCGTGTACACATTGGCGTGCACGTAAAAGAACCCTTGACAGTTGGAATTCAGTTGCTGCCCGGACAAAATTTCCCTCATAGCACACTGTATGGTGTATGCCCGTCTTCAATTAGCCCAGGTTAGGTGCTTAAGCGTAGGACGTTAAACCCCATTTCATTCATTTCATTCATATTATAAACTCGTTTTATGCGAAAAAATAAAAAATATAATTTGTTCATATATTATTCACATACCAGGCCCAAATCAAGTTTTCGAAATATTCCTCGTGCCTGAAAAATAAAATACAATTAATAAACGGTTTTGTGATTGGCTGATCTGATTACATATGGCGGATCACGTTTGGCTTCGTTTTAATAGACTTAATTTCGTTTTATTTGCCTATAAGCCATTATTAAACGATTTCCATGTTTTCAAAACGTTGTTAGTATACTAAATATTGCCCGGTTATCTTTGAAGAGTCTTACCTCTGATGGTTCAAAATCAATATTTTTAATCCTACTTAGAGCTCCTTTCAAAGCTTGAGGTGGAAGATCTACAAAGAAGTCTTCGCCACAACCCTTTAGGATATTGCCCAATCTTCGAATTTGATCCCCAGTGATTGTAGAAGGATCATCAAACATGTCGGATTCCCTGATTTTTTTGCACACCGAACTGGCCTCATCATCATCTAAATCATCATCGTTAATGCCATCTAGAGCATCTTCTAAAGCTTCTGCATCAAGGCCAGCCATGTATCCGCGGTCACTTTTGATGTATTTAAATATTCTTAAATAAAATGAACAGTAAATAACTATGTTTTATAATTAACTATAAAAAAAAGTATCAGTAAAAACCTGTCCAATAAAATTTGCACTAAATCGAACTAAACTAGTAAGTATAAAATGCTCTTATTTATAAGTAATGTTTATAGCAAATTCAATTCCCACCTTCTAAGAGTCGTTGCATTCACCATATTTGGTTGGTTATTCTTTTTCTTTAATTTTCTTCCAATGGCTAATCCTAATGGTTCATCGTCATCTAGGTCGTCGAAGTCGAGGTCGGCGTCATCAAGCTAAAACAAACACTGACTATTTAGAACTTATAGTATGTTATTGTTCATTTGGTACCTCTTAAATTATAAGAGGTCGAGATCGCATTTTAAGAAATGTGTCAATACGTAGTAATTAAAGTTACATTATTCAAGATATAGATAAGAACTAGCCATTCTTGCTATACTAGTTCGAAAGTAGATGATGTAAAATGAATAATTTGAAAATTGCATCCAAATTACTCTATTTCAAGCGAAGATATTGGCATTTGAAGATTTAGCCGATCTGTGCAATAATTTCAACCACGGTCCTGGTTGATCAAAGCTAAGACTCGAAGCGTCTGGAAGCGCCATATTCGATTTATCACTGAAACGTTTTAATCTGTTTAATATCGGAGCAATCTGATGCCATCCAAAGTTGATTAAGGCCTGGATCAGTTAATTAATTTCTAATTAATACTTTAGAAAACATTTCATGCCCAAATAAAGACCTGCACTAGGCAGATATAGCTCTTGAATAATGCATGTTTAATTAGTCTTTTAATTTATAGGACCATTATATTCATTCGACACCAAGTATTGACCATTTCTTTTTTGATTATAATCTATATTAAATATAACAGTCTAACTTAAAGATACATTATTTAACAGTAAAGAGTTGGTCTTTTTTGCTATAACAATTAAAAAAAGATGATAAAGAAGAAAATATTGATTATATTTGGAACGTGTTTAACCAGTTCTATCACATATTGTGATAATGGCTGACACCAATATTGTCCTTTAAGACGCTACATATCGCCCCATTTCGCACAGATAAACCTCAATCTTGAAGACTCTAAATCTCCCAACCAAAAACCCATTGCGTTTGCTTGGTACGTGTGTATTATAAAGACTGGGTTTTACGCCAAGTGCAGTATTCTTCTTAAAGGCTATGTGTCCTATGTTTCTATATTGACATCTATTATGTTTCAAGGGAACGCATAGTTTGACCATCTGGTCCAACTCACTGTATCTGGGCATGGTTTTTCAGCAAGGAGACTATTGAAAAAGTGTCAAACTTCTTTATAAGATAATAAAGAAACATGGGGCAAAATAGCTGATGTAAAATGAAAAAAATAGGGCTTTACTTTAAAGCCCCCGCTGTACCCACCAATCACTACTATAGACCAAATGTATAGAAAAGAACCACCCTACTTCTACTAAGATCCACCCTAAGGTCTGCCAAAATTCAACACGTGTTTGTTCCGGGGGGGGGGGGGATAACACTATCTGGAACTGCTGAACCTCTAATTCCTTAACAAATATACCCTGTAGTTGACGGTGAAACTTACTTCATCATCATCTATTTCATCAAGATCATCTACATCTAAAAATCGAATACCTCCTGCTAGTTGATTAATATCAGCAGCAGTTAACTGACTTGGTGCTTTTCGTTTTCTTATTCGGTCTCGTAAGGCACCAGCTAAATTCGGCCTTCCTCTACCTGTCTTCGCTAGATTAACTAGTTTATCTAAACTGAAATTTATAAATGCACACATAAAATATCCACCCCACTCACTCTCAAATCTAAGTATAAATACTGTAAGAACATTGTGTAACTTAAATGTGAAGCGGACGTTAGGTAAAGCTATTTTACATATTTGATTATATTGCAAGGATTAATATACATTATTGATGTTGTTAATTCTGGTAAAATAATTAATATTTATATATATAGACGTTCTATTTAAAGGAGCCAATTCTCTAATCTTTGGCAAGTAGAAATGGACACAAATGGGTCGAAACACATTAGTAATGTAATCTGAATGTATCGAGGGCTCAGAACCAGAAGTGAATATCTCCCAATTTTTCCGATTTTACTTAAAACGCACATCATAAACGTTTCAGTCAGAAGTCAATATCTGGCACATAGTCACTTCTAGCACTAAAATGCTGATGCCAGAACTTGTTATGTGACATATATTCACTTCTGGCTGGACTGTTATGTGTTATTAGAAGTGACACCACTATTTGGAGATATTCACTTCTGGTTCTGGGCCCTCGGTATATAAACTGATGTACATTCAATCATTTCTGTTTTTAATGTAATTTCAAATCCGCTGTGTCCAAATTGAATGGCAGTCTTTGACATCTGGTTATTCCAGTCTATTCCGGTAGTATTCTCTTGTAGTATATGTTTAGCCTCGTTCATCGAGTCGCGTCATTACAAATGGCGCTCGATAGAATCCTGGCTTTCGATTTGTGGGTCAATTTTAACATTTCCAATTTGTCTTTAATATAAGTTATCAAAAGTCCATCTGTTCACGGTAAGATAATAGCATCACTGTTGATTTAATTAACCACCAAGTCGTCTGTGCAATGTCGAAGACTGTGGGTGATATTGAGTTATAGACTTGCCTCCTTTGATTAATGTATAAAATAAAACTTATTATAAGAAGAACACAGATGAAAAATGTGCAAAGGGAGAAAGAGACAAAAAGAACAACTACAAACACACATGTTACAAACATAGGTTACCGGACAACGAAAGTAGTCCCACCAGTAGCTACAGCTGAAGATGCTTTAGGAGAGGTATGACTCTTACAGCTCAGATTAAATAGAACCTTAATTTAAAGTAAAATGTAATTGGAAGGGTGACAGAACCCTTCAGGCAATCTAAAATAATACTAAAGTGCGTGCGTTTTAAAATCAGAAGAAAGTGCTAAATAAACCAAAACCAAACACCAAGACGTTTTTTTTTTGGCGAAACTGTATTCTTATAAAGATATAACACTTCTTGGTGTCGTATACGAGGTAGGCTAAGCTTACTATTTCTAAATAACAAAATATAATTTCCAAATAAACATTTCCTAGTGATTAACAAAAATAATGTGCTCAACAAAACAATACCAGCCACCACAGAACAAAATTAACGATTTATACCCGTCAATCTATAAGCATGAAACATAATATGCCTAAAATATAGCTAAAATGTATTGGATTGTATAAGATCTATACAGAGTCAAAATATCGCGCTATGTCCGATAATATGCTTATTTAAGATCTAGTAAAGTTTATAAATGAAAGGACACACGAATATGGCATTCCGAGACCAACGCCTACAAATTTATACTTACACCGACGAACACTGGGGTCTGACTAAATCCGACCCTGGTAAACAAATGCTTAAATAATAAAGGCACGAGGGCAATGTTAGAAGAAATATAAATTAAAGGAACATATGTATAAGAAATTATTATAAGCCGAGATGATATGTTTGAGTTGGGTCAATTTAACCATTTCATGTTATGAGATACTTTCTATGTTTCAATCTATACAGTAGTGGCCAAAAGAATAGGACCACATTTGAAAACCGTTGGATATCTTACGTGTAAATTCATTTGAACATATATGACGTTATTAATTGTACATAAGAATTGATAAAAACAATAGAACATATTTAATAAAAATGTTCCAGACTTGAATCATGCACTCCATAATTTTAATGTCCTTAAAAAAAATGTGTTTTAAGTTTGTATACATGTACATATTGATTTCAATAAAACAGCTATAAGTCAGGTTATGTTAATATTAGGACTATTGACTAAATAATTTAATTGGTTTTAATACTAGTTATATTATAATGTATACTAAGGTGCAGGATAAACATTAAGCTAGGTAAAAGTATAATGTATCCTCATTTAAAATATATTGTAAATTCCTTTAACGCATAATGCAAAACTCATTATTTACGTATATGCAAAACCCATTAACGTACTATGCAAAATTCATTATAATGCAAAATTTATGTATAATGCAAAACTCGTATAAAATATTATGTAAAACTCATTTAAAATTAATCAAGTGAATGAATGGATGTAATAGGGTTTAGCCTCCCACTTTTGTGCACCAACCGGGCTAATGAAGGTCAACGTGACAGTGGATCTCAGTTTTTGTCCTACCCGAACAACTAGAACCACGCTAGATAACCACCGGACTTCCTGTTCGTGTGCCTGTTCCTAACTCCGTGCTAATAGTAATTTAATAGTGAGAAACAATAATGCCATACATTTGATACCATTTGGTTCTTAAATGCTAAAGAACAGCTAAAGTATTTGAAAGCGACAGCTGTAGACACATGGTTGCATGATCGTTCCGTAGCTGGAGTTCTACGTTTATTTATGTCAATATACTGTCATATGCAATGTAATGAGTAAACATTTTTCTACATTACAACATGCATTAATCAAACACTTCAATTAGTAATTTATAAATTTAATCATAGTAAGGAAGAAACTCACTTGTTGTTAAAAACAGAATCTGGAAGATCCTCAATTATATCATCGTCTATCAGATCAGGGGCTCCTACCAAAGCTTCTCCTAAGTCATAATTAGTCCAATCTTCAACATCTTTCTCAAGAAGTTTATCGAGGACAGCATCTTGCTGTGCATCATCAAGATCCAACTAAATGTACAATACAATACACAAGATTAATAAAGCACTTACAACTCTTTTAAAACTGTGGATTTCATATAAAAACGTGACTACTGAGATTTCTTTCTCTTTGTCTTCCATCGAAAACTATCTTTAAATTTTATCTGCTGTAAAGGGGTGTTTAATGACCGGGACTCTCCGTAATAACCTCCCGGCGTGGACACAGAAGACCCATAATTATCTACCAAGCCCGATTTGTCTCGGTAGCTGATTTTGCTCGATTTTTTGCGCACAAGACTTAGATGAAACCGTACCCAGTTTCCGTATGGTAGCCGATAATCATTTCCAGCTTTCTAGATAGCGTTTCGTTATTGTTAGCATACCCCTTAGATTTGGTGAGTCAAATTTGGCTGCATGACGTTTTCCTTGTTGATAAAGAAAGTGTATGTAGTGGTTGGGATGGAAAGAACAAATCTTGATAAAGTCGTGAACACCCCCCACCCCCGTGCTCATACAAATTCCAATAAGAGTATGCATATAAATGTCACTTCCCCAGGGGAAATCCTCGTTCTGTGCATTATATATAGAAATAAACAAGTAGGGTGCCTAGAGTTGAAAGAGACATTATTATGCCAGTCTTCCTAGATTAAGCTAATCAATAGACTTTTTGTCAAAAAAAACATGTAAGTTCAACGTACATCATCATCACCACCATCATCACGTAAATATAGAACACAGTTAAAACCTGCAGCTAGAAGTTTCTTGAAGTTCTTGATGCTGGCTGGATTTTTAGATATTTGTCTGCACATTTTTTTAACGGTGTCTGTATCTAACATATCTCTAATACACGACAGAATAGGATCCTAGAGAAGAATAAAGATACAATATACGATAAATATGCATACTGTGACCATATAAAGTGATAGTTAAATAAGTTAAAACTTGTGCAAACCGATAGCAATCTGATTAAAACTCAAATCATAATGTCCTTTGGGTCTTTTTATAGTTCAAAAGTTCGTTTTACGTGCCTTCACTACACTAGGATCTGGAAGAATTGTTATATAACTCGCGTTCTGTTGGTGTGAGGGATTAGCCAATGAAATCGTCTGTTATGGTGAGTTTTTGGCATGTGTTGGAACTGTGGGTAGACATTTGCAGTAAATACAAGGCAATAGTTGTAGTTTTAAATATCAACTCAGATTAGTTAATCAATTGCCTGATGCTATATGAATTAAAAAAAACGCTTGAGTGACTCCTGGCCGACACCCACTACACTTCATGCAATGGAGGCCATCGAAAGTATACAAAAGATCTATATTTTAATCAGATTGAATCGATATAAACTTAAAGGACTTGATGGAAATTTGTCGAATATTATCGATCTTCATTTCTCATATCAGGTGTTTTTGTGTGTGGGAGGGTTGGATAATCTTACATTTAGACCAGTCCGCAATGACAGCCAGTCATTTTTAATAAACCAACCGGATCGGATATGTTTGTGATCGAATTCCTGTAATAGATTACAAACATGGACGTTTTTGTATTAAAAATAGCACAATCTAAGATTGTTAACATTCCAGGTCAGTCTTGGCCACGGTGATAGCATTCCACCATAACATAAGCCGTATTGACGTACCCGCTACCGGATTATGAAGTATTTGATTGATTCAATGTCATAGTGATGGATGACCATGTACATAATCGATGATAAAGTCACATTAGTTTAATACCAAGGTACGAAACGGTGTGTAACAAATCTTGGACAGCTCGTTAAAGTGATTCGTTTTAAAGTTACATCTAAGTTAAATAGTTCACATATAGTTCAATTAATGTACAATTGAATATGGAGACCGTTATTATTGTGTAATAAAGCACATCCGAGTAAAGGTTGCTTTATACAATCCTTATGAAATGAAAGGGGCTTTAGCGTCCTATTATATCAAATTCCAACTGCAAAAGGATATTTTACGTGCACGCCAATGTAAACACGGGACCTTAGCGTTTCGTCCCAGGCCCTTCGTCCTACACCACTGACAAGAGGAAACCATGTCGGAAAATACAACCCTAACAACTTTAACAATGAAATTACACTCAAGAAACTGAATGAAAATAAACTTCTCGGACTATTAATTTCCTAATTCATGTGTTGTTTGAACTCTACAAGGACTGTTTCTTTACAAATGACACGTTTACGTGTTATGAATTTTCATAAAATAACAAACGTACCGTGAACTTTTCTAAATCATCACCGGAATCCATATCAGGTGTCTCGGTGGTTGAATCATCGTCGTCGTCTTCATCTTCACCAGAAGATAAACCAAAATACTCTCTCAAATCCTCAAAAAACTCCTTTCTTTTTTCGGCGGTTGACAAACAAGGGCTGTTAGCTACCTGTTGTGGTAACATAGCCTGTAGCCCTATACAAAAGATTAACAAAATTCATTGATTATCAAAAAGATGACTAAATATGTACTGGCCTCAAGTCACCATATTATATCCTGTTTCATTTGACCGGCTTTAGCCTTCTCCACAATTTTGATTGGATTGATCGCTTTCTGTTACTTGTGGCATCATTTCGTTCCATTGTAATATGGGGCTTAATATATAAAAGGAACAGAGGAATTAATAATGGTCTGAATGAATGAAATGGGGTTTAACGTCCTACTATTACGCACCTAACCTGGGCTAATGGAAGACGAACATACACCATACAGTGTGCTATGAGGGAAATTTTGCCCGGGCAGCGGCGCTACGGCCTACTCTTAAATCGAATTCTAACTGCCAAGGCATCTTTTACGTGCACTCCAATGTGTACACGGGACCATGGTTTTTCGTCCCATCCGAACGACTAGGCAGCTGTCCTTGTCAGGCCCTCCTGTCTCGGCCAATGCAGAGATCGAACACCCGACCTCGAGGCTAGCGAACCAGCGCCTTATCCACTTAGCCACCGTGATCCCCCTAAAAATGGTCTGTATCCATATATTCCGTGCATTTTGCATATCCAGAATCGTAGACCAGATATTGATGGACGGTTTGAAATGAGATGAAATGAGATGGTTCCTCTCAATTTCCAATGAAACAGCACAAACTAAGATCTTTACTCACCTGTTTCTAATTTCACTTTGTAGTCATTTAATAACTGGTTCAAAAACTGTCTAAATGCTTGCAAATATGATCCTTGACCCGGACCACGTGGCATTGGTCTCATATTTTGTACAGGACCCTGGGCAGACACCAAATATACAACTGTCAAAGAGAATAACAGAAAATACATTTTAAAGTTATATATCGTGGTATCAGTGATACATGTATATTGAAGAGTATAACTGGTTCTGACAACAAATGTTCAAAACTTAAGTGCGATGACATGGATAGAGAGAGAGAGGGAGAGAGAGACAAAGAAAGAGAGAAAGAGAGAAATGGTGTTTAACGTCCATTCGACACAAAGTATGTCATTTCGGGACTAACATATGTTGGGTTTTTTTTTCATTTTTTTATTTCAATAATTCGCTTGCGCGTAGCGGTCTTTCAGGACCTGAAGAAACCCACGAGGTTGGACAGACAGCCTTACTCCTTGCATGGAACAAATATTAAATACATATATGTTCATGAACAGTATTTAATACTATATATAGAGAGAGAATACAATGTATTGATTTGAATTTGAAATTTTTTTTAGTAGTTGGATCAATTTTTACAGTCTAGAGGTTTCTGTCGATTTTCAAAAACAGGGTTCACCACGTCTTTGGATGATACTCGTAAAAACCCACCGGGTTCAATGATTTAAAGTTGGGTTCCAAGCAAAGTATTTATCCGTTGGTTATTTCCAATAAAAGTATGTCAAATTTGGTATACATGGAAAGTATAGACAACCAATCTTACTAGAAAAATACTGGATTACGCGAAAAACGCCCATGGGGGCAAGCACTTGGCAATATTGTCAGGGAAACACTAACTAGCAACCCAACAGGTTTTGCTGGCTTATTGTCTGCCAGCTTAGGTCGGGGAGCAGTAAGTTATTTCTTGCTCAAATGGTTAGGCGGTTTGGGGGACATTGAGTGTTGTGAACGTACAAAAGACTCTGCAATTAAAAGGTCTAAAAAGAAGTATACAGAAATAACTGAGAATCTACTAAGGCCTCAGTAAGTATGGTAAATGTACAGTAAGTATAAAGGATACATTCTGAAAAATGGACCCTCCCACAATGAAGTTAAGTAGGCAGACATTGCGGCTAACAACAGCTAACTTATAGCTATGGGTATCCACGACGAAAGAAAAGTTTTGAAAGGGAAATGAAGCAAATTTTTGATAGATTGGTTACTTTGAATATGTTTTTAGTCCACATATATCGTCAATTCACAAAGTTTGTACCCGGGAAGGCATCTTTAAGCCAAATATTTTCAAGTACTTATACATGTAATGATAATTATTATGATGAATTGAATATAATAAAGTTCGGTTTTCTTAGCTTGAACATAATAATGACAATTATAATATTGTAACGGTTGGATCTCTAAAAGGAATTATAGTCTACTAATAATTTAATTCCGTTCAGTATTTACAAAAATATGATACATGTACATGTAAATTAACAACAATTGGCATCCTCTAAAGACGATATAAACATCCCGGCGCTACCCGATTAAATTTAATTTAAGTAGATTTCAGTGTGGATTAGGCTTGGAAGCGGCAATCAGTAACTATAATAAAACAATTTAGTGTTGAAAGTGGGAGCCGTACGTTAAAATGTGAGCCGTACGTCAGTGTGATAATATTGCTCATTTAGAATACATAATTATTAAAGTAACGATACGCCATTGTGAAACATGAATTTCTAATAGGAATATCATTGCAACAATGGTTCAATTCCGTTCAGTAAATATAAAGATATTAGGAATTGAAATTTCATCGATCCTTGCATTTCGCTATGTAATAAGCCCAGCGCCATTCGCTTGTCAGCGAAATTTGTGGATTGACCCGTTTCATTCGGATTGAATCAAGTAGAGCGATTATCTAGTGTTGGTATTTTGATTTTGATTTTCTTTTCTTAATTAAATATTAAATAATAAATCAGAGAACCTATTAGCGTGAACTATGCCGTGCGACGCTTGATACTTTAGCGCCTAGATATCTGAACTTTTCAACTCGCGACAATCGCATAAAGTGTAAATATAAATAATTAGGTCTGTGTTTTCGTTTTTAATCAAAATGCCAAAATGTGAATTTGTTTCTAACTATTTACAGAACACGATAATTAAGCCCGCGGATCTCCAAAAATTACAGTAATTTGTCAACTGTCAAGTAATTAAAACTTCCACGCAGGTTAAATATAATGTAGAAAGTATACAAATGTATAAATAATAAATATATATCTTACGGGATTAGGATTACTTATTGTAATTGAAAGTATTTTATTGATACCCTCAATAACTGTCATCCAATTGATCAACATATGTATGTTTCATAAAGTATGCTAAACTTAAATATGCATTAGGGTTTAATCTGCCCAATGCGGGTTTTTATCTTAGCTTCAAATGTTATACAAACTAGTTTTTAGACATGTATTCACATGACATGCCTATATTCAACTCGTAAACCTATTGAATGGAAGAGACTTAACGATACAATGGATAATCGAGTACCGTTGCTAAGATAATAACCAATCTACGGTCATAAAAAATGTGAAAATCCCCCCCCCCCCTCAATTTTGATCTGTTAAAACAATGCAAATCATACAGTGTAACCCACGAAAATCAGCTTTTGGTGAAATATACAATAAGGATCAATTTTACAAGAATTTGGGTTGACGTTACGATAGTTTCAAAGATTGGTAGTAAAAGCGTGTAAATAAACTTTCTAATAAATTTATGTTAAAATGTAATAAGTGAAAGGTATGCGTTTAAGATAAAATAGCAAATTAATCAGAGTATCAAAAGAAAATCCATGCGTTTGTAAACAAGTGCATTCATTCATCATGGCCGTAAACAGGGATCATCATTAGGGCGTATCATGTTCATTTTAGTTACTGTTGACATCTACTTCACGACTATGACAATACCTGTATTAGTGACTCTCTCTCTCTGATTAATGGTTTGCGACATGAAACTATCAGGATGCGTATATTTGTTTACATGACGTACTGTAATTCGTGAGTTATTTATCAAATGGGGGTATCCTTGATGACGACTGATGGATAAGACACGATTATTTTTCACATAGTACATATTCACAAGATGTTATTGTGTAGCAAACGTTTTAATTAGAAATAAATGTTCATGTTATATGACTCAATCTTTTAAATAAAACTGACTTCCTCATAAATTTTTATTTACTCACATTAATCAAACCGAAGTAAATTGTACAGCCACCCACTGCTCCGAGTTATTGAGGTCGCAAACCTTTTGCAGTTTATGCGTTCCGTTAGCCAGTGGGCTTATTGTGAATTATACGATTATGTGATTTTGTCACAAAATGTTTTTGTTTTGTATCAGCCGGCTTTAACTTATACCAGGTTCCAACTGCCGTGCGATATAGTACGTGCAGATACGTTCAGATAAGTTATGATACGTTTCGATACGATCAACACGACTACTACGACTGGCCTCAATATATGATGCGACCTGACGGGATCACCACGATCTATTTCTAATATCATTTCAAAACCCTTTAACAAATAAAATAAAACCAAGTACGAACAATCCAAACCATTAGACAAAATTCGAAGTCCTACAAAAAACAAACAGTGATTATTTTTAAAAACGATTAATCCCCCATCAAGGGCGCAACATTCAATTAGAAGTTTTCTAAATCTATTATTATACATTATAATATTTCGTAATTTGAAAATTAACTTGCATCGTCTATAACAACAAGTTATTGCTGATGGCAAGACAGAATGTATATTTTATCTGTGTGTCATGAAATGTTGTGATAAATATTTGTTTTTATTACTGCTTTTATCCCACAAATTAAAGAGGATTTAATGAACATAATTTTCTTGTTTTTCAACTATATTACGGTTTGTAATATACATTAAAACTTGGAATATAGGGCTCCCTTGTTTGTTCTTTTCTACAAATTTACTATTAATCTGTCATTTTTAATCTTTCCTTTACATATTTAAAAGACATGGAATGTCGTTTTACCTTTCGACACGTGAATACGCCATGCGGTGTGTTATATCGGAAAGTTAAGCCCGACAGGCATATTATTCATTTAAATACCCTAAAATACTGATTACAAAAGTATTAATTGATCCTAAAGATGGTTTTGTGGCTATAAAGGTTCAAAAGTCCATGATGCTATAAATAATAAATGTCAAACTGTGAACATCCAATCCGAAATTAAAACGCATCCATCAATTTTTCTCAGATCGTTATTACATTTTCCGACAATTCACGACTCAGTTAATGCACTCTACAATGAACTCAAATTGATAAATTAACATTTTATTAACAAAAACAAAATAAAAAAATCTCCCAAATCAATCGGATTTAAAAGAGGCTCACAAATTGTCAAATTACATAATCCACATTATCTTTTAAAATACTGAAAGGAACTAGACAATAAAAAGTATATCCCTGTAAGATATCTAACTTCCATAATATTGTTTTTGCGTGGGAATGAACATTGCCTCATATAATGATATATTATTATGTAATTAAGAGGCGGCTTATTTCTGCATCTCAAACGTGTTTTATTTGATAAAAATTGAGGGCTGCAATTATTGGTTGCTTTATTAGTGAACCCTTACAATAGCTTTTATCTCCCACGGATATGTTGCTATGTGGGATATCGTATCAAATTTTTAGAGGAAAGAAACACGATCCGTAATCATTGTAATTTAAGATGACCATGGTTCGTGGATATAGACTTTTTTCTATTTATATAGTTTACTTCAGAGATTATCTGTCGGACTGGCTATATTATAATTGCGTTTTAATCAGTACCTATATAATAGTCGCAGGTTTATGTTGTCAAATTACTCTGAAGTGTACTATTATTCAGAGTCAATAGCGTATTAGCATGGTTTAGGTGGTCTGGCATGGGGCCTAATAAACTAAAGTAGAGAGAGAGAGAGAGAGAGAGAGAGAGAGAGAGAGATAGAGAGGAGGGGACGTCCTCCCGACAGACTAAACCATTTCAGGACTAACACAGGTTCAAATTTATTTTAGTAATTCCTATATGCAATCAATATTATTTAATTCCTTTGAATCACGTGGTCTGAATTCCACCACTATAGATTAAACATTTTCGTGGGCATTATTCAATGCAATGTATGGTCCTCTTTTCTGTTTCTGGAATTGTAGCACCTTGATTATGATTCACATCGTGTTCACAAGTTGCGCAATTTAACAACAATTTGAATGTTTTTAAAATGATAAACGATCTATCTTATGCATACATTAAACCAGTTTTAAAATATTATAAATTATAAACCCTGGGCATTGCTACATTTAATGCATAGTCTCTTATCAAAGGAATAAATGTCCCTCAAACAAATTTAATAGTGACAACCCCCTAAAAAAGGTGGTAACGTGACTCACGTGACTTTCAATTTATTTCGATTAAACTATAACGCGCAAAGTGCACCATGACAATAATGTTTTAACCCGCTCCTATAACGGTTCCGATTTGAGCTCTTTAGTGGTCTCCACCTTTCTTGTTATTTATGTTCAAGAGAACAGTCCTGTAATTATATCGTGGCACAGGGGCCGCGGAGTGGGCCCGATTTCGGGGGGGGGGGCTACTGACCATACCCCCCCCATAACCTTTTTTCGCTTTTTTGAGCTTTTGGCGACATTTTATTTTCACTATTAAAAATTATTGCCGGGGCTAAAGCCATCCTAGCCCCCCCCCCCCCGGCTCGGCTCCGCGGCCCCTGTCGTGGCATATGGTTATCATAATATGATCATCTTAAATATTAACATAGATTTTTAAGATTGTATTTTTGCAGTGAATCAGCATGATAGTTTCCCATCTGTATATCAATTCATTCAGATAATATCCTTTTGCCATGTCACTATAAATGTGTATATTATTTTTTCATACATATTTTTATACATGAATATTGTCTTTGATCTATAGTAAAATATTTACATATTTTAACGATGAGTGGTCAGCGAGTGGACATCGCGTCATCATATTTTAACGATGAGTGGCCAGTGAGTGGACATCGGTTCATCAGGTGGTTGATTAGATAGCCCCCGGGGTCATTACGGACAGTCTTTATACTGACATTTATAAATAACATGTCAATAATGAATTGATATGACAAACTTTTGATGAAAACAGTGTCGCTGTATACATATTGATTTACGATCTAACATATAACATTAAAGGCACAATAACACTCTTGCTGTAACTGAATAATTTGCCCAATCATTATTCTGGTCAACGAATTATACTATTTTACAATATTCCAATTAATTGATGATGCAAATTTCATCTTAACACACCGAATTTAAAAAAATAGAAAAATTCAACTACATGGTTTGAAAAGCTTTACGTAAACCTTTTCAAATGTAACTTAGATTTTAAAATGTTTTCAACCCTCTGGACAAGTATAGGATGTAATGGGTAATTTACACAATAGGTAGGACACTTAACATCTAGTAGTTAGAATTAGGCTTTTTTTCTGGACCTGTCAAGCCAGCAACAGTGTTATTGTCCCTTTAAGGCATTGAAGATACCTATGGCATAATTATATTGACATGGTTATAAATACAGGTTAGACATCACTGAAGAAAACCAAATAATTATATCTGCCATGTTAGGATATAAATCACTCGGTGTCTTTCGTCATGTAATAAAAAATGATCAAGAAGAAGACAATGAGTGCTCAAAGGGCAATTGTACTAGACGAGGGGGGGGGGGACTCATGCATTTAGCCTAACCGCGATGATTAAAGAAGATAAACTTGTTTCACGGAAATCTAACCGGTTTCAAAGTACAAACTTGTAAAACTGCAAATAGACAGGTACAATAAGATTTTAACACAACCTGACAGTGCAGATCTATAATACATATATACCCAGGTATTTAGTATAAACTATCGCATCATTTATATTCATCCATTTTATTCCAGGATTTAATCTGGAACGAACCTGTTTTACAACAGCCCAGAATTGTTTAATCCCGTTGCTAGGCTTGATCTAGATAGCTTTTCAAAACGGGAAATGTTAAGTGTAGGACGACGATTTGGGTATATTGATTTGGCAATTTTCGGGTGTAATTGGATCCAAGTTCAGTCTTCTGAAAAGAGATTCGATTCGGGTTAGGGTTAGTACTCCCCAAAATACTCATTTATACATAGCGGCCAAGGCATGGACTCCGGGAATTCCAGAATCTCCCCAGCCTGTCTACGATAATCATGTCCCTTTTAAAATACGCCTTCAATTTTCCGCCATCGGTAACCCCGGTTAGAGCAATTAACGAGACGTCAAGCCCCATTTATTTACTATCATTCAAATTTAAATTTTTCCTGCTACTAAACAAATACGATATCAAGTCAAACCGGCTACAGTATCAAATTAGTCTTACTTGAATTATCAGCTATGATGTCTATATATACAGGTTTCATGGTATGTATCAGGGAGGATGTCGCCAATTTTCACAACATGCAAAACCTCTAATCAGTCACCATAGTAACTGATTCTAACTAATTATTTCTAATTATTTTCTGTGAAATTAATTACCTAAACGTCCATTGTTATATAGTATATGTTTGCTGTATTTTTTTAAAATGATTGCTCTTATGCCATCTATGTGGGCGTTAGTAACTATATTTTGCTATAAAAAATGTATATTTTAACCTTTGAAATCATGCGGAGTTATGCGTAATGGCGACAGATTCCATAATAAAACATTTCCTGTTTTATTTGAACGAACTCATATCATTAAGTTAATGGCCTTATGTCAACTGAACGTTCCGGCCCATCTTTCTTAACTCCGACGCTATAAAATACACGTAAAACTCCGTTCAGTATGGTAATAAATCATAAGAAACTATAACGCTCTATCTTTAAATTGTCAATTAACATTTCACGATTTTTAAAACAATGCAAGATGCCGCCATTCTACGACAGTCACATTCGTCATATAGAGAATTTTCCCAAATGGCTAGGGACCAACTAAATACTGGTGGGAACTCTAGCTTTGAAACAATATGTATCTTCTGGTGCATACGCATGTTTTATGCCATGTGACCTAACAACCCCCCACACACGACTCTTGATTTCAGAGGATAAAATTCTTTGCCCGGTTATATATTAAGACATCATTTAAGATTAATTGCTTTTTATGTAATATATCACATTAGACATAATAAATGAGATCATCATTTTTCACAAATGTCATAATTAACACCTCATTTCGGTACAGTCTAACTTAATTCTCTTTACTTATTGAACTCTATTCAAGAGTATGGTAACTTATTTAGTTTGCAACAACTAATTTTCTGTAAGGCTCTTCTAAGCTATCAGGGATTAATACAAATATTTATAAATAAAATTAGTCGTGTATAGTATATTCCAAAACACATGAATCGGGACAATGACCATTACTTATCAAATATAAAGCAATACCGCATCAATATCCTTTTATTATGCCCCCGTAACCCCCCCCCCCCCCCCCGAATTCTATTTATTGTAATTTATTCAGAATTCTTATATACAGTCATAGAAGGAATAATATGAATAGTTTGGATACAGTAACAAGCAACTAAATGCTTATATATTGTAATTCCTCGTCAACACAAAGTTCTGGTATATGTTTTACATACATGGCTACGTGTGTAATGCGAGAGGGGATTTTGCCAGTACAGGGGCATTGCCACCTATTCTACATCGAATTCCCACTGTCCATGGTTCTTTTATGTGCACGAATTGACTTGTAGGTACATTTAGCTTGTCCGTCACACAAATGCCAGAGGAGACAACCCGCAGGGGATCTTTTCGGCCCAATCCGGGATTTGAATCCAGGACGTTTACGCTTGTCATTCCTCACAAGGGAATGACGTGCTTTTAAAATCGCAATGGTTCTTATCGGCAGGATTCGAGCCCGGAACGTTTTAATCGAGAGTCCAGGGCTCTGACATAAATTTAGAAATCAATAAACAAATGCAGATCAATGTATCAAACACAATATACACTGGCGTAAAAATTAAACTACAATACGATCTTGTACAACTATTGAAATTCAAACTGATACAGACATGCACATTTTGACCACATACAATGGGTTGATGGGGTCAGTTGTTTAATATTATAGTTTAGTATTCAGTAACTAATTCTTAGTTTAGGTTTAAAAAGATAAAAAATCCGGTGTGATTCGACGTTGGTAATACACATGGCTAGATTGTATTGCATAAACAGAATGATTAAAATTTTCGTAAGCCTTCGATGCCCAGAAAATATATTAAAATGGGCGCGACCGGATTAAAATGCTTACAGGCCCTAATCACCGAAAATACCATGGTACTCCCCCCATAGGCTATAGGTGTAATGCAAAATAAAAACAATACTAAACCGTACAATAAATAAACAAAAACTGTATGTCAGATTTTAAATCATGATATATTCCCAAGGTTAAAATTGTTATTTTTTGTCCCATTCCTCAATATTATAATCCCTTGTTCATCTGCGCTATGGTAAATCTGACACTTGTGGAAGGAGGGGGGGGGGGGCTGTGGTGATGTTCAAATTTCGTAAACATGTGCTTATTTTGCCTAGTAGTTGATCCTGGGCGGGTAGGTGGCTTAATTTTTATTCAAAATTAATATATAAATAATCACACCTGCATCACCCTTATCCACCGTGTGAAATATTGTCCATTTCGAATTGCGCGCAAAAAAAAACATATTCTTCTCATATTCGTATATAATTCAGTTATTCAAATGTTAACAATGTGTATGTTTGGTGAAGTATCAATATTCAAATAAATAAACAGAAATAAAAAAAAGAAAAGCGTAAATATTTTCTCGGTCCGCTGACTAATTATATATAAAACTAAAAACTTTACCTGCTATAAAGAGGCAACACAGCCTCAACGGGGAATGCATTTGTAATCCCTTCATCGCTTCTGGCAAGATGAAAACTAAATGAAACTAACTTAACCAGGTGTACTGTATATATATCCTGCAATCCGTCATACCTGACTTCCCAGCATGTCACGAATGTCTTTATTTAGATGGCGCATGCGTGTAGGTGTACCAGACATCTTAGTGGTTAAGGTTTGTCGCGACACCTCAAGAACGATCACTTTCTGCCAGGAAATTATCCGATTGCAATCGATAACTAATTACCTAGAAGATATATCAAATAAACAATCATTCTTCATATACGTTGTTTCTAGAACGCAATACTTATTAATGAGATATGGAATTAAACTATATATTTATGACCCTTTTCCGTTAATGTGGTAACTTTTAATACGTTTTAGTGATGCCAGTAATAAGTTAGCAATGCGTATATATTTTATTTGACATATTATTTAATATTGGATGACTGTTTTTATTTTTTATATTCCTTCTAATGATTTTTACACATTTTAATAATAATCAACTTTCTACCAGAACCGCTTATTTCCAGGGCCAGACCATCACTTAAATTCGAATTCTGCTATCTTTGTCAGACTCCAATGTTTTTCAAAATTTCAGACAGAGCAACAACTGAGCCCTCAAGGGCCTCAACCATGTATATTTCCAAACTCTGGCAGAAAAGATCCACTCAAAGCTTTTCCGGTGTGGTTTCCCCTTGTCAGTGGAACAGGACGGAAGCTCTGACAACGAAAGTTGTTTACTTGTTCGGAGGGTACGAAAACACTAGTACCATGTACATATTGACGAGCGCGAAAAGACCCCTTGGCAGTTCGAATTCGATATAAGAGTGGGCCGCAACGCCGCTGTCATTTCATTTTAATTCAACTCGTATTTTTCGGTTCTAGATCAAAAATCAACAAAAGTATTGTGAAATTTAATGACCGTCGGCCTCCATATTGATTTGATTTTTGAAATTCCCTTCCAACAACACAGACAAATTAGTTAGTCAATATGACACGTGATTTCAACACCGTTTTCAAAGAAAATGTGAGTGAAGTACAAGAAAATAACGGAGATATGATTTAAATCAGAATCAGAGTGTTAAGCATTCTGTTATTTGCATGTATTTAATCATTCGATTCGCGTCATGCTTTGTCACATCAAGGGGGGTTGGGACGGCCTAGTGGTCTAGAGTGCCGCGCTTCGACCTGAAGCTGGCCGGTCATCAGTCGCTTGCGGCTGTGGTTTCGAGCCCTTGTGTGAGCGTATGTGGCATGGAGATAGGGCCGCCTTCTCAACCTCGTGGGTTTCTCCGGGTACTCCGGTTTCCTCCAACCGCTGAAGACCCCTACGCGAAAGCGAATTATTGAAATAAAAAATTAAAACCATATGATAGTCCCGAAATGACCTAGTTCTGTTGAGTGGACGTTAAACCCCATTTTTCTCTCTCTCTCTTGTGACATCACCATTCAAATTACACCATAAATTATCGAGTATAGTAATATCCAATACCCAATAAAGTGGGAAAACCTATCATTTTGAACTCTTAATGAAACCGGAAGTAATACCGAAAAGGTTAATATTAGTTGTAAGAGGACACCAGGGTCATCATACATACAAAGGTCAAGGGCCATTGAAAGATTAGGTCACCATCTAGATGGTAAAAAGTCGAACAAACTTCAAAGTGAAACCCGAAGTAAACAAAATTGAAATTCAAAAATTTGAAGGATTGTTGCCTTTAATACAAAATACAAAAAGGTTTTGACAATCGGAATTAAAATGACGCCTGGATATCGATTCGAATGTTTTTTTGTAAAATACAATATTGCGGCCAAGCGGTTGAATATGTAACGGAACAAGGTCTTTGAAGATGAAAGATAATATATGGGGCTAACACCAACATATATGTCATTTTTTTGTCTATTTTTTTAAAATGGAGATAACTATTTATGTTCGGAAACAATCGGTAATTTAGGAAGCTTCCGGAAGCCGCCACGAAAATGTTTAATATGCAATTTTGAAAGCATTAGTTTGTTTCTTTTTCCTCCGAAGTTTAACTAGATTCCCCGGCGATATGCCATCTTGTAAGTGGAAGAAATTATGAAAACTTTCGCAAATCTTCGATGTTAATATTAATCCCGCGAACTTCCAAATTTCTAAAAACTGTCAGTCAGAGCCCATATGGGATTCATCCAAAGAATTCAAAAATGAAAACGCGAAGAAGATCCGTTCGAGATATGGGCAATCTGGGATTACTTTTTTCCCCATCCGCAAAACACTGCCTGTTCGTCAAAAATAGGGGGAGGAGTGGGATGGCCTAGTGGTCTAGAGTGCCGCGCTTCGACCTCTAGCTGACCAGACACCAGTCACCTCTGGCTTGCGGCTGTGATTTAGAGCCTTAGTGTGGGCGTATGTGTTTAATCCCATTTCATGTTTCGAATCCACGGTTATACGTCGCAAGGAGTAGGGGCGCCTTCTCAACCTCGTGGGTTTCCCCCGGACACTCCGATTTCCTCCCACTGCTAAAGACCCCTACGCGCAAACGAATTATTGAAATAATAATTGAAAACCATACGTTAGTCCCAAAATGACCCGTGTCGAGTGGACGTTAAACCCCATGCCACCTAATTTATATTTTAATAAAAAGACACATGAAGGCCAACCACATCTACGTCGGCAAAATGTTTGCATCATTTACAGTTTTGGCTGCACAAACATTTTTCAATAAAAACACCTGCAGGGACTTACTAGTCTAATAGGGTACCCGTATCTCATATCAATGAGAACAATGAGAGCTAGCCATATGACTTCGATAATAGAGATGAGGCCACATCTCGTGATGGTATGGGTGACTGCTTCCTTTCTGTCAGAACGTTTTACTATTTGTCCTCTGATTCGTATTACCTTACCGATTGCAATTAAGTTCTAGAAATCATGACGAGGCGATTTCAATTTTAAAAAAAGTTAAAGTTGAATTCTACAAAATAAAAGACAAAAAACGTGGCTCATTTGGAAGGGCGTTAGCTCGATAACCTGCAGGTCAATGTTCGGTCGCTTCGTTAGCAGAAAAAGCTCGTTTGAATTTTCCAGTGTCTTTCCACCTTGTCAGTGATATACGACGGAGATCCTGGCAAGGGACAACATATTCTCGTTCTGATGGGGAGTAAATCCGAGGTACCGTTTACACATTGGCGTGTACGCGAAAAATCTCTTGGAAGTCGGAATTCGAGATAAGAGTAGGCCGTAGCGCGGCTGTCCTGGTAAACTTTGCCTCATGGCACAATGCATGGCGTATGCCCGTCTCCATTAGCCCAGTCGGAACAGAAAACTAGGACGTTAAAACCCCATTTCATTTTATTTCTTTAAACAGCGTCAGGATATGGGCAGATCATTTGCAAGATGAAAATGTAATTATTACTTTAAGAAAAAAAACCGGTATAGTTCGCTCCACTCGGTTGGTCATGAAAATGTACATTTAAACATACAATGCATACATGGACTTCAAACGAGTTTAATTTTCTTTTATATACTAGCCTTGAACTAACTGATGCGACACAAGTAAGGTAACTCTCACAAAACTGGGTTA
The DNA here is from genome assembly GCA_917208275.1 of Patella pellucida. Lineage (NCBI taxonomy): Eukaryota > Metazoa > Mollusca > Gastropoda > Patellidae > Patella > Patella pellucida. The sequence continues at coordinate 68,329,838 of OU795036.1, forward strand.
GACCAAGACGTCAGGTAGAAGGCCTACAATCAGTGCCCTCTCAATTATAGCATAATTGCATCAATTAATTTAACTCTCACAATATTGAGTTATATCAAGACGTCAGAAGATACAATCAACGCCTTCTTAATTATAGTATAATTGTATCAAGTTTCAAAGAACTCGAATTATTTGATTTGTCTGTCTCCACTCGGTTGTTATTCTTTTCACACTTCTAGCTCTGTCTCGCGAGAAATTGGGACGATAAGATGGAACGGAAATATGTCACAAAATATTTTCAAACAAATATCTGATTTTCGTTGATCTTGAATTGATTTTTTTCTCGGTGGAGTTTCATTATTGTTATCCTCCTCGATGCACCCCTTTCTTTACAACCGCCTTGCCCTACCCGTCTTTTGAAAACTAACCTACTACCAACCCTGGAAATATCGCCAGTTTTGAATCTATTTCACCTTTTCTGTGTCCCCATGACAATGTACAAAGAGCAATGAAATGGAGATTACAGATACATAAGGCAAGAGCTAAATCCGCCTATTGCAGGTCTTTTTTGTGGCTTCGAATAGTATATAAATTATTATCTAGACATCTATTCTTATAATAGCCTATAATCAACTTACCAGAGTATAGACCATACGATATGGAATAAATTACACCATCCGGGCCAATTAATCGGCTAACGTCAATATGGACGTCGGTTAATAAAAGATCTGACCATTAATATTAATACATGTATTTCATAATCTAGTTTTGAACTACCATGGTTCACATGACAACATACCAAGGAACAAAATAAACGAACATCCGCTCAATTGCCCATTTATCAGCAAATTACCGTTTGTTTTTATTTAATCGGTAAAAAAGTACATGTTGTTGTTATGAAATTATTAAAACAACTAGACATTATTGATTTAGGAAAGCTATTAAAATTTTCCATTTATAAATATTTTTTTTTTTTATGTTGATTATCTGGTTACATTAAAATTATTATCGATAGAGCCAATCTTTAGAAACTTTTTTTTTCGTAACTAACATTAGAAATAAAATCGATTTCTGTTTAATATGGCAAAATATAATCGCTTGTTCGATCACTAATCTTAAATCATAGAGTTGGCTTACTCTATTGAATAATTTATTTTGGATGCTTTACTTTCTGTGCGCAAAACGTTTGGTGTCAACCAATTATCTGACGTCACTTTTACCTTTTCTGGTTATATCGAATCAGGACGTCAAGACAATGGAAATGAATAGGTTAGTTTACTGTGTCACGAATAGTAACAATGACTAATTGTATTGTTTGAAGACGTCGTTTTCAAACGGCATGCAGACACTACGTCAGATAGAGGCACGTCGTGTCTTGTCCCTCTCTTTTATCTCACAGACTAATTAATTCATTTATTACAAACTTAAAAATCACATCATCTCTGAGATGAACATTCCTTTTACTTTTGATTCATAGTATTATCTGTATAGTGCCCCCACCCTCAACATATTAACTAACGATCGTTTAGTTACGTTGAAGAGTTTGGTCTTTGTAGTAGCGAGAGAGAGAGGGGGAGACAAATGGGGTTTAACGTCCACTCGACACGAACTAGGTCATTTCAGGACTAACATATGATTTAATTTTATTTCAATAATTCACTTGCACGTAGGGGTCTCTAGCAGGGACAGGAAAGCGGGGGACCCGGGGAAAAAGCACGAGGTTGGACTGACGACCCTACTCCTTTGCACGTAAAACCGGGGATTCGAAAGCACGCCAGTTGACTTAATGACAGACTTTATGATACACGTGCTAACCATTCGATCATCCAACCCCCCAATTTGTAGTAGCGTATCAGGGGTAGAGAGAGACAGGACGCCGGAACTACTTTCTTCTCTGAAAAAGATTGAAGAATTGTAAATTTGCCGCTGTTTTCAGGATGGTCGATTGTTGATATTCTACCAACGCAGCTTCGCACAAAACACAGCAAAACTACCAGGGTTTAAACAATCAAAATATTGTGTCCGATTATCAAGGTATTTACTCTGAGTTAGTAACAAGATTTAAAGTCAACCGTCTGTAACAACACTTTTCTTTCTTTTTGTCTATGTTCAGATTTATGCATTTTTTAAAGGAAATTAAAAAGTTATGCAACACACCTTGTCATTTAAAATACAACAGATCAATTTAAATCAAATATCGTTTTAGAAACACAACTTCATTGTAAAGAAAATTAAAATTAACAGTGAACGTGATGACACGAAACATCCGATGACTAGTCAAGCTAAATATAGTTTGACATAAATCGAATTATAATGTAAGTTATGGAAGAAAAATATAAAAGATTTATAAAGCCAGGACTTTTACATCAATTATATTTTATATAGGTTTGGCGAAGAATAAACATTTTCATGCGTCACTAATGAGTATTTTTTGGACATTTAGCTTCACAGTTAGATGCGCCTCTAGCATTAAACTACTATAATAGTAAGCGCAGGGGGACTGCACCACACACAAACAATTACATAAGACAAATTTAAGACACAGTACGCAGAAATCATTAACAAACGTAGCCGTAAGCGTCCACTGCGCTGTACAGACCCGGGCCTGTAATGACACAGAGTTCACTCAAAAATGAAAATTATCAATAAGGAGGAATCTATCCCAAAACATTGTATAATACATGCACTAGTACGAGTCATGATCTGCTATATGTGAATGTGACATGGGATATGAATGTAAGCATATTGAAGGGAAAAATTACCTATACAAGTAACCACATCGGTGATATGAGTAAAAATACATATAAGTCAAAATGGCCTATGTTACAATGAGAAACATTATGAGCGTTAGAAAGACTGGGGCGGGGGGTGAATGGTTAGCGTGCGCGCGCTGTATCTTAAAGCCTGTCATTGAGTCAACTGGCATCGAGTAGGATCGCCTGTCCAGCCCCGGGGGATTTCTCCGGGTTCTCCGATTTCCTCCCACTGCCAAAAACCCCTTTAAATTAAACCATGTTAGTCCCGAAATGACCTAGTTTGTGTCGAGTGGACGTTAAACCCAATTTCGCTCTCTCTCTCTCTCTCTCTCTCTCTCTCTCTCTCTCACGAGACTTGGGGTGTATTAATTACAAAGTTAGAGCACAAGTCTTTATTTATACAAAACACAGGGGAAAACAAGAAAATTTTGAGGTGTATAAGTTATCTGACAATACCGTATATTAGCAAATTTATTTCGTTTCGTCAGTTTGTTTACTGATGTCAATATTATTTAATTTTTACCCAAGACGAGTTCTGAGACGATATGACACACTCCTTCTAATACCGTAAGGGTTGTATTTGTTTTTTAAATTTTACAATTCTCTGATTTTATCAGATATGCGTGATTCAAATTATTTATTACGCAGAGAAGAACAAGATAAGAATGCAATAGGTAAGATTAGATAAAGAGCTGACAGTTCTCGCTATGTCATGTTATAATACTTAAAAAATAGATAATGAAATCAGAAAATGATGAAAATGTCAGCCAAATTGCTTCTCTCTGAACTAAAGGCGGCTACAGATCGACCTTACGACGCGACTCAACTGGTCGCCGACTGGTTTTCCGGCGACTGCCGCCGATTGTGGCACGATTTCAGTCGCCGATTCTAGTCGATCGGAGTCTAGCTACGACCGTTTTTCACGATCGGCGACTGAGTCGCAGGAGTTGAACATGTTCTACTTCTACGACGCGACGGAACTAGTCGCCGACTCGTCATCGTCGATGCGTGCGTTTCTACGATCGGCTATAAATTTTAGCCAATCAGAGCGGCGAATGAAAAATCAAAATGGCGACCTCGTGGACGACCGAAGAAGAAGAAAGCCTGATTGCCAATCCTTCTTCCAAATTCGTTTTTTTTTTTGCTTCTGTTCTAAGCCTAGATGAACGGCTAACGCGACTGCTGTAGCTGCCTGTCTACGACGTTTTTGAAATATGTTGACATAAAGCCTTTGTTGATAAATCTAATATTTAGGGATATAAATCATATCAAATAGAATCATAAGCAAAAATTTGAATCCCTCGAGTAAATTTAAATTACTTTCTCAAAATAGTTTCGCTAATTAGATGGAGAGATTTTGGAATAATTAGGCATATTTTGTGTGGCGCCATTTTGAACGAGTCACATGCTCTATTCGTGAGGACGCCACAAGTCGGTGTATCGGTGTCGATGTGAGCGCGCTCGCGTTCAATCGTACGACCGAAAGCAACTGGTCGGCGATCATTGCTGAATTCGATCTGAGTGCAATCTACGATAGTCGCCGACAGTTGAGTCGCGTCGCAAGGTCGATCTGTAGCCGCCTTAAGATATTAACGATTCAATTTTCGGCGAGCCTCGATCATCATTACTAAGTTTCGATTATCCAATTTCACGTTAAATTATCCATCACAAAATGTTTTCAAATCCATTAAAAATCGCGCTAACGATGGCATCGAGAGTTTATTACGGTCTGGATCAGGTAATTCATGTCTAATTAATTTAGATAGCATTTCAAGTGTAAAGAAAGACCTGCAATATAGGCAGATCTAGCTCTTGCATAATGCATTTGTAATACATTTTTAATTTTAATACATTTTCGTAAAAGCTAGGCACTTTTATCGTCGTGATAAATGCGAATAAAGCAAACCTTCTGCGACGTTGCATTGTATAAATAACTAAATACGTGTACGAGCTTAATAGAATCTACTATCCCAGCTATTAGCCCGTACAATTAACAATTGCACCTCGGTTATAACGCATGGAATGACAATGGTTTATTGTATCCTGAAATAAAACAACAATTAATTCCAAATTCTATGATTAGATATTTAAATTAGGTTGAGGATATTTTAAAATCGAAAATATAAATACTGCGTCATGTTTGTCGTCATTTTTCAAGGTTGTGATGTGTTTACTGTCAAAACAAAAGTAGTTGCTCGACACGGTCTGTTTGATAAATGATAAGGGAAGGTTCATGTTGCTATTCATGTATATTAATGTAGTAAGTACACGAATCAGTTAATGATGTCAACGCACCGAGTACAAGGCTGTTAGTCATTGTCCTCTACCTACCCGAATCTTGTTTTGTGAGCTATTCGCAGGGTCGTTTCACCAGCTCTACACCTGTTTCACAATAGTAAACATTAGTAAACATTAGATGAAGTATATAATACTTTGTTTACTTTCCCATGGATTCGGACATTAATCAGATGGTGATGGGGTTCGTAATTTCGCTTTGAAAGTGTGAAACAATAAAGAAACTACGAAAATCAGAGAGACATAAATGTGCACTCTACACAAACTAGGACCTTTGGGACTAAAATATGATATAATCTTCATTTCAATAATTATCTTGCCCGTTTAAGTATTTAGCAGTGAGAGAAACCGGAAGAACAGGAGAAGAACCATGACGTTAGATAAGCGGGGAATCGACACTACAACACTTGATTCATTAACAGACATTATGATCTAAACCTCACATATAATAATATGTCTATTAAAAGTGTTCTAAACTGACACAATCTATAAGTAAAAAAGAATTACCAATGAATATAATATGTACGTTTGTAAACAATTCATCTAGAATAATTCAGAAAAATCAGTTAGAACTGTTTAAAAAATAAAGACGTAGTGCGGAAAGCGGTCGAAAATTCGAATTCTACCTTCTTCGCAAGTCACAATGCCAATGGAAAGAGTTTTACTTCTCTTATCCAACCGGGTCAATTAAGACGCATATACACACTGCAGTGTGAATGGTGTGCAATTTTGTCATATGTAAGAAATAAGGCGCGGGAGCGATTTATAGTTTATTGTCAATGGTATCCCAACCCATCGAATGGGCACCGTTTCATTGACAGGCCTTCTGACCTGCACCACGGACAAGATTATACCACACCGGTATTGAACAAGAGACTTGGGTGTGAACCAGGTCATACTCACCAATTCTCCTCCTGTCGACACAGTAAGCCAAAAATTAAAAGACAAATTAATAAAAAAGCTCGGCTACTATTAAACTGAATCGAATAGCGTTTGCCTAGATATATGGACCTTCATCATATTTTGCTATGTCTGTTCCATCTAAAAGGAATGTTCACGGAGTAAAATCAGACGGTGGCACAATTAGACACAATAATTCATGATTGGTATTTAATGAGTTTCGACAGAAATTCGATTGCAGATCACATGACAAAAATGCCAGTGCACAATTATGGTTAACAAGCGTTTGACATGTAATATACGCACACATTTTGCACGAGAACAGGAAAGATCAATAGGACTCAACCTCATCATTGTCCTAATGCTTCGAATCGAACTTGGAGAATACATAAGGTAAAAACTATGGAGGGGGATCCTCGCCAAAACTCTCAATTTGTGAAAAAATATTTGTCGATTTGTGAAAGTACATTTTTGTTAATTTGTCAAAATACAAAGTACATTTGTCGATTTGTGAAAGTACATTTGTTAATTTGTCAAAATGAAAAATACATTTGTCGAACCTACAAAGTACAAATTTTGAAATAACACAGCTTAACTTTATAGTTTCAAGAGATGTAATTTCAACATTTGCAGTTTCAACATTTGTAGTTTCAACAGTTGTATTAACGACACTTGCATTAACGAGCCTTGCATTAGCAAGCCATGCAATAGCGAACTATGACCATATTTGGGTTGATGTATGGTATGGAAGCCTATTGCGGCCATTTCAGAATCTCGACTTCTCGCCGCGGGCATACATTCACGTAGTCGTGTTTTGTATACGCCAACATGGAATGTGGTCGTATAATGCCCTCGACCCCGTACGTCCACCCGTCTGTCAATCAGTCCACCCGTCGTCCGCAATTTCTTGTGAACACTCTACAGACTACATTTATCATTTGATTGTTTTTAAATTGAAATATGGTGCTTATATTAGTGAGATGAAGAAGCCTTTTTAATTTCAATAACTTCTGTTAATTTCTTCTGGAGTTATGGCCATTGTTGCATCTTGTGGACGCTCCATATGAAATGTGGGGGGTTGCGATGACCTAGTGGTCTAGAGTGCCGCGCTTCGACCTGTAGCTGACCGGTCACCCATGGTTGCGGCAGTGGTATCGAGCCCTAGTGTGAGCGTATGTGACATGGAAATAGGGAAGCCTTCTCATCCTCGTGGGTTTCCTATGGACAATCCGGTTTCCTCCCACTGCTAAAGACCCCTACGCGCAAGCGAATTATTGAAAAAAAATTAAACCATATGTTAGTCCCGAAATGACCTAGTTGTGATGAGTGGACGTTTAACCTCATTTCTCTCTCTTTCTCTCCCTCTCTCTCTTTCTCTCGTATGAAATGTATAATGCATCATTTAAATTAGTAAAACAAAGACTCCTATTGAATTTCAGCAACTTCCGTTATAGATATCAGCGTGATGGGCGAACATACATACATACATACATAGGCTACATACAAAAACCTAAAGGTAAAGGGTCTTTAACAGTAGGAGGAAACTAAAGGACCAAGAGAAAACCCACGGAATGGACAGTCGATCTACACCTTGTCACTTACAAGCGGCGAATCGATACCGCGCCAGTTGATTCAATGACAGTCCTTATGATCAATTGCGAACGCGTTAACCATTCTTCTCCAACTGAGCTAACGAATGCTTATAATGTACGTCATGCAGTGTGCTACGAGGGTTTACTCTTATTTCGAATTCCCACGGTAAAGGGTTCTTGTACGTGGACGTCAATGTGTGCGAAAAACAGAAAGAAAGAGAGAGAGAGAGAGAGAGAGAGAGAGGTTAACCCCCATGGTTGGACAGACGACCCTAATCATTGTCACGTTCAAGCGGCGAATCGAAACCAATGTTTACACGGGGCCCCTATATTTGTCTCATCCGCACGACTACACGTTATCCGTTGCCAGACCCTCCGTCCTCCATCTACACAACGGAAAAGGGAAGATATCTCAAGATAAATTCCGATGCAGTTCGATGAAGCTAGGGAGCAAACGTCCTACTCACTGAGCCACCGTAGCCTCCACTTCATTTCGATTCCCAACAAGGAACCTAGTTTTTTTTATCTATAACATTCGAACGGCTATGCGTTGTCCCTTGCCAGGCTTACAAGCAGTTGACATCGTTATTTTTAATTCCATTTGATCGACTATACGTTGTCCCTTGTCAGACTCCCTAAACGAAAGTACCGACAAGACCACGCATCAAAATATCCGATGAACGTTGTTGAAGTTGCAGAGCAAAGAAAGATTTGATTGTAGACTTTAAATCGATTACAGAATACAATACATGTACTATCTTTGCCAGAAGAGATTAAAATTATTTTGGACTATTTAATTGTCGAGATTCTGAAATGGCCGCAATAGGCGTCCATACCATACAATAACCAAATATGGTCATAGTTCGCTAATGCATGGCTTGCTAATGCAAGGCTTGTTAATGCAAGTGTCGTTAATACAATTGTTGAAACAACAAATGGTGAAACTGCAAATGTTGAAATTACATCTCTTGAAAATACAAATGTTGAAATTACATCTCTTGAAAATACAAATGTTGAAATTACATATCTTGAAACTATTAAGTTAAGCTGTGTTATTTCAAAATTTGTACTTTGTAGGTTCGACAAATGTATTTTACATTTTGACAAATTAACAAATGTATTTTCACGAATCGACAAATGTACTTTCACAAATCGACAAATGTACTTTGTATTTTGACAAATTAACAAATGTACTTTCACAAATCGACAAATGTATTTTCACAAATTGAGAGTTTTGGCGAGGATCCCCCTCCATAAAAAACAGTTTTAAAAATAGTATCCTAATTGGTCATGGCTATTGCAGGCTCCGGAGCCAGCTCACAAAATTTGGTGGGACTACGTAATTTTTTGGAGGGGCTGGGGATGTGGCCGGCTAAGAGCGCTTCTAAAAAATCCTTATTATTGGCAAAAAATTTAGTAAGTGACGGGTGGGGGGGGGGGCTAAACCCCCTGTGGCTACTGGCCTGGGCTATTGCACATAGTTTCCGTGAACCAGCCAAAATTGGGACAATAAAAAAAGATGTAAATATACATTGTTAAATACGTTCATTATAACGTCTTTATTTACATATGATCCAAATGACAATGTCATAAGATTAAATGTTTCTATAGTGTACATTATAAAAAGAGAGAGAGAGAGAGAGAGTGTGTATTTCCTAAGAGCGCTCCTACGAAATCATTATTTTTGGCAGAGAGAGAGAGGGTGTGTATTTCCTAAAATATTAAACATGAATTAACAGTCAATGCTTTATGATCCAAATGACAATGTCATAAGATTAAATGTTTCTATAGTGTACATTATAAAAAGAGAGAGAGAGAGAGAGAGAGAGTGTGTATTTCCTAAGAGCGCTCCTACGAAATCATTATTTTTGGCAGAGAGAGAGAGGGTGTGTATTTCCTAAAATATTAAACATGAATTAACAGTCAATGCTTTATTAAACAAAAAGCTGATTTTTGATGAACACCAAAACCGAACACATTTAAGATCTTTTCGCCGTTAACACATGTGTGTAGTTTCATTTGAATCTGACCAAACATAGCCTCTGAAGTGACAACAAACTTCATACATATTTCAGATTTTTCATCAAAGGCAAGGGACATAACTACAGAAATGAAGGTCCGGTGTAAACTAAAATTTATCTCACCCAATATCTTTTGATATTAAACATATGTTTTAAGTTTCATCTACAGGGAATTCGAACTAAATCGTTATTATGGCGTTACAGCGATATATATTATGAGCGATTTATGAAATCAAATAAAAATTGTAACGTGATTTATCGTATTATCAGGTGTCTTAACTCAGGAAGGTAGATCTGTAAATATCGAAACCAACCAAAATATTTCGGATATAACCAGATATTTCAAATGTCACCAAAATCGGACAAAAATGGCGACCTCTAGAGGGAGCACGAGCAAAAAAATACGATTGTTCCTGCAACCAAGGGCCGTAATTCAGGAAGTTACGATCTTATATCGTCAGGTTTCGTCAAAATCGGACACAATTTGATTCAAAAAACATTTTAGAGTTGATAAAACCTATGACTTTTTACAGTTTTAATGACTACCTGTTCCCTGACGTAATGTTTAAAGTACTACCAATCTTGCCGAAATCAAGATTGTCTCGCCTGTAGAATGTGCATAGACATTTTTTTCTGTAGCATGTAGACTGATTTGGTGTGGTTAGCAGCTTGTGTATTTTCCTCAGGGACTAGGCCCCATGTTACTTCTGTCAGTCACAGAAAGCGACTAACGGAATGGTAACTCGACACAAACCAGGTCATTTGGGGAATCGCGACGCTGAAAACCCCACGTTGCGCGGATGATGCTTAGCGTGACAAGGTTTATGTGAGAAATTAATTATTTATATGAGCTCAGCCATTCGAATATACTAAATCAATACTATATTTGAGCTCTTATATATCACAACTTACTATAGTAAGCATTATTTTTGGCAAAGATGATAACATTTCCAATTTAATAAGCGACGATACCCGCCCAAGCTTTTGTCAAGGGAGGTAAGTCATTTTTTTGCGATTAGCCTTATTACCTGGTCCCAAAGCATGGCCGATTGCGTTCATTCCGTAACTTCCGCTTCCACACCTTGGATAATATCACAAACAAGTGTTTCCCGAGAAACTTGCTAGAGAAGCAAAAAAAAAACAAAAAAAACTCAGTCTGCCATAGGTAGGGGACAAGATATTCGACTCCCTTTTCTTTGGGCAACAATGCCCTTCGTAGTATCAGCGAAGGCTAATTCAACTAAAGGAGACAATATGAAAGCTGGAGTGTGTGTGCACTGCGCAGTGGCAAATTCACCTTAAAGAGACAATATGAAAGATGGAATGTGTGTGTGCTGCGCAGTCTGGTCCGGGTGGTCATCAAGGTTTTGGTTTTGTCGGGCCAGTGGCAATACAAATAGCCTTTCAGAGTAATTGGTTGGTGATTACGGAATGTCATATCACAGAGGGTGTGGGATAAAAATAATCATCAAAGAGCGTTTCTGTTCGCCCCCCCCCCCCACCCATTATGATTGATGTGTAAAAATGTATTATCATTGAAGGTATTATATATTTAACCTATTTACCCACGACATCGCCTGTAGAATCTCAATAATTAATTAACCACATTCTTAACGATTTTACCCTTTGAATTTCGAGTAATATTCCTGGGGCCATGATAGAACTTTCCCGTGTGTGTGGTCGCCAGACATGGGTAAGTTAAAAATCTAATTCTGTGTACACGGAAAAGAACACTTGGCAGTTGTAATTCAACGACAAGTATGACAAAACAACGCTACCCGGGAATGTTTTACGGTGCATGCATTAGGCCGGGTACTGCAGACCACTAGGCGACCAATCTGATTAGAATACAGATCTATATTTCGTTTGTTGTTCTTTACTTTCGACAGCCTTCACCGCATGTATATCTGACCAGTTGCAGTGGAAGGTCGCGTCAGGGGTCATACGATCGGCATTTGGCCCTTTGACGTCAGATATTTGAGTAACCAATCAGCGTTGATGTTTCTAGTGGGATACCAACAGTACACTGCAGGCCAAGAAATCACCTTTTTATTGGTTACTCACCTACATCAATATGGACGCGGGTTATATAACAAATCATCCAGATCCTAGTGTAGTAAAGACAAGTAAAACGACATTTTGAACTATAAAAAACAAAACGAAATAAGATCTATGTTTTAATCAAACTGGAGACACACAATTTTATTAGCTATAATACTATCAAGATGCATTATTGTTCCAATTCATGAAATATCGTGTACAGATTTACGGCACTGCCCAATAGACACAATAGACAACATATTTGGCGATGTTTTTCTTGCTTTGCCTTTATGTACTTTTAGTACGGTGGGAGAGATGAATCTTACAGACAATGAAATAGGACCTAAGAATGCAATAGTGTGTACCTGTAGTGTTTTAAATATCTGTTACATTTGGTATAGGAGGTAGACATATCTTATAACACATCTTATAAAATTGTTTATGTAATTTTACAGAGGGATATTGTATATTATAAAACAAAACGTAAGAATTAAATTGATATACTAGTAATTAAAATCAGAAAAGAACATGACATTAAAATGTTAAGCCATGACTTCTCTACAACGTGGATTCCACGGAGGGCACCTTTGGTTACAATAAGGGTTCCATGGTGGACACATTGGACTCAATGATCTCGAGGTCTGGCAGGTTCTACCACATATTAAGGAACTGCAACATTTATCATCACCGTTGCAATCGTAGTCCGTAACACATCGATTTGCACATCTCGATCGCAATCCAAATAACCCAAGCTGTCTTGAACATGTGCCCTGTTTTACAGATCGCAGCGTCGAGGATGGCTCTTGACAAGTTTTACCACACCCGTTACTGCAACATTTCCTACCAGCAGGACATTCGTCATCGTTAGAACACATCTCAACACACATCCCAATCATACCAGGTCTGGGAGATGGGCATACACCCGGTGTCCTTCTTACTGTTAAAATAAAAATGGGTGGTTAGTTAGCGGGTTTGTTGAAAGCGTGGGTTGTGAATATGGTACAATTTTAAGTTTGATGTTGATGCTTGATTATGGATACGTTTAAATAAGACAAATTATTTGAGTGTTCACAATGCACCCTTTTCATTCTTGTGGTTACTTTCCAATTTGTTTTACAAAGTTAAAGACAGCCGACTCTTATCTTTGTCCAAGATGACTGACAGTTGAAAGGTCAGACCGCTATAGTTCAATGGGTGACGTCACATTCTAATGTTTACCAACAAATTAAGATGGCGTTTATAACGTCAAAAAAGATTACTTCTGTATCTATTTAAGCTAAGTATGGAATATTTGTTATCCAGATACACCATTATTTATTTTTCTTATACTTGAAAAAAATGTTTAAAATTTATTTTGTCGGAGGAAAAAAGTTATTATATGGCAGAATTAAGAAGCATAGATGTCGTCTTTATCAGTGATACTAGCGGCCAAGCGAATATTCACTGCGGGGTCAGTGTGGTTACTGTCAAAAGGTAAGTTAGATGCTTAGTGAAATCGATTGGAAGGCGTGGGTTGTGAGCGTTTCATTTTAGGCTTTATTTTGGATACCTTTGAGTTTTCACATAGCAGCTGGTCCATATCCTGCCAACGACCAGACAAGGGTTCCTGAAGCTAATTGACTAAAGCCAATACTGGTCGAGATACACAACCCACATCAACATTCGACTAGACCACACGGGCATGAACCCATGCGTGTTGAGCCATAGCACAAACTTACCAGGTTCACAAGACGCCATGGATGGACAAGGTGCTCTGATACACTGTACCGGTGTCAGCTTACATTCCGTCCCAAATCCACACCGCATTGTCTGTAAACATAAAATGGAAAATCGTTTTTTAAATGTCCCATCTACATGTACGTGTATATTCCCGTCAAACGAATAATGGCCGAAGTTTTCACAACTACAGACTTCCGCCAGAGAGCATTAATATACACATACACTGCATTTGACGTAAAGTGATTTAAGTGTACTTACGCTGCATCGATCTAAAAGCTCAGGATTGCCAATTCGTAGTCCAAAACTACCGGTTAAACAGAAAACCTGAATAAAGAAAAAACGAAAAACATCTGAAACTTGATAAAATACAATTCAAATATATAGATATATTAGTCAACGCCACCAGCATCGGCTAAAACGGTTGTCTCTATATTTAAGATGATATGTTTAAGCGACCATGTAGATTGTTTGAAATAGTGTTCAACCTTAAGTCGATAGTCAAACTGCCCCTGGAACTTTGGTAACAATTCGAAACAAATAGCCATACAGAGAGTAAATAACAGGGTCATTTTATCTGATTCTGAATTTCGATAAGGTTCATATAAAATCGATAATGCGTGCCGGCACGTTAGGTTGTTTAAAAACGAAAACCTGATCAATGTCCAATTATAATACACGAAAATGGTGGCAATTCTACTTTTCTGTATTGACTATACAAAATTCTACAAACATGTGAAAAAATCCAAACATAAGTGTTTCTCCTGCATATTCGGTTTCTGTGCATGATTACACAACTCGATGAGGGGTTATCATGTTAGTTATGAAAATAAATGTATTTAATATTGGAATGTATATTTAAAACAACCATATACCTAAATGTCTGCAGATCTGAACACTAAACAGAAATCAAGGGACTAAAACATATACAGAGCATTGCTATTAAAACAGGATCTTTACCATTATTCATTATGTATCTTTCTCGACAGTAATTCCTACCCCCACACACATCCCCACCGTTACGAATTTCTAGTATTGAGCCGCTATATGTCTACATAGCATTTAAAATTGTAAGTCAAACGTGTTTGAAAATTTAATTACTTACCAGTGTGATCGTAATTTCGGCTATCATCTTCGGTGAATAAGTAAGAACTGATTTGTTAACTGGCAGATCAGGTTAAATCATTTTAGACACACAATACGTACATCCTGTTTACACCGTTTTCTATTGGATGCCCCATTTTCTTAATTTATGTATACGATAAGTCAACAAGCAATGTTAATAAAGATAAAACCCTCATACATCAATTGGTGGTACAACTGACGGATGACGCTTCACGTGGCTTATGTGTTAACCCAACCATCCGGGTTCTTTAAGAGACGTGCACTATTTAATTAATTATTTAATTAATTAATTAACTATTATCTTTATCAGCATTCACAGATGGCTGGTATATAATTTTAAGGAATGCACTTGTTTAAACTATCCGCAACCACTTTAAAAGTATGCCATTAAACTCCATGTACTTGCTGACTCTTGGGAATGTTTCGCCGCGTGAGCTTTATATTATACCTGCTTTTGTATGTGACAAGGAGTAAGATCATCTTTGCAACCTGTTTGGTCCACCGGTTTGACCCACTACCAAAGATCCAAGGGTTAGTCCCGAAATTACCTAGTGTGTCGTCTGTGTTTAATAAGCGTTAACCCCCCCCCCCCCCCAAACCCTCGCCCCCGGGTAAAGAAACATATTGATCCTATTTCATACACCGAGCTAAACATAACCTTCATAATTATTGGCGACTTACTCAACATTCAAAGTTTGACATATGCAATCATTTACTCCAATTATACCTATTTAATTTTCCGAAATTTTATCTGGATTATCGCTCTCATTGTTAGCGTTTTTTGTGCTCAAACTAATGACGGTATTTTCAGTTTTTAAGACAGTGGGACGTTAATTTAACTTTGTGTTAGGCTATTACATGACAGGTTGGAATAAGACCATTAATTCCAAAGTTTTGTGGCCGCAATCTTAAAAATCCCCTCCTCCAAACTGACGAGATTAGCTTTTTTTTCAGTGGGGACTAAATCACCATTTGTAGACCGCAATTGTCGACGAGGTTAATACAAACACAAACGATTACCGAGATAAGTAGGTTCCAGGTTATTTATACATTTTAAAACTAATAATAAAATCTTATGGTCCCTATATAATGTTATAGAAATAAGGCGAGCAGCTGATTTTCTAAGGAACATTAGATTATGTGGCAACCTTTGTTTCTTAAATGAAATAATTAATTTATAAGTTTTGTTATGTTATTTTCCAAAGAAAACTTTGAATTAAAAATTACGACAAAGTTTCTGCGCCAGTAATAAGATAAGGACCCATCCAACAATAATACCAACGACAACTCCCGGTTAGGCAAACTTTATATACGACACGACATGGCAGCATACAAATACATAATGGCGATGGATAGACAAGGAGCACGGGAACCAGGCGGAAACGGAAGTGCTCGCCGGTTGTACTTGGCTACAGAACATAGCTTACTCTAAATGTCAACTTGATTCCATACAAATATATATGTATGGCGCAACCTTTTATTTTCATATAGGAACAAATGTACAATCGCAAACAAATTATATGTCCATAACCAACGCTACATGTATTTAATTAGTCCAAGACAAAATCATTTAGCTTCACAGGACGCCTTCTCTCGCGAGTAGATCTACGTGGGGCCTGTTCGACATCAGATGCGGACGTATAAATTAAGTCTGAATTAAGAGCAAATAGTTCATTTGGAGCACTAGCGTGTACATCTCTAGAAGAAGTAAACTGATCATCTGGTGTGGATAACTCACACGGTATTTCAGGGGGACTTGGGGGCTCTGGAACCCTGTGTAACACCGTTTCTTCGTCACTCGAGTGAGAATCTATATATATTTCATCATTACTGAATAACTGTTTAGCTGTAGATCTCACTTTATAACATTCACATGTTTTCACACGATAAGCAGTTCTGCGAAGCTGGTTTCCAATGAACTTACGAGCTGAGCACCATGGACCGTCAACGTTTGTTACTAAGTAGCGATTCCTAGCTTTAAGCTTGTTGCCATCAGAATAGAGATAAACAAGATCCCCAACAGTAATATCAATACAAGGCTTTATTACGGAGGTTGGAGCTTTTGACCTTTCACTATAAGGGTGATTCTCTATACAAGATCGATGATTCTCCTGAATTAAATTAAGATCATTTACGGGAATGGGATGACTTAGAAATTGGTCTCTCTGGGTAAACATTTCACGCGCTGATAAACCTGACGAACGAATTCTTGTATTCAACCGAGCAGTCGCTAATGCTAGTACCAATGGTGTGATCCTACCGCCCATAGGCTGCTGTTTAAGAATTTCATTACCAAGTTCCTGTATGGATTTTTCAGCAACCGGATTTTTGTTTTGGTTCTTTACACGACCTAACTCGATGCAAACATTGTGATTACGTAAGAGTTTATCGTTTACTAAAGCCTTAAATCCTGGTGCAGGATCAGTTCGAATGACCGCAGGTGGGCCATCAAGTGGTCGAAGCTCAACACACAAGCGAAGTTATGCGTCGCGTAAGGACTCAGCTGTTTCACTATCAATAAAGCAGGACACAGTAAATGCAGTTACTCGCTCACGAAGTACAAAGATAAGCTGACGTTAACGTTTCATTACATCATATGTATACGAAATACCGATGACATCCGGAGGATCTGTTGTAGTCTGTTCTTTCACTGTATGAGGTATCTTCTTAAGGGAAGCGCATTGGTGATAGGATTGAGACAATGAACTAACTAACCTGTCCATGTCTAAGGCAAAGAAATGTCTGTTCATAACCTGTTTCAATTGATGAGCGGAGGGATGATCAAGCTGAATATGTAATCATGTTATAAGACCGTCCACTACTGAACGAGGAACCACAATACATTCACATGACTCCTTCAATGGAGAGACACGAGGAACAATCAATACCGCTTCACATCTTTGATGTTAGTAAGCTTCTTGGAAGGTCTTGTGCCTTGAACCAGATGGGCATGGACCCGACGAAGATCATTACATTCACCCTGGATATCTTTCCATAGAGATCGATTACGATAGGGAAGCTTACCTAGCCCATGAACGATATCACTGGTCGATAAGTGGCGCACCACAGACTCCTCAGTTTGCTTTACGAATAAACAGATTTGGCATGTCGGATTACTACACTCTGGGGCATTACGACTAGAAAATCGGATGGAATGTTCGCCGCACCTGCTAAATGGCGTACTGAAGCTTGGTAGCGACTTACCACAGACAAAAACGTCGACAAGCGAGGGCTTATGGAAAATTCACCGCGACAAAGCTTTTCATATGCCTGAACACATGGTTTACTGCCCGTAAGTACACAAGCCTTGTGTGTTGACTGTATTATAAAGGGACTAAAATGTATAATCGATGCAGCGATTGTTAAAGCCTCAATTTCGCATGGTATCCAATCGGGTTGTCTTCCTCGCAGTTTCGCACTAACAAACCCAGCTATAAGAGGTTTCCCATCGCGTGTCACATACAAAGTAGCGCCTATCCCATGATTCTTTACCGCAGCATCAGTAACTACCCATAATGTATCATCCGGACGTGGTAGCACGATAGTTTTATTTGAACTCAACTCGGATTGTGCGCGTTGAAATATGGCCTTATATTCCTCAGACCACACAAGCTTATCACATGATTGGCGACCCGCCCTAAGCTCACCAAGCGGACCTATTAGTGATGAACACCTCGGAACAACGCGAGCGAGTACCTTATAGGCACCTTGAAAAGAACGCAAAGCCCGGACAGTTTCAGGTAACGAACAGGAAGACAGAGTAGCTATCCTGTGTGGGCTAGCTCGAATTGTTCCTTGATCCCACAACCACCCAAGTAAAGTTACCGAACGCGGACACACAAACGTTTTCTTGGCAGATAATTTAAGACCATTCTTATTCAATGCGACCAATACACGTTGCCATATTTGAAACAACTCATCAAGACTGTTAGCGCCGCAATAGAGATCGTCAGCAAGTTTAGCGACATGACCTTTTTCTGTAAGATCACCCAAGACACGACACATCATTTCTTCAAGCGCGGTTTCCGACCCCGGCATTCCCATGGCTGAGCGAGCATACGCGAACACACCGCGAAACGGAGTAGCAACACCGCAATACTTCATCGAATCTTTAGACAGAGGGATTTGATAAAAGGCATTGGACAGATCGGTTGATATGATGAACTTCCATTGAGCAATCAACCTCAACGTTGAGTCAACATCTGGCATCAGTGATGGCATAGGCTTACTATAACGACCTACATCTGCGAAAGCGGTTACCAACCGATAACTATCGTTTGATTTCTTTACTAAAAATGACGGGTTTAAATATTCGACTGTGATGCCAACATTTTCTGGTCTTATGAACACCCCCATCTCTTCCAGATCATCAAACTTTGATTGCAGTTGAACCAGACGATCGCGAGAATACTGGGGAACTCTTCCTTTCCGTTGAGGTGGTTGAACAGGACCCATATTTACCACAGCTTTAAATGGGCCAGACACCCCATTATAACCGGAAAATTTAGGGTTAAACACTTCATCATATTCTTTATGTAACCTGCTGAATTTATCCCGTGTACAAGTTGACAGAAGTTTATCTGGGTCCATAGCAACAGAACCAGAGTAGATTGTGTTTCTTACTAACTCGGAGTTACCATTGGCAGTCCTTGGCTGGTACATCAAAGTTTTATCATTTTGAACGGTCACAGTAAGCACTTGACAAAAATGCTCATTGCGTTTTAAAAGTTTTGGGGTATTAGTCATATCAGGAATTCTTATCCTACCAGAAACGGTATAATGTAAGTCCGGCTTGGGCTAAAGATCAGCATGTTTACATGTGAGAGCACTGGAAGTTGAGGTACGGGGTTCCATAGCAATGACAGATGCAGAACTTAAATCAGAGGGCACGTCCAATTCAATATACTCCCCGGGCCAAATGGTTGTAGCTTGGGCTGGTGCACGTAACACGCAGGCGCGTCTAATAGTATGCTCTGTAAAATTATCATCAGATGAGCCATAATTATAAATCGTTTCATCACCAATCATAACTTGGTGTTTTGCCGGTCGAACACTTACGTCATTGGCTTCCATAAACGGGGTTCCAGCAAGTATCTCGACATCTAGATTCTCTACCACCATCCCTTCAAATACAAAAGTGTGATCAGCCCTGTTGAACGTTACTCTTACCTCGCCAACAAAATTCATAGGTGAGGTGCCATCCGCCTGGTGAGCAGACTGTGAGCTGGTTGACTTTGGAATGTCAAATCGTCTAACAGTAGATAACTTCATCATATTACCAGTGGCGCCGCTATCTATGGTGATGTGGGCAACATGGTGATCATAGAAGGCGTTTAAATAAGGTGACTGACGAACTTGAACGCGTAATGTGGCTGCTTCTACAGGCAAAGGTGGTGTAAGGGATTGATCCTCATCCCCAAGGTAGACGTCGTCATCATCAAAAATGTTGGAAATTTGTCTGGTAAATACTTGCATTCACTCAAGTAGTGTCTAAAGTCTGGTCGATTGGACTGGTGACAAATTGGACATATCTTGCTTTGCCAATTGACGTAGACTTAAATCCAGTAGTGCTGACGTTATTTCTAGAATCCGGGAATCTTGGCTTGGTTGTTA
Source organism: Patella pellucida (assembly GCA_917208275.1). Classification (NCBI taxonomy): domain Eukaryota; kingdom Metazoa; phylum Mollusca; class Gastropoda; family Patellidae; genus Patella; species Patella pellucida. The sequence continues at coordinate 68,349,875 of OU795036.1, forward strand.
TACTGGTTCGCATGGCCCGCGTCTCATCAGCCGAATGAACTTCAGATAAAAGTGACTTCAAAGCCTGAGATATTTCCGGTTTAATAGATGCTAGAGTTCTGGTTCGTAGCTCAGTTCCATACCGTTGCTTGACAAGTTTCGGAAGATCTTTATGAATAAGACAGAGCCATGTTAATACGACAAAATTTTCCAGAGATGGGGAAAGCTCTTCATCTTCCTCTACTACAGCATTGTTGTGAGTAATGCTGCCACCGTGTTTTAAAAGATTGTCCTCTATAAATGCGGTGAGACGTTGATAAAGGTCTTCCACTTTCTCATCAGCTTCTAAGCGGATGTCACTGAAGTCGATAAAATGAGCTCCTGTAGATTGAAACCCATAATGAAGGCGAATTACTTGCCAGATGTTGTCTATAGAAGTTGAATTCTTCACAATTGAACTGCGAGCAATGACCGGACAGTAATTCGCTATTTGACCTAGTAAAAGTTCTAAAATGGTTACTTTTTGTTGTGCTGTACGTCTTTGCCCTTCGGGAACACGTTCACCATCATTAGTTAGACCTCGTAGAGATGAATTTCTTGACTTCTTAGGCCATGTTTTTCCAGCAACTAATAACTGGGCGAAATTCGCATCTAGTGGTAGTGAATATAGTAAGTTCTGCCTCCAATTTTCAAATGAATTCACAGTTTCATTTTTTGACAAACACCACTGTTTTGGGGCTCGATGTGAGGTTGCCATACTGCTATGCTGTGCTGCACTGCTATGCCGTATTAATATAAAGATGCGTGTTTGTTCAAACCTGGAGTCGAAAGTCTCTCTTGACAGTCGTTGTTTTGTAGCACGTGTTCTTGGCAAAAGGTCCCTTGCTTACTTCGTTTATTGAGTAGGCTAACTACCGGTGATTCTTCGGAATTGTAAGGTTGAAAATCCAGCCACCACGCCAGTAATAAGATAAGGACCCATCCAACAATAATACCAACAACAACTCCAGGTTAGGCAAACTTTATATACGACACGACATAGCAGCATACAAATACATAATGGCGATGGATAGACAAGGAGCACGGGAACCAGGCGGAAACGGAAGTGCTCGCCGGTTGTACTTGGCTACAGGACATAGCTTACTCTAAATGTCAACTTGATTCCATACAAATATATATGTATGGCGCTGGCTGACTTAACTTTTTAATAATCCAGTTAGGGCAAAAATGTCAGTTTATCTTTACATGAAGCAGAGGAGACAAGGGAAGTAACTCTCTTTTATGGGGATCAAAAATCGTTCGTGGTTATACATGTTCTTTCTGACCAGCAATTATTTTATTGTACTTGGCCTGTTTCACAAGAATTTAACTAAGATAAAAATCCAAATTTTAGTAATTTGAATGGATAATAATAGATGGCAGTGTGAAGTTAGCATGATTTTCGTTTTTCGTTATTCGACATTGGTGAATATCGAAAAACGAGCTACTCGTTTTTCGATATTGGCGAATAACGAAAAACAACTAGCTCGTTTTTCGATATTGGCGAATGTCGAAAAACGAGCTACTCGTTTTTCGTTATTCAAACTTGAATATCAAAAAAGCAGATTTGATGGATTTATATCTGCAGAATGTCCCCAAAACACATTAAATTAAATCAGTTTTGTAAAACAAACTAAAGATATCATAAATGATGATGCCTGAGCAGTAGGTTCAAATAAAAACTGCTATTGCTCGCTGTTTTTTGATATTGGCGAATGTCGAAAAACAAGCTACTCGTTTTTCGTTATTCAAACTTGAATATCAAAAAAGCAGATTTGATGGATGTATATCTACATATTGTCTCCCTAAACACATTCAAATAACTCAGTTATCTAAAATTAACTAAATATATCAGAAATGAGGATGCCTGAGCAGTGGATTCACATAACAACTGTTTCTTCTTGTTGTTTTTTGATATTGGCGAATCTCGAAAAACGAGCTACTCGTTTTTCGTTATTCAAACTTGAATATCAAAAAAGCAGATTTGATGGATTTATATCTTCAGAATGTCCCCAAAACACATTTTATTAAATCAGTTTTGTAAAACAAACTAAAGATATCATAAATGATGATGCCTGAGCAGTAGGTTCAAATAAAAACTTCTATTGCTCGCTGTTTTTTGATATTGGCGAATGTCGAAAAACAAGCTACTTGTTTTTCGTTATTCAAACTTGAATATCAAAAAAGCAGATTTGATGGATGTATATCTACATATTGTCTCCCTAAACACATTCAAATAACTCAGTTATCTAAAATTAACTAAATATATCAGAAATGAGGATGCCTGAGCAGTGGATTCACATAACAACTGTTTCTTCTTGTTGTTTTTTTATATTGGCGAATCTCGAAAAACGAGCTACTCGTTTTTCGTTATTCAAACTTGAATATCAAAAAAGCAGATTTGATGGATTTATATCTTCAGAATGTCCCCAAAACACATTTTATTAAATCAGTTTTGTAAAACAAACTAAAGATATCATAAATGATGATGCCTGAGCAGTGGATTCAAATAAAAATTGCTATTTCTCCTTGTTTTTGATATTGGCGAATCTCGAAAAACAAGCTACTCGTTTTTCGTTATTCAAACTTGAATATCAAAAAAGCAGATTTGATGGATGTATATCTGCAGAATGTCTCCAAAACACATTTTATGCAATCAGTTTTGTAAAACGAACTAAATATGTCATTAATCGGGATGCCTGAGCAGTGGATTAACATAAAAACTGTTCAATCTCGTTGTTTTTTGATATTGGCGAATCTCGAAAAACGAGCTACTCGTTTTTCGTTATTCAAACTTGAATATCAAAAAAGGAGATTTGATTAAATCAGTTTTGTAAAACAAACTAAAGATATCATAAATGATGATGCCTGAGCAGTGGATTCAAATAAAAACTGCTATTTCTCCTTGTTTTTGATATTGGCGAATCTCGAAAAACAAGCTACTCGTTTTTCGTTATTCAAACTTGAATATCAAAAAAGCAGATTTGATGGATGTATTTCTGCAGAATGTCTCCAAAACACATTTTATGCAATCAGTTTTGTAAAACGAACTAAATATGTCATTAATCAGGATGCCTGAGCAGTGGATTAACATAAAAACTGTTCAATCTCGTTGTTTTCTGATGTTGGCGAATCTCGAAAAACGAGCTACTCGTTTTTCGTTATTCAAACTTGAATATCAAAAAAGGAGATTTGATTAAATCAGTTTTGTAAAATGAACTAAAGATATCATAAATGATGATGCCTGAGCAGTGGGTTCAAATAAAAACTGCTATTTCTCGTTGTTTTTTGATATTGGCGAATGTCGAAAAACGAGCTACTCGTTTTTCGTTATTCAAACTTGATTATCAAAAAAGTAGATTTGATGGATGTATATTTACATATTGTCTCCAAAACACATTTGAATGAATCAGTTATCTACAATTAACTAAATATATCAGAAATGAGGATGCCTGAGCAGTGGATTCACATAAAAACTGTTCTTTCTCGTTTTTTTTGGATATTGGCGAATCTCGAAAAACGAGCTACTCGTTTTTCGTTATTCAAACTTGAATATCAAAAAAGCAGATTTTATGGATTTATATCTGCAGAATGTCCCAAAACACATTAAATTAAATCAGTTTTGTAAAACAAACTAAAGATATCATAAATGATGATGCCTGAGCAGTGGGTTCAAAAAAAAACTGCTATTTCTCGCTGTTTTTTTATATTGGCGAATGTCGAAAAACAAGCTACTCGATTTTCGTTATTTAAACTTGAATATCAAAAAAGCAGATTTGATGGATGTATATCTACATATTGTCTCCAAAACACATTTAAATAACGCAGTTATCTAAAATTAACTAAATATATCAGAAATGAGGATGCCTGAGCAGTGGATTCACATAACAACTGTTTCTTCTCGTTGTTTTTTGATATTGGCGAATCTCGAAAAACGAGCTACTCGTTTTTCGTTATTCAAACTTGAATATCAAAAAAGCAGATTTTATGGATTTATATCTGCAGAATGTCCCCAAAACACATTAAATTAAATCAGTTTTGTGAAACAAACTAAAGATATCATAAATGATGATGCCTGAGCAGTGGGTTCAAATAAAAACTGCTATTTCTCGTTGTTTTTTGATATTGGCGAATGTCGAAAAACAAGCCACTCGTTTTTCGTTATTCAAACTTGAATATCAAAAAAGCAGATTTGATGGATGTATATCTACATATTGTCTCCCTAAACACATTCAAATAACTCAGTTATCTAAAATTAACTAAATATATCAGAAATGAGGATGCCTGAGCAGTGGATTCACATAACAACTGTTTCTTCTCGTTGTTTTTTGATATTGGCGAATCTCGAAAAACGAGCTACTCGTTTTTCGTTATTTAAACTTGAATATCACAAAAGCAGATTTGATGGATTTATATCTGCAGAATTTCCACAAAACACATTTTATTAAATCAGTTTTATAAAACAAACTAAAGATATCATAAATGATGTTGCCTGAGCAGTGGATTCAAATAAAAATTGCTATTTCTTCTTGTTTTTGATATTGGCGAATCTCGAAAAACAAGCTACTCGTTTTTCGTTATTCAAACTTGAATATCAAAACAGCAGATTTGATGGATGTATATAACGAAAAACGAGTAGCTTGTTTTTCGACATTCGCCAATATGAAAAAACAACGAGAAATAGCAGGGTTTTTTTTAACCCACTGCTCAGGCATCATCATTTATGATATCTTTAGTTTGTTTTCGAAACTGATTTAATTTAATGTGTTTTGGGGACATTCTGCAGATATAAATCCATAAAATCTGCTTTTTTGATATTCAAGTTTGAATAACGAAAAACGAGTAGCTCGTTTTTCGAGATTCGCCAATATCAAAAAACAACGAGAAAGAACAGTTTTTATGTTAATCCACTGCCCAGGCTTCCTCATTTCTGATATATTTAGTTAATTTTAGATAACTGATTAATTCAAATGTGTTTTGGAGACAATATGTAGATAAACATCCATCAAATCTGCTTTTTTGATAATCAAGTTTGAATAACGAAAAACGATTAGCTCGTTTTTCGACATTCGCCAATATCAAAAAACAACGAGAAATAGCAGTTTTTATTTGAACCCACTGCTAAGGCATCATCATTTATGATATCTTTAGTTCATTTTACAAAACTGATTTAATTTAATGTGTTTTGGGGACATTCTGCAGATATAAATCCATAAAATCTGCTTTTTTGATATTCAAGTTTGAATAACGAAAAACGAGTAGCTCGTTTTTCGAGATTCGCCAATATCAAAAAACAACGAGAAAGAACAGTTTTTATGTGAATCCACTGCCCAGGCTTCCTCATTTCTGATATATTTAGTTAATTTTAGATAACTGATTAATTCAAATGTGTTTTGGAGACAATATGTAGATAAACATCCATCAAATCTGCTTTTTTGATAATCAAGTTTGAATAACGAAAAACGATTAGCTCGTTTTTCGACATTCGCCAATATCAAAAAACAACGAGAAATAGCAGTTTTTATTTGAACCCACTGCTAAGGCATCATCATTTATGATATCTTTAGTTCATTTTACAAAACTGATTTAATTTAATGTGTTTTGGGGACATTCTGCAGATATAAATCCATAAAATCTGCTTTTTTCATATTCAAGTTTGAATAACGAAAAACGAGTAGCTCGTTTTTCGAGATTCGCCAATATCAAAAAACAACGAGAAAGAACAGTTTTTATGTGAATCCACTGCTCAGGCATCCTCATTTCTGATATATTTAGTTAATTTTAGATAACTGATTAATTCAAATGTGTTTTGGAGACAATATGTAGATATACATCCATCAAAACTGCTTTTTTGATAATCAAGTTTGAATAACGAAAAACGAGTAGCTCGTTTTATGACATTCGCCAATATCAAAAAACAACGAGAAATAGCAGTTTTTATTTGAACCCACTGCTCAAGCATCATCATTTATGATATCTTTAGTTCATTTTACAAAACTGATTTAATCAAATCTCCTTTTTTGATATTCAAGTTTGAATAACGAAAAACGAGTAGCTCGTTTTTCGAGATTCGCCAATATCAAAAAACAACGAGATTGAACAGTTTTTATGTTAATCCACTGCTCAGGCATCCTGATTAATGACATATTTAGTTCGTATTACAAAACTGATTGCATAAAATGTGTTTTGGAGACATTCTGCAGATATACATCCATCAAATCTGCTTTTTGAATAACAAAAAACGAGTAGCTTGTTTTTCGAGATTCGCCAATGTCAAAAACAAGGAGAAATAGCAATTTTTATTTGAATCCACTGCTCAGGCATCATCATTTATGATATCTTTAGTTTGAGTTACAAAACTGATTTAATAAAATGTGTTTTGGGGATAATAATATGCTGCAGATATAAATCCATCAAATCTGCTTTTTTGATATTCAAGTTTGAATAACGAAAAACGAGTAGCTCGTTTTTCGAGATTCGCCAATATCAAAAAACAACAAGAAGAAACAGTTGTTATGTGACTCCACTGCTCAGGCATCCTCATTTCTGATATATTTAGTTATATTTAGATAACTGAGTTATTTGAATGTGTTTAGGGAGACAATATGTAGATATACATCCATCAAATCTGCTTTTTTGATATTCAAGTTTGAATAACGAAAAACGAGTAGCTTGTTTTTCGACATTCGCCAATATCAAAAAACAACGAGAAAAAGCAGTTTTTTTTAACCCACTGCTCAGGCATCATCATTTATGATATCTTTAGTTTGTTTTACAAAACTGATTTAATTTAATGTGTTTTGGGGACATTCTGCAGATATAAATCCATAAAATCTGCTTTTTTGATATTCAAGTTTGAATAACGAAAAACGAGTAGCTCGTTTTTCGAGATTCGCCAATATCAAAAAACAACGAGAAAGAACAGTTTTTATGTTAATCCACTGCCCAGGCTTCCTCATTTCTGATATATTTAGTTAATTTTAGATAACTGATTAATTCAAATGTGTTTTGGAGACAATATGTAGATATACATCCATCAAAACTGCTTTTTTGATAATCAAGTTTGAATAACGAAAAACGAGTAGCTCGTTTTTCGACATTCGGCAATATCAAAAAACAACGAGAAATAGCAGTTTTTATTTGAACCCACTGCTCAAGCATCATCATTTATGATATCTTTAGTTCATTTTACAAAACTGATTTAATCAAATCTCCTTTTTTGATATTCAAGTTTGAATAACGAAAAACGAGTAGCTCGTTTTTCGAGATTCGCCAATATCAAAAAACAACGAGATTGAACAGTTTTTATGTTAATCCACTGCTCAGGCATCCTGATTAATGACATATTTAGTTCGTTTTACAAAACTGATTGCATAAATAGTGTTTTGGAGACATTCTGCAGATATACATCCATCAAATCTGCTTTTTTGATATTCAAGTTTGAATAACGAAAAACGAGTAGCTTGTTTTTCGAGATTCGCCAATATCAAAAACAAGGAGAAATAGCAATTTTTATTTGAATCCACTCCTCAGGCATCATCATTTATGATATCTTTAGTTTGAGTTACAAAACTGATTTAATAAAATGTGTTTTGGGGATAATAATATGCTGCAGATATAAATCCATCAAATCTGCTTTTTTGATATTCAAGTTTGAATAACGAAAAACGAGTAGCTCGTTTTTCGAGATTCGCCAATATCAAAAAACAACGAGAAGAAACAGTTGTTATGTGAATCCACTGCTCAGGCATCCTCATTTCTGATATATTTAGTTAATTTTAGATAACTGAGTTATTTGAATGTGTTTAGGGAGACAATATGTAGATATACATCCATCAAATCTGCTTTTTTGATATTCAAGTTTGAATAACGAAAAACGAGTAGCTTGTTTTTCGACATTCGCCAATATCAAAAAACAACGAGAAATAGCAGTTTTTTTTAACCCACTGCTCAGGCATCATCATTTATGATATCTTTAGTTTGTTTAACAAAACTGATTTAATTTAATGTGTTTTGGGGACATTCTGCAGATATAAATCCATAAAATGTGGTTTTTTCATATTCAAGTTTGAATAACGAAAAACGAGTAGCTCGTTTTTCGAGATTCGCCAATATCAAAAAACAACGAGAAAGAACAGTTTTTATGTGAATCCACTGCCCATGCTTCCTCATTTCTGATATATTTAGTTAATTTTAGATAACTGATTAATTCAAATGTGTTTTGGAGACAATATGTAGATAAACATCCATCAAATCTGCTTTTTTGATAATCAAGTTTGAATAACGAAAAACGATTAGCTCGTTTTTCGACATTCGCCAATATCAAAAAACAACGAGAAATAGCAGTTTTTATTTGAACCCACTGCTAAGGCATCATCATTTATGATATCTTTAGTTCATTTTACAAAACTGATTTAATTTAATGTGTTTTGGGGACATTCTGCAGATATAAATCCATAAAATCTGCTTTTTTCATATTCAAGTTTGAATAACGAAAAACGAGTAGCTCGTTTTTCGAGATTCGCCAATATCAAAAAACAACGAGAAAGAACAGTTTTTATGTGAATCCACTGCTCAGGCATCCTCATTTCTGATATATTTAGTTAATTTTAGATAACTGATTAATTCAAATGTGTTTTGGAGACAATATGTAGATATACATCCATCAAAACTGCTTTTTTGATAATCAAGTTTGAATAACGAAAAACGAGTAGCTCGTTTTATGACATTCGCCAATATCAAAAAACAACGAGAAATAGCAGTTTTTATTTGAACCCACTGCTCAAGCATCATCATTTATGATATCTTTAGTTCATTTTACAAAACTGATTTAATCAAATCTCCTTTTTTGATATTCAAGTTTGAATAACGAAAAACGAGTAGCTCGTTTTTCGAGATTCGCCAATATCAAAAAACAACGAGATTGAACAGTTTTTATGTTAATCCACTGCTCAGGCATCCTGATTAATGACATATTTAGTTCGTATTACAAAACTGATTGCATAAAATGTGTTTTGGAGACATTCTGCAGATATACATCCATCAAATCTGCTTTTTGAATAACAAAAAACGAGTAGCTTGTTTTTCGAGATTCGCCAATGTCAAAAACAAGGAGAAATAGCAATTTTTATTTGAATCCACTGCTCAGGCATCATCATTTATGATATCTTTAGTTTGAGTTACAAAACTGATTTAATAAAATGTGTTTTGGGGATAATAATATGCTGCAGATATAAATCCATCAAATCTGCTTTTTTGATATTCAAGTTTGAATAACGAAAAACGAGTAGCTCGTTTTTCGAGATTCGCCAATATCAAAAAACAACAAGAAGAAACAGTTGTTATGTGACTCCACTGCTCAGGCATCCTCATTTCTGATATATTTAGTTATATTTAGATAACTGAGTTATTTGAATGTGTTTAGGGAGACAATATGTAGATATACATCCATCAAATCTGCTTTTTTGATATTCAAGTTTGAATAACGAAAAACGAGTAGCTTGTTTTTCGACATTCGCCAATATCAAAAAACAACGAGAAAAAGCAGTTTTTTTTAACCCACTGCTCAGGCATCATCATTTATGATATCTTTAGTTTGTTTTACAAAACTGATTTAATTTAATGTGTTTTGGGGACATTCTGCAGATATAAATCCATAAAATCTGCTTTTTTGATATTCAAGTTTGAATAACGAAAAACGAGTAGCTCGTTTTTCGAGATTCGCCAATATCAAAAAACAACGAGAAAGAACAGTTTTTATGTTAATCCACTGCCCAGGCTTCCTCATTTCTGATATATTTAGTTAATTTTAGATAACTGATTAATTCAAATGTGTTTTGGAGACAATAATATGTAGATAACCATCCATCAAATCTGCTTTTTTGATAATCAAGTTTGAATAACGAAAAACGAGTAGCTCGTTTTTCGACATTCGCCAAAATCAAAAAACAACGAGAAATAGCAGTTTTTATTTGAACCCACTGCTCAGGCATCATCATTTATGATATCTTTAGTTCATTTTACAAAACTGATTTAATCAAATCTCCTTTTTTGATATTCAAGTTTGAATAACGAAAAACGAGTAGCTCGTTTTTCGAGATTCGCCAATATCAAAAAACAACGAGATTGAACAGTTTTTATGTTAATCCACTGCTCAGGCATCCTGATTAATGACATATTTAGTTCGTTTTACAAAACTGATTGCATAAAATGTGTTTTAGAGACATTCTGAAGATATACATCCATCAAATCTGCTTTTTTGATATTCAAGTTTGAATAACGAAAAACGAGTAGCTTGTTTTTCGAGATTCGCCAATATCAAAAACAAGGAGAAATAGCAATTTTTATTTGAACCCACTGCTCAGGCATCATCATTTATGATATCTTTAGTTTGATTTACAAAACTGATATAATAAAATGTGTTTTGGGGACATTCTGCAGATATAAATCCATCAAATCTGCTTTTTTGATATTCAAGTTTGAATAACGAAAAACGAGTAGCTCGTTTTTCGAGATTCGCCAATATCAAAAAACAACGAGAAGAAACAGTTGTTATGTGAATCCACTGCTCAGGCATCCTCATTTCTGATATATTTAGTTAATTTTAGATAACTGAGTTATTCGAATGTGTTTAGGGAGACAATATGTAGATATACATCCATCAAATCTGCTTTTTTGATATTCAAGTTTGAATAACGAAAAACGAGTAGCTAGTTTTTCGACATTCGCCAATATCAAAAAACAACGAGAAATAGCAGGGGTTTTTTTAACTCACTGCTCAGGCATCATCATTTATGATATCTTTAGTTTGTTTTCGAAACTGATTTAATTTAATGTGTTTTGGGGACATTCTGCAGATATAAATCCATAAAATCTGCTTTTTTGATATTCAAGTTTGAATAACGAAAAACGAGTAGCTCGTTTTTCGAGATTCGCCAATATCAAAAAACAACGAGAAGAAACAGTTGGTATGTGAATCCACTGCTCAGGCATCCTCATTTCTGATATATTTAGTTAATTTTAGATAACTGAGTTATTCGAATGTGTTTAGGGAGACAATATGTAGATATACATCCATCAAATCTGCTTTTTTGATATTCAAGTTTGAATAACGAAAAACGAGTAGCTAGTTTTTCGACATTCGCCAATATCAAAAAACAACGAGAAATAGCAGGTTTTTTTTTAACTCACTGCTCAGGCATCATCATTTATGATATCTTTAGTTTGTTTTCGAAACTGATTTAATTTAATGTGTTTTGGGGACATTCTGCAGATATAAATCCATAAAATCTGCTTTTTTGATATTCAAGTTTGAATAACGAAAAACGAGTAGCTCGTTTTTCGAGATTCGCCAATATCAAAAAACAACGAGAAAGAACAGTTTTTATGTGAATCCACTGCCCAGGCTTCCTCATTTCTGATATATTTAGTTAATTTTAGATAACTGATTAATTCAAATGTGTTTTGGAGACAATATGTAGATAAACATCCATCAAATCTGCTTTTTTGATAATCAAGTTTGAATAACGAAAAACGAGTAGCTCGTTTTTCGACATTCGCCAATATCAAAAAACAACGAGAAATAGCAGTTTTTATTTGAACCCACTGCTAAGGCATCATCATTTATGATATCTTTAGTTCATTTTACAAAACTGATTTAATTTAATGTGTTTTGGGGACATTCTGCAGATATAAATCCATAAAATCTGCTTTTTTCATATTCAAGTTTGAATAACGAAAAACGAGTAGCTCGTTTTTCGAGATTCGCCAATATCAAAAAACAACGAAAAAGAACAGTTTTTATGTGAATCCACTGCTCAGGCATCCTCATTTCTGATATATTTAGTTAATTTTAGATAACTGATTAATTCAAATGTGTTTTGGAGACAATATGTAGATATACATCCATCAAAACTGCTTTTTTGATAATCAAGTTTGAATAACGAAAAACGAGTAGCTCGTTTTATGACATTCGCCAATATCAAAAAACAACGAGAAATAGCAGTTTTTATTTGAACCCACTGCTCAAGCATCATCATTTATGATATCTTTAGTTCATTTTACAAAACTGATTTAATCAAATCTCCTTTTTTAATATTCAAGTTTGAATAACGAAAAACGAGTAGCTCGTTTTTCGAGATTCGCCAATATCAAAAAACAACGAGATTGAACAGTTTTTATGTTAATCCACTGCTCAGGCATCCTGATTAATGACATATTTAGTTCGTTTTACAAAACTGATTGCATAAAATGTGTTTTGGAGACATTCTGCAGATATACATCCATCAAATCTGCTTTTTTGATATTCAAGTTTGAATAACGAAAAACGAGTAGCTTGTTTTTTCGAGATTCGCCAATATCAAAAACAACGAGAAAGAACAGTTTTTTTTGTGAATCCACTGCTCAGGCATCCTCATTTATGATATCTTTAGTTCATGTTAGATAACTGATTTAATCAAATGTGTTTTGGAGACATTATGTAGATATACATCCATCAAATCTGCTTTTTTGATATTCAAATTTGAATAACGAAAAACGAGTAGCTCGTTTTTCGACATTCGCCAATATCGAAAAACGAGCTAGTTGTTTTTCGTTATTCGCCAATATCGAAAAACGAGTAGCTCGTTTTTCGATATTCACCAATGTCGAATAACGAAAAACGAAAATCAAGCTAACTTCACACTGCCATAATAGATCTACTATAATTTGGATTTTATCTTTAGATATGATTTCGAGAAACAAAAGAAACAAAATCGTTCGTGGTTATACATGTTCTTTCTTACCAGCAATTATTTTTTTGTACTTGGCCTGTTTCACAAAAATTTAACTAAGATTAAAATCCAAATTTTAGTAATTTGAATGGATAATAATAGATCTACTAAAATTTGGATTTATCTTTAGATATGATTTCGAGAAACATGTACTTAAAATAGAAAAAATGTATATTTGGTGGCCGAATAGTTTAAGGCCTGCGCGATTGATCAAAAGGTATGTCATTGTGTCAAATAGTGTAGTTTCAATTCCTAGCATGTACGTGACAAGGAGTAGGGTCGCCTGTCCGGTCTCGTCAGGTTTCCTCCTTCTGTCAAAGACCACTACACGCAAACACATTTATTGAAATAAAATTGAATCATTTTAGTCTTGAAATGACTGAGTTTGTTTCCAATGAACGTTAAACACATTTTTTTTAAAGTAATATTTTTTCTCCAGTGAGAAGCAATGCCGCCATTTTGGCATCACTCCACACAGGTGCTTTGATGGGAAATTTACTCTTAAATCGAATTCCAGCTATTTAAGGCACAAAGAAAGACCGGAAATAGGCAGATTTAGCATTTACATGTCCGTTTAAACTATAAATGCAAATACATATATAATACAGACCACACACATCCTATGATTATTTTGCGTCCAAATAACTGTAAACACCTGCATTTTTCTTTCTTGGCCTAAATACTTTCTTCTGTGAATGGTGCAACATGAACTGTACTTAACATCTATAGAGAATGGCATTTAGATAAGAGTATACGAAAAGATTTCACTTATTAAATCTTTGACTTTGAAAACACGAATTAGTTCTCAATTTAAATCAACATTGATGTTGGGATCTTACCGGTAAAAGATGGGCTTCTGAAATCCAATATTTAAGACAAAATAATCATTTTACCATTGGTATACGAATCATTTACCATAATGCGTTTCAGCGCCATTTGTAACAAGAAACTCAAAGAACGGTGCTATACATATCCCATAAGTCATGTCAAACGGTGATGCCAAATTCTTTTCTGGAGCGCATGCGTAACAAATACTATCGATGTAGACTAGAATAACCAGAGGTTGCTATTCGATTGAGAGTTCTGCCGTTCGCCGAATATAACTGATTTCAAATTTGAGTAAACACCGAAAGTATACATTCATATTACATCATCATATGCGTTTCGACCCATTTGTGTCAATTTTTAGGTCCCAAATATTGGCTACTTAATTCCTTTAATTCATCATTTGACGTCTAAATTGCAGAATGCATTTGGACATATCAAAATTAATGGTAATCTGGTATTAATGAGATATTAAAGGGACAATCCCGAATTAAACAGAGACTCAAAAATAAAAGTCTGAGAATGTATGAAAATAAAACGCCAAAATATAGAGGAATGGTGCATTTACCTTTTCTCAAAATTTCAACTCAAAATATTGAGTCGTTTGGACGTGAACGCCAAAACTGCTTATCCGGACACGTAACCCTTTTAAGATTGCGGGTCAATTGTTTCGTTGGGTGACCTTATAACCGATTACGGTCACTTGAGAGGGTTATGCAGTAAATAACACATGTGTCGCACTTGATAAAGAAAGGCAAATTTCAACTACACATTATGTTTATAAAAAAATGTTTGGTTTTATCCAGATACCTCAAAATACACCTTAGGGCACCGGTCTCAAATCCCAGATGAAGACTGACGGATTTAAGTCGTTTTAAAACGTATCATAAATACTAAAGTAGTTGCTCGGCCCTTGACTCGAATATTTTAAGGGATTTTAACACAAAATTAAACAGTTTTATTCCCAAAACAAATATCGGGATTAGCCCTTTAATTTAAAAAAAACCCAATTAAATAAAAGAGGAATATATGCTTTTGAAGTATTCGGGGGTTGGGTGATCTAGTGGTTTCGATTCCACGCCTCTTTGTGACAAGGAGTAGGCTTCGCCTGTCTGACCTCGTGGGTTTTCTATGGGTAATTCGCCCCCCCCCCCACTGCTAGCGAATTACTGCAATATAATTGAACCATATGTTAGTCCCGAAATGACCCAGTATGTGTCGAGAGGACGTTAAACCCCATTTCTGTCCGTTTGAAAGCGCAAGCCTTGGTATCCGCAATTATATTAAATTTACTATCGAGGGGTCAGAGAGGTCCAGAGCTTGAAATGAGTGAGGGGAATGTATTATGTGAAAGACTTGATGCGATCGAATCTGGCTGTTTACCCTTAACATCAGAAAATGGATATCAACATTAAGATTGAACATTTTACCTCAATAAGAAACCGGTTTCAATTGTGTTCTACATTTCACGTAGTAGGCCTATATTGGAGTGACAGTGTCTTGCAACAGATGTATAATAAAGTAGTTGAAATTTCTATCAGACGCACGTCGGCCATCTGGTATTCTAACAATTGACAGTTATAACAATTATATCAATCAAATAGCCGGATTTATCGGGCTTTTACTTTCAAAATTTGACAGATTTGACATATTAGTTGAATTCTGATTTATCAGCTAGGGGGCACCATATTGGGCAGTTTTTAATTAAAATTCCTAGTTTGTCCTAAGAATATTTAAATATGAAAACATATGAAGCTCCGTTAGTGTTATTACTTAAATATCTAATTTACTTTGACGTAAGTTGTAGATAGTGGTTTCAATAACGGGATAACCTATATCTATACCCAGTGTTGCTGTTGCTGTTACTATCTTTCCAGCCACAGATAATGAAAACATGGTGGGCCTTCTCGTCCCGCTTTACATACCACACTATTTAAAAACCTGCAACAATTGCGAGCTATAATTATTAAAAGACTTTATTAAAGACAAAATATGGGTAAGTAATTTATAATGTCCAACTTCAACAGTATATGAAGCAGACAGCAGCTAATTAACAACGGAAAACTAGTAATTATCTTCTTCATATACTGTTAGGAATAGACATTGGTGATTTGTCAATCCCTGGTTTGATAGTTATTCATTGACCGCCGCCGTTGTTCGATGTGTATGGCGCTGGTTTACTAGCCAGAGGATCCCAAATTCCTGGTATTCATGGCACTGTTAGTCTTAATATTTCTAAATATCACTATTTCCATCCCTACGAAACATTTAGTATACTGTATAAGGTTCATCAGAGTCTTGACCAGCCTCTTGTTTCATTACATCTGCACCTTGACTAAATTTTACTATAGGTTATGCACAAAAATACAAATGCACAATAAATGACATCTGTTGAGTTTGGGATTGGGGATCTCGTGGTTAGTTTGATTTATGAAACAAATAACAAGAATGTTTTAATAAAACACATTTATTTTCAAACTATCGTTTAGTAAGTTGAATATATTACAATGGGAAAGTTAAGAATTTTTAAGTTATACTACAAATTGCAATTACGCACTACCACTAGAG
Source organism: Patella pellucida (assembly GCA_917208275.1). NCBI lineage: Eukaryota > Metazoa > Mollusca > Gastropoda > Patellidae > Patella > Patella pellucida. The sequence continues at coordinate 68,366,056 of OU795036.1, forward strand.
TATATAAGTATTTAAAAATAAATACTGCAATATAAAAGGGCACTCCTTAGAAATCAAGCCTGAAATAGACACCAAAATCACAATAAGTGACTTTTATTATGGATAAACGATTTAAAAAGAGAGCATTTATGACCGTGGATAGAAAGTGAATATAAATATTTAAAAAAAAAACATTTTAGATACTTTGAGCTTTTTTATCAGCAAGAAGCACTGCATTAATAAATCTACTCGAGCAAATAACCAGGACACAGCTATAGTCACACTTAACTTAAAACTCTTAAAATAAGGCATTCTGATCTATAACAGGCCTACAAATGTGTCCACAACCACCCGACAGACAACATTTCTGAGTACCATAACAATCACTATCAATAGAACATGGCTGACCACATCTTTTCACCCTGATCTTGCGGGTACTCCGCTTCTGTGGAGGACAACTTCCTGGTTTTGTGGCTAAAAAATAAATTAATACAATTGATATGAAGGTTGATTAATAATACTTCGGGGTTTCTCTGTGAGCCATATTGACGGTACGGAATTGTATGAAGATTAGTTGAGTATTATACTAGCTAGGGTTTTTATATAGTAACAAGTCACTTCCTAGTCTAGTAATCACATCGTCACTTCGTAAAAAATGTCATTTTAACATATGTACTTTATAAAAAATGTCGGTATAGATGAAGCTTTAAATCTTGTAACTTTTATTTTATTCCATGTCATTTCATTATTCAAAATTCGAAAATGGCGCTCCCATTTTGCAAGTTTATAATGACCAGTTTAGTATAAGGGGAGCCACAAATCAAGAACATTACGATAATTTAAGTAACTTAAACATTTGGGATATTTTGTAATGTAAGGAGACTTTCTAAACGTAGATAGTTTGATGATTATTGTCTTTAAATCTCAATTTATAACCCGAACTTTAATTTACGAAAGCAACACACACTGCTTATAGAGAAAGATTAACATTTCGATCAAGCACATAGGTACTATGGCACTTAAGGTTAATTTTAGAAATATATCCAATATAGCGTATTTTTGGATTTCTTTATACGTTTGTTCATCATCTTCTCCCTTACCAGCATGTTTTTAAGGGACAATATTGGTGCCAGTCATGTGATAGAACGGGTTAAACACATTCCAACGCAGATATCACTGCTACGATAGCTGAGTAATACGCGTGTCCCGAATGAGCTGTGACGTAGCGAAAAGGAAAACACGAGTGGCAGCTCTATATAACTGACTGGAGCGACGAGTGATAATAATAGTTTATATCCCCCAGGAAAACGAGTTGGATAAAGTTTTAACTATTTATTATAAAGTATAACAAAATGAAAACCAGTAGATTAACTATCAAAAATACGAACATTTATACATATTGTAAATACACGTTATATAGACTTACGACCGTCTGACTAGAGTTCGAAACATGAAATATAACGAGGATGAAAGAATGATAATAAACATATTTTATGTACACATTATATAGAATTAAAACAAATCAAACATTTAAAACCTAAAATATAACTAGAATGATAAAAGTAAATAAAACAATTCAAATGTGGGGTACGGGCTGTCTCGGCCTAATGTGTCACAATATCGAAGAAACTGTTAGGAATTACCAAAGACCCGCACAGAGGTGTCATTGGAGGTTGAGACCGCACAGAGGTGTCAACGTGTATTAGTATCACCACACGGAGGTGAAAGTATTAGTAAGGTTGAGACCGTACAGAGGTGTCAACGTTTATTTTATCACCACACAGAGGTGAAAGTATTAGTAAGGTTGAGACCGCACAGAGGTATCAACGTGTATTAGTATCACCACACGGAGGTGAAAGTATTAGTAAGGTTGAGACCACACAGAGGTGTCAACTTGTATTAGTATCACCGAACAGAGGTGAAAGTATTAGTAAGGTTGAGACCGCACAGAGGTGTCAACGTGTATTAGTATCACCACACAGAGGTGAAAATATTAGTAAGGTTGAGACCGCACAGAGGTGTCAACCTTTATTTGTATCACCACACAGAGGTGAAAGTATTAGTATATGAAAACATAGTATAGCGAGACTAATTAACGTATAAAAGAAGAATATTGTGACACATTCGGATATGTTTTTAAATTATGGGGTTTTATAAGTATGAATAAATACTTACTAAATACTTAAATAAATGCCTTATGGGGTTTTATAAGTATGAATAAATACTTAAATAAATGCTCCCAGGCCAAGACAACATTGATGTGAATAATTATAAGATGATCATGGATATTCGTAGCACGAATGATTATAAGTCTCTGGAATAGTAAGGTTATAGGAAATTGAATTAAGAATGGAGGTGGATGGGGTGGTGGTGGTTGTTGATAATATCGGCTAAGAAGCAACTAGGTACGGCTATCGTTCACACCAATATGGTTCCTAATGCAGGTCAACTAAAATCTGTCACGTGGTAATAGTTCCTGATGCGGGTCAACTGACCAGTCACGTGATATAGATACTTAGCAACGGTCTATCATGCATGCCGTGTGTGTGGTGTTAAGTTGAGGCATGAAGGGAAGAATAGCTCCTCTGTGAGATATAAACCAACTTTTAAGCTTGCAGCTTAAAACTACAATTTATATCCCCCAGGAAAACGAGTTGGATAAAGTTTTAACTATTTATTATAAAGTATAACAAAATGAAAACCAGTAGATTAACTATCAAAAATACGAACATTTATACATATTGTAAATACACGTTATATAGACTTACGACCGTCTGACTAGAGTTCGAAACATGAAATATAACGAGGATGAAAGAATGATAATAAACATATTTTATGTACACATTATATAGAATTAAAACAAATCAAACATTTAAAACCTAAAATATAACTAGAATGATAAAAGTAAATAAAACAATTCAAATGTGGGGTACGGGCTGTCTCGGCCTAATGTGTCACAATATCGAAGAAACTGTTAGGAATTACCAAAGACCCGCACAGAGGTGTCATTGGAGGTTGAGACCGCACAGAGGTGTCAACGTGTATTAGTATCACCACACGGAGGTGAAAGTATTAGTAAGGTTGAGACCGTACAGAGGTGTCAACGTTTATTTTATCACCACACAGAGGTGAAAGTATTAGTAAGGTTGAGACCGCACAGAGGTATCAACGTGTATTAGTATCACCACACGGAGGTGAAAGTATTAGTAAGGTTGAGACCACACAGAGGTGTCAACTTGTATTAGTATCACCGAACAGAGGTGAAAGTATTAGTAAGGTTGAGACCGCACAGAGGTGTCAACGTGTATTAGTATCACCACACAGAGGTGAAAATATTAGTAAGGTTGAGACCGCACAGAGGTGTCAACCTTTATTTGTATCACCACACAGAGGTGAAAGTATTAGTATATGAAAACATAGTATAGCGAGACTAATTAACGTATAAAAGAAGAATATTGTGACACATTCGGATATGTTTTTAAATTATGGGGTTTTATAAGTATGAATAAATACTTAAATAAATGCCATAAGAGTTGTGGACGGTTTGTGTGACAAGAGTGAGACAACTCGACCCCATAATTGAGAGAGAAGAGGGAACTAGTCCGGAAAGGACACATACGTTTTTGGACACTACTGCATGTCTATCTGAGCTTTCTTTATGTTGGCCAATGAAGTATGAATATATCTCGTGTAGCACAGAGAAGACCATCTGCCCAGGGTCTGTATCATGTGGTCTTCTACTTTGCCTGCCGCTGATGTAGCGGCGCCTATCCTAAAGCTGTGGCCGTTAAATAAGTCGGCATTGAAACCCAGAGCATACAATAGAGATTTCAAAGATTTTAAAAAGAAAGACCTGGTTAGGGCCTGGTTTTTATCCATAATGAAAAAGGGTTCTTGCCTTTGTAAGGGAGTACGAGATTGGATATATCTTTTCAAAGATGCCACAGGGCAAATATCTGAATTTGTTTGAAACAGATTTATATCCACTCCTCGCCTAAATATATCGGTTTTAGATGCTCTGAGTCTCAAAACTGCCCTATCTTCGAAGAAAACTATGTCTTCACAACAAATGTTCGACTCTGGGCAGAAAGTATGTAAAACTGTAAATTCTCCGCATCGAAGAAACCCTACAAAAGCTATGACACAGGCTGCCTCCATGAGTTGATCGATATTTGATTTGAAATAGCCTTTTCTAAGTAGGGTGACTATGTCCTTAATAATATTGTTCGTCAACGGAAGTCTTTTTTGAACGGTTGTATGTTCAGATTTCCTTATACCTTTAAGCATTGTTTCGACACGGATAAGTTTGGTATCACTTGTGAATAAATTGTCTGTATCATGTACAATATAGTGAAAACGGATCGCACACAAGTATAGTTTTATTGTTGTTGATTTTACCCGTAAAATATCATGGCAATAGGACACAAACTTCAGAATAATGTCTTCGTTTATGGAAGGAAAAGTTGTTTTCCACACAAAACCGCTCATAACCATGAATCTTTTATAGGTGTTGAAACCGCATCTATACTGGTTTAAGGTGGATGGGGCCACTGACTGTTCCATTAGATAGGGAATTCTTACGTCGGAATCTGCCACATCAGGTCTTCTCTCTTGGGTACCTGTGTGGGGTATAGAGCTGCTCGTGGGGCTGCCTGACGGAACCTCTGAAATTGGAAGCGAGAAAGTGCGTCGCTTATAATGTTAAATTTTCCTGGAATATGGACACTTTTAATTGTATAATTATTCACAGCGGCTGACCAAATTAATGATCTCATGAGTTTCATGATATCAGAATTTTTGGATGTTCCCTTATTAATAATATGGACTGTTGCTTCATTGTCACAATGGAACATGATTCGCTTCTTTGTCCATGTGTGACCCCACAGAACGGCAGCTACAACTATTGGATACAGTTCTAAAAACGCCATTGACAAATTATCGTCTAAAAAGTTAGGTAAATCGTTAGGCCAATCTGAGCTAAACCAGCTGCCTTGGTAATAGCCCCCGAAACCACGAGTCGAGCTTGCGTCAGTATAAAGGTCTAAACTAGGAGAGGTAGATACTTCTGTGTCATAAAAGAAAGACACTTTGTTCCAGTGTTGTAGAAATCTAAGCCACATTTTAAGGTCGTTTTTGCATTCTCTGGTAAGTTTAATGAAAAAGTGTAGTTTTGGTACAGTAGCCGATAAAGAATACATGTACGCTGAAAATGTTCGTCCAGGTAAAACTATTTTTGCTGCGAAGTTGAAATGTCCAAGTAATTGTAGGAGTTCACGTTTTCTGACTGAGTTTTTGTTTAAGAATCTTTCGATCATCGAAATTATGCGGTCGACCTTTTCTTTTGGTAATCTGGCCTCCATCTTATCGGTATCCAGGATAATCCCCAAATATTCTAGACACGTAGTTGGTCCGATTGTTTTCTTGCTTGACAGAGGAATGTTAAGGTTAGAGAAAATACTGGTCAGGGATGCCATCACTTCGTGTCCGTTAGTTTGACCTGACTGAATCGTTAAAAAATCATCTAGAAGGTGAAGGATAGATGGTATTTTATAGTTTGTTGTGGCGACCCAACATATGACCTTAGAAAAATTGTCAAAGATTTTTGGTGAGGATCTGGACCCGAAACTTAGTCGCACGTAATAGAAATATTGTTCTCTCCATTTTAGACAGAATAAGTGATACTGGTCTGGTGAAATGGGAATTTGCTTAAACGCGTCTGTAATATCGGTTTTGTTAAGGATAGCTCCTGGTCCATAACTCTTGATTAGATCAATGGCGTCGTCGATGGTCACATAGGATAGGGAGCATTCACTCTTGTCGATTAAGTCGTTGATGCTGGGTATTTCGGGGTTGTCGTGCGGCGATGAAAGGTCTAGAATTAGGCGAGGCTTTCCTGAATATTTCCCTATAGCTAACCCTATAGGGCTTACTCGGTATGATTTGAATGGAGGCTTTAGGAAAGGGCCCTTAAGATACCCTTTATGAAGTTCTGATTGTATCAGCTCGTCTACTGTATTTGGGTCTGATCTAGCTGAAAGTAAGTTTTTGCATTCGTGGAGCGGAAGGGTTAACTTTTCAACTAAAGTATCAAAACCATACTCAAAACCATGTAGTAGGTATTGTACGAAACTTTTGTCGGGGTAAGTTTGTAATTCAAATTTTAATTGTTCCGTATTAATTCCGGATAGAGAACGAATTTTATCACTGTCGAGATGATCGAGTCATTGTTGATTCTGTTTAGATTTAGTGGATCTAGTAGGGAATTTGTTCCATTTGTCCGAAATACAATTTTTCATGGTATGTTCGGTAGAGAAACACGTTTTGCAGACATGTTTATAATAACACTCAGGTTCTGTGTATCGGCATCCTGCGTCGTTGAAGTTGTTGCACACCGTTGAGCCTTGGTGTCTAACGAGGGATCTGCCTCTTTTATCGTTTACGATTGAGTTATTGTTCTTAAAGTTTTGTCGGTCAGGTTTGGTAGTTGGAACTAAAGTTGACAGAGATGGCGAGTTTCGTGGGCAAAAACGAGTTGAGTGGTTTATTTCCTCGCAGATATTGCAAGCACGCGTTGGAATGCCATGCATGACGAGGTTCAACAAGCTTTCGTCTATTTCCCCCCATAAACCGACGGTATTATGTTCCTGGATTCCGGCTGCAGCCTTTTGCGAAAACATCTTGTGGTACAGGTAGAAACGGGGACCATAATTTCGAGAAATTGTATTTATATCTCTTTGATATTGGTTGAGGTCCTTCTCCCTGGTTATGAACACGCTTGTAATTATGCTCTTGTATTTCTCAAAGGCCAGATTAAACTCTTCTATTGACAAGTCTTGAGTCAGTTTGGGGTCTTTGAGGGTTGAGGAATATGTGGTAGAAGCAATGCCAGACTGTGCTGTCAGGTCGTAATTTGGGATAAGGAGACTTGAAAGATTTACATCCTTACCTTCCAGAATTTGCTTTCTGAGGGTTCCGGAGATCATGTCTGTTTTCGGCAGGTTTTTGACAGAAATATGTGGCTGACCGAGATTTGCATCTGCAGACGTCTGACCTATGTATCCGGAGTTCACACCTGGGGTAGTAGCGGCACCAAAGGTTCTTTGCATAGCTGACATTAGATCGTGGGGTCTGTTTTCCTCCTTAGAATTCCGCTTTAGTAGATCGTGTACGACATCTACCATTTTCGCCAGGGCACTGGTCGCTGAAACAATTTCGTTGTGGGCGCCGCCATCTTGTGTGTTTTGGTTCTCGATACGCGCATGCGTAGTAGATGGGGACGCGTGAGTGAATGGTGACGTCATGGCTTCTTCTTGTTCGAGAGTGGGTTGAATAATATCTTCCGTGTCGGTTGGCTGAATAGCTGTTACGTTCGGTGTTACTGTTGGAGGAGACGTATGTCCTTCTTGACTTCGGGCGACGGTCAGTTCGTAAGACTGACGTAACACGCTCAGATTCCATGAAGGATGGGCGACTCCCCCGAGAGCCTCGATTTCCATCACGAATCGAGATTTTTTCCAATTCCTGCAATTAGTCGTGTCCAAGTTTGATCTTTTTCGCGTCACCCTTGCGGAAGTACTTGGCTGGCTCATGATTGAGTAGAAATTATAACGTCTGTAGCGAGAAAACAGGGATTTAATGCAGAGGCTGATAAGACGTGTACTCGGTGGTTAAAAGTTCGGGTAGTTGTCCAATTCCGATAGATGACAATAATGGCGTGCGCCGCGTTGTCCTTTCGAATCCAAAAGTTAGTTTAAAGTTCCACAGTACTTTTACGGTTTCTCTACTCAAACACAAAATCCGTCTTGAAATAAACAGTTGTATATCCAAAGTAAAATTCGATGGTTTTAGAATAGAACCAAAGGAATTTAAAAGAGATTGTTGATAATATCGGCTAAGAAGCAACTAGGTACGGCTATCGTTCACACCAATATGGTTCCTAATGCAGGTCAACTAAAATCTGTCACGTGGTAATAGTTCCTGATGCGGGTCAACTGACCAGTCACGTGATATAGATACTTAGCAACGGTCTATCATGCATGCCGTGTGTGTGGTGTTAAGTTGAGGCATGAAGGGAAGAATAGCTCCTCTGTGAGACTAATAACTTCTTCAAAGAAATTATTAGGGAGAAGAAATTCGGCCGTTTGTCTATTATCACTTATCGCTTCAGTCAGTTATATTGAGCTGTCACTCGTGTTTTTCTTATCGCTACGTCACTGCCGATTCGGACCACGTGTATTACTCAGCTATCGTAGCAATGATTTCTGCGTTAAACGTATATTTGGTATGTGCTTAACCAGCTCTATCACATAATATGTGATAATGACTGTCCTTTGAAGAAAACGGCCCCTAACGATATAAACATGTTGTGCCCCTACGGCATCTTGTCGCTCGTTAAAACCGACCGACCACGCATCTGGTACAATACCTTATACCATCGATCGCAAGGGGCTGCAATGAAATCTGAAAAACACTTACAAGTAGTTCCACTCCAGCAACATCTTCCTCCATTGCAGTAGGTGCCATCGGGACAATAACCACCACTGGAACAATTTATTTCGTTTAAATCCGCATTTATGACCGGTCGGCCAACTGGACACACAGAAAGGGGTGACGAAGGCACTGAAACATGAATAAGAATTATTCCTATAGCTATACGATTTTTGACAAATTTCGTTTCAGGAACAGTCTTCACCTAACACCTTTGCCAATAACACGAAGAAAGTTTCTCACTGCAGTACATGAGTGTACATTTGAATAAAAGGTGAATATTTGTAGTTGATATATTTTCTGGTCGTCCTTCTTAAACTACAATATCATAATTGGATGATGATAGTTAAGAAATAATTAGAAATAATAAAAATAATTAAGTACTTACAGCCAGTACACACAGCGGTGGGATAACACGGAGAAGTAAAACAATCAACCTTTTGTATACGACAGACAGGTAATTTAGAATGGCACCGAGCTAACTGAAAAATAGTCAATTAAATACATACAATTATTTATAAATCCTTCTTTACCATGATCAGTGCATTAATACCCCAGAACTTGAAATACTAAACAAATATGAGACTGGATAAATATATAACTGAAACATTGGATTGCAGATCTGGGCAGTAAAGCCTTTTGGGGATTTCTGTAAAAATAGAAAATAAATATTGTTTATTAGGAATAAAATCTGTAAATATCAGTATAGGTTTTGAAATTGTATCCGCGAACCTGTTTTATTTTCCCAAATTAGTTTGGGAGAACATTATATTCTTTAATTTCTAAATAGCAAGCAAAAACCTTATCTTCAGTATAATATTTTTCCAAAATTTCGTAAGCACAAGAAATGACATGCGGACACGCTAACGGTAAACACCGATCGTTATTACTTATTTTACATTAATAAATACATTCAACCAACTTACGTGACAGGGATACGGCAATGACGGCAATGACCTTTTTGCTGTAGATACAGCGAAGCAAAATGCCTACAAGATAAATAAGTACATTGACGATCATATGAAATCAAGATGAACAATACAATATATTCTCGTGATAATTCCAATGTCCCTTTGGGGGGGGGGGGGGGGCAAGTGGGTAAGACGTTGGCTCGCTTGCCTTGAGGCCAGGTGTTCGATCCCAGCATTGGCCGAGAAAGTTCATCAAGATTTTCAGGCATGGTTTCCCCTTGTCTGTGATGAGGGACAGTTGTCTAGTCGTTCGGATGGAACTAAAAAACGAGATCCCTTGGTACACATATAGCGTGCACGTAAAAATATCCCTTGGCAGTTTGGATTCGATATAGGAGTAGGCGGTAGCGCCACTGCCCGGGCTACATTTCCCTCATAGCACACTGTATGGGGTATGCCCGTCTTCATTAGCCCAGACTAGGAGCAGAACAGTAAGAGATTAAACCCCATTTCATTTCATTTCAACTCTCTTTTAGGGTCTAGAGTTGGGGAAAGGAGAAAAAAACAAAATAGACGTGTTTGCCAGATCCATATTATTTCGATAATGTGTGTTTATGCCATAATTTTTTTTATAAAGGGAGTGGTTAAAAAGCATATATAAAATCCTTAATCTATAATGTCTCTGAATAAAGATGATCAAATTGTTTTTATTTTAAATGGGTTCATAAGGCCGTGATTTAATAAAACATAGTGGATTTATACAAGTAGTTTCATAATCGCGTATTTTTATATTTAATAAAATAAACAAATAAATCAATTATAAAATTAATAATTGAATATATAAATAATTGAATATATAAATAAGTTAATAAATCAAAAATCAAAAAAAATCGTAAGTATCATTTCTTACCAGTAAAAACATATGATGGAAAGTCATATTGGTGTCGCTAAGCTCTATAGTATTGTGAAATGTGTTTTCTGTTTGCCTTATTTATAGCGGACTGTTGTTGTTCACTCTTTTCACTTGATCCTGTTACCAATGCGAATTTGATTGGTAGAAATTTGAGGACACAACTCAGTAATATAATAACTTTGTAAAGTCCGCACCTGGCTGACATGTTTACTTATAAACTGTGTACTATAATAATAATGTTAATATATTCTCAGAGGACCTATAGTTGACATTAAAGGAGATACTATTATGTTTTTCAAACCCAAGACTTATAGTCTGCCACACGACCGATATACATCCAATGTCAAGCGACCTGTCAACCAATATTCAAATTAGTGAACACCTAAAGGATGATTGTGTTTTATAAAACAAAATTATAATTAACAATTTTTTTGTTAGTTTACACAAATCAACGGTTTAAAATACATAACACAAAATAACATATTACGTTGATTTAAACAGTTTTTATTAACATTTATTCACATTTTGTAGAAAACATTATAAATTATATGGATTAGTCAACGAGCCGTGGCATGTGGACGACAGACCAAATAAGGTAATGCCCCCCCCCCCCACCTGGATTTTTGGGGGTTATATATAAAAGAAGGTGTTGAGAGAGATAAACAGGATTTAACGTCCACTGAGCACAACCAGGTCATTTCGGGACTAACATTTATGGTTTAATTTTTTATTTCATTAATTCGCTTGCGTGTAGTTTCTTTTTAGCATAGTTTAAATGACTGGTTGTCCTCTTTTATTGACCCAATAAACTGACAGATCAAAAGAGTACATAGTGTACATTTGATTTTCATGACCCTCGAAAATTGACTCAATCTGCATTGGAATAAAATTAGTAAAACTCTTACTAATAGTAAGAGCAGGGGACCGCACTACACGCAAAACAAAAATCTACAAGATAAACCTGCGGACAAGACAGAAAGTAGACATTGCAAAAAATAAACATTATTGGTTGATGTAATCGATATTGGACAGTATTGGTTAACTGAAAAGTAACTAATCAAATTAAATTGGTCGTCCAGGTGTATCTCATAATCGATTTATTGATATAATGGTTCTCAAAGATATCTATACTTTATTGAATACGATACCACCTCGGTGGAAGCGGACGTAAAATACAACTAACTCCCACACACATCTAAACTTTATTATGTGCGACAAATTCTGTCTTTGATATTAGATATCTCATCTGAATGTATAAGTTAGGCTACATTATTATGCCAAGAGTGATGTTAGCATCAACAGAGTGCGTTAGCAGTAATATTTTTGAAAATTATAACGGCCACAGAATACCAGACCACAGGTTTGTAAATTTTTACAAAAACATAAAATAATGTATTTGATTTAGGATCGATATATTGCTTATATGTATATTAATAATTCGTTTCGTTTTTTTTAAAAAAAGTCAGATCCAGATTGCACCGAAAGTGTGTATTTATATTGCTGAAATGACGGTCAAAGAAAATCTTTGATGAGTTATAAAAAGCTCCGGTAATTCAGTAATCTAATTAATCTGTCTTAAATTTGCTGAATCGTACTTACATGTTGTTAAAATACTTATAATTGCAAGAAACCCTCGACTAGGACCAGCAGGTAAGAATCTGTCGAGATGCGGGGCACTTGGTCGCCATCTTGTATTTTTATAGACGTTCGGGAAAAATGATAAATGCATAATATGTAAATCCAGGCATGGGCTGTAGCTAACACTTTTGTGTTAGTTGAAATGTAATCTTATTTTTGTTAAAGAAAAAAAAAGCACAAACAGATCAGCCTTTTAACTTTTATATCAATATGTAATATTAGACTTTCACTGATTCAGTGTCTTCTGAGGTTTCTCTATCTATAGTATCGTTAAAAATTCTTTCATTGATGTTAGCATGTACCCCACAAAGAAAAACTGGTAATAATTTCATTTTCTTTTAATACATATATTTTTTGTTTAAATGACCAATAATTGAACATAAGGATGGATACATGACTTTACGAAAAGGGTTGGGCTAGGGTAGCCAAAACAAAGTCCCCTCGGTCGTATCGAGAACAGCATATTTCGGGACGCTTTCAAGCGACTATGAGAGAAGAATACACAAGACGAAAGCGACTAGAAATGACATTCGTTGTATTAAAAAAGTTTGTTGCATTCTGTGTTTCAGTTTCATTGTATTTTAGGTCTTTGAAGCTTGATAATTACAAATATAATGTTCGTGTTTTTATATAATAAACGATATTATATTTAATATAGCTCATGAAATTGTATGTAATTGACATTCAGTTGTATATAAACATTGCAAAATCAATATCTATAACGAACACTTAAATTCCATCGAAGCATGAAATAGACAAATTTTTTATTTATATAATGGCATGCCAAAAACATATCTGCATCTCCCAGGTGACCGGCCTACGCCTGTATTTTTATTTAAAGGGCCAAACTCGATTATATTTTGGAGAATAATACTGCTTAATTAGGGCCGAGCAACTATATTCTGGAGAATAAAACTGCTTAATTTTGTGTGACAAGTCCTTAAAATCCTTTCCATTTGGGCCGAGCAACTAACTCAATATACATGATACGTTTTCAAACAACTTGAACAAGCCAGTCTTCATCTGAAAGTGAAGCCTGGTGTCTCGAGCTGTATTTGTTTTATAAAATTACGTGTTGGTGAAATTTACCCTTCGCTATCAAGTACGGTATGAGGGTCATCTACTAATAGACCTCTAACGGAACATCTATAGATTATCAGGAAATGAATGGAAATTTTAAAAGGGTTCCGTATCCGGATAAGCGGTTGTTTCGTAATGAAAATTTGAAACAAGGTAAATACACCATTTCTCTATATTTCTCACTTAAATCTCATACCTACCCGTTTGTTCCCGAGACTCTGTTAACCAAACAAAAACAATATTGTATCACACAAGCTGCACAGTGTAAAACCCTAATAAGTTTTATTATCGCGAAACAAACGGGCGAATTCTCCTTCACTAGAAACTTCTAACCAAATGCACACAATTTGAGAAGTAGGCTTACCCGTCTGACCTAATGCGATAAGCAAGTGTTCCATTTAACACAGGCGTATAGTAGTCGTAATGTTGACGTTCTGAGACATATGTGAAATTTTCAAGAAAAAACTGGATTTTATCGGATTTCTAGTCATTTATGATAAAGGGAGAAATCAAAGGGATAAAAATTCCAGGTATGTCACACAGTTTAATGAAGAAATGGCAAGCAATTTTCACATGATTTTTTGAAGACATATGTTAAATCATTTGACGTGAAGGGTAGTTCAATCGAGTGGTGAATCTGACGAAGGATTTGTCTTGAGCGTCCAACCATTCAGCTGAACCTCATATGGCTGTTATAACTTTGCACCAATTGATGTTGGCAAACGATTCTGCCGCTTTACTAGAAAGAAACTGTATTCCCTAAAAAAAACAACAATAGGGCATGCACAGAACAAAAATGTAAAGGTATCACAAACTTGCAGTCGAACTTTGACATGGGTGCTACAGCCTCCAAATTCCAACCATGGGATCGATTACATGCACGCCGATGTGTACATGAGACGTATAATTTGTTCCATCGAAACGACTTTAAAGGTTAATTACATGTCATGTATTTTTTTTCAGTTTCAATATTTTAACACAAGTTTTGTGTTGTGTCATTCAGCATTTAACACACTTTTGTGTTATTTCAACACACGTGTGTGTTGTTAAATAGAGACACCTAACTTGTGTTGAAAACAGCACAAGTGTGTTTTGTTTCAAAACAAGTTTTTTTTATCAGTGTATCATATATGCTTTATTGAGAACGAGGGACCTTCGACGCCAACCCGAACCGGTTTAACAATAAAGTTATAATAACAATTAACCCGTAGTTTTATTTACGACCACAGGGAACACGACAAGGAAGTCCGATATTGCTATACCCCAAGCTGAAAATGTTACAGGGACACCTTCAACAATAGTGAAAAAGAGGCCCATTTTTGTCACATTCACTCAAATGCAATGTGCATGTGAGTGCGGTAGATACCAGTAGGTATATTTATTTGACAAAAACATATGCAACATAGTAAATGGCATGTATTGTATGGTACTAATTGCTTTTTATAACTGGAGCCCAGTCAGATCCCGCTCCCTCTCTCCTTTAACCCGCTGACATTGACAAGTCCGAGACAATATCTCCGTCCAGGGCACCAGCAACTAAACCCATGGTTTAAGACAAAAGATGAGGTTTTTTATTGTCTGCTTACATAAATATCACCATGTAATTATGATGTCGATATGAATTTTTTTTTAAGAAAGAAAATACCCTATATACCGTTGCCGGTGTAATGAGTTGCAAGAAAACGATATGGGATATGCTGTTGGTGGCAAATAATCTTAAGCAGACACCGGACTATCCCACAATAACATTTATATTTTTTAAGAATTAGTGTAGGCCTCTCAATTTATTTTCATTTTTCAAGGATCATTTTATTCTTAACGGACTCGTAAGACACACGGAACTCCGAATGACCTTTGACTCTATTTGGTCCAGATTATAATTGGTATGTTCATAGCATCGACAATATAATGATAGAAACTTCAGATTGGTGCAGAATGTGTCTAAATAGATCATCTTTGGATTTAGGAGAAAGAGGGTAGAATTAGATTACCATGGTGGTCAGCTCGTTCTATGACGATGCAAGCTAAAGCGAAAGTATCACTGTTCACTAATTATATATAGCTGGGTGTTTCGTAAACCATCAACTACAGAAACAAAACACGTTATATCTGTATAAACGCATATTATATATATGCAAACATACACCGAATTCATAAACAAAATCAACACATCAAATTATATTAAATCAACAACTTTAATTTTTATCCAAAACAAAGGGGTTTAGTCATTTTGACATAATACAGAAATTCAGTTATCGTTTTTGCAGATCTCATACCTATGCCGTTATAGATATCACACCTATACTGTTATAGATCTCGTTCCTATGCCGTTATAGATATCATACCTATGCCGTTATAGATATCACACCAATACAGTTATAGATCTGACACCTATACCGTTATAGATCTCATACCAACACCTATACCGTTATAGATCTCATACATATACCTTTAAAGATCTCGTTCCTATATAGATCTCATACATATACCGTTATAGATATCATACCAATACCGTTATAGATCTCATACCAACACCGTTATAGATATCACACCAATACAGTTATAGATCTCACACCTATACCGTTATGTATAGGATATTAACCTGAGCGAGGGTGCTATATTATATAACCCGCGGGCGAAGCCCAAGGGTGATATAAATATAGCAACTGAGATATGATTGGTTAATATCTGACATATACAGCGCCCACCCTTAAATTAAATGGACTCTTCCATTACAGGCCAACGACGATTGGGCTACCTACTCAGTACTTTCCGTCAAATAACGAATATTACCGAATTTATCACGTGCAATGACGTGGTTGTATTTGTTTACAATTCGCCATTTTGAAGAATTGAATAGAAAAAGAACAACAAAAAAATTGGATAGGAATACGAAGTCAGACGAATAATCAACCCCTTTAGCAAAGAAATTGACGATGGAATTGATGTGGATGCAACTATCGATGAGGATCTATTCAAACCTAAAGAAAATTTGGATCAAAAGGCGTTGTTGTGTGTGGACGGAAAGATGATTCTGAAAGATATCTTAGACATGGTCGAGTATGGATAACCGATTTAAATATGCCGATAAGTACGCCGTTTATTTCTGTCTTGAATGTTACAAACTGTACCATAATACTTTTTAATTGTTACAAGAATAAAAATTTATTTCTGTGTTTTTTGTATTATTTCGATGATCAGCGGTTGATAGGAGTCGAATATATCGACCTGAGATGACGTCATTAGCGGTTGATATTTCATATCAACCTGTCACGACGTCATCAGCGGTTGATATGAACAGAATATCAACCTATGATGACGTCATGACAGGTTGTTATGAGATATAACTGCTATGCACATCAAAGAGAAAACTACCGCCAGTTGTATATAGATCTCATACCAACACCGTTATAGATCTCACACCTACACCGTTATAGATATCATACCAACACCGTTATAGATATCATACCAACACCGTTATAGATATCATACCAACACCGTTATAGATCCCATACCAACACCGTTATAGATAGCATATCTACACCGTTATAGATCTCACACCTATACCGTTATAGATCTTTTATTTTTTACAATTCACTAAACACTGTACATGACCATTCTAAATATAAAACTCTGACAACAAGGATAATTATATTAATGAGATTCGGTAAGTTGGAAACAAATGTTTATCATTAAGCTAAGGCTCTACATCTTCTATCCCAAAATGGACATGGACGACCAAATATTGGTGTCGTACAAATAGTACCACATGATCCCGCAGTGCAACATTTCTGAATTCCAGTGCAGTCGGTGTCAGTTAAACATGGACCGGCACATCTTGAAACTCTTCTGCGGATGTAATCCCGTCTCAGACGCGGACAACTTCCAGCTTTGACATTATCAGAGACGTTTTCTGGTGTTTGACAGGTTGTACCACATCCGTTTCTACAGCATTTTTTGTTACCGACACAATCGCGATCACTACTGCAACCATGCACACAGGTACCCACAGTACCAACTGGTAACCTGGAGCAGGACCCAGGCTTGTCAGTGGCTGTAAAATATTAAGAAAAGCATATAATGTATGTGAAAGTAATACACTAGCAGTAAATAATGATTTTCATGAATTGAACTGCTTTCGCTTAAACAAAGTCCTCCAAGTGAATTTAGGTAATGGTGACACAGGTATAATAACAATAACCTATACCCCTAATTTGTTTTATCTGTGTCATTGCAACCATAGCCATAACGCGTTTTATCTGGACCAGTGTAACCAAATACCTAACTAACGCTTGTTATCTGTGACATTTCCACCCTACCTCTTATCTGTGCCATTGTCACACTCTTATTTTATCTGTGCCATTGCCACCCTCCGTTTAACCTGTGTCATTGCAACCCCAACTCTAAAGCGTTTAATTTGTTCAATTACAACCCCAACCCCAACACGCGTTACATGTCTCATTGCAACCCCAACCTTAACCCATTATTTCCTCTGTCTTTCTTACCGTGCCATTATTACATGTTTTAGCAATAAGATACTTACATAAACTGCTACCCCAACAGCATCTTCCTGAGCCAAGAAATCGACCTACACAGTTCGTTCCATCTGGACAACCACGTCCAACAGAACACGAGATTTCTCTATGGTTAGCATCTAAAACTGGTTCACCTATAGGACAGGTCCTAGGCTGCTGAGTTACTGGTCCTGAAACAAGTAATTAAACATTGAAAGACAATGATTTTACACAAACACATACATCTGGATCCTCAAATTGTTTCTTTACCACACCGCATTCGGTAGGATTAGATAAAGAGCTGACAGCTCTTGCCATAATAATTAAAAATAGATATGAAAACAAAAGAGTATGCTTAACATTTCAGTTAAATATCTTCACTGTGAACCGAGATATTAGCGATTGAATTTTAGGCTCGCCTAGATCGTCATAACTGACGTTGGTACGATAATAAACAATGTCTCGATTAACCATTTTTACGTTCAATTATTCATCACAAGATGTATTTAAATCCAGTAAATATCACAGTCTAGCGATGGCATCGAGGAATGTCTAATCAATAAACTAGATGACATTTAAGGCCAAAAGGATTGAACCCCTGATATCAGTTAGTAAACCAGCGTCATACTCGCTAAGCTACCGTGGCGCACCGCAGCAATCAGTGAATAGCAAAAGAAATAACATGTCGACATTTATTGACCACCCTACATGATTAAATAAAGGAATGTACTCACGTCCACTACACACTGCAACTGGATAACAGGGGCTAGTAAAACAGAAGACTTGTTGTAGTCTACATCCAGTTGTTCTACAATCCACTGACTGTAGAAAAAAAATTATAAATTAGTTACAGCATATAGTATTAAAACAAATTGTGGAGTTGGGTTTACAAGACCAATATATTTTCTATAGACGGTCCGTGGGATTCTTAGGAAGACTAAGATCTTTAACTGATGGTTGTATATATTATAAAATGCAAGGTCGTTTACAGGTTTCATTAGTCTCTAAGGCCTAAAACATAGCGGTGTTTTCGGTTAACCAACCGACCCTATTTTTTTTTAGCTCTAATCACCGATATGTGGCATAGCTTTCTGATTCTGAAGCCAAATTACAATTTTTGGTATTTACTACAGTCAGACTCGGCATTAATGTATAGCAGTTCATTCAATGTTATGTAGTTGTAATCAGAGGGGGGGGGGGGTATATGGGGTTTAAATAACCGTAAACACAGGTATTAGTTGCCTAGGATGCCTCTTGGTTCTTTTGGTTTCTTTTATATTGCACGTAACTCATTGCTAATAAAAATTATTTGAAAATAAGTCTTACATTACATGGGTATTCTGCTGAACTCACGACCACAATTCCAACACAGCATAACGCCTGAAAAGGTAATTTAATAAATTAGGAAAGGAACTAGTTTACAGCTTTAAGGCTTTGGGTGTTTTCGTTGGATTGTAAAAATAGTATATGGTAGTTTTGTAAGATGTTCAACGACAACACAGATGCAAGACAGAGTTCATAACCTAGAAAAACTTCCAAGTCATTCGGAAGAGACATAAAACCAATGTAGACATTTTTTTATATTTTCGACATTAAATACGACATATCTTATTATCTACATACACTATATAGCTTGATATAAGTCCAGCGATACATAATACCTATTTTTTCAAACTATTTTCGGAAAACACGTTTCTTTAAGTGAATAATTAAATAGTACATACAAATAGCAAATTACAACCATACGAAACTCATAAAAGTAGAATAAAACTGTAACCGTGTAATGTAAACACACACAGAAAAACTTGACAATGTATTAGATATAAGAAAAACAACACCTTACCAGTAAAGTAGCTCGAATGAACATCATGAATGAGAAATACTTAAATTATAATATTTATTATGTTCAACCTCTTTTATTTATATAGAGGTGACAAATCCTGTTACAATAACGTAGTATCCAGGATGTAAACTCAGAATGATTGATTAGAAGGTCCGGTTGCTTTACACTTGGAACAAGGTCAAGGTTAGTTAGAACAGTGCATTGAAATCGCAATAAGATAACCAAAGTAAATAAATGTATGTTAACATACAACTTCAAAACATGTTTATCCCAAGCCCTGGATGGAATATAAACGAGGAGTAACTGCGTAAATATGGTTATGGTCTTTCAACAATTATAACTTTCACCCGCTTTCACTTTTTATACAGGATTATCAATGTTCTGATTATAAATATAAGAATTGTATGTGGCAGTCAAAACATGTCTGTTTAGATATTATTTTGCCAATCGTAGTTCCATTTATACCCTAGATTATCATCACGTGGGCCGATAAGTAGGCTAAAAAGCACAGGCCGTTGCTTGATAAAGACGAGGGTATCATTGTCGAAAGGTTGTATGTTTATAAACCATTTAGTGTTATTCCATAAATAATGTTAATGTGTTTACTGTTCAGTTATGAACTACCACTTATAAACAGAAGGTGTTGCCTTTTCGTTCTGGTGAGGATCAACCGATGTCAGCACATATAAGCATTAGGGTACACGTACAAGAACCTACGACAAGGAAAGCAGTGAATAACGAGCCATACATTATCGGGGTACACCGTTTTTAATCATTCACTTAGAGACCTTATAGTAAGGGAGCTAGCTGACTGTGTCCCTAACTCGCGGACACGACTGAGACTATGCCTAACTGAGACACCAGTGCCGGACTGGGCCCACTTGCCCACTTGCCAATGGCAAGTGGGCCCTTAGCCGGAAAAAAAATATGGGCCTAAGCCTCAAAGAAAAAAGAATAAAGAAAAAAGTAAAAAAAAGAAAAAGAAAAGGTAGTAATAGGAAGGAGAGGAAACAGGGAAAGGAAAGGAAAGAAAAGCAGAAAGATAGATTTCGTTGGAAGAAACAAATTCTACCACCTGGTGAAATTATGCATAAATTCATGAGTTTAACCTCAAGATGGTGACAGCATTATAAACCGACAATCTTTCTTCAGTCACTCCCAGCTCTTGATAAGTCATTAAAACCAGATAAATAGCCAAAAACTGGAATATTTTGTGAAAAAATAAAAAAAACTTCCGGGTTTCGATTTCACTTTCGATTTTGATGACTGGAGACCAGGCAAATTGAATGAAAATTCAACTTTTTTCGTAAGAAATCCAGATATATTTGGTCTGAGCTTATCAGGAATACTAATTTTCTGAACAGTGAATATCTATCATACTATCTGTACTGTTGAATATGACAATTCTGTGAATTCTTGACGTTGACAAATTTGATTTCTCTATTCGTATTCGAGGATGTGTGATTAAAGTGCTCGCAGGTCACCATATATCTCCATCCGCTGCTCTGGCCTGAGGTGTTTGGAAAATGGGTTTGCAGCTGTCTATTTTTCAAACACCCCTCGAGCGCTTGCGCCTCGAGCCTTCGGCGCATGCGCATCGCGCCAGCGGTGCTCGTAGGCGGGCTTCGCCCGCATTTGTTCGTGGGCCTTGTCACAGATATGGCAGGTGGGCCTTCGGCCCACCAGTCCGGCACTGTGAGACACCATCATGGCAGAATGGGAATTCACAAATTGCACACCCCCTGGGTTTAGGGTTGTTTGCCTCGAAATAGCAGAAAAATACAATATAATTCAATTTTCTTGCGGACAAAGTTAATCTTTGCTACATTTGTTCACGTTGCTAAGGCAAACTCGAAAAGTGCCCTTCAGAACAAAAAAACCCCCTGGCTTCTGGATTTAGAACGCCCCCCCGGCTGATAGGGTATAGTCCCAAAGTAAATAAAACACAACTTCAGAACAAATAATCCTCTGGTTTCCTACTCTATAACGGGTTCCAATCCGGGTAGATCTAGTAGAAAACTGATTGTTTCAAGTATTGTGGACAAAATTATTCTTTTCTGAGAATGGTGGCACTATTGACTTATAAATATAAAGTGCCATCCAGAAGAGAATATCATATGGTTTCTCTACTCCAGAACGCCCCCTAGTGACCCCAACAGACCTGTTTATTTCAAATGTTACAGACAACTTTGATTCCTGATTCCTGTTTCAGCTGATCGGATATAGCCCCAAAGTAAATAAAACAACACTTCAGAACAAAAAGTTCACTGGGTTCCTACTCAAGAACTGGTTCCACGCTAAACACATTACGAATCCCGGTAGAAGACTGATTTGTTTCAAGTATGGCTGGCCCAGCTCATCTTAAACCGTGGTTTATTCGTTTTTGTTTTATGTAATAGCGTACTTTGATATGATGCAATCGCATGATACCCAGTTTCAATCAAGAGGTTTCTCCCTCGATCGTTATTTAATTCGGTGTAAGAAAGGCGCATTTAATTTGGTCCCCAGGTAAACCTCGTATTATTAGTATCATTTACAGATAATATCACATGACCTATTGATATCCACAAAACGTTTTTGTGCCCTTTCTATTTGTATTATATACATAGACAACTATATGGGAACGTTGGGACAGCGGATTTGATTGTAATCGCTACTGGAAAGATCCAAGCAAGACATTTCATGATGTATTACGAGTTGACCTGTTAGATCGGGAATGACGCATTTGACATTGGGTGCACAGAAAAGTTGTTCTGGGCCAAAGCGGCTTATTTATAGTACACTGTTGTAGCTATTAAGCACATCAAATAATTAAAGATACAGGCAGAAATTAGAAAGCCATAGAACAGTTTTATTGCATATCAATATATAGTCCATCATCAGCCAAAGATTTCTTTTGGAAGATAAAATTTTAGTAATCCATTTACAATTTTTAATTTTTACGTGCAAAATATCAGATCGATTTAGATTATTTTAAACTTTAGGTATCGATACTATACTGTATCAACTAAAATAGAAGACAATTTGGTATATTTCACACCAACATACAAAAAGCTGTGAGTATTTATTCTATTTATTGCACATCTGCACAAGCGCCATATATCCTCCTAAACCATGGGCAAGGCACTTTAGATGCCATGGGTATCATTAAGTCTTGTGGCAAGGGACGATTTTCAGATAGCGACTGTGTTCTGTATGTATCAAGAACGGGAGGTCGACAGATATTACCACATCCAGCTACATGACAACATTTGTGATCGCCGAAACACTCGTCATCACTAAAGCATTTCTCTCGAAAGCTGCATACCAAAGTCTTGGGAGGTTCAGTTGGGCAGTTCCCAGGACGCTGAGATCGAATAGAGATTCGTGGTGGAACGACAGGATCAGTACATTCTTGACCGCATCCATTTGAACAGCATTTACGTCCTCTAGTACAATCAGAATCATCATCACATGTACGTCTGCAGACTCCAACTCCTATGGATCTAGGGCAGATGTTCTTCAACTGGTCAGAATTTCCTGTTTCAATAAAAAAAACGAGGTAATTTCAAAATATATCCAAATATATATGTAGTCATATTGCATTTAACAACCAGTACAAATAGGGGATACTCGATTGAACGTTACGAAACTAAATTAGTATCTCAAGCCCACAAAAAGGGACAAGCTAATGAACAGATAAATTACTAGCTACAGCTAGAGTTTCGACTAAATAAGAAAATACCCCAAACAACCAAGTCAGCTGTGGTTTAAGTATGTCATGGTTTTACCCAAAATACCCCAGTTGTCGCGACTGACAGAACTGAATACCATTTCACCCGATTGCAATTTACCGGAGTAACATTCGAGTATCTTCCTATTTCGTTATTAACTCTCTGTCCTTCCGCCTCTAAAACACGCATATATATTCAAAAATTGTCAACAAAAATGTCATGCAAAAAAAGGGAAAGGGAGAATTGCTATAATGACGGAGAGGGGTTTTACATAGGCTAAGCCTGCTCCCCGATCCCATTCAGACAACCTGACTAAAATATTGTTTAAAAATAAAATGATAATATATGAACATACAATTGGGTAATATTTCTTAATCAATCACCCTCGAACCCTCGTCATATAATATACATTTATTCTATGGTTCCAAATGTCTGCCAGTCGGCTAAATAAGACTATAAAAATGGAATACTGCTGTAATCTTACATGTCTTTCTTACAATTTGGGAATAGGTATCATTAGTATTGATTGGGGTTGTTTTATTGTATAATATCATGTTAGCTTACCAAGGCATACAGTTCTGTACGTACAATGGTCTCCTACACATTTCTCTACAACAGGATAACAAGTTTCGGTATTTGAACATGTTGTAGGCTGAAAAATATTTCGAAGATGTCGATTATGAATATATTTTTTTTGGATCAAATTATGTTTAGGATTTTAAGGGGAGGTAACCTCGTGTTCATACAATACCAGCATTGAAACGAAATGAAATGGGGTTAATGTTCCACAGTTTTCTACACCCAACCGGTAAATGAAGATGGTATACCAATAATATAATTGTTTTATTAATTAGTTTAATTCAATTAGTAATCACGGCATAGATGCAAGTAAAATGTATATATTATGGATTACGTTCGATAATGTGGGGATATATTTATAGCAATTAAGTGAGCTGATACAATAGTGTGAACACATAGGGCAACTGAGTCCCATTTTATACAATCTAATTAAAATTAAATTACACTTTTTCCCTAATCTTGAAACTTCATTGTAATAAAACCGTGTTCTGCCACTGACAGTTCTGTGTATATGACCTAGTCACACTATAACGCGAACTCACAAGATCCACTCTTTTACGCTTAGATTTTTAAGTTCCTACAATTCATCACAAAACAAAGCTCCTTATACCAGAGAAAGGTAACTTCGCGAAACACATTCTAACTTTACGATCAGAAAAGCTTGGAAATCGATAGGTTTCTTCCGTATGCCCCATTTAACAATCCGTCAAAAATTTTGACCTGTATCGTGCTTCTTAAATTATTACGTAATCGTGGGTATAAACTCCGGAAATTGCAATATAGGTCGTCCTTATAAAACTGGATAATGAACAGTCCCTTTAAATTTAAAAAAATACGAAATGGATAAAAAAATCTCCGACCTGCCGAGTGGTGAAAGGATATAAATTAATAACAAATGTATCGATGGTGATTAGGACAGTAAATGACCATATTAAATGTGGGCGTGTTAAGATAACCAAAACATAATAATCGTTCAAAGATCCCAATCGCACCAACTTAACTTGAATTTTGATGTTATGGTATTATTTCTGCATATGATGTCAATTTGACTCCTTTTTACAAACAATACCATTTTTAACAAATAACACATGAAGTATGTCAAAATTGCCAGACTTCAAAAAGAATATTGGAAATATCCCTTTAATATTGGACACTTTAAATATAAAAACAATTAGCCCAAATGGGGTATTTTGTTGACCTGTCTACTACATCCTTTCAAAATTCTAACATGTTGCCTAATAATAATCTCAATCGGACAATTTCGGATTCTTAACTGCTTAATCAACCCTATAATGTTGTCGTGTTCAGTATTTAGAATTTAAGTAAGACAGACAAGTTGTCATATATCAACGACATAATCTCCAGATCTGGATTCAATCGAATTAAAATTAGCCCAATGAGAAAATTTTTTCCTCAACACTTAAAGGTGGTGCTGCCTGAATGATGTCGATGATGCCTAATGCTGTGACATTTTTAATTCAACATATTTCAGTAAAAATACTAAAATATAAACTAAGTTAGTTTAGGCTGGAATCCGATTTAGAGACTCTAATATCATTAAAGTATTGTATGTAAGGAATTCAAAATCCCTCAAATGTATATTGGTGGCTCTTAGCATAATATACATACCAAACACGGATAAGCAGTTTCATCACCACGACTAAATGGACACAGATAGATGACAGCAAAAACCTAAAAAAAAACAAAAAAAACACATCAGTAGTCAAGATATTAAAAAATCTCAAGGACCCAAGATCAGGAATATATACTTATAACACACTATTTAATCGCCTAAATATCATTTAAGCCATGTGTGGATACAGTGGGTATTTTGAGACCCAACGACCATAGCATTGTCATTTGTGGGGAACTGGTTCATAATTGTCTTACGAGAATTGAATACATTGTCAACACCTTTACGTAGAGTATCATGCTGCAAATAGAGTGGAAATCAGACAAAGGCAACATTCACCCATTTGACAAGAAATTGGAAATATTACATTATTGGAAACCGGGGTTGTCTTGTGGACCACCACCCACTCGCATTTTGCTGGTTACAGGTGTCTAATGTGTTCTCCGCCAAGTGCAAGCTTTGTATTTGGAATCTTTCTAACTGATGATATTGTATTTATCATTCTAGTAATCTAGACATGTAAGCAAATCTAGGCGCTCTACCAACCCCGTCAAAAGAATGATTTGCAGATTTGTGTGGTTTTAAAAATACCTTATAGCGAGAGGGGGAGAGGGAGAGAGAGAGGGGGGGGGGGCAGAAATGGGGTTTAACGTCCACTCCACACAACTGGGTCATTTCGGGACTAACATATGGTTTTTAATTTTATTACAATAAATCGCTTGCGAGTAGGGGTCTTTAGCAGTGGGAGGAAACCGGAGTGCCCAGAAGAAACCCACGAGGTGGAGAAGGTGCCCCTATCTCCATGCGACATACGCTCATACCAGGGTCGAAACCACAGCCGCAAGCCAGAGGTTGACAGCCAACTAGAGGTCGAAGCGCGGCACTCTAGACCACTAGGCCATTCTACCCCCCAAAAATACCTTATAATTCATATCTTCACTATTAATACGCACCCCAAATATTTATTTTACTTTGATTAAAGGTTCATTTGATCGTATTTTCGTGCGACGTTTCTGCACACGCTGATTAACACTATGCATTTCTTGGTAAGATGTTGACCAACATTTAGACTTGTTTACACTCGTCAACTTGTCGGTAAAATAAAAAGTTGACCAAAATTTGTGCTGTCTCCATTCCATGTTTGTCATTTTGTCTTTTCATTTGTCTCGATGGCACATGACTCCAGGTAGGTCAAATGGTTAAAACCTTGTTTTTGATTCATTAAAGTTAGTCAACTTGTCAATCATCGACACTGCAACAAGAATTGTATTTACATTCTTTCTGTAACATTTTGGGTTGCATGTTGACAAACCTTCTACCCTGTCTACACTTATCAACCTTTGGTGTGTTGAGATTCAAGTATTGGTCAACATATTACCAAAAAGTTGATATAGTGTATACGTTGCTTTCACGTAGACTCGACATTATTGTTTGTGGTGTCCGACTGTATACTAATCTCATATTTAATAATATAATTAAAGGGCCAATCCCGATAATTTTTTGGGGAATAAAACTGCTTAATTTTGTGTTAAAATCATCTAAAACCCATTATTTAAGACCGATCAACTAACTCGATATTTGTGATACGCTTGTAAATAACTTAAACCTGGCAGTCTGCATCTGGAAATGGAGACCTTTGTATTATACAGTATCTGGATAAAACCAGACTTTTTTCTATAAAAATAATATGTAGATGAAATTTACCTTTTGTTATCAAGTACAGTACATGGTTCATGCACTGTATAGACCTCTCATGATACGTAAATCGATTATCAGGTCACCCAATGAAAAAGATGACCCGAAATCTTAAAAGGGTTACGTGTCCGGATAAGCAGTGTTGACGTTCACGTCCAAACGACTCAATATTTTCAACTAAAATTTTCAGACAATGTATATACACCATGCTTTCATATTTTGGTCCATAAATTTCACAAATACTCGGACTTTAATTTTTGAGAATCCGTTCTTATCGGGATTGTCCCTTTAAGCATAACTTTTATCATTTAACATGATTTGATAGTTTTTTCTGTTTGAGGCCCAGTTAATACTCGAAATAAATTGCGTAGATAGGGAGTCAAAGGGTCACACCTGTTATATCTTACGAAATTCTACTTTTTGCTTCTTCAAAATCAGAATTTTTCTTGGGCAACTTGTTGTAGTTGGAAGCCAATATAACAGTTTCTATAGATATTATTTCAAAATGTCGTATACGCCCCGTTCCAATAAAATATCAGTATTGTGAGCGAAAATCTCGAATTGCCTAGAAAAAATTAGCTTCGTGTCTTAACTTAAAGAAGCATTACAACCAACCCAAATGTAGATATTGTTGTATTAGGGTAAATTACTGAAAATATTGTTGAACCACTCTGTATGAAATTTTGGAAATTGAAGTAGGTAGCGGTAAATTTTTTCTTGAGATACATCTTTGTAGTATAAAATCGTAAATTTCTGGCTTTCCCCACTTATTTCTGCACTGGATGTTTAGTCCGATAGTTGCATAATATTTAAACAATTATACGTACATTCTACTACAGAAATATTAGTATACTATTTAAACAGCTAAACGTATATTTTTTCAGAAATAATTGAGAAAATATTGAAATATGTAATTGTACGTACATTTTGACCTGATGTTTCTGTACGACATCTTGATTCTAAGCCTCTATGCGATTTTGAATTCCCTGGACAATTTCGCAAAACCTGTATACCACCTTTGACTCTCCACCGACACTATTGTACCCCGAAGGAACCAAAATATTAATGACAACGCCAAGGTCCTACTTGCTGCATTTACTTAATCGCATTGGAACCTAATAATTATACAATATAGACAGTAATTACATTTTTAGTGCCCAGCTAATTATATAAACCCCAATATTATTTGATTTTTATCTTAAGCATCACTTACCTGACATAAAGTAAAGGTAATTATCTTAAACTCCATAATTGTATCTACGTGCAGCTTAACCCAATGTCAGAGATATGTGTATAGTTTGTGAATTTAGTGGTTTTAATAGAGAAATGACGAAAGTAATAATTATATTCCAAACGTGGATATGCATACTGATTGAGTAGTAATGTTCTACTGTACAAACCTTTCACAAATACACGTTCATTTGTATACATAGGATCATTATAGTTTTAAGTTGTTACGTCATTGACATAATTTATTCACAGTTGATTAACGTGTAGTAACTTTGTTTAAAGTATAGCAATTGTATTTTCATTTACGGGTAACGCGCTTTTTCTCCCTTCTTTGATTGAAAGATTCCCAAAAGGGCATTCTTGTGCACCTATACTCTTATTGTTGGAAAGAGCACTATAAAAGAAAAACTGCTTGACTTAAAAGACGGGCATACACCGTACAGTGTACTATGAGGGACCTCGGTTTCCGTCCCATCCGAACGGCTAGAGATTGACAGGACCCCCGTTCTGCATCCCCAACCAGAGGGGACCACGCCGGAAAAGCTGGATGAACTTTCTCGGCCAATGCAGGGATCGAACACCCGACCTCCAGTAAAACGATAGAGTGATTTATGTCTGATCGCTCATTGTAGAGGGAAACAAGTACGTCCAAAGGGGCCCATACATGTTCAATCAATCCGTCAATATCATTGACCCAATATATTGACTCAATATATTGACTAAATAATATTTACAGGAATTGCCCACACACGATTCAATATTTCTATTAATAATTTCATCATTTTATTGTCATTTTTCAAATTGGATGCCATGTTTACTCTTCCAAGGTTGACGATGGAATGAAAATATTGACGCAATTATTGACAGATTTTCCACACACGATCAATACTGTCATTCAATATATTGATGAACCATCAGTACATGTAAAAATCAAAATGGTTTTGATCCGTCAAAATATTGACGCAATGATGGTTATTGACAATATTTTACATAAATATAGCCCACACACGTTCAATATTATTGAGTCAAAAAAAACGTGTATGGGCCCCTTAACGTAGATAAAACAAGAACTTAAATCGTTCATGCGAATACTGTTTTTATGTGTTTATAATGTGTCAATGGTTCCAAGCATCCATGTCTTAACAATTATTTTTAAAATTATACGAAATTCGGTAAACTGTTAAGGCCTTTAGCGTCAGGTTTCTTGGACGGCTTTCCAAACTTTGAAAATGTCCAGATTATTTAGAAATATCTAAAAGTTGTGTAAAGGGGGATTTATTGTTAGAGACTATTTTGTGTTGTTGAATGTGAACCTGGACTAGCCAAGATTAAATCGTGACCTGTCATGCTCAATGTTTGTATAGTATTTGATTTAAATCTGTTTATTTAAAATACAACTTGTATTCTTTCTGCACTCGCGGAAATCGCGGATAAATGACATTTACAAATACACACATTGCGTCCGCTTTAGGGTTATTCCTAAATTAAAGGACACCCACTGCCGCTCTGTTTCTTTTCAGAAGTCTAAGTTGACTGTACTCCAGTGTGGTGTTCCTTATCGGTGTCTAAACTACTAGTATTAAATGAAATAAGGCTGAAATACCGTTCTACCCCGAGAGGTAAAATTTGTCTGGACAGCGGTACTACATCGAATTCCAACTGCCAATAGTCTTTTACGTGCACGCCAATATGTACACGGGACATCGGTCGAGCACACTGCCGGAAAAATTCCGATGAACTTTCTCCACGAACGCAGGGATCGAACACTGGGCCTCCAGGTTAACCAGTTAGTGTCTTATTCGTGGCCCCCACGCGTGAAATAACCCTACAGTTGAAATTCGAAAAAAGAGTAGGCCGTAGCCTACATAGCGTATCCCGTTCTTCGTTTTGTGTCAACTAACCACAACCCAAAGAGAAATAATTTCGCCTATAATTAACACGATACCGGTCTTTAATAAAGTAGTTGTCACATTGATGAATATTTACATACGTGACAATGAGTAAAATATAAAACACAACTACGATTAGCATGATCCTTTAAGATTTTATAATCAACAATCTGACCAGAAATGTGCTGTGTAACGACAGGTCTAGGAGAACTATGAACTGGACGGGGGCCAACATGTACCGTCATATTGATCTTTAGTGAAATAGGTTTGGCATAAATTGAAAGTTTTACAAGATATTTCATTAACAGTGTAATTCATACATAGTTTAACCTATGGTTATTTTTTTTTTAAATATTTATGTTTGTAGCTACTATGTGACAACGAAGTGTTTGCATTTGTTCTAAAAGCCCACCAATCTATTCTATCTTTAGATTTATGTTTAAAGTTAATATCTGGAAATACCATTTTAATTGAACTGCTGCTGGATCCTCGATGTCTCTTATGGTGCGCCATAATTGTTGTTCCGTTGAATGATAAAACATTCTTGTATGACGGGAAATAAATGGGATTCATTGTTAACCCAACACAAACTAGGTCATTTTGGAACAAATATATAGCGTGTATTTACATTCGTGTTTCAGTATTTTACTTGGGTCTTGGGGAAATCGGAGAGCAGGCAGGTGAACACGCATAGGGTCGATGAAATATAGATTTAACGATCTCAAGCCCATACGTTACATCAATGGAACACCTAACCCCATTTGAGTAGAAAAGGCAGTGGAGTTATTATAAACATGTACAGTATACGGTGGCTTAAAGATACATTATGGGAGATTTTTTATAGAGAGTTGGCCATTCTTGCTATAACAGCTCAAAAGTAGATGATGAAAAAGAATATATTGAAAAAAATTTCAGTCAAATTACTTTATTCTATATAAAGTTAATAGCGTTGTAATATTTGACTAGAAATGGGGCCAAAAATTTGATCCCCCGGTACTGTCAACGATACTTCTTATATATATTTGAATAGGAAATAACAGACGAAACATTAGCTAATTGATAACATCTCTAATAATAATATAGCAACGAAACTCATCGCTGCCATCTGATATGGCTCCTCCCATTAAAAAGAAGTTCATTAAATTCCCCAATACAATAGCCTATGAAAAATTCGACGATTTTTTTTCTATTAACGTTTAGAGAACAAATATAACTAAGTTATTTCTATGAGATCCACATAACTTAATTCTTGTCCACTGCATGACCGAAAATATGACCGAAGCACTCGTATGATAGGTATGCCTTGGTTGGAATTCATAGTGAGAATTCGGTTACAAAACCATTGGATACTTTTGGGGTGCTTACACGGGCTAGAATAGCAGAAAACGCATTTGCGGTGATTAAATTTTTAAAATTTTCTCAGAGGGGGTAAAACCTCCATACCGCGCGACGATTGATTGGTTGTTTGGAATTCGGGTCCGCCAGGTAGGCTATATTGGACTAAATTGAAGTTACTGTATTCACAGACTGGAATAGCAGGAAAACCGGTTTGCGGCAGTTACATTTTCAAAAATTTCTCCCAACGGTCCCGTCTTCGTGGACTGTAAACGATTGATTGGAATTCGAGTCAGCCACCTTAATAAGGCTTTATTCGACCACTTTGAAGTTTCTTTGTTCACCGGCTGAAAAAGAAGGAAAACGCGTTTGCGGCAGTTAAATTTTCAAAATTTTCTCCTAATGGTGCCGTCTTCGAGGACTGTAACTATTGATTAGAATTCGAGTCAGCCGCCGTAATTAGGCTATTTTTGACCATTTTGGAGTTGCTTTGTTCATCGGCTGCAATAGCAGGAAAACGTGTTTGCAGCCGTAAAATATTTCAAAAATTTGTTTTTTTTGGGGGGGGGGGGGATACAAGGTCGCTGCTGACTGTAAACCCGAAATTTTTTCGGGTATTTCGGGTCCTGCCCCCTAACTGTCATCGAGCCCCTACGCCTATGCCAATGCAAGTTATATAATAACAGGAGCCACAGTCGCATAGTCCTTTGGATAGGACGAAAACTCCAGTTCGGTCCCGTGAACACATTGACGTGCACGTAAAATATCCCTGGCAGTTGGAATTCGATATACGAGTAGACCGTAGCTCCGCTTTCCGGGCAAAATTTATCTCATAGCACACTGTATGTCGTATGCTTGTCTTCAATAGCACAGTCGGAGAAGGACAGTGGGACGTTGAACCCCATTTCATTTTTTTTTAATAAAATGACTATAAAACTTCATCCATTTAATCTAAAAGACAAAATATTACACATCATTTTTGGGTAATACTGGTAGTAAATCACTGAAACCATCTATTTTTCCACTTGTATAACCACGGATCAACTTGTAATTGTTTGGATTTAGGATTTAAACAAATATGGCCACACTGATCATTATAGCAACATTTTCTTATTCCAAAACAATCGTCATCTTTCGTGCACTGTTCCTTTTCACTACACTCTATATACCGAATGGTTTTCTCAGGTGGGCAGAATCCCTGTCGCTCTTTTTGTTTCAATCCAGGCAATAGCATCGCTTTGGACGCATCCTGGGCTGTCATACAAACATGTCCACAGCCGTTGCTACAACAACGTTCATTTGTCTGACAATCCGATTCAAATATACAAACATCTATACAAGAACCGAACGGGTTTAAAGGAGGCGTTGGACACGTAAATATAGGTTTCGGTGCTTCAGCAGTTAAACACATTCGACCGCAACCTGTACCACAACATTTGAGTCCATCCAGACATTCATTATCACTCTTGCATTGTTCGACACATATTCCCATGGCATATGGTGGAGGTATAGGTGGACAAACACCATCATAAGCTAATGTGTCACTGGATGGCTTTTCGAGATAATCTGCAAAAGAAGAGTGCAAACTATTTTAGGTTGAATAATGGCCGATTCTATATATAAAATTCCTTCCAGACTGTTAACTCATTTGTATAGTTCCTTAAAGAATACCTAAATGACAGTGGCATTATTTAAATCAAATTGTAATATATTATGTTAGTCCTGAAATAACGTAGTGTGTGCTGGGGGATGTTAAACCCCTTTCAGTTTACCTTTAAGCGTGGCTTGGGTATAAACCTAATACTTTTAACCATTAAAATTAATGCTAAAGACGTCAGTCTAGTCACGACCTTTCATTTCTTAAATTCGTATAAAAATTATTATACGGTAATAGTAAACCCCGTTTCTCGCTCACTGGTTCTAATCTTAATGAGATATATATTTTGTATCGGTAAACAGCATGAATCAAATACCGACTGACCACATTTTATATTAAATACTTGAAGAAAAAATGTGTGGTTAACGTTTTTCTGACGAGAGTTAATTTAGTGCAGATGTACGTGTGTGTGTTTTAAAATTGCTGTTTAGCGTTAAAATTCTAAGACAAAGCTGTACTATTATATGCTTCTGTTTGAATGTTAGCATCTTACAAGTTTCATTATTACAACTACAGCCTAGCAGATGGGACGAAAAACCTAGGTCCTGTCTGTCTACACATTGGCGTAAAATAACCCTTGTCAGTTGGAATTACCGTATTTCCTCTAATAAGCGCCCGGGCGCTTATTTTTTCAGCACCCCTTGACCCCTCGGCGCTTATTAGATGCCCGGCGCTCTTTGGAGGCCCGGCGCTTATTTCTTTAATAGCAAATTGAATTTAGGGTAAAGCCGTCATTTACCATGGACATTGGGCCGGAGAATCTTTTGAATTACGGCATTTGATCAAAAGCAATTTAATGTATATTAGAGACCCGGCGCTTATTGGAGGAACGGCGCTTATTTTCTCAACTACCCTTGACCCCCCGGCGCTTATTAGAGGCCCGGCGCTTATTGGAGACCCGGCGCTTATTAGAGGAAATACGGTAAATACAAAAGTCAGGGCAAATTTCCCTCACTGTATGGCTTTTACCCGTATTCTTTGGCCCAGTCGGGCTTAAAATCCCATTTCATACTATTACAGTATTTTTAAAGGGCGTATGAGTCTATAATTTGAAACCTCAAAATTGACTAAAATGGATCTAAAAGAACATAATATGTAACGCTTAGGTATATAAAATGATTAATATTTTACTTTAAAATATTGATTTTAATTTTTGATCAAATTTGTTTACGCCTGTCTCGTCCATTATTGTTTTCTACCTTCTGAATCAACCATTGCTAATTACTTACGCATTGTCTTGTATGACATGTTTGTCTTTGTTCATTATAAATGGCGCTTGAAAACATAACCTACAATACTCGTGCAGTTTAAATATTGGATATTTGGATCTCATATTTTCACAGCACGATAACAAAATAAATATTGATTGAAATGAACCAACTTTGAATTATATCTAATTCATGTTCTTAAGTTAGAATATTACAGGAATTATTTCATTAAGAGATTTAGCTCCTTGGCCTTATCTTGATTATAAACAAACAAGTTACATTCATTCCACAAGTTACATTCAATCTACAAGTTACATTCATTCTACAAGTTACATTCATTCCACAAGTTACATTCATTCTACAAGTTACACCCAATCTACAAGTTACATGCATTCCACAAGTTACATTTATTCCACAAGTTGCATACATTCATTCGATAAATTGCATGCATTCCACTACAGTAAAATTATTTTACAAGTTTCATCTATTCCAGTACAATAAATGTATCATGAATATCAACATCTTGTGCAATTGCAATGTTGTCAAAGTTATAACTATCTTAAACCCCATTAAAAAATTTATCCTGGTCCTTCGGTTTTGTCCTACTGCTAAGACCTCTAAGCGTAAGCGAATTTTTGAAATAAAATTAAAAACCATATGCTAGTCCCGAAATGACATAGTTTGTGTCGAGTGTGAGTTAAACCCCATTACAAATTTTAAATTTTTGGTTGGAATCCTGCTTACCATCTTCTGAATTATTACTCCAGCAACAAACTGCGAATTTGTCTGTTGGATCTATAATACATCTACTAGACCTGGGACAAACACGTCCACTAGGGTCTCGTCCACAATGAATTGGTCGACCATTCACCTGTAATATAGGTCTACCAAATGGACATGGTTCAAACACTGACGTTTTATCTGTGAAATAGAATACATTAAACATATAAAAATAATTCCACTCATCTACACTTTCATATTAATTAAAACTTTACATTTATAAATTGTGGAATTACCTAATAAAATTAACAAATGTTATGTTAACACAACCTTGTAGATTTACTACGTCTTAGTTAATTACATGCAAATCTTATGTTGAAATAAAAGAAATGCTCATTTTATATTGGCGGGGTGAAGGTAAATTTAGTTCTATAAAAAAACAATTTCAGGTTATTCGACTGCGACAGTTAATACGACCTTCGTTTAATCATATTTATACAGCTTATTTCAATTGTCGCATTTGGCAATTAGCAAATAGATGCACATGTGTACTGTTTTGGGAACGTGTATATAAAAAGTTTCTTTAAATAGTTATACTGAAACATAAATAGATAGGTTTATTCGCAACGCCCAGGCATTTCTATAATTATATATTACGTTTGACACAACATGGCACTTACTCATGCACCTTGCTAAGAGTGGACAGGGGAGTCTGCCACACACCCCTTCTACCGCATGGCATATCAACCCAGGGGCACATTTAGCTACCTAAATGAAAAGAGAAAAAAATAGAATGTTATATGCTTTACTTTGTTTGACGGTTACTAGGTAACATAGCCGTAAAACTAAAACAAATATATTAAGGCAAACTCAATGTTCGCGTTTTTCAGTGTTTATATTTGCCACATGATTTGAGTTTCACAAATATCTATCTATAAACAGGAAAAACCCTCTTGCAGCAGGAACAAAAAACCAGGAAGTATAAACTGCACTACGTGTATTAACAAATTCCAAGATTAAAATAGATTGAGGTACTGCAGAAATATTTTGCAAGGTGCCATTCCAATTTTCAATTAGAATAAAATTGATAATTATGCAATAGCTCAAATTTTTCGGTTTAATTTTTAAATACTATAAGTTGTTGGTATATTTCAACATAAATAATAAACATGTATAAAAGTTATAATTTAAACTCCATTGGCAGTTGGAATTAGAAATAAGAGAAGGTCGTAGGGCCGCTGCCTGGTCAAAGTTTCCTCATAGCACACTGTATGGCCCAGGTTAAGAACAGAATAGTAGGACGTTAATTCTCATTTCATTTCAATACTAATGTTTGAAAACAACTCACCGTACAAGGATAAACGTCAGAATTGACAACAGATAACAATGCCAGCTAAAATAAACACGAAAATTATTAAATATCGATTGCAAGAAAAGAAAAAATAGAATTGTGTGAATGTCGTTTGGTTTTGTCACATTTTGTGTTTCAGATTCCTTCAGTATTCAAATAAAAGAACACAATATTCACAAAACACGTTAAACAGCGAAAATTAATCACACAGCCGCACATTCCCTTTGAAATATTAGTTCAACGATAAAATATCGCTTACAACTTTTAATACTTTGTGAATCGCAGTACTAGCCTTATCATTAAATTTCAAAACACATTGATGAAAGAGAAATATATACTGCAGAAGAATTATTTAAACTTTTCTCTCTCTAAAGTGACCAGCTTCGATACAATAGTATGTGTGCAGAAAAATCCAGATACCGGTATATCAAATGATAATTTTAGCAAACTGCGACGGCAATGTGCACGTAAAATTACCTCATTTAACAAAATATAAGTTTTAAACAACATGACTAGAACGATTATTCTAATATGACAATATGGTGTCTTCAAAAGTAATATTAATTATCATTTTTTCTAATTAACAAACTCGATAAATATCAGAACTATTACTTACTGTATACACCAACAAATGTAACATTTTGCATTTGACGTCTTAATATCCGTTTTTTGCAATATGTGTATATTCCCACCACATAGCACTAGCATGTATGATTATAGGTTATATTATCATACTGTTGTAATAGACTTGATTCAAGTAGAGCACCTGGTCGTCTCCCCCAATCGACCACTCATTTTACTAATTAGGATAAAGAAATAGTGTTTGAATCCACTCCATTGTCACGAACAGTATGTAAAAGGAAATAAGTCCACCGTACCTTACGTGATAAACACAACGCGTATTGTACTTTCCCGCTTTTGACTTAACTTTTAAAGCAGAGGAAAGAACATGCTTTTAAATAACTTGTTTAACATTGACATTAAGTTTTGGGGCTTTATACACTTTGAACAAATTCCAAGAAATCCAGTTGAATGTTGCAAACAATTTTTAAAACTTTATAAACAATAAACAAAAACGAATGGAAGAAATGACACAGGGCCAGTGTTTTTGTTTTAGTTGTGTATTTATGTATTAGTAAAACGTTCTCTCTCATATTGAGAAAATAATCGACGATCATGTCAAAGACGTTAGCTTTGAAGAAGGCCACCATGTTTGGGTTAGAGTTACGGGCAAATATTCTACTACAGTGAAAATAATAGACGTAAACATCGAAAAACACGTAACCCCAAATTCCCGGAAGGTTTTTCAAACAACCGGTGGCCATGTTTATTTTTTTCTGTCTAGTTGTTAGATTTTAAAAAATACCACGTAATATAATGTTACATATATAGTATTATAATGGTGATAAATCTATGAATTGTTTCTATTTTATTCTTTCGATATTTCATTCGTTTTGGTATTCATTCATTCAATTAAACATTTCTATTTTTCTTATGTGTCTGTTAATCCCTCAGTTTCAATTAGAGGTTAAGCTAATAATCTAATGCCAGACGGTTGGCAGCTGACACATTAATGGTTTTAATTACTATCTTATTGTTTTATTATATTATAATGTCTTTTATATTTTAATCTATCCTCATTAATTGTTATTAGTAGCCTTGGTGTATATTGTTAATTCCTTAGATACCATTTTATTATAAATACCGATTTGTACATTTATATAGCATTCTAGGTTTCATCCCGTTTCCAGGACAGTTACTCTGCTTGTCGGACGTGCTGTTCTTTGTATATGATGTAAATGTTTTCCGGTAATAAATAGTTTCAAGGATAGTTCCAGTCTTTAGTTATTATCGAAGATTCTCACTGCTACAGTTTGGTGGAGTGCTTTGTGAGGCAAGATCTCGGAACCTCTTTCAAGCGAGTATCCCAAAGAAAAATCAGATATGGAACAGATAGCGATACCAAATGAATTGGCGGAAATAATGAAAGTAATGAAGATCAACTCGAAGGCCAACCAATGGAGGATAGACCATAAAGGAAGTAGCACTTCCATAGTTTTAACGTGGTGCACTTTTCATCATGATATAGATATACCGTATAGAAAATCTACTAGCAAACAGAACAGAGATTTTCTAAGAGGCCAGCGTTTTAAGCAGATGCTTTGTGCAAAAAGAACGAGCGAATCATCAATAAATTCGATTTCTACAAAGGCCGACATCGCAATTCAGACCAACAAGATATCATCAACCAAATCTAGTGAATGTCAAACAGATTATCTTCGACGTTCGGATAAATGTATAATGGCTATTCCAGCCACGTATACTAAGAGTGTCCAAACCCTTGACATAAAAACTAATACAGATTTGGTCAAACCGGGTGTCATGGTAGCTTCAACGCCACATATCCAAGAAACAGAAAAGGTGTTAAAAAGGCGTGTAAAGAAGGGACAGCTTGAATACCTTATCCGATGGAAGAATCAACCTGCAACCAAAAATTTATGGGTGAAGGAAGACAAGTTGGACCAGAAAGCTGTTTCCTTCATAGCTAGTTATCCGAAAAAAATTGCTGGTCCAGAGGATTGGTTTGTAGAAACGTTGATAAATCAACATAAACGCAACCAGGAAGAGCTTGAGGTCTTTCCGAGAGGGATGTGGACATATCCACCTAAATCAAGCTTGAAATTAGCGGGATATACCCGAATGGAAATCAATCAAAAATCTGGAAAATTACAGTTAAATGTGGAAAGGCAGGGTCCCGGTCCGAATGAAGGGGACGTTTATAGTCGATTTGACCTAGAGGACTGGGACATTATTGCTAAAGAAGATCCAGTATTCTTTAGGAGTATCAAACACACATTACCCCCAGGGAATTATTCATTGAAGTGATGGGCTTGTGTTTTGTTGTAGTATTTTTTTTAAAAAAATGTGAATGTGTATGAACTGTTTTAAACTGTAGACTTTTTATATGTTATTTGCCTTCAATTTATAAAGTTTTAGATACGATTTATTATTACATCCCCATTCAAATGTTGCTATAGTTTTGCACGTTTTTTTATTTATTCTGCATAAGCAATTAAATCGATATTATCGATGCTGTAGATTAATTCATAAAAACGTTTGCATTAAAGCTTCTGTCGAATATTATGTTTCATTTAATCATATAATTTCAAATTTTAGTTAATTCATAGTATAGTATCTTATTTTTATTGTCGACATTTTAATTATTTATTATTATCGTAGACTCAGTTATATATGACGCCGTAAGCCATTCAGATTTATTGCCTCTTCACAGACTTTGTTTATAAGCGAATAACCCAAATACTTATTGTTTACTCCCCCCCCCCTCCATTATATCTTTTTTTTTTGTTTATATGCTAAATCTTCATACATTTAAACCATATCTCTGAACTTTTAGCAGTATTATCATTGTTTATTTTTATTACGTTATTATGATCCGAGGACGAATCATTTTCACCGTAGAGGAAATTATAATGGTGATAAATCTATGAATTGTTTCTATTTTATTCTTTCGATATTTCATTCGTTTTGGTATTCATTCATTCAATTAAACATTTCTATTTTTCTTATGTGTCTGTTAATCCCTCAGTTTCAATTAGAGGTTAAGCTAATAATCTAATGCCAGACGGTTGGCAGCTGACACATTAATGGTTTTAATTACTATCTTATTGTTTTATTATATTATAATGTCTTTTATATTTTAATCTATCCTCATTAATTGTTATTAGTAGCCTTGGTGTATATTGTTAATTCCTTAGATACCATTTTATTATAAATACCGATTTGTACATTTATATAGCATTCTAGGTTTCATCCCGTTTCCAGGACAGTTACTCTGCTTGTCGGACGTGCTGTTCTTTGTATATGATGTAAATGTTTTCCGGTAATAAATAGTTTCAAGGATAGTTCCAGTCTTTAGTTATTATCGAAGATTCTCACTGCTACAGTATAACCAGTGTTAACTTGTCAGCAAATTCAGTTGAGTATGTCTTCACAGTGCCGCCGGTAAGCTATGGGATTCGAAAGCAAACACATAATCACAATTCATGTAAAAAACAAATTTCTGGTTTAATAAACATAATGTTTCCATTAGTGCTAAATTGTCGTTTTTGAAAATATTTTAGACAATAAATACAATCGAAACTGGTTCTCGATTAAGATAACATTCTTTGTTGTACTTTGGTATATAGTCATGTTATCGAGGTTGTTAAATATTTGTGTTTTACTTTGGTAAAATACTCATGATCTGGGTTAAACTTTCTTGTTGTACTTTGGTATACAGTCGTGATAGTGGTTCAATATTAGTGACATGATACAAACAAGGGAGCTGAGAGCTAACAATACCACAACACTTCCACTATAAACACTACGATTTATAAATAAAAATAAATACCATGTATAAGTAAATAATTCTATCAATATACAAATAAGTAAATGTCCAAGTTGTACTGGTTTAAAGTAGGTATATAAGTTACTAACTTGATATCATCCATTGTCTTCGAGTTGTCAATTTTAATCAACATTGATGCTGTCATCTTACCCTGAAAAGATAGGCTTCTGATAACCATTTTTTAAGACAAAATAAACATTTTACCATTGGTACACGAACAGGATAGACATATTTCACGAGTGACGTCATATTCTTATCTGGAGAGCGTGCGCAATATATACTATCAGGGTAGACTTGAACAGCCAGACGCGAGGGATTGCCATTCGATTGAGACTTCTGTCGTATTTCCGCGACCATAACTGCCTTGAAATTTTAGTAAAAACGGAAACATTGAATGTAAACCATTTCATATACATTCATATTACATAATCATATGCCCTGCGACCCATCTGTTTCAATTGCTAAGTACCAAATATTAGCGATTTAGCTCCTTTAATTAATCTATACCACTCTTAATTGTTTGATGTTCATAAACAACCCTGTATCTTTAACTTATAATCTTTACCCAAACTAGAATTTTGATATTTTATCTGTACCAACAGAGGCCATGTTGTTTAGATTTTAACATTAAATGAATTCTTTTTTTAGCGTTAGTAAAACAATTAGAAACCCTTCAGAAGAGCAAATTTACGAGCTATTTTGTCAATTTCACTATCCGTAGACCTAAGTTCTTTATACGCTAGTTGTTACTCTGTTTAGTGACATTGTAATTTGTCACAACCATTGTTACACAAAGCAAAAAGCATGTTTCCAATAGCTTTTGATAAAACTTCATGTCAGGTCAATTAAACAAAAGGTTTTGTTTGACCGTAATGTAGTGTAAATGTCAACACCATGAAAAACGAAACAGAAACGAAAGAAGTGTCCAATTTTAATAAAATGGACAAGCTTTCTTTCATTACACACTTTTACCAATAATTAAGTGTAAATATTTCGGAGAAGTAAGGGTTGGATGAATTGTGTATTTTATTATTTTGAGTAATATTTTCTAAATAAAACAACCAAGACACACATGAGACACAGATAAATAAAATATACATCCCGACAAATTGTGACGATTTTTCAAATACTTAATAGTGATTACACGTAATATGTAGGAGTTACCTACTCCTGATACAAATGGGGTCTGAATTAGTTATTGACGTACGATAGCTGATTCAAGGTAAATATAGATTAAATAATGAAAACAACGTTATACAGCCTAATAAATATATAAATTGTTTTATTATATATGGTGAAATCAAATCGGGTTTAACGCTCTACTGTTCTGCTCCGACTGGGCTAATGACGACGGTCATATTTTGCCATACAGTGTGCTATGAGGGGCATTTTGCTAGTACTACTTCCTCCTCCTTTTCCAATTCCATCTGCCTATGGATCTTTATCCTTTACGTCAATGTTTACAAGTGCATCGGTTTTACGTCCCATCTGAAGGACTAGAAGTTGTCCCTCTGTCATTACACCACTGACAAGGGGGAACCACGCTGGAAAATCTCGACGAACTTTCTCGGTCAACGCAGGGATCAAACACGCAGCCTCCATGTTAGCGAACCAGCGTCCCACTCACCTAGCTACTGTGGCTCCCCGTACAGAAATGGTATAGCGA
Organism: Patella pellucida; assembly: GCA_917208275.1. Lineage (NCBI taxonomy): Eukaryota > Metazoa > Mollusca > Gastropoda > Patellidae > Patella > Patella pellucida. The sequence continues at coordinate 68,408,505 of OU795036.1, forward strand.
CATTAGATAGCAATAGGAATGAGAAGTGATATCAGATATTCCAGAAGGATTAAACAAGTACTAACCATGACAATTTTATCAGGACAGCGACGTTTCCGTCTATAGTTCTGTTATTTACACGTTTGTGTATACAGATGGACCTCGGTTTTTAGTCCTAATTTTTACCTACGTAGAACTATAGCAATGTAAACTCCCCACTTTTATTTAGAGGTAGGTATAAACAGAAGTGTTCTGCTATATTGGAGATTCATTATAAGTATTAATTTTCTTCAGTAATTCGAATGTCGTTCACTATACTTTTCTATCGCTACGAAATCGATCTAACCGTTCTTCCCTGCAATAAGCTATTTACTGTTTATATAAAACTAAATATCGTGACATCCACAAAGGACTACACAAATTATACATACTATCAAAGCATTCATTTGGAAATATATGAGGCTGCCGACAGTTGATATAACAGATCTTATGGTCCACAGCGCACACACTTAAGCCTTACTTTTGAACTATAAAAGACAGAACTTTCAGTCTGCATGCAGAAATCCCCATGTAAATGGCCCATTGGAGTTATCATCAACGTTTATAAAAATGGCACTTTGGTTATTCCGTCAAAATTCCGAAATTGAGAGCTTATTGCGAGAAACACGTTTTTAAAATCCTGTTCAGTTTAGAATTTAAAAAAATATAGTATAGTATCAGAAAGGGATTGACCTACAAACCTTGGACTACATTACATTTTCCTATGTTATAAAGTACAGACACTTCTTTGTTTACGATAGATAAATTCATAAATAAATAAAAAACATACGGCTTTGCATTAAATCATAAAGGTGTGGATGGCGTGATCATTAGGTCAGATGATAAAATATATCATCTTCACTTCTCCTGTACCGTTATGAACAAGTCTCCGATTACAGGGCCCTGTTTCAGAAAAACTTAAATCTCCTTAAAATCATTGTAAACTAAAATTTCATCTTATCTTAGGATAGAGGCGTTTCACAAAACGATTGTAAGCATTGTAGCTAAATCCACTAAAATATATTGTAAGTTACAATTGTATCCTAACTTAAAATAGTGGCGTTTCACAAAACTATTTTAAGGACAATTTTAACTAAAACCAATTTTAACTTAGGATAGCTGCCACCCTCTCCTAACTTAAAATCACGACAAAAAACCCACCCACAACACCAGTAAACTACACACTAAAAGAAAATATATATCCAATGTCATGGAAAGAAGATCACTCTTAAATATAAAGAAAATATCTTCGTGTTTAATATGGCCAATTTCTTGGTATTAGAAGGCCTAAAGGCCTATAATACTAGACATGCCATATTTACAACTTACTCATGTTTTAGGGGTTATGATGATTTGTAACAAGATAAATCAGTAATCCCAAATGTGTTTATTCAAAAATGTTATAGGCCTATTTGAAATAAAATTTTAATATCATAAATTTATTATTATTTCCTAATGAAGTTACGTTAATAAAACAATAATATAAATAACAAAAAAATAGGCGCCAAAACTATTTTATCTTGGGAAAAAATCATTTAATTGAGTAAGGTAGATAGACTCTTTTGCATTTTCAAAGTATCATTGAAAGGGTCTATGATAATGAAATTTCAAATCTAGGCATCGGAACATTGGTTATTTGGCGTATTAATTTCAAAGTTGATAAATACTTTTAGACAACGACAAAAAAAATTGCAGCCTAGATTAGTTGTTTGAGGGAGACATATCAAAATATGTTTGTGAGGATTCTCAATAGTTTCTCTTGTCCAAAGTACTATAAAACTACGAAATTCAAGCGCTTTAGTTTATCGATACACATTGTTTCAATTGAAGCCTGCCAGGAAATCAAATGCCAAGTTCAAGGTCAACCCACCGATACATTTCAAAACTAATAATACGCAATAAACTCATTTATTTCATCTTTCTGACCATGTGCAAACATTTCTACAACGTATGAAACTCTCCCTATTGATAATGTAACCGTTAATTCAGTCTGTCAACAGTTTTCAGTTTCGAAGCGTAGGCCTATTTGCTTTCACCGTAAGTACTCGCAGCGGAAATCTGCACTGCGCGGGCGCAGGCGATTTTAACTAAAATATATTAAAATTGCATTTTAAGTTACAATCGATCTTCCTGAAACGCATAAAATTTAAAATCTCATTTTGATTTTAGTTAAAAATCGATTTTAAGGATTTTAGTTTATATTTTCGTGAAGCAGGGCTCATAAGTCTAAGACAAATTAGTTAATACGCTGCAGATTGGATGTGCAAACAGCCGCTGTGCTGTTTTCAGATTGGAGTTTGTCCGATTCTGGTTTAAAACGTGATGATTTACAATTTTTTCTAACCTTTTAGCAACTATGCTCATATGCGAGAAAAGGTCTCTAATTACCACAATCTTTTGGAACATCATTTTTTAATATTTACATTACAAGTGGATCCAGATAGCAGCTCGTGTAAATATTAGAGTAACTATTTCCCAGTATATGTTACATGATCATAAAGAATTGTAAAAGAAATGATTACCATTGAAAAATAGAAAATATACTCGTTTGTTTCGAAAACGACCCAACAGTAAGGATAATGTCCCCCGCCAAAATCCCGAAGTATGAAATGAAATGGGGTTTAACGGCCTACTCTTCTGCACCTAACCTGGGCTAATTGAAGAAGGGCATACGCCATACAATGTGCTATGAGGGATATTTTTACCCGGCCAGCGGCCTACTCTTATATCGAATTCCAACTACCAAGGGATATTTTACGAGCACCAGATAGAATCAAGTGTATCTTGCACCAATGCAACGACCAATGACATTGCATACCTCTCCTTCGGTTAGCTTCAGTCAAGATATTCACCTAATGAACATCTACACCCAGTTTAAACATTCTACCCCAATTAAAATCAGAGTTGTTATGTTCCAAAGACTTGACCAATCATATTGTTTATCGCTCCCAGGGCCGGCGGATACAATTCTTGATTGGGTGGAGGGGGTCCAGGGGCCGCAATAACCTGAAGAAAAGAGTACTTGCGGCCAAATATTGGGGGGGGGGACTAAAGCCCTCCCTAGCCCCCCTACTCCACCGGGCCTGGCTTCTTAGCCTAAACAGGAAATTCTCACTTAATAATAACCAAAGTTATCGTGCCCAAAAGCACCAACCAACCAAATGTTCATCATCGACCTCCATCACGCACACACCACGTTTGAACATTTTACCTCAATTACAAGGGGTTTTACTCTTCTCCAAAGTCTCGACTAATTAAATTGCGTATCGTTCTGCTTTCACTTAGCAGAAAATATTCATTATCGAACTTAGTCAAGGTATGGATGAGATAAACTATACACCAAGTGCCATCCCTGTCACTTAATTATAACCAAAGTTATCGTGTCCCAAAGCATCAACCAAACAAATTGCTTATCTCTCTTTGCTTCTAGCAGAAAATGCCCATCTTCGAACTCCACCAAGGCATTGCCCTAGTAAACACCTGCACCAAGTTTGAACATTCTAGCTCAATATGAAGGAGAGTTAAGGCCTGTGTACACTACCAACAATTTTACAACATTTCTCCAACATTCCTTGTTGCAACGCCGTGTTGGAAAAATGTTGCCAAGTGTATACAGAGAAAATAATGTTGTAAAAATGTTGGAGAATTGTTGGAAATTTGTTGCAAAAAGAATTGTCTGGTCAAATTTTTGTTGCAAGTTTTTGGTCGTGTTGTAAAAATGTTGCTAAGTGTGCACAGAGCAAACCAGTTTTCCAACATTCTTACAACATCTAATTGATCATGTGATCTACCTGAAGTCATGTGACGAGCCCTAGATGGACAAAATGGCAGCCTCCTTTGAGATGGAACTGGAACAGGAAGAATAGGAAGGGTTTTGGACCCAAGAAAGAACAGATAAAGTGATAAATGCGTGGGAAAGTTGTCCTTGTCTCTGGGAAACTACCTCCAAACTGTATAAAGACAGTGAGAAAAAGAAAATAGCACTGGCAGAGATCGTAGACAACAAACTTCCAACATATTCCCAACATATTTGCAACAAATTTCCAACACTCTTATAATAGTGTACACAGGGCATGTAGTAAAAATGTTGTAAAAAATGTTGTAAAAATGTTGTAGAAATGTTGCCAATGTACACGCTGCTTTAGTGTGTCCCAAAAAGTGTGACGGACAGACAGACAGACGGACGAACCCATTTTAAGAGTTCCCTGCTTGTTTTCGAAAGGCGGGGGACAAAAAAAGAGATCTTGTATATGGCACTTAACTTTAGTGTAGTAAAGGGGACACAACCCCAATACGGCATCGTGACTTTCACTATTATTCTTTAAATAAGTATTAAATTAAATTTTCATATAAACCGGCTGTACGACCTCTCCAATAGAAATATGATCTAGGTACATTTTTGTAGCAGAAATATTACAGCAGCATTTACTTCCTTGTTACGAAGTATTGAATATGTCAACAACAAATTGGAGTAAGACTCTGACATTATTACCACTATTACTAGTTCATATATATAATATATGTAATTTAGCTTATATCATAAGATGCCGCAATAATTTATTTAAAGTGAGCTATATACGGTGTTATCAATATAATTATGTATTTGTTATATGTATTGGTAGTTTCAATGGCTTATATACGATACGAGTCCTGGCCCTGAGTTCACAAAGCATTCTCAGACTAAAGTTGAGAATTTACTCAACTTTCGATCACTGTTTATAAGAAATACCGTTGATGCAGACACACAAAACTTTGCACATGTTTTCTTATTGATGTATTTGATACATTAAAACAACAAAGGTTTTATAAAGGGTTATATTTTAGTTCGAATAAGATAAACAAATTTGAGTAAATTCTCAACTTAAGTCTGAGAATGCTTTGTGAACTTGGGGCCAGGTTTATTGATGCCATAGCTAAGAACCTTCGATGTAGTTTTCAATGCAACCTTTAATGCAATCTGTCGTAATCGCATAGCATTATGCACTAGCAAAGTCAAAGTATATAAATTATTCTAGAACACCCGTAACCACTTCACATTTACGGAGATCATATAAAACACAGAAAAAGGTACTTATGTTGATGAATGTTATTATTACATTGATGTTTTATTGACGTTCTGTTTTTCAAAACTTTGAGAATGTTTTCACATTTGATTAACTTGTATGCTGAAGAGATAAAATCTCAAATATCATAAAATTAAAAATGTCTCTATTAGCCTTTAGGTGATATCAGTTGTACCAGGACATTATGTGTGTATTGCATTTATCTCCCAAAACCCAGGTCCCGTGTGTATATTGACGTGCACGTATACGATCCCTTGATAGCTGGAATAAGTACATTTACTTTTTCTCTCGATTAATTCAACGTGAATTCGGCATTCTCTAAAGCTACAATTTGTATTAGTTATTTCGGTGCAATTAGTAAGTCAAACAATTAGTTGTTCGACTAGCCTGCATTTTGTTTGAAACCTATGAAGTTAAGTGTGCGATATCATTAATGTATATGCGAACGAATTGAAAAATTGGCTATCTTCAGGTTTAGAGCGCGCCCCTTTAATTTGATTGTGCCAAAAATATTACTAATAATATTTGGAAAGCTTACTTAATTACCTTTCAGAATGTATGTAGTTGGATGTCCAGAATTTTATAAGATAATGCAAAATTACATCGCTATTCTGAGCTAAAGGAACGGATAAATAATAATATATTCTTCTTTCATTTGATAGTCGTAACGTTGGATTTGATTGGTTGATAAAAATAAATGAGTTTGGGCGACTGTTGAATTTATTCTGAATAAGTTGCCAACGAACAGGTAGCCAGCTTGATTGGTGGCCAAATTTTGTTCGATCTAACGCCCTATGGTGTAATAATGTTTATAATTCATTATTTTTCTGGATATTTTCATTTTAAGACGTTTTGAAACGTAGAAAATATTTTCATAAGAGTTCAAATTATAGATTTATTTTTAGATACTTTCAGAAACTAATGAATTGATTTCTTTTTCGTGTAAAATTAATAAATTATTTTTTAATTTTAATATTTAATCATGATATATAAATGTTATCGATAAAACGCCGAACATGAAACATCAAGTCAATTTATTGTTTAAAATGTTGATTTTGTGCATGAAGTGTTGACATAAGCATGTAGAAACTAGAACCATTAGTTTAGAATGTTACGTTCGTGTCTAAAATGTTCAAAATTGAATGTAGAAGCAAAAATCGTGAATATTGTCCCATTTGGTCTTCCATAGTCCAATGGTCGTCGATTCTGTAAAAGCAACGTGGGTAAGTGCAGGTGAATGAGAATAGCACTGATGCTGTCACAACCGGCGGCTTAATGAGTTGAATGAATGAATGAAATGGGGTTTAACGTCCTACTGTTTTGCACTTAACCTGTCCTAATTGAAGACGGGCATACGCCATACAGTGTGCTATGAGGGAAATTTTTGCCCGGGCAGCGGCGCTACGGCCTACTCTTATATCGAATCCCAACTGCCAGGGGATCTTTTACGTGCACTCCAATGTGTACACGGGACCTCGTTTTTTAGTCCCATCCGAACGACTAGGCAGCTGTCCTTGTCAGGCCCTCCTCTGCATCACTGACAAGGGGAAATCACGTCGGTCAATGCAGGGATCGAACACCCGACCTCCAGGCCATTGCGGGTTGTCAGGGTACAAAATACTCTGCAATTAAAAGGTGTAAAAAGAAGTTGACAGACATAATTAAGAATTTATTTAGGCCCCAATTATATGGTAAATGTAAAGTAAGTAATGATAGATAATGTATTGAGCATAGGTGACATGGTTTGCATTAAGTTATGAATCTCTAATAATACATGATAGTGAATAAGATATTAATCATGGACAACGGTAGCCCTTCCCCTTTATAGTGTACCGATATATTCAGTGAACTAGTACACATTTTCAGATTGTGTATTTCTACCTTTTTTAATAATAAAGAAAATCAATAAACAACTTTCTGTTTATATTGTAGTGCCAGTAATCAACATGTGTCCCAATGAAGTAGAGACCGGTTCTATATTATATTTAGGTGTACGATAATATCAACAATTGTTCTTGTACATTTCAATTCATACTATCTGATATAGATCTAGGAAAGACATACGGGGCTACTTTTACTCCTGTTTATGTGGAGCATTGGTGTCTTAATAACTTAACTATAATAGGTAGATCTTCAACCGGAGTGCATTACATATTCCACGTTCCGTATTAGTTGATATAGAACCAGTTGATTTAGATTGCATACCTAAGGTATTTTGAGCGGCCAGCTTGGCTACGATCTACTGCTATTTCGTTTCTCTACGCCGTTACTTTCCAGGCTTGTCACCCTTGCACCAATCCGAAAAATCTGGAGTAGCCTCTTCCCCCAACAGCGAAATATGACCCGGAATCTCTAGGTTAGTTAGCAAGCGTTCAACACACTGTGAGCCTCGGGTTAAATATTTTCATACAACAAAAATATACATGTGTGACACAAACTATGACAAACCGGTTTTATAAAAGGGTCACATATTGAACCTTGAACACAACATATTTTAAACATTTTCGTCAGCCAGGTTTCTTTTCCAGCTTAATGAACCTTGGGTGGATTCTGATTTGAAGTTCAGTGCTAAGATGTACGTAAAAATTAGCTTCCGTTCTTGATATTATAGTTTTAAATATACAATGAAAAATAGGAATACTAAAATTTTCAGTCAGCTTAATTTATTCTGAGCTAGGTTTTCTAACCCATTTAACATCGCCCCCATTCGACCTCCTGGGCAGCTGATTATAGGGTTGTTTATCTAAATAATAATTTATATAGCATTTAAAGCCAGAACAACACATGCAGGTATACAGACATAGCCCAAAACAAATTCATCTCTGGTTAACTCTACATTTTGTACTGAAATTGAACTTGATTACAGGCGAACAACAACATAATATACATTGAATGAAAATCAAAGAAACGCCAATAACAGGAAAGCAGAAAAACCTCTTTATGTGATGCATTAAAATGATGGAAAATACCAATAATAACGCGGGGATATATAGGCGGAACAGCACAGCAGAAAGTGGAATTTATGTTAAACAGCTTTCATATTACACCCTGTAAAATGTTTAATCCCTTTCAATTGTGTTGTACATGTATATCCACCCTCGGTTACTCAGTGCACTCATTCCGTTCTACTCCACTATACCCTGGGTTAATCCATAGGAATTCCACGATTTAAAATTGTTAGAATGTAGCTATACTGTACGAACCAATCAGAAAACAGTTTACAAACCAATCGTTTCGCCTTCGTTTTTTTAAGGGTAGATAAACACATCCATGTCCATTTACTGATTGATTTACGTAAGTAATGCATATTTTAATAATTTATTTATACTTAATTGTATTATCAAAATCTGTAGTATGTGTTGATCTCAAATGTATAACGTCTATATGTTTGACTATTGTTATTATTATTACTATTCGTTCTTTGTTTGAAATAACAGTAATAATATGTCGTTGTGTTATGTTTATTATTAATGAAAGTGTACTCGGTCATTTTATTCCCATTTACTTGTCTACGATATCACGTGGTCTTAAAATTCACGGAACAAACACACGATTCTCCATAAAACTAATGACTCTACATGAGCTTCTGGTCTTCAATAATATAATATATTATAATTACGCTTTTAGAATAGGCCAACACCTAACATTGTCAGAAGAGAGTAACCTCCCCTTGCTAATTCCCTTATCAAATAACGATTTTTGGGATTGGTCGATAAAAATAGCACAACCACCAAGGGTGGATAACTTGAAAACGTGTCTCCCCCATAGATTAACCCAGGGTATAGCATACTCCTCGCAGCGTTTCGTTTGATTAGAGGTAATCCCACTACACACTGCTATTTTGAGTGGATATTGTTGTTTTAAATTTTGATTGGTCAGTAGTCCGTCTACTGGCCAATCACTAGCTGCCCTACAAAAGCTTTACATTTAAAACGAGTGCCAATATTGGATCAAATATTATTATGTTTACATAACGTTACGTCATGGCTCACGATTTTATTATGACTAATTAACCAGTGCATAGAAGAATACTGCAGTAAAATTAATTGCGTGACAAACGAGGCTATCGAGACAAATAAAATGTAAACAATACTGTTTGGAAACGAACATACTTTCACGGTTTTTAATACCTTAAATCATTGTCCAAAGTTTTAGGAAAGACCCAGAATAAACGAAGGGCTGTCATGTTGCTGTTCTTAAGTGATAGCTTTCATTGAATGGAAATAATAGACACATGCTCGCGTAAGTTCAAGAAACAGACGCCATTCCAGCAATGGCCAGAGAGGGATTTCTCGGGCCATTGCTTCAGGAATATGAGGGTATAGTGGAGTAGAACGGAATGAGTTAACTGGGTAACCGAGGGTGGTTATATCCCGATTTCAATAATAAGTTAGAGAATACCAGAACGAAAATGACAGATAATAGGTTTTATATTCGATTTAAGGTAATTTACAACATTTAAGATAATTTACAACATTTGCTTTCAATATTCCTGGTAATATATTGTTCTTTTAAGCGAGGTTCCCTTTGTGATACATCAGAAACATCAAAAGCGCCTTGTTGATTGAAATTTAATTTAAATTCCTCTGCCCAATTCACAAAACCATTTAACAGATAAAATTGTTAAATATGCATTAAATAAAAATGGGGCCTTTGATATATATTTGTACCAATATCTTATTAATGTAATTTTACCGGCAATTATAGCAGGAAACATCCCTAATTTGACATTTATCCAACATGGCAACGACAGCGCAGTGTTTTCCTACTTGTAAAACATAAAATAAAACCAAGTACGAGCAATTCAAACCATTAGACAAAATTCGAAGTCCTAAAAAAAACGTATATCATTGGCGTGTCATTATCAATTGACGTGTCATTATGAAAACACCAAACTTTACAAGCCCAATTTAAAAACAGAATTAACCATAGATTAAAATAAAAGTTGTATTTTTTAAGCTAAAAGTGCACCCACTGCAATAACTAAATAAACTCGTTTCACTGATAAGTGACGATGATTGTCTATAAATAGATACAGGTGTTTGCCTTCCTGGTTAAATTCACTATACTTTATCTTTTTAATATTTTAATAAAAAAAGAAGACATAAACATGGCTGTGTACCAAACTGCGATCTTGGTATTTGTTATATTAGCTTTATCTTCAGGTAAGGGAAACTACAATACTGTGTTCTATTTGTTTATATTAGAATTATCTTCACGTGGGATAAATCGTATACATTTACACAATCTTATATATACTAGACTTATTTAGGAGACAATAACCTTTCCTGGCCTCGCAATTGTAACATAGCGATAAGAAATAACACTAAAATAATATGACAGTTTACTATAAACTGGTGAAAATTGGCAAGGTTATAGTACTATTTTTGTGTAAAGTTATTTGATAATTGGTTTCGTTTTATTCAATTTGTTATGCCATAATATATTTAAAAGTTTATTCATTTACGTTATTGTTGGTTTTAGGGGAAAGGTGTCCAAGTTATAGTGCAGGTAAATATAATATGACATTGCAAATGATCAATTTTTCACAAATATAAACACTTGTCTAGATAGCCCAGTTTATAAATACGTGTAATAACAAATAATAGTATCGTTCAATATACGAGCACCAATTTCAATTCTCCGAGTTCAATCTTACAGACAGCGTGTTAATCTCCACTACGACCACACAACCATTTTGGGCGATATCCACAATAAGTGGCTCTGGTTATTTTCTGAAGACATTTTAACACATCCAATATGATAACGCATCACTAAATGCATATGAGACTATGCTGCATCTTTTTAAATTATAGTGTAGACATTAAAGGACGAGAAAATAAGTTGCTAGGGGATAATCCAAGAATTTACTTTTACTTCAAAATAGATAGCGACTGGCAACAAATACAAGCTTGTGGGATGGGGTAGTTCTCTGAAGTTTACAATGTTACACAGAAAGGCACCTTTAAAAACTCAAATAGATTTGTGGCTAAGTGGGTAAGGCGCTGGCTCACTGGCCAGGAGGTTGCGTCTTCGATCACTGCATTGGCCGAGAAAGTTCATGATTTTACGGCATGGTTCCCCCTTGTCAGTAATGCAGAACTCAGGGCCTGGCAATCGCAGCTGTCTAGTCGTTCGGCTGGGACGAAAACCCGAGAGTCCGTGTACACATTGGCGCGCACGATAAGATCCATTAACAGCTGGAATTCGATATAACTATAAGAGTGGGCCGTCGTGCCGCTGTCCGGGCAAAATTCCCATGATAGCGTATGCCTGTTTTCATTAGCCCAGTTTGGAGTAGAACAGTAGACCGTTAACCCCATTTCATTTCATTTCAACATCTTTTTATTAGTAAATTTAAATACGCTTTGGCATAATTGAAACTAATAAAATACAAATTAGTTTAGTGATAATATATTTCCATATTTATACTTCAGTTCCTCTAGTCAACATGTGTAGTAATGCAGCAAAGACAGGATCTAGAGTATATTTAGATATAGGTATAAAAACTGAAGATAATATCAACAACTGTTCCTGTAAACTACAGTTAATACCACCCGGTACATTATGGACATATTGAATTAATTAGATTTAATAAGATCGTGACTGGACAACAGTTTAATATGAGGTGAAAGTCAAAATCATTTATTGTCAAAACTAGCAGAGTTCAATGCACCTAAATTATAAATGGTATCACTTTGTTACAGATATTGTGTTCTATTCTAAACAAAAGACTGGTTGAATGGTCTGATGAAAACCAATTACTTGTTGAAGAACAAGCTGGTTTTCGTCGTGGCTACTCCACTGTTGATAATATGTTTGTTCTAAATTCTATTGTCCAGAAATATTTATCTAAATCCAAAAATGGAGTCCTTTATTGCTGCTTCATCGATTTCTCTACTGCCTTTGATTTAATCCAAAGATAAAAATTGTTTTACTTACTTATCAAAAATGGCATGCATGGACGAATGTATAATTTGTTATATAATATGTATAAATGTACAATTTCAAAAGTAAGAGCTGGTGGAACCTGTTCTGAAGAGTTTGAATGTTTCAGTGGGGTGAAGCAGGGATGCATACTATCAGTCCCTGGTTATTTGGAATTTATATAAACGAGCTTGCACTCATGTTGAGATCTGAATGTAGATCTGGCATATTTATAAACCAATGTGTCGAAAATGTATTTCTCCTGCTTTTCGCAGATGATATTTCACTCGTTGCAGATACCATAGGTGAACTTCAGAACAGGCTTGATATACTTGATACATATTGTTCGAAATGGAACATGAAAGTAAATTTAGTTAAATCTCAAGTTGTAGTTTTTAAGAACGGGGGTGTTTTGTCAAAACATGAAAAATGGTACTATCAAGGAAACCTTATTACACATATTAAGGTATTATAATTTCAAATAGACTCGAGTGGAATCTTTGTTGTAAAACCCTATCTCTGCAAGCAAACAAGGCATTAAATTGTATAAAATTATGTACATCTAAACTTGGTCAACGTAATGTTAAAATTGCGTTTAAACTGTTCGATTCTATATTTGGTCAAATATTATATTATGGTGCAGAAATATGGGGAACTGAACTTAAACCTGATATAGAAAATGTGCAAAACAAATTCTACAAATGGCTCTTGTGTACAGGAATGAAAACTACTAGCGCCATTGCAAGAGCAGAATGTTGTAGACTAGAGTTATATGTAAATTATGTCATTAAACCTATCAAATATTTTCTTACTATTCAAAGTATGAGCGACAATAGATTGCCAAAATTATGTTACCGGATGCTATACGAACACGATTTGCATGATAGGTTTAATTGGTGCTTATCTGTACGTGTTATACTATTTAGTTCTGGTTTTGATCATGTGTGGATGCACCAGGGTGTAGGGGACGTTAAACAGTTTCTGACGTGCTTTAGGCAACGGATTAGAGATATATATTTTCAAAACTGGCAAACTTATATATCCCAATCCCCTCGCTGTGAATTCTACCACAATATCAAATCTAGTATGTATTCTGAATCGTATTTATCTAGTTCACTATCTCATAAACTTCGTTTTTGTCTTGCTAATTTAAGGTGCTCAACCCACCATCTAGAGATTGAACAAGACCGCCATCATAATGTAACCAGAGAGGAGCGAATATTGTCAATTTGTAACACGAAACAATTAGGAAACGAACTACATTTTATATTATTCTGTCCTATACTTAAAGATCTTAGAGCTAATTTCCTACCCACATGGCTAACAAAACACCCTACCGAAGAAAACGCTATCAAATTGTTTAAATGTCAAGACTCAAGCATAGTTCGTTCTCTGTCCATTTATATATGTAAGGCGATGGAACTAAGATCAGAAATCCTGCAACCATAGTGCTCTTTGATATTGCTCTGTATATATTCAATTTCATCCTTATTTTTTGGCATGTTATATCTAAAAGATAATTATATATATATATATATATATATATTGATTTATATCGAATTTTTTTGTACATTATATTGTTTGTACAAATATCATTGTATGTTTTTGATACTGTAGGCATATTGCCTTAAAGTAACTGAATAAAGAATTTGTGATTGGCGATTTTATAAGTTGAACATCGCTTATGTTATATATTATTATATTAATAATATCATTAACATGGTGATCCAACAAATCTCACATGTAATACAATATACTAACTCACTGTCTGAACACCGACATTGTATTTCAAAGATGTATCCGAAATGTAATTTAATAGAAAAAGTTCTGGATAAAATTGTTTTTTTCCAGGTGCTGGTTCTTCTTTCACTATATCCTGTTCATTACCCAACAATCAGTCACCATCTACAGTAACGACAACCTTTATCTCGACAGTAACCACAACAGACACCCATAGTCCAAAGTTTACATCATCGGTTACTTCCACCTCTTCAATAACTGACGTAAATAAAACATCCTCACCTAGCGGTGGACCTCAGATAGAAAGCAATCCTCAAGAAACACGAGGTAAGCAATTACAGGTATAATATTACATCAAAACATATACATAGCGATGAAATCGTGCTGAGGAGCCTTTGCTTGTCATAGTGGACAACCCTGCGCGCGTAGATGTTTGTTTAGCATATCTTTTCGTACAATAAGTATATAGATATGCTATACTATTGTATAGTTTGCTTTGAATGTGCGTACTCATCAAATGAGACGTGGTATTATGAGGTCTAGAAAGATTAAGTATACCCTATCCCATTCACGGTTTCCACCATTCCTTTCAGCTAATTGGGACATTCCACGTGACAAAATAGGTGCATCGGACAAATATTTTTTAGAGATATCGAAACGGCCTTTTACCACTTGAAAGAAATACATGGGGTTTAACGCCCTACGCTTCTGCACCTAACCTAGGCTAATTGAAGACGAGCATACACCATGCAGTGTGCTATTAGGGAAATTTTTGCCCGGGCAGCAACTGAATTCCAACTGCCAAGGGATATTTTACGTGCACGCCAATGTGTACATTGGACCTTTGTTTTTCGTCCCATCCAAGCTTCTTACCACTTGAACGTGGTAAATAGAAAAGTAGCGTGGCTGCACATGATCTATCTCCCTTAAAGGTGTCGCGATTTGTTGAAATTCGTGAACTTATTGTTTCTGTTATTGACACACCCGTGCTCTAACGCTTCACGAATTTAAAGATATGACATAAATGCTATCCTTCGCTGTGAACTCCTTGTTACTCAAACATTGATATGTACTAGATAATGTGTCTGGTTTGCCGATTTTTTATCAGCGGAACTCCTGTCTGACCAGTTCCAGACTACCTTATGTTTAATGAATCAAAATCGACCATTTTAAGAAATGATTTGTTGAACTACTTTTTTTGTAAAAAGACAGTTACATGTTACTTCATATAGTGTATGTGTCCATTTATTTAATAGTTGGAAGTATTATTGGTGGAGTGTTAGGTGTTATATTGGTTATTGGTTGTGTTGTACTCGCTATATTAGAATGGTAAGATTATTCAATAAAATAAAAATATTAATTCTTGTTAGTGCTTTTTTAATTGCATTTAGCTGGCTGCCTCCATTAATTAGTAACACTGAAATGGGCATTAGTCACATTTTAATATCGCACTATTTAATACATAAATTTTTCTCTTGTAGGAGATGTTATAGAGCTAAATTACCAGAAGAAGATACAACATACTCTTCTTTAGATCTACAAAATAATGTTAATTCTGCGGACGTGACGTATCAAGGTCTTCAAACTAATCTGTCTTCAAACCAGCCAACGGCAATTACTGCTGACGTTTGTGAAAATCGTTCGACTAACCAAGCATTCTCTGCTGATGAACAGTTTGGTTTGGCATCTATAAGTCAAATTAACAATATTCACATCTTAAATCAACCAGCGTCTACAGATGCAACATATAACAATCTTTTACCTACACCAACTTATGAAAATCAATCTTCCCCCATAGGCCAAACTAATACAAATCAGGATTCAGATAAACAAATACTTAACAATCAACATTATGAAAATCTTACTTGAATCAACATAATTCCGATTATGAACATCAGATCCACAAGCTACCACAGACCATATTGTATATGGCCGTTTTCACTTCAACGAATTGCACGAATTAAACCAATGGAAATCTTACTTTAAAACAACCAACAACAATAGACCATGGTGAATATAAACAGATTATGGACATCTAATTTTAAAACAATCAGCAACAATAGACAATGAATTTAGATGTTTACCATAAATTTTCATAACTTTAACAATAATCTTGTGACTCCGATTTGTTGCTAAGAGACCTTGTTCTTATTTTATACCAATACAATCTGGCAATCTTATCTTGCTGCAGTTTATTTTCAGTGGACTCAATTAACAGTAAACCTCTAAAGGGTGATAACCCCGATATAATATTTTGAAAGTTGTGTTCCATTGAGCGCAGAGGCAGAGTGTATATAAACGGTTACTATCTTGTAAAGGGGGTATAATTATAAGATGGAGAGTAATTCCTGGAAGTACAAATGAATATCTTTTATCCAACAAGTCAACAACAATGGACCATAAGTATGAAATTATCCGTTCATCTCAATTAATTGTAAGTTTCGTTTCTCGTCAACCTAAGCTTACCGACCAAACATATTTTAGCTGAACCGATACTTAATCATTCAGATTGTTAAAGCGATGCTTCACATTTACTAGCTGAAAGACTTTTCCTTAACATCACTATAAAAATATGAGCAATAAAATAGAGTATGTACTGATTGAGCATCGAGATCAATAACCATTATATATTTATAAAGTTGTCTGAACATCCGCCTGACGGACATCTTTCCAGTTAGTAGACGACAATGACTATTTGGCCTGGTTTGGGTTACACATGTTGCGTTCCCATTAATAATCAAGAGCCAAGCCTAAATTGCATTATGTTAGAGCTAAATCTATCTATTGTATATCTTTCTTTTGGCCACAAATGTTATATACATCATTAAGTAGACATGTATTCAAAACCACGGTTACAATGAGTCTCGAGACTACACCGTTCTTCGGGGGGTTGGGTGGCTGAATGGTAGGCGTGTGCGCGCTGTATCATAAAGCCTGCCATTGTACGTGGCAAGGAGTAGGGTCGCCTGTCCAACCTTGTGGGTTTTCTACGGGTCCTCAGGTTTCCTCACACTGCTAAAGAAATCATGAATTTTCAAACATGATTTCCGCTTGTCAGAGTAGAACATGTGAGTAATCCGAAATAAGTCACTCTTGGTCATCACCGGAAGCAAACCTGGACATCCTGCTTAGTGAGCTAGTTCCGTTCGGAGCCACCCATAGTAGCCCTCAATAGAGAGAAACGGGTCTAATCTTATATCTTCTCTCGTATAGTAAGGGGCACAACTCTAGAATTCGTAGGTTCTGCTTGAAAGAACGCCATAAAAATACAAATAATGTTAATGGTAGCTATGTCAATAGTCTCAGTAAACCGGTTTTTATATCGTGTTATTTAAGCAACGATAACCCCCATATCAATAGAAAACAAATACAGATATTTTCTTTCTTTGCTGTGTAGTGCTCAAAGCTAAATATGTCATCAAGTTTGCTACATATTTTAACAATCTTCATTGTTCTATTATTTCCAGTAATAACAAGTAAGTCATTTTATGTGACATATTTATGCTATTATTCAATAGAATACTAATATATGAATACCTGACAATTAACTCATCCCAAAGACAACTCATCCCAAGACAACTCATCCCAATAAAAGACAACTCATCTCAATATAAAATACAACTCATCCCAGTATAAAAGATAACTCAGCCCAAAATAAAAGACAACTCGTCCCAACTTTTTAAAACATGCCTACAGCAAGAAAGAAGCTGGATATAAGTTTTTTTTTTAGAAAAGTACTAGCTTCACCGTTCTTACCAGCAGAACATATTTTACCAACTTTCCGTAAATTAGAGGAGAAAGTCACCATAAAAGCTTTTATGCACTACATTTTTGAAAATTGGATGTCTAGCAGCATATGGACCATCCCAAGATGGCGTGTATTCGGTAAAACAATACGAAGAAATAATGATGTTGAGGGCTGGTATAATAGAATAAACCAAAAGCAAGAAAGGGAAATCTACAATTCTACCCACTTTTGACACTTTTGTACAAGGAAGTGGGACAGTTACCAACACAGATCAAAATGGTATCGGAGGGGAAATTGCGACAGCACCAATAAAAACAGACACGATCTACTACATTCAAATTATTTGAACTGTGGAATTCATACTCAAAACCAGACAATCAGTACCAACCAGCTATTCAAAAGATGTGGGGGAATATAATATAGACCTAACTAAAGGACAAACAGACAAACTGACAGGGCAAAATGAGAGAAGAAAAACATAAGGTTTCCATAAATAATAAATAGATATATAAAAATAATCCCTCCTATAACATATGCAAAAATTAATTTGTAAGCGAGAAAATAATTTTTATTAAGCCATATAGGTCGCCAATTTGTGTTCGGTTAATATATGTCACGTGCTAGCTATCACATGATGTAAACAATTAGCCATGTGGCTTAAATTGTGTCACTGTGTCCAGTTTAGAAACTTAATTTACTCAAACGCGATGTTTATTATACCTTCAAAACACCGTAAGTTCATGTTCTTAATATCCTAATAAAGATTACCTTACATCGGATTTTCTGCCAAATGACGAAACGATCACAAAATACAGCGCTAAACTTACTCCAAATCTGTATGTTTACTATAGTGACCAGTGAGCGTGTCGAACCAGCTACGTCACTTCCGGTATAAATAAAAATTAATTTCTCGCTTACAAATTATTTTTTGCATATGTTATAGGAGGAATTTTTTTAAAATATATATTTATTATTTATGGAAACATTATTGAAAATCGTTGGTCTTCCCCTTTAATTCAATAAATTAAAAACAAATATATTTGTTGGTATTTATGTATTTCTAACTTGGAATGATAAAATACTAGAACACTTATTATGGATACAATCACTTGGTTCATTATACTGCAACGTTTCAACAAGATTTTACAAGTCGTTTTCAAGCTAATACCTAATGTACAAATGAAACATATCATGGATGAAATATATATAGTTTTATTTTTATTTTGCCATCTTTAATTTCAATTATATATATATATATATATATATATATACCAAAAAATACTAAATTTGGATGGAATAATCTATATTTAAATAACTTTTACATTAGTGCCAAGATCTTTCGGCCTTTCGGCTTCTTCAGGGCTAATGGCGTCGCTATCTGAGAGTTTGTTATTTTAAATCGTTTAATTATATATATATATATATATATATATATATATATATATATGTGTACAATCAACAATATCATTAAATATTGAGCTGTATAGACAGGTGACACAGATATCTGTTATATATGTGTAGTGATATGTCCAAGTATACATAGTAATACAATGTATAATCATGTCTGTAATGCATGACAAACTACCAGGAATTATTATGTAAGGGAGATCACTCTGTTTTCAGTATCATTAAGGACTTCCTGTTCAGCCATCACATGTGTTGAGAACCAAAAACATAACATGGTGTCAGAAGTGGCTATTTTCTAGGCAATCCATTGCCATCCTAGTGTAAAAAGCTGGTGATAAGTAGAAAATATAGTGTAGATTGGTCAGAGAAGCCTAAAAGAAGAAAATTATGGAAGATTCAAGTGGATTAAGTCCAAAATTAAATTGGGACAGCCGGGACCTGTTGGAGGCCTGGAAGAATTTTAGAACACATGTGGAATTCATGTTTGGTGGCCCACTAAAAAGTAAGTCAGAGGCAGAAAAATGCAACTATTTAATGATATGGGTTGGTGAAAGGGGCAGAAATATTTTTTCCACCTGGGACATGCCTGCTGATGAGAAGAAAATTTTGAGATGTTATTATGAAAGATTTCAAAATCATGTAGCACCAAAATCAAATAAAGTATTTTCAAGATACAGATTTCAAGCCAAAGTTCAAGCCCCAGATGAGACATTTGAGCAATTCTTTACAGAATTAAAAGTGCTTGTTAGAGACTGTGGTTATGTGAATCCAGATGAAATGGTCAGAGATAAAATAGTTTTTGGTACGAAGCATCCAAAAGTTAGAGAAAAGCTGATAGAAATAGGATCAGAATTAGATTTAGAAAAAGCAACAGATATTGCCAGGATGTATGAAGTTTCTCAGCAGCAATTGAAGGCCATGGTTGGTGAAGATGTGAACTATGTGAAACATTTTGAGACTAACAAGCAATATAGGCCTAATAAACAATACCAAAGTCATGCTCCTTCACAGCACAGAAAACAAACTCGTCAACAACAGACAAACCAAGCACCATCTCCGTGTCCAAGGTGTGGTTTTATGCATTCTGCAAATGCCAGATGTCCAGCTGTAGGAAGAACATGTATAAGATGTAACAAGTATGGTCATTTTGCAAGTGTATGTACAGCTCAAGAAAAAAAAGAGAATGCCCACAGAGCCACGAAACAAAGACAGATACTATAATAGAGGAAAGAAAGTGTATCAGATAGAAGATGGTGAAGAACAATCTGAATTCAGTAATGAAGAAGAAGAAGAATTGTTTGTTGGAAAAATTGATGTCTTAGATGTATACCACTCAGATTGGACGGTAGACTTTACTGTGAATGACAAAGAAAATAGTAAACTTTCAGATAGACACAGGTGCCAAGTGTAATGTAATTCCAAAACCAATCTTAGATAAAGTATTTAAACAACCTTTAGAGAAGACACAATCCGTAAGACTTAGAGCATATTCAGGTCATAAGATACAAGTAGAAGGCTTAGCTACACTTCAGTTGTCAAGAAATGGAAAAACCTATCCTGTGGTGTTCCATGTTGTCAATGTTGACTCTCCACCTATATTGGGAGCGAAGACCTGTTCGGAAATAGGGTTAGTCCAAAGACTTTATACACTAGAGAACTCTAATCTTAAATCAGATTTGAACTGTAAAAAGGTAGAAGAGGAATTTCCAGATTTATTTAAAGGCTTGGTAGTATACCAGGAAAACACAGCCTAAAGTTGGTTGAAAACGCAACCCCAGTTGTACACCCACCACGTAAGATACCTGTTGCCTTACGAGACAGAGTTAAAGAAGAACTAGATAGGTTAGAAGCACAGGGTGTAGTAGTGAAACAGACAGAACCTACAGACTGGGTGAATAGTTTGGTGATAGTTGTTAAACCAAATAAGAAGATACGACTGTGTATAGATCCAAAAGATTTAAACAATGTAATAAGAAGAGAACATTACCCTTTAAAAACTATCGAAGAAGTTGTATCTAACATGCCAAATGCCAAGGTATTTTCAAAATTAGATGCAGTGACGGGATTCTGGCAGATTAACCTGGATGAAGAATCATCTAAACTATGCACATTCAACACACCGTTTGGGAGGTATAGATTTACCAGACTACCTTTCGGAATAAAATCAGCGCCCGAAGTATTCCAGAAAATTATGTCACAGATGATAGAAGGTATTGACGGAGCACATGCCGTAATGGATGATATACTAGTTTATGGATCAAGTATCGAAGAACATGATATGACTTTGAGAAAAGTGTTTGAAAGAGCACAGGAGTTTAACCTTAAGTTGAACAGAGCCAAATGTTCGTTCCGACAGAACCAAGTACGATATGTTGGGCATTTAATTACTCAAAACGGACTAATGCCAGATCCAGAAAAGGTCAGAGCTGTAAAAGAAATGGAGAGACCAAAAGATAAAAAAGAATTAATGACATTTCTAGGTTTTATTCAATATCTTGGAAAATTCATGCCAAATATGTCAGATGTCAGTGAGCCGTTAAGAAGGTTGTCCTCTAAAGATATTGAATGGCACTGGGAGAAAGATCAGGAGACAAGCTTTCAGACCTTAAGAGAATTGGCCATAAACTCTCCTGTTTTAGAATATTATAATCCTCATCTACCATTGAAGTTATCGGTTGACGCTAGCTCAAAAGGCCTAGGGGCCGTGTTAATTCAAAAAGACAAACCAGTAGCATATGCTTCACGTGCACTAACCGATGCACAAACCAGATACGCACAAATCGAAAAGGAAACTTTAGCTATTGCTTTTGGTTGTGAGAAGTTTAAACAGTTTGTATTTGGTCGACGGGTAGATGTTGAAACTGATCACAAACCGCTGCAGTATATCTTCAAGAAACCATTATATGAAACTCCTTTACGACTGCAGAAACTGTTGATGACTCTTCAGAAATATGACTTAAATGTTAAATATAGACCAGGTAAAGAAATGTTTATTGCAGACCATCTAAGCAGATCCTTCCTGAAAGAAACTAAAGAAAATTTGATACCAGACTTAGAAGTGGATTTGTTGAATTACTTACCTATGTCAGAAGAGAAATTGAAAGATTTCTTGCGAGAAACTAACAGTGATGACGTATTAAAAGAGTTGAAAGAACTTTCAATGAATGGATGGCCCTCAAACAGATCAGATGTATCACTTTCAGTTAGACAATATTGGACTTTTCGTGACGAGATTTCCTGTACTGATGGCTTGTTGTTTAAAGGCCATAAGTTAATAGTTCCAAAAACTTTAAGATCTGAGATGTTGACTGAGATTCATAAATCTCATCTTGGTGTAGTAAAATGTAAAAACCTAGCAAGAGAATCTCTATTTTGGCCAGGTATGTCAGTTGAAATTGAAGACAGAATATCTAGATGTTTGCTGTGCGCTTATCACCAGAAGTCAAATGCAGCAGAACCAGTTATACCTACTGATGTTCCTGATAGACCATGGGCAAAGATAGGAACAGACTTATTTGAGTATAAAAGTCAACAATATCTACTATCGGTAGACTACTTCTCGAAATGGCCTGAAGTCGTAAAATTAAATGGTACCACAAGTTCTTCAATAATCAGTCATTTAAAGAGTCAATTCGCCAAATATGGTATTCCAGAAGAAGTAATAAGTGATAACGGACCGCAGTATTCCAGTGAACAATTTAAGAAATTTTCGAAGGACTACGACTTTAAGCACATTACATCAAGTCCTCGTTACCCACAATCTAACGGTCAGTCAGAAAGAATGGTCCAGACCATCAAGAACCTGTTGAAAAAAGCTGAAGACCCGTACAAAGCCTTATTAGCATACAGGAATTGCCCTTTGGATATAGTTGGACTGTCTCCTGCCCAATTATTCCTAGGAAGAAGATTGAGATCAACGTTACCTACTTCAGCTCCTCTGTTAAATTTCAGTGGTTCAACTCATACCAGAGAATTACTTCTACAAAGACAAATGAACCAGTACAAATACCATTCAGGAAAAACAGAATTACCACCTTTCAACGCTGGTACAACAGTTATGATGCAACACAGTGACAATAAAAAATGGTTACCAGCTACAGTAATAGGAAAACATGGTATTCCTAGATCATACTTAGTTCGTTCAGAGGATGGTAGAATATACAGACGAAACAGAAGACATCTTAGATATGTAAATATGCCGCTGCCTAGTCAAAATCCTGAAAATTGCAATTTGGGTAAAGATAGCTTTATCCAATCGAAACAACTAGTTCCACAATCTATGCCATCTACAAATCTGAATCAACCAAATGATGAGACAACAAACATCCCTACCACTATAAGTCGTAGACACAGTGAAAGAACCATTATTCCACCGGCTAAATTTAAAGACTATAAACTGTGAAAACTCTGTGTATTATAACTGTTAATTATATGAACTGTGTGTGAAAAGAACTCATTCTTATTATAAATCTTAAGTAAAGATTTAAATTTATTTGAATCAGTAAAGAAAAACAAAAACCTTAAAATGATTTTTTCAAGAGACTTTAATAATAATCAAAACTTAAAACATTTAAAGGAAAGGGGATGTTATATATGTGTAGTGATATGTCCAAGTATACATAGTAATACAATGTATAATCATGTCTGTAATGCATGACAAACTACCAGGAATTATTATGTAAGGGAGATCACTCTGTTTTCAGTATCATTAAGGACTTCCTGTTCAGCCATCACATGTGTTGAGAACCAAAAACATAACAATATCTTTAAGGTTTTTATAAGAATATAAGTCTACTAGGAGTAAGTTTTTAGTTATTGTAGTGAGATAGGACCCTTAGGTACACTCAAGAGTGACATTTAAATCATTATAATCATATCATATCATAATAGGTTTGGTAATAAAGTGTTAACAATTGTTACAGTATTTTAGATATTTGTTGTTTTTGGGGGGTTGTTTACGGACACCAAATAATTTAGATATGCGGTGTCTTAATTGTTAGAAAATTTATTATTTAGTGACATATAGTTTGATAAATATAATAATACAAGTGTTAACAATCATACTAAATACATTATTGTTTGTGTTGGTGGTCGTAACTTAAATGATCTGGTTGTAGGCTCTGGGAAGATAAGCGCCTCGTACTCGATTGAGTGTCGAGTCATGTCGGCGTATCTGGGTGGCCTCATGAATTTTCCTCGTTTTTTTTTTGTCATGTTGGTGTATTCTGTAGGTTTTTACCTTCGACCAATTAACTTTAAGGTGACGATTGGTTAGGACTGAGTCACTGTTGGAGGGTGTGGGTTTCTGTTGGTCCACCCGTTTGTTTAGATGGACTCGCGTTTCTCCTACGTAGGAGTCTTCGCAGCTGCAGTGGATATGGTACACACAGTCGTTGGGTTGGCAGGGTGTGGTTGGGTTCAACTTTCCATTTGCTTTTAGGATGTCCTTGGTGCTTGACCCTTTGGTGAAGTTTACTCTAATCCCTGGATGCTGGTGTAATATTCTCCTTATTTGGTATGAAACCTTGCCGTTGAATGGGATTGATATCCGTACATGTTCTTTTGGGGGTGACGGTGGTTTCGGGTTATCTGATAGGATTTTCCTTATTATTTACTGTACCACTTCCTGTGGGTATCCATATTGTGTTCCAGGAAAGATAAACATTCATTTGTTTCGGTCTCTATAGTGCAGTTTATACGTTGATGCTGGCTGTTTAGGTGGTTTAACAGATCGATTGGGTCATCTTGATCTTCCAGTATGACAAACGTATCATCAACTTTTCTAGCCCAGAAGATTGGTTTGATAGCGGAATTGTGTAATTGCAGGCCATGGATATGTTCATAGAAGTTGTCCCCCATTGGAAGTACGTCAACTCGAGGCACTCTTTTATAAGCATGATGACGTGATCTGTAGTGAGGGTTGGGTGGATGGGTTCATAATAAAATAAAACCAAGTACGAACAATCCAAACCATTAGACAAAATTCGAAGTCCTAAAAACGGTATAGGCAAAAATGTGTAATATCGCAAAATAGTGTAATCAGCATATGGACTGTTCACCGTGTACAAAATACACGACGAACAGTGGTAACAGGTGTCCTAGGAAGAGTAAGCTTACCCTGCCTGGCGCGCCACACCCGCCATAGCTGCATCCAATCTATTAGGCGAAAACTCGGTAAAATAGCGTGATAGACCAATGAACTATCAGTATGCAAAATGCACGTGATGAACAGTGTTAACGATGTAGTACACATATATTATCAGGGAGATAGTATACCCGTCAATTAAATATGTCTAGAATAATAGTCGAGAGGGACATGTTATATTTACCGATCAAGTCAATATGACGACCATAAAACTTTTTAAAGGCTTTAATAAGTCTAGTTCGCAAGTATCCCTGTAGTAGAAGCTTAGATTCCTCAAGTCGTTTTCTCAATTCATTTAAAGCGTCGGTTCTTGGGACGTTGGTAAACAAATCCACAACATCATATGATATCATTTACCCATGTCTGTTTAGGTTGTTGAGTTTCCTACAACATTCTGCTAGAAGAGAGAGTTGTTTCGATAAATACTGCGCGATGTTGTAGTGGACAGAGTCTCTGGAACAGACTAGTAAACGGGCTTTCATAGAGTTCTTGTGTATCTTAATACTCGCTCGAGCATACGGCGGTCTAGGATGTGATGATTTCAGATGATGAAATAGGGATTCAGGGATTTTCTTCTGGTCTTTAAGACTCTTATATTACTGATTAATTCAATAAATAAAAACAAATATATTTGTTGGTATTTATTTATTTATGCCGCATATTAAATATATAATTTATTTTTCCAGGAGGTACGTGTCCAAGCACAGATGGTAAGTTGTATTAATTTGTTTATAAAGATAATTAGGAGCACATCTAAATGCGCTTAATCAGTTATAATCGAACCATTCCGCTAATACTACCTGGAACTGTGTATCCATAGAGAAATTACTGAGGCGGGTCCGAAATTTAATCGGTTTACCTTTAACGTGATCATCAGGTGACCACAAAAAACAAAGAGAAGTAGTATCCGCTTGGATATTGTCTTATTCCGACGATTTACCCCTTGAATGGGTACACATCGGTAATAAATGCTTGCCCTCGTGTACAGTGTTTAAAACTGCATTACTTAAATTGTTTATTTTTTCGTCAGTCCCGCTGAAAGTTCTGTTGACAATAATACTCAGCATCTCGGGCAACTAGTTTCATTATGTATTGCAATCGTCGTGAAATTAAAACCGAAAGATTTCGATTTGACAGTTTTAGCGTATTTTTTAAACGCGTTTCGAAGTCTTTTGGTCCTGTTGTTCAAGACTTTTTTTTTAACATTACAAAATAAACGCACGGTGTTAAGACCCTCTAGAGATAAATTTAAATTAGAATAGGTTTCTCATTATTTTTTATATTTTACGCTGACGTGTATTGTGTTAATATGGTTGCGCATTTACTTTTAGTGTAAATGACCACATTTGAAGTTTGACGCGAATATTTCGAAAACGTCTAAATGGAATGTTAACCACTCAGCACCGTATTATACCCCCAAAAAACCAAAAAAAAAACCGCTGTAAAAACGTTGGCTCTGGTTTTGTGCCCATTTGATGGACACCCATTTGGATAATTTAGGTAAAAGGCTTTTCTGTTGATTTTCAGTTCCTGTAATCAGCATGTGTAGTGATGAGGTAAAGATAGGGCCTAGATTATATTTAGATATAAATATAAAACCTGAAGATAATATCAACAACTGTTCCTGTGAACTACAATTAAAACAACGTCTTACAGCAAAGTTTTACACCACAGTTACCTTTACTCCTTTCTACCCAGACGAAACCTGGTGTGATTATAGTTTATCTGTGATACATGTTCGTGCAACAGGGATATATGATTGTGCACACACACAACCATCTATACAATTTGAATTAGAACTAAATGGACCAGCAATAGATATAGTATTACAGAAAGAACCAAGTGAGGGGGATATAAATATTACCAAATGTATTGATATTCAATCAGGTATTATTTTTATAATAGTAAATATATACATGTAAATTTCAATTAAATCCAAAGATCTCATCGCAGTAAAGCTCAACTAAAACTTGAATTAAACAACGAATACATTTTACAATAGGTTCTGGTTGTCTGCCCCACTATCAAATTATTGAAAATCCTTATAATTTATTTGGGTTACTGTCATTTATTTTTGGTTTAATTTGTAGGTTTTGGTGGTTCGTTTAAGTTATCATGTTCTCTGCCTAACAATCCACAAGCATCTACAACTACTACCAAAACTACTACACCAACCTCAATATTTGATACTTCTACAACTGATAGTATTACTGATTCTACTATTAGTTTATCTTCAACATCAGAAGAGAAATCTGAATTGGATAACAAACAAAATAATACAGAAACACCAGGTATATGCAAAGGGGTTATATTTTACCAATTAATAAATACAACAGCAATAGTTTAATGTTGAGCAGATGGCATAAATACCCAAGGGCTCCAAGCCTTTAGAAATTAAATTATATCATGCAGAAGAAAAGTGAATATCAAGTAGATCCAGACCAGAAATAAATGAACACAAACTATGATATTTGGTATATTTGCATTTCACGTACATGTGTTGGGTGGAATCCGCGATACGATTCCAATAGTTTATTACACCAAGTTGTTACCGAGGGCGGGGGGAGGGGTATTTATTTATTTACCAAAGATTTCAATAAGATATATTTTACATCGCGCATTTATGAATTGAGTACTATACCAGAGCACTTTTTAACATTCAATTTATTTCTATATTTTATAGTTGGTGCTATTATTGGTGGAGTATTGGGAGTTATATTGGTTATAGGTGGCGTGGTCCTCACTATATTAGTCTGGTAAGATTATTCAATAACACTAGTAAATATTCCTTAAGTTCATTTCCATGATATTATTTACTTTGTTGCATCATCGATTTTAATTTGATTGTCAATTTTGACGACAAGTTTTTTATTTCTCGCAAAGTAAGAGTAAATGTAGAAAATACACAATATACATGTGTTTGTTTCAAAATATCCTTCTTTACGAGGGCTTAAAACACTTTATTTTGTTTCATAGGAGGTGTTACAGAGCTCGGACACCAAAGGAAGATAACACATATTCTTCCTTAGATCTACAAAATAATATAACGCCCACGGATGTGACGTATCAAGGTCTTCAAAATAACCCACCACCTTTGACGACCACAACTTCAATCCAGCCATCAAGCCGTCGGGTTAACGAAAACCTCAATTCGAACCAACAGACATCTAAGGTCGACACTGATCCAAATCCCACATCAACGCCATCTTATGAAAATCTTGTGTCTCGTCAACCGACAGAAGCTGATCAAAACTATGAAAACCTTGCTTCACCAAATGAACAGGTAATGAACCACCCGGATTATGAAAGGATTACTCCAAATCAACAAGCATCCACAGTCCACACTGATCCAAATCCCACATCAACACTATCCTATGAAGATCTTGTGTCTCGTCCACTGACAGCAATCGATCCAAACTATGAAAACCTTACTTCAAATGAACAGGTAATGAATCATCCGGATTATGAAAGGCTTACTCAAAATCAACAAGCATCCACAGTCCACGAATATGAAAGTCTCCCTGGTACTCGAGATAAAACTACTTAACACTTATGCCATGCGTTTCTCCTGAACAATGCTATGAAAGATACTTATCATGTTGTACAATTTCTGAAAGATACTGATCATTTCTTTTATCTCTACAAATATACCATTCGTTCGTTTTCTTTAATCTGTGCGAAAAGTACTTTAGTGGGTATATAACAGAGAACAATCTTCATTTGAAGACTGTTGGTTAATGGGCATTTTAGGACGACCCAACCAATAGTCTTATTTGCAATATTAGAAAAAATAAAGCCGATTTGTATTTATTTACTTACCATGACTTTTGATAGTTGATGGATATTTGCAAATTATTCTGAATAGAATGCAAGTATTATCCTCATACTGTGACTTTTAATACTACGGAATGCTGCTTTTTCACTCATACCCGAATAACAATTGTCATGTAGTATATATCTTTATATATTTTTTATCTATATTTATAAGGAATAACCAGTTCATTGTTGTTACTAAAGTCGTATCGTGATTCGTCAGCTACCATCGTTGCAGAATTTAGAGACTTGTTTATCAAGAGGTGTTCGTGTTGGTACCTCGGGTACCTCGGTCGTGATTGGGTCTGCGCAGAGGTGTGGCAAGTCTTTCATTACGTAGTTTTATATAAGTTCGTGCATAGAGAGAGAGAGAGAGAAATGGGGTTTAACGTCCACTCAACACAGCTAGGTCATTTCGGGACTAACACATGGTTAATTTTCTTTCAATAATTCGCTTGCCACATACGCTCACACCAGTGCTCGAAACCACAGCCGCAAGCCAGAGGTGGCCGGCCAGCTAGAGGTCGAAGCGTGACATTCTAGACCACTTGGCCATCCCAACCCCCCAAGTTCGTACATGATTTTGATAGTCCTGTAATATGTCCTACGTCGTCGTGGGTGATTCATATCACGATTATATAAAGTAATTTACGATACAGTTGAAGATTCCAGGTTAGAGAATAGTTCGACCCTGTGTAGTGGTCTTTAGCAGTGGGAGGATACCGGAGGACCCAGAGAAAACCCATGATGTTGGACAGGCGACCCTACTCCTTGACTCGTACAACTGGGGATTCGAAACCACGCCAGTTGACTCAATGACATGCTTTATGATACAGCGCGCACGCGCTAACCTCTCGACGCCACCCCCAATCGAATACATGAATCAATAATAATAACTAGTTTTAATTTAGATTATCCGGTAACTTATTGTTTCTGGCTTAGGGCGAGGGGTGGAAGCATGGCCGAATGGTAAGCGAGTGCGCGTTGTATCATAAGGTCTGTCATTGCGCCAAGCAGGTCGTTGATTACATGCGTACTAAGAAGAAGAGGATGAAGAATAATTTTTTTAAAACATTTTTGCTAAAGACCCATACACACAAGTCATTATTAAAATTAAAATATATGTTAGTCCCGAAATGACATAGTTTGTGTCGAATGGGCGTTAAACACCGTTTCTCTCTTTCCCTCTCCATTTCTGGCTTAGTGGTATGTATAAGCGAACATTGTGTTGTTTTTGCATTGTTATAAGAGTGGTTGGGTGGCCAATTGGTGTGCGTGATGAATCATAAGGTCTGTCATTGAGTTAACTTACGATTATTCGGTTGGACGTGAAAAGAAGTAGGGTGGTATGTCCAACCTCGTGGGTTTTCTCAAGGTCCTCCACTCCTCAAGACCCCTATACGCACAAGCGAATTATTGAAATAAAATTCAACCTTATGTTACTCGCGAAATTACCTAGTTTGTTTCGAGTGGACGTTTGGGAGAGGTGTTTTACATAGTACATAGGCTAAGCCTGTTCCCCAATCCCACTCAGACATCCTGATGAAATATTACGTCAAAGCCCATTTATTTCTCTATGTCTCCATATACCCTAATTGTAAAAACTTCAGCATCATGCATACATTGTAATGGTAATAAAACGGGGTCACATACCTACCGTGTTACTAACTCCTTTTGTTAAACCTATTTAAAATATATATACTTCCTTGTTTACTGTACATTATATTTTATAAGCTCAAGATGGCAAGATGTGGATGTATAATATTATCAATCTTTGTATCATCAATATTAATGAAAATACAAGGTAAGGTATCAAATTCAACCTTTTTTTATTAAGAACAGCTGAATAAGTGTGCACATGCACTTATCATAAGGGCAAAGTAGTAACTCGATTTTACAATTGAAAATAATATATATAATTGATTAATTCCGTTGCTATTTTTTTTCTCGTTGCCAGGAAGTTGAGTTCTAGACCTATAACATGGTTGATTACGTTCCTGGTTTTAAAACGTATTACTCACTGAGCCACCGCGGCTCCCTCTCTGGTTTAAAACCTGGTTCCTGATACTATAATGTGAGCACGTGGTAACCTTTCTCGAATGATCCCTAACTTGAAGTTACTTGACTTTACGAAGGTGTGTGTGAGAGAGAGTGCAGAGACAAAATTGACCCGCAATTTTTTTTCATTTTTATAAACTACTTACAGGAGATCAATGTTTATATGTATGTCATTAACACGGTCTTTCGTTATAAGGCCACTGTGGCTCCAGTTAGTAAGATGCTGCATCGCTAGCCTGGTGGTCTCGGGAGGGGAAGAAAATTGTTTGCGAACCCATTTCATTCATTCAATCATGATCTCCATTTTTTATTGTATTAGGGCTGAATTTCATTTGTGATTTTTTTCGATGGCGTTTTTCTCGAGTGAAGTGTGCGCTTGCGGATATTCACTTTCTGGCAAGGACACACGGGCTCTCTTCAACCGCCCTTCATTTTGTAAATTTAACTTGCAAATGACAGATATTTCTTTGACATGGCTTTTGCTGCAATTCGAAATCCCCACTTATAACTATGACGTTATTTACATGTTAACATTTGTATGTACACATGGAAAAAAAGAAAGCGGACGTTGCAAAATAATATAGTACAAAATGCCTACTGTATCGTGTACATTAAAAAACTTTATTACGGAAAGAATTTGTTGTATATCTCGGTAGCATAAATATATATATATATTATCCAATCCATTCATATATATTTTGTATCATTAATGTCCAAGATAAGTTAATTTCTTATGTGAACAGTTTACACAAGTACATAACGTATAATTTAGTTCAACATAGTCATAGTTTATTGTCCTTTATAGTTCGCCCTTCTACTCCTCTGTGTTTTAATGGAGCGTGAAGTTAACTTATGAATCTCAAATATCCTCTTCCTCTTTCCTTGCCACGCGTGTTACATCTTATTCAGATATAACTAATACGTTATTAAACATTACAAGTTAGGTTGTCATGCAACGAAACAGCAGCTACGACGTCGGAAATGAAATGAATTGAAACGGGGTTTAACGTCCCACTGTTCTGCTCCGAACTGTAAGTTTATTAAGACGGGAATACACGATACAATCAGTCCTGCTACAAGGGAAATTTTGCGCGGACAGCGGCACTACGGCCTGCTCTTATATCGAATTCAAACTGTCACGGGATCTTTTACGTGCACGCCAATGTCTACACGGGACCTCGGATTTCTGTCCAATCACTGACAAGGGGGAACAACGCCAGAAAATCTGGATGGATTTTCTCGACCAATGCAGGGATCGAACACCCGACCCCCAGGCTAGCGAGCCAGCGCCTTACCCATTTAGCCATCGTGACTAACAAATTCGAAAAGATCAGTTACTATTAAACCTTCTAGGTAGTTAACAAGATTTCGTTAAATGACTTAAACAGCACATTCAATTTTTAAGCAGACCAATTAAAATCAAAATTAATGCCTCTAGGGTTCTAACAACGGAGAGGCGGACGAACAACAGTCGGGGCAGGTTTCCAGGTTTACGACATTTTAAATATTGTTTTTTTTACACCCAAATCTGATAAAAACATAGATCTTATTTCGTTTCGTTTATATAGTACAAATTTCGTTTAACTTGTATTTACAACAGTAGGGTCTGGAAGAGTTGTTGTATGGCCTGCGTTCTTGGTGAGGTGGGGGATTAGCCAATGGAACGGAATGTTACGGCGAGGTCTTGGCCTTTTGATATACATTGTACAGTACGTGAACTCCTACTATAACTTGTCAGATCTTCATGCAATGCAGGCTTTCGAAAGTATAAAAAATCGAAATATAGACCTGTATTTTAATCAGATTGATTTACATCCCCAAGAAAGACCGAGCTGCATATACATATGCCGTTATACATATTTATGAAATAAATTACCGTTTACATTTTAGGTGAGAGATGTCCAACAGATAAAGGTAAGTTGTTGACATGTTTTACATTGTCCAGATTATAGCTATTGAGAATACTCGTCTTCCCTCCAACTATAGATACTGATAATTGAAGGGGTCATTTCAATACCACACCTTTCTCAAAACTTACTAAACGTGACTTAGGTGTGTTATGGAATGACTCTTTTAATTATCGAGGAAAAACCATTGAGACTGTGAAAAGAGATTACGCGTATGTATGCCTTTGCTACCATGTCAGTCGTAATTAACCTTTCACCAATAGTAACATCGATCATAGTTATCCAACCACTACAAAACCGATACCCTAAAGCACAATTCCTACTAGCATCACTAGAATGACAAAAGTTGTAACCCCATGCATAACACAATTTTGATCATAATATCGTTACATCAAACCAATATGTTTCCTTCGAAAGGGTGGAATTTAATTTAGTTATGGACACTGTAATCATATGCCCACAGCAGTGTAAGACCATGACATATGACAATAAAGCTGGTAGACTGTTCCAGAGAAGGTATTTACGTTGTGCTGAGCTAGCCAATTGATTATTTATAATATATTCTTAACCCACATATTATACATGTAATAAGACAACTACTATTTCAGGCACTGTTGTTAATATGTGTAGTAATTCAACACAAGAAGGACCCAGCATATTCCTAGATATAAATATACAATCAACAGATAACATTAACAGCTGTTCTTGTACCCTGAAATTAACAGTACCAGGAGAGGGGACAGGAAGAATCGTTAGCTTTGATTCTACAACTTCAGACAGGTGGTGTTTGTATAATTTAAATTTAAAGACCAAAGCTACCAATGGTTGGTATAACTGTGACAGACAACCAACGCTAATTCCACATAATCTACAACCAAACGGGCAAGTCGATATATTCTTGCAGAAACATAATGGTTCAGATTTTACAAGATGTCTTGAAATTCAATCTTCAGGTAAACGTAATAAGAACACAAACTAGGT
Organism: Patella pellucida; assembly: GCA_917208275.1. Classification (NCBI taxonomy): domain Eukaryota; kingdom Metazoa; phylum Mollusca; class Gastropoda; family Patellidae; genus Patella; species Patella pellucida. The sequence goes on from OU795036.1 coordinate 68,442,312, forward strand.
CATTTTATTTCAACAATTCGCTTGCGCTTAGGGGTCTTTGGCTATAGATGTAAACCGGACCCGGACAAAACTCACACGAGGTTAAACATGCGACCATACTCGTTGGCACGTACAACCAGGGAATCGAAAACATGACAGTCGACTCGATGATAGACCTTATGATACAACGATCACGCGTTTAGCATCCCACCCCCAAGTAGAATAAAAGCTGTTTATTGGGTAAAGGTAATTAGAACTGCGTATTATCACAGTCTTAACAGTCACAGAAATAAAAGTCCGATTACATATGAAATTTAAGCGTCAAATGGTGTTTTAACCTAGTCTCAAAATTACGGCTCAAACTCGCTTATCCGGATTCGTAACCTTTTTAAGATTTCGGGTAAATGTTTCCTTTGGGTGACCTAATACGTGCTGTACTTAATAACACAAGATAAATTTCACCTACAGGTTATTTATATAAAATAAACATCTGTTTTATCACAGGAATCTGACCTTCTATCCATATAAATATACATAAACCATGTCGTACCAAACAATATATAATAAAAAAGAACATGAATGCAATGCCTTTTGAAGACTCGATTTTACCTGTCTTCAAAAGGCATTGAATTCATATTCTTTTTTATTAGGCTATATTGTCTGGTACGACATGGTGCATGCATATATATATGGATAGAAGGTCATATTTCTTGTGGTTTTATCCAGGCACTTTATAATATCGCGTAAGACATCGGTCTCCATTTCCAGATGAAGACTGTTTGGTTTTAATTGTTTGGAGACGTATTAGGTATCTTGAGTTAATTGCTAAGCCCTAAGGTAGCCGATTTTACGACAAAATTTAGCCGATTTTTCTCCAAAATATAATCACGATTTGTCCTTTAAACAAAATTATTACAGAAGGCCTTTTGTTCTACGGTTCCCTAATCACACTGATCCGAGCACTCGTTGCAAATTAACTGCTTGTCCACTCATGGTGTGCTCTTAATTATATCTTAGTGCTATCTTATTGCGATAGAAAGGCAGCATGTCTCTTGCGACCTTTAAACATGCATTATGCAAGAGCTAAATCTGCCTAGTGCAGGTCTTTATTTGGGCATGAAATGTTTTCTAAAGTATTAATTAGACATTAATTAACTGATCCAGGCCTGAATCAACTTTGGATGGCATCAGATTGCTCCGATGTTAAACAGATTAAAACGTTTCAGCGGTAAATCAAATATTGCGCGGCTAGACGCTTCGAGTCGTAGCTTTGATCATCCAGGACCGTGGTTGAAATTATTGCACAGGTCGGTCAAATCTTTAAATGCCTATTTCTTCGCTTGCAATAGAGTAATTTGAATGAAATTTTCAAATTATTCATTTTACATCATCTACTTTCGAACTAGTATAGCAAGAATGGCTAGTTCTTATCTATATCTTGAATAATGTAACTTTAAGCTTGCGCGAACTAAGGACATACCTGGTGAGTCCTAATATCTTAACGCCGTGAAGATTCATGGCGGATCTTTCCTTTCTCTGTAAAAAAATATCATACATATATGTAAATAAAAAAAACAGTATATACTTTGCTAGGTGCAAACAGTCAGTTATTGTTTCAAGTGCTCCGCAACATAAAATTCATTACTGCGATTTGAGAAATTAAAGTTCTCACCCAGATGATTTTTCGTGTCTTCTAGTTAATCATTTTTCTATTTTCTTTTTAATTAAGATATGTTTAATTTCAAAACCTTCATATAATATTTCATTTCGATTAGTGTTGATGTTAAATGTGTGTAGTGTTTAAATAGTCATTTGTTTTGTTATAGAAACGCCCACTATACTTCTGGTGGAGTGTTCTTCACCTACACAAGTCATTTCTTCGACAACCCTATCACCCGAAGAATCAACTTCTGGTGATGACATGATTTTTAGTTCTACCGAGAGTTTAGAACCTACCACCACGGACGAAAGTACAAGCCCGCCAGGTAATTATTGGGTCCTTATTTATTATTAAAAGTCAAATTTAAAGCCTACAGTTCATTTGAAAGAGTTATTGTTGTGGATTCACTTTGTATCACATAAACCTCATGCAATACGAAAATCGAATAGATATGTAATCGGTGCAGTTTAACTACAAGGAACTGAACTAAACCGCGTACTTGTTAGGCCTGGTAATTATGTTTGGGATTAATGGTTTTAATTACATACAAATGGTCATACCTTTACTCTAAAGTTTATATAAAATTGACCACCCAAATTTTTAGTGACCATGTGCCGTACATATATCACCGTAACGTACCGAACTCTTGAACACTTCTTACCACCTCCCCCTCAACCAGTGCTTCTAAACCATGCGTGTTGGTAAAACCGGACAAAAAATGTTAAATTAAGCCATATGTGTCGATTTAAGACCAAAAAACAACAATAGATGCCAAGCTAATTGGGAATAAAGTGAGTGAGAGAAAGACTAGTGTTACAAGTCTGCCTCCGGCGATTACCTCCCTTGATTCCCGTGTTAAATTCATGCGATATCGGGACTTGTAAATCGTATATCAACAATATTGTTAATTTTATTTTAATTATTGCTTGTGTGTAGAGGTCTTTAGAAGTGTGTGTGTTGGGTGGGGGGAACCCCCACGTGGTTGGATGGGTTATCCTACTCCTTACCACGTACAGCAGGGGAATCAGAACCACACCACTTGACTCAATGACAGGCCTTATGATATAACACGCACGCGCTAACTATTCGGCCATCCATCCCCTTTATATCAACAAAGAGCACAACATTTCAAGAAATGGAATCAAATGGGATCTTTTACGTGCACGCCAATGTAAACACGGCGCCACCGGCATTTGTGCCATCCGAACGGCTAGACAGCACCACTGACACGGGATATCCATGACGCAAAATCGGATGAATTTTCTCACACGCGTGGTGAAAATCCGTTTTTTAGGGGAATTATGTTTGAGAAACTTGATGGACAGTTTCTAGTATTGCTCTGAATTCATAATGTAAATCATATAATATAACACAACACAGTTCTTTGGATAACAATCACTATAATTATTAGAGCTTAAAATATTATCAGATTTTCGTGGCAATTTAAACATACTATTGTATATTACAGTTGGTGCTATTGTTGGAGGGTTATTTGGCGTCATTGCAGTAATAGGTTTTGCTGTTTTCGGTGCTTGTCTTTGGTGAGTCTTTTTTTGTTTTTGCTATAAAAAAAAAATTAAGATCATTTATTAGATTTTAATGACCCCAAAGGACACTTGAATTACAATACATAGAAATGGCAACCTGGAGTTTTTGGGTTTTTTTTTTTAAAAAACAATTTTGAAACGATTGGATTTGTGTCGGAAATTTTGGATACATCATCACAAAGTGAATGACAGCAGATATTTCCTTTCATTTTATAGTGGTCTAATCATTGTTTCTATCAATATTCGATGCTGCTGCACGTGTATATGCATCAATATTATTCACAGATGTTTAAAAACTGTAACTTTTTTAAGTTATTATTTCATTCTTTTTGAACATTGTTTAAATGGTGTTTACAGGAGAAGATATAAAAACAAAAGAATGGAAGACGAGGACCCGACTTATAATACCATAGGCCCAGAAGATGTTTCTAATATGTCACAGCAGGGGTCTCAAAACCAATCAGTACCGTTAAGGCTCTCGGAGTATGAACTTGTTACTTCAAGTCAATCAGACGTGAAGGAAGATGTTTATGAGAACTCCCCTTCCAGACTATCAACCACCCCTGATCAGGCCTATGAAAGCCTGACTCCATCCATGGCACCATCTTATGAAAATATTGCGTCAAGTCAAACAACAGTCCCTGAGCATGGCTACGCAAGTCTATCCCTTACCTAACCAACGCAAACGCACTGATCTAGCAAGAAGCAGGTGTTTCAATTGTTTGCTTAGTCTTGTTTTATATTCCAATCTTGTTTTTTATTCCATATATTTTATTCTACTGGCCTCCAAAATCCTACTATGACTGTTTCGAGTTCTTACTAGTTTACTGCAAATAGTCTAAGAAATATAGTTATTCCAATGACGCCAAGATCGTTGATTGTACAATAAAACCGGCTCAGTTGTTAGAACCGCAGCTGTGCTTTATAAATTGTATTAAACATAAAGCTATATTAGATTGTGTTGTTGGAGCGTAATAAAAAAAAAACACTTAATAACTGAGTTTTTGAGTAAGTTGCGAGTCGAAGAACCCCAAAAGACATAGTAATACTAGTAATAATGAAATATAATCAAGTACGAACAATCTAAACCATTAGACAAAACTCAAAGTCCTTAAAAAAACGGTATAGGCAAAATACAATCTGATTGAAGCACAGATCCAATTTCGTTTCGTTATTTATAGTTCATAATTTTGTTTTACTTGTCTTTACTACACTTTAGGATCTGGAAGGTTTGTTATTTAACTCGTGTTTAGCTTCAAATGAGGGGTCAGCCAATCAAATTGTCTGTCGAATAGGGGGTTTGACCTCTCTTGCACGGAACTGTGGGTAGACATGAACTCCGACAGATATCAAAACAAAGCAAAAGTAGATCAAAAACATAGCCACTTGCAACAACGTTTATGATTGGTTAATCGAAGGACTGACCTTATGGGGTCAAATGTCGTTTTCTACGTCATAGAAGGTGATCTCCCACTATAAGTTGTTAGATCTACATGTAGTGTAGTCCATCGAAAGTATAAAAAACGAAACGAAATATAGATCTGTATTTTAATTAGATTGGGCAAAATAGTGTATATTAGATTGTGTTGTTGGAGCGTAATAAAAAAAAACACTCAATAACTGAGATTTTGAGTATGTTGCGAGTCGAAGAACACCAAACGACATAGTAATAATAATAAAATATAATCAAGTTCGAACAATCCAAACCATTAAACATAACTCAAAGTCCTTAAAAAACCGGTATAGGCAAAATAGTGTAATCAGCATATGGATTGTTCATCATCTACAAAATACACGACAAACATGGCAATTAAGACGTTATTTTTATATCTGTATTATTGTATTACTAATTTATTCGGTAAAATTGAAATACTATTTTGTTATGGTTACTTTGGTAGACTTACAAGTTACTTGGTATTATGAAATATTTGGTTTATAACGCATCGCTTTGTGTCACCGTTATATGATATGGAATATATGTGGCAAGTTCTGTAAAGCAGTGTTTCTTTTATTTTTCACATTTGTTGAATATAGTATTTCTTTTATTTTATGAGATTACTATATAATCCCCGTTGTATTATGTCGTATTTATTTTATTTTGTATTATGCGATGTTGCTGTTTTGTGTTTCGCTTATTTGGTATTCTATAATCCTAACAGAGTTTCAAGCTGTTTAATTTTGTATTTTGTTCATTTTGTATAATGATACGATTACTATAATACGATCCTAACAATGTTACAATTTTGTATTTCGTTCATTTTGTATTATGCGATTATTATATAATCCTAACAATGAGTTACAATGTCGTATTTGGTTTTGTATTTCGCGCACTATAAACTCCTAACAATGTTACAACTTGTTTAATTTCATTATTGTATGTATTACGAGTTCTTTATAACGATATCAGTGTTACAACTTCTTTGCTGATTACATTGGCGGGGGAGGCTGAATGGTTAGCGTGTGCACTCTGTATCATAAAGTCTGCCTCTTTGAGTCAACAGGCGTGGTTTTGGATCTCCGGTTGTACGTGGCAAGGAGTAGGGTCACCTGTCCAACCTCGTGGGTTTTCTCAATGGCCTCCGGTTTCCTCCCACTGCTAAAGACCCCTTCGCGCAAGCGAATTAATGAAACAAATTATACCAATTTAGTCCCGAAATAACCTAGTTTGTGTCGAGAGGACGTTAAACCCCATCTCTCTGATGATGAACCGGATAACATGATACTTTGATATAGAATTATATGGCTTCTTACACATATTAAACAGGAACTTGTGACTGGACTGCACTCATAAAAATTCGATTAATTCACAATTAATGAAGTTTAAAACACTATCTGGAATGAGGTGTAATGCCACAAACGATTCTAAGTTCATGTCCCGCCCAACATAATATTATGTTGACAAGCATGTAAACATTGGCGCGCACGTTTAAGAACCCTTGGCAGTTGGAATTCCACAGAAGAGTAGCTCGTAGCGCCGAAGTCCGGGCAAAATTTTTCTCGTGGCACACTGTATTGCATAATGCTCGTCTTAGCCTAATCGAAGCAGAACAGGAGGGCGTTAAAATCTATTTCATTTATAATCCAGTACGAAATGAATCCATGCATATTATTATTTTTGAACAAAAACAGGATTCGAATGGATATTCAATGCATACACTCATACTTGTGAATATGTAAATATAACCAAATAGGGGGGACAACTCTTTTGTTCTACAGTCACGTCTCATATATAGACCATAATATACCTGCTGTACGCTGAGTGGACTGTGTCCAAACGACCGCGTCTTAAAACTGAAATAGAACGCATGGTACATCAAGTGAAAGGTTTCAAAAACAGATTGACGGTCAAAAGAACAACACATTAATAGGCATACCGTAACAAAAGTCCATTATTCTAGGATAAGAGGGTTTAAATTTCGGTACGGATTACAATTTTAAACTAAGGACAGAAGACGTACATAACTAGCAAATTGAAGGCTTATGCTGCCTAATATATGACTATCTCTGATATTTCTAGATCATCATATAAAACGAGTAAGCACAAGCACACACCATCACACACATGTAACTTAATTTCGGAAACAGATTTATATATGGTGGGACAGCTTCTGTACAATCGATACAAAATGTCACTTTCAACACAATGATTGCTCTGTAGAAAGACCCTTTGCTTCCCCTACCCCTCCGCTGTAATATCATCAGTTTTTACCCAAACTTCTATTGAATTACAATTTTCTCTAATTCTAGAAAAAAAAGTCAACCAAAAAATGTAGGAAAGGGGGATAAAATTAAGGGAAACAGTCTCTATTTATAACTCACACTACATTTGTCCATATAAATAAGGAAAACTAATTAGTCCAGTTGATGTTTGGAATAATCACGTCATTCTGTAATTCCTTTGAGTAAGGCCAACCCCTTTCAATATCAGAATCAGATGATTGTGATATATTCGGGAATTTGTGGTTATCAAGATTAAGATCATGAGAATGTTTAAACATGTTACAAACCAAGATATGTCATGATTTTAACATTGAATTCAATGCGGAAATGTTTATGATTTAATAAATGATTAGTTTTAAACAAACGGTATATAGATCTGGATAGGTGATGAAGATAGCAAAGGTAAATTAATTGATAGAAGGCAGGTAGGTATACATACGACTGCTTACATGGATGTGTTTTTATTTTTTATTAATATTATTATCAGGTAAGAGAAACTACATATTATATTCAAATAAACAAGTTTATTTACAATATAATAACAAGAAATATAACTGTTTATCAAACTGTATTATTCTTATTGTGTATATCAATAACATCTGAAGTTAACACAGCTTTATATGTTGACTATTTAGAGACAACAGGGGTTGGATTCTGTTCGCTAATTAAAACAGACACAATCCCATAAGAACGAGAAGATAATCAAGATTGAGACACCAGTGGTGGTCAAGTTTACTTTAAGCCTGACCAAGGAAGTTACTGGTGACATATTAAATAGGGTTATGCTCGATGTTAACGTATTGGCCTTTATTATGCCAACAGCTAAAACCGTTCCGTACGCCCGTATTCAAATTTCCAATTGTTTTGTTTTATTTTCCTAACTTCATTTAGCGAAATAAATAGAACAAGGACAGATTAATTTATTCTGAATATGATGTAAATAATTATCCGGCAGTTCGTCCCAGGATCCGATGATGAACAGTCCGCTCCTGGCTATTACCAATAATTCCTTATACAGTAAACAGGGCATATATTCTTGTCATTGTTTGTTCCCCACACAAATGCAATTTGCATGACAGATAGATGTTAAGCAGGTTTATTCTGTACAATATAATAAATTAAACAATAAATTGTTTGGGGTTCCCTTAACATATCTCCGTTAATTTTTAACCAAACTACGAAACTATTTGGTCCAGATACTACTAATATGTTTTCGGGGGCGAACTGGGCCTCGGGCCCTCCAGATTTGGTCCCTATCTAGTTATTTACTAATTCTGTCGAGTTATAAGGAGAGCGAGAGAGACAGAGAGGGGGAGAATAAATGGGGTTTAACGCCCACTCGACACAAACTAGCTCATTTCGGGACTATCATATGGTTTTTAATTTTATTTCAATAATTCGCTGGCGCGTAGGGGTCTTTAGCAGTGGGAGAAAACCGGAGGAACAGGGGAAAACCCACGAGGCTGGACAGACGACCCTACTCCTTGTCACGTACAATCGGGGATTCGCAACCACGCCAGTTGACTCAATGGCGGACATTGTGATACAGCGCGCACGTGCTAACAATTCGGCAGTCCAATCCCCCTTGATAGAAAGAAGATTTGCAGATTTAAGAAACATGTAGTGTCATGTGCACAGTAGTGTTAAAAAAGTTACAAGGCTTCGTACGAAATTCGAAGATGTAATATTATTATTTCTAACAATAACATTGCTGATTTGTAGTATGACAGTATTTAAAGTATAGTCTTTGTGTTTATTTTTTTTTTAATTTCAGACATCCATTCACTTATTTTTGATAAACACTTTTCAGGGTTGGGTTGCTTATTCCAAACGACACACGGAGGTCCTGTGACGTATAATTGGGTATCGTCTGCAAACAAATGGAAATTGGTGTCAAATTGTCTTATAACGTCTCCTAGTGGAAGAATAGATCGAATATAAGAGCGGGCCAGGAACCGAACCCTTGGGGACACCATATCGTACATGTCTCGTTTACATTTACTTTTTTTAACACATACTACTTGACTACGGTGCGATAGATATGACTGTATTAGGTTTACAGCCGCGATTGACAGAAGCAATCTGCAGTATTTGTGTCAAACGCTGCAGATAAATCCAACAGCAATGCCCTACCAACACTCTGCAAAACGTCATTGCGTATGCTTGTTGTGCAGTTTCGATACTATGTCCTTCTCTGTATGCCGTACATCGTACATGCGGTAGAAGTAGGTTACAATGTGCTAAACGGAGATCACAGAAATATTGGAAACAGGAGGATAATTTTTAAATTGTTATGATCAAACGTGGTTTCTTTATCAATCCGCGGAGGGATAATGTTTTATCCCAAACAAATTGCAAGAGAAATCAATAGAGTTTGATACAATGATACTAAAACTTGGCAAAATGGCGGAATTAACATAATTCAACATGACGGGTTTCAGGAATTATCGGAAAGTGGTATCTCCTTATTTGTGTGTTTTGGTGGTGGAATGATAAATAATTTATTTTTAAATTCCGCAAACACAAAGCTTTTAAGCAAGCGAACTGTGCCTAATTTTAAGCAAGCGAATTTGACAAAGTGTCGTTTTCATATTATTATGGTGCCGGGCATTTCTTTCAAAATTGTGTTGTGTTTTTTAATGATGTGCCATGTAGTTCGATGTGCCCGCTAGTTCAGATAGTCTCTAAATCATGATGTACTTTGTAGTACCTATATAGTCTTTAAATGCATATATTATTAAGGTAATCGACTTGGTGTTGATGGCTTTCATGCTATGGCTTGTTTGTGTCCAATAATGGGACTCGTTGTCTTGAGTTCAATCATAATGTTACACAATAAATTATAATCTCCTCCTGCTGTAATTACAGATTGGAATGATATCTTTGTAGTATATCTTTGAATCTATACCTGGGAGGTATGTGCAACCGTATGCCACCTTTAAAAAACATATAATTGGATTTTTGAAGAAATAGTTATTAAATTACTTATAATTAGACACTGTTAACCAACTTTGGTATTTTAATTACAATATATCATAAAAGTTTATTGTAAGACTATTCCGTTAATTTAAATTTGAATGTAGATATTTATTATCTATATTGCATTATTGCAGTAGGTAGAATTTCGACCCAAAAGTAGATATTTAATTACTTAACTCTGTGAGATATAATTATTGGATCTTAATCGGCCTTCATTACCCCTATTTATATCGTATTTCATATAACCTTATACAAACCTCTCACCAAGAGATTAACTTAGATCGCATGCCCAAGAGACTTTTTTTTACCAATGTTTGGAATTTTGGAGACCCCATTCGCGCTTAACTACTATTACGGATTAAACAAAGGTTGTTGAGATTAAAGGAGCTAAATCGCTAACATTTGGGACCTAGAAATTCACAAAAGTGGGTCGCAACGCATATAATACTGTAATATGAATATTTATTAACTGATTTACATTCCATTCAATAGTTTCTGTTTTCAATCAAGGGCAGATTTCTAGTGTCTAGTTACTCTAGTCTACATAACTCCGTTTGAATTAGTGCAATGTGTCTAGCCTCGTCCCTCGAGTCTTTCAATTCGTGTACGAATGCTGAAAAAATATTTTATCTTCAATATCTGATATCATAAGCTCAGCTTTTCCCGGTAATAATTTGTGTTTTCGATGTCGAAGATTTTGGAGGATTTTGAGTTACGATCTTAGTTCCTTTAATTGTGTAATGCACTATGTTGACTATTGTTAACCAAAGAACATTGTAATATTATTATTAACAACCACCAATTTTTATTTATTTCATACACGAATATTCAAGATTATACACCAGAATTATAACGTGTACAATATTATCTTTCAGTTGAATCATATCAATTGCCAAGTGTGGGGGGGGGGGGATCTGTCTACACACTTATTTACTAAGAAATATAATGTGCGATTCCTCACTACTTGTATGTACCTACAAACGCCTAATAATTGTCTAAGATTTCACGATCTTCTCCGGTAATCATCTAAAGGCTAAACTTGACGTTGTCTCCACATTTGTAACTACGCTGCTCAAATCCCCGAACATGCAACTTTATGGTGAACTTGTTTTATTAGCCTATTAAGATGCTAATGGCAAACAAAGCCAATGCGGTGGTTTTCAGAAAGTTACGGTGAGCGACATTTCGTAATCGGTGACTGTTGGTGACGAAATATATTTTATTTCATATGGTGCCTGACTCGTCTTTCAAAATGGCTAACTTTGAAAAGCCGAGGCCCCGAGTTCACAAAGCCTTCTCAGACTTAAGTTGAGAATTTACTCAAAATTATTCGCTTTTTTTAAACTAAAATATAGGTCTTTATAAAAATAAAATTGTTGTTTTAATATATAAATGGGATACTATGTGTAAAGTTTTGTGTTTCTCGGTCAAATATATGTTTTATAACTTTGATAAAAAGTAGAGTAAATTCTCATCTTAAGTCTGAGAATGCTTTGTGAACTTGGGGCCAGATAGGGTATATATAGAATACAATTCATTATGTCATTCCATTTTGGCTCCCATTTGGAATTTCTGTTATGTTGGATTCTCGAAAAAAAAAATTTTAAATTCAGAGACACTGCGAACCATATAAAAGACATGTTTTACGAGATAGTCAATCCATGTACGAAATATGGCAATCATTTTGAAAAATGGCCCGTCCATGTTATAAATACATTTCTTTTTTTAAATGTTTTGGTCAAACATGTTTTCTTTGGTACATATCACCTCTATATTCACTGTGTAATTGTCAAAATTTAAAAAAATATATTTAATGTCAAGCCCTGATGTGAGCGTATGTGGCATGGTGATAAGGTGGCCTTCTCAACCTCGTGGGTTTCCCCCAGGCACTCCGGTTTCCTCCCATTGCTAAAGACCCCTACGCGCAAGCGAATTATTCAAATAAAATTAAAACCATATTTTAGTCCCGAAATGAACTAGTTGTGTTGAGTGGACGTTAAACCCCATTTCTCTCTCAATGAAACAGCATAATCACAATTCTTAATTAAAGGAGCTATATCAATTGCTAACATTTGAGACCTAGAAATTGACAATGGTGGGTCGCAACGCATATTATACTGTAATATTAATGTATATAAACTAATTTACTTTGAATGGTTTCCGTTTTTACTCAAATTATAAATCGGTTATGTTCGGGCGAAATAAGCCAGCAGTTTAAATATATAGCGTCTGGATCTTCCAGTCTACATACACCGTTTGATTTGGTGCAATGTGTGTAGCCTCGCACCTCGAGTCTCGTATTACAACTCGGGCTGAAGCGCATTATGGTACACGATTCGTGAACCAATGTTAAAAAAAATATCTTATCTTAAATATGGGATATCAGAAGCTCATCTTTTCCCGGTAAGTTTACATCGTCAATTTTGATTAAAATTGACCATTAATTCGTGTTTTCGATGTCGAAGATTTTGGATGATTTTGAGTTACGGACTTTGGTCCTTTAAATGTATACCCGTGCACAATTTCACAAGTTAAACACCACAGACAGGTGAGATAACTACACACATCTGATATAACTTTTCCGTGAAGCTTTAAAGGCACAAGGGTGGTAACTGAATGTCCCATATTTAAGACATAATGAGAGAGAGAAATGGGGTTTAACGCCGACACGACACAAACTATTTCGGGACTAACATATGGTTTTATTTTTATTTCAATAATTCGCTTGCGTGCAGGGGTCTTTAGCAGTGGGAGGAAACCAAAATAATAATGAAAAAGGCGTGTAGAATGGACTAAGCGCACGTAAACAGTAGTTCCATGAGGACTGTTTACGTATTTCACCAAATATACCTTCTTATAAAAATAAATTTAAATCACTCTTCATATACATGTATTACATTAAAATGTGCTTTAAATGGACTATCCCGATTTGAACAAAGTCTTAAAAATAAAAGTCTGAGTACGTATGACATTTAAGCACCACAATATAGAGAAATTGAGTATTTACCTAGTCTCAACAATCGTTTTGACGTAAACATCAAAACTGCTTATACGGACACGTAACCCTTTTAAGATTTCGGGTCAATTTTTGCGTTGGGGGACCTGCAATGAACGAAAGGTACATTTCGCCTACACATTATTTTTATAAAATAAAAGTCTAGTTTTATCCAGACACCGTATAATTCTGCTTGAGACAGAGGTCTCCGTTTAAAGATGAAGACTGGTGGGTTTAAGTTGTTTGAAAATAAATGACATGTTTAGTTAGTTTCTCCATCCTAACGTTGATGATTTTAAGGGGTTTTAACACAAAATTAAGCAGTTCTATTCTTCAAAATATTATCGGGATTGTCCCTTTAAGACCGATGTTCGTGTATTTTAAGGTTCCAAAGAGTAAATCCATACAGTTTTTCAGTATGTATGAAATTAATCATTAAAAATATATGGGTAGAAATTTCGGTATTATTTTTAAAACTAACTGAAAAACACACAGTTCTAAGTACATGTATTCACCAAATATAAGCTTATAATTGATACATAACAAATAGTCCCAAAATAATTCAGTGCTAATAAAAAAAATTTGATGCTAAAATTTGATGTTCCTTTGCACTTTTTGAAAATTTACGTGTTTGATTTTTATATCTATCAAATACTATTCATGCTGTTTTGTTTACCAAAAAACTATTACGTATTTTTGTAATGGTTACAAATAAGTTTTATTCAACTTTGTTTTTTAAATAGTTTCTACCCCTAGAAATTATGTCCATCCTGTAACAGGGTATTAAATCATAGAATAATAAAGAATCACTGTGTTGACGAATGGTGTAATTTCCTGTTTTAGTTTCCCCACCTTTTCGGTTAAATGACAACAAACCATTGGTCTGATTAAGTAAGTGAAATCAATGAGTATTTTTATAAAAACATCTATCAAGTAACAGCCTTTTGACCACTGTATATATTCGAGGTATAAGTTTTACTGTGCTCAGCAAATATACATTTGAGTGATCTTCCCTGAATGGAAAAATAGTGGGAGAATTCATTATTTAATCAAGAATTCAGTGTCTGTAATGTCAGTCCTGTAACAGTGCTTTCCGTAACGTAACGTAATGACATTTAATATATATTCTTAAACTGGCTTTCCTTAATGATTGAGATACTTGAGATATGTCATGTATTTGATCCGAGTTCTGTTCTGTTCTGATAGTTACTACACAAACACATTATGTTAAGTATCCTATAGCGACGATTACACAGTTATCATTCAATCATATACAATTATATTAATACTGTAAGAAACTTGATCCTTTTTTGTCATATCATATATTTGAATTTGAATACATATCATAAGTTGTTCATTTTAATAAACTTAAATCATTTTCAACATTTTAGTCTAGAAATGTATTGTCACAAAGTCATATCAATATGACAATGCCACTGTAGAACTCATTTTATCTGAATTGGTACTCTATATATCTCAACACTCTCTTCCTAGATAGTTCAGTGAGTAATTGCACTGGGTCACTAATCTAGATGTCCTATGTTTGATGCTTGTGTTGACCGTGAAAGCTCATCGGGGTTTTCCGGTGAGGTTTCCCCTCGTCGATGGTCCAGGACAGGGGAATGGCAAGGGACGACGAACTGAGGTCCCGTGTTCATATTTACGTGTACATACAAACACAATTGACAGTTGGAAATATTTATTATTAGCCCACTTTGAATGCATGTGCAATTGACTGATTGATTAAATATAGTTATATCTATGTATTATTATATTGTAAATAGTGGTCATGATTCCTCTGTTTTATTACTTTATATGTTAAAATTATGGGGAGGGGATTAACCTTTTAATTCACTTCTCTATTCTCTAGTTCGTGTGCTATTTTTGGTGGAGTGTTGGGTGTTATATTGGTTATTGGTGGTATTGTACTCACTATATTAGTCTGGTAAGATTATTAAATAACACTAGTAAATATCTCTTCAAGTTCATTTCCATTACTTTCCATTCGTCCATTTTAATTTTACTTTTCGATTGTCAATTTTGACCCGAAATTTTTAATTATCTTGCAAAGTAATTAAGAGTAAACGTCGAAAATAAACGATATCCACGCTATTGTTTCAAAATGTCGCTAGATCTTGAGATGTTAGATGTTACAGAGCTAGGACACCAAATATTCCTCCTTGGATCTACAAAAAAATATAACGCCTACGGATCAAGGTCTTCACAATAACCCACAACGTCAACCCAACCATCATCAAGGCGTCAGGTTAGCGAGCATCTCGAATCGCCCAAACACACATTCCCAGTCGACTCTGGTCCAAACCCAACATCAATATCATCTTATTATCATTAGCTTGAAAACGTTGAGAGAGTCCTCAACGAAACGTCGCTTTAATTAAAATAGTAATTGTGCTCCATATTAAGTGTTTGTGTTTATTATCTATGTCAATTGCTAAATGTCGCTCAAAGAAGAAAAAAAACAAACAAAAAAAACAATATCATCTTATGAAAAACTTTCTTCAAATGAAAAGATAACGAATCATCCAAATCAATATTAAAGTTTCCCTGGTACTTAGAGGATACGACTACAGAAAACACAATTTACCAACGACGCGTTTTGCCTGAACAAAATTTTGTGATACGATTTCTGAATGGCAATGGTCATTTCTTTCATTTCTACAAACATTTGTGTCTTTCATTTTCCTTAATTTGCGCGAAAAGTGCTTCATGGTTTGACGGAGAATTGTTTTCATTTGCCGTTGTGTTGATGGACACTTTCGAACAAACTCACGTGCAATAGCCTTTTCCTTTGATTTGCAGTATTCCAAAATAAAGACCATTTTTGTGTACTTTCCATAACTTTAGATAATTTCTGAATATTGCAAATTACTCTGAATAGAATCCAAACATAATCTTACTCGTTTACCGTATGTTACATAATACTCATGTTATATGCTCAAACTATGTCTAGGTTTATTCGTCTGGGCGACTTGACGTTTTTTCTAGACAGCCACTCCGTCCTTCACCATCGACAATATGAAAATCCCAAGCGCCAAAATCACAGGACAACCGTGACTCCCGACAACTAGATGTATCACGCTTACGGCCTGAATTTAATATAATCTTCCTCCTATTATTTGATATTTTCTGTAAACCTGCTTTTCCCTCATACCTAAATAACACCCATTAACACAAAATATTGTGTTTTACAAGCCTGTTTTCTACAATGTAGTACTATCTGAAAGTTATATTTATTTTGTTTACTTTGACCAGTGAACTATAAGTATTTTGTTGAACAAAGCAAAAAAAAAGAAGAATAAAAATGTTTTTGTTAAAAAGAAAGCGGGAAAGATTTATAAAACCTCATTGGCTAAAGTGTCCCTTCGTCGGGTGGTTATATGTCTTATTTTATTATGCTAAGCGCATGGGTCTTTCCTGTAGGTTGAAATCGGAGTACCCGAAGTAAACCCACGGGGTCGAGAAGGTGCCCCTATCACCAAGCAACATTCGCTCAAAGCCAGGACCGAAACCATGACAGGCAGTTAAGGAGCTGTTTGTGATTACTCCAAACAAACCCATCAAAAAAAAAATTAATTTCTGATAATCACAGTCATAAATATGTCATTGGCTTAATCCGAAAGAGTAACCAATCAAATGCGAGGAACGATATAAACATTTAGTTTAAATTAGTTTAGCCATTTAGTATCGACCATTAAGTAATCGACCCGGGGTGGATACCAGCCTTTTTATTAGCTATTTTTGTCAAACCTGCAAAACTATATTCTTCCTGTATAGTAAGCTCGTTTACTGTTAGCTTATTATATATACTGTTAAGTTAAAATGGCAAGAAATGGGTGGATGATGTTATCAATCTTCGTATTATCAATATTAATGGTAATACAAGGTAAGGTATCAAATTCTATCTTTTTTTATTATGAAAAACTGAATAAGTTTGCACATGCACATTTTCGTTGCTTTATTTTTCTCATTACCGGGAAGTTGTGTACTAGTCCTAACACGCCTGTTTAACCCTAGAAAACACAAATAAATATACGACCAAAGTTAATTCCACCCACACACAATTTGGTTCCGAATAAACCAAGTTTACACAGCCAAACATGGTTGCCTCTCTTCAAAGCTGACGCGAATTAGTACCTTCTACGTTTACTAGTTTTAATTCTTAGGCTTGGATTCAAAGAACACACAGGCACAGTTTTGGCTAAGTATAATGTTTTCCGAAAAAAAAAATGTTGAACATCGGTGGGTCACAGGGTGATCCATTGGGTGTTTTGAATGTCGGTAAAATTATGTCATGAGATTCATTGGATTTTAGTTTATATTTAGCATAATATGCTATTATGAATCGATTACAACTATACCAATAAGTTCATTAAATTTTATTATTTTGTGTTAAGAGTGTATGTGGAGTTGAATGGTCATTGGATCAAGTGGCGTTTTGCGCACCGGGGAAGCTGTGAGAACGCGGCTTACATTTACTCGCGTTGTGTTTACGTATTTCGGCGACCTTTGGGCATTTTTTGGTCGCTTCAGCGCAATAAGGACGCAATCCGGGTCTGACAGGGATATTACCCCTGATGCGTTTTCGTGTCTTATAGTTCATCATTTATCTATGTTCGTTTTAATTAACGTATGTTGAAATTCAAAGCCTTCAAGTTATATTTCATTTTGATTAGTTTTGATGTTTAATGTGTGTACTGTTTGATTGAATCCTCATCTGTTTTCTTATAGAAATGCCCACACTGATTGAAGCCACATCTTCAACAACTCTATCAACCGAGGAATCAACTTCTGGTGATGACATGATTTTTAGTTCTACCGAGAGTTTAGAAGCTACCACGGTCAAAAATACAAGCCCTCCAGGTAATATATGGGGTATTTACTATTTAATAAAAGTCGCATTTAAATGTACAGTTTATTTGAAAGAGTTCCTGTTGCGTATCACTCGGTTCCCTGCCTGGTGGCAAACCCGCCATAAACGAAATCTCATGGCCAATGAAATATCCGCATGCAAAATGCACGTGATGAACAGTCTTAACAGATGTAGTAGACATAATCAGGAAGATAGTATACGCGTCAATTAAATATATCTATTATAATAGCCGAAAGAGACATGTTATATTTATTAATCAAGCCAATATGACCGCCATAAAACCTTTTACAGGTTTTTCTAAGTTTAATGGGAAGTATTCCTGTAGTTGAAGCTCGAATGAGAAATGCCTCGATCTACTTTATAAAATCATAATAAAAGGAATAAGCTCTCCGTAAGCTTGTGATACTTGAATGTTACTACTTTTAATTAATGTGAAGTTACTAATCGGAAAGTTAAAGTCATACAATCAGCGACTGTAATAAAATGCCCGGGCAGCGGCGCTACGGCCTACTCTTATATCGAATTCCAACTGCCAAGGGATCTTTTACGTGCACTCCAATTTGTACACGGGACCTCGGTTTTTGTCCCATCCGAACGACTAGGCAGCTGTTCTTGTCAGGCCCTCCTTCTGCATCACTGACAAGGGGAAATCACGCCGGAAAATCGAGATGAACTTTCTCGGCCAATGTAGGGATCGAACACTCGGCCTCCAGGCTAGCTAACCAGCGCCTTATCCACTTAGCCACCGTGATCCCCCTACTGTAATAGTGAAATGGCCTTATAATAATAGTAATGGTAAATAAAAACACAGAGAGAGAGAGAGAGAGAGAGAGAGAGAGAGAGAGATGGGTTTAACGTCCACTCAACACAGCTAGGTCATTTCGGGACTAACACATGGTTTAATTTTATTTCAATAATTCGCTTGCGCGTTGGGGTCTTTAGCAGTGGGAGGAAACCGGAGTGACCGGAGGAAACTCACGAGGTTGAGAAGGCGCGTCATCTCCATGCCACATACGCTCACACCAGGGCTCGAAACCACAGCCACAAGCCAGAGGTGACCGGCCAGCTAGAAGTCGAAGCGCGACACTCTAGACCACTAGGCCATAAACACAATCCGACCTTATAATGATACACAACTATAGAAAGCGTTGTTTCAGGAAGCTATTGCTCACAGATAAAGGCACCATTTCAACAATCAATCACTTACAAACTAAGATAAATCTATCATTGGCTATTATAAAAAAAACAACATCAAAATGGAATATATATGTAATCCGTACGGTTTAACTAGGGTTCCGTGGGCAAGGAACGGAATTTAAGCAGATGTCTTATCTTTGCTGAATGATAGGGATAATATATATATTTTGTTCATTATCAGTATCCAATGTCGAGTTTCCAAATTGGTCTAGCGTGTGCGTTTAAGATCAAGTGACGTGGTTTCGATTCCCAACTTGTACTTAAAGGGACTATCCCGATTTAAAAAGCGTCTAAAAATTAAAAGTACGAGTACGTATGAAATTTAAACGCCAAAATATAGAGGAGCGGTGTCTTTACTGTGACTCAAAATTTAAGCTCAGAATATTGGGTCGTTTGGTCGTGAACGAATTGAGTCGATGAAGCGTAGATGGTTAAGTAGAAAACATATTTACCTCCACGAACTCTTCAATTAAATCAGAAATGTTATCAGATGTTCTTAACAATTTAACATACTATTGTATATTACAGTTGGTGGATTAGTGGGTATCGTAGCAGCTGTAGGTAGTGCTGTTCTCAATGTGTGTTTATGGTGAGTTTATTTATTACTACAAAACAAGATTTTCAGATCTTTTATTAGATTTTAATGACCCCTAACAAGAACACTTGGATTAAAGATAACTCGGGCGGGGTACGCTTACTCTTCCAGACACCTGTTTCCACTGTCTGTCGTGTATTTTCTTCACGGTGAACAGTTCATATGATAATTACACTATTTTGCCTGATTACACTATTTCGCCTGTACCGTTTTTTTAGGACTTCGAATTTTGTCTAATGGTTTTGATTGTTCGTTCTTGGTTTTATTTTATTTAAACCACATGTATTATATAACAATCTAAGTTATAATTCGAGGTTTGTAGTGCTTTTTTAAACGATCGCTACCTGGACTCGTGGGATCTTTTGAATGGATACATTTTGTACTCAAGCTTTTCTGGTATTTTGTCTTTACTCCCAGAATAAATTGTAGTAGATTATCTATATTCCGACCTTATTTCATATTTTTCAGGAACATCTAAATGTGCCAACCCTTGTTAAAGAGAAACCAAGACCAGCTGTGCCATTAGTCTCCTGATTACATAGTTACTCTGATCAATTTATGATTTATTTGTATTTCTTGTTGTCTGAAACTATTGTAATACTCTGAATAAGAAATTTAATAACTTTTTTTCAAAAATAACCCTGTCTAACCTCGCGGATTTTCTCCGGGTCCTCCGGTTTCCCCCCACTGCTAAAGACCTCTACGCGCAAGCGAATTATTCAAATAAAATTAAATCATATGTTAGTGTGTGTCGGGTGGACGTTAAACCCCATTTCTCTCTCTCTCGCTTTCATATATAACCTTAAACCTCTCCCCCCCCCCCCCCCGATCAGGCCTATGAACGTCTGATTTCATCTATGCACAAGCTTATGAAAATATTGCTGCAAGTAAAACAACAGTCCAAGAGCATAGCTAAGAAAGTCTAACCTATACATAACCAACGCAAAAGTATATAGTAATTAAGATGTTATTTTGATATAGTATAAAGGAAAGGTATAATTATTCTACTAATTAACCCAATGATTTTATTCTATAAAGTTGAGATAATATAATTTTATGGTTACTTTGGTAGACTTACAAGTTATTTGGTATTATGAATATATTTGGTTTATAGAGCATCGCTTTGTGTCACCGTTATATGATGTTGATTGCTTATTATGTAGCAATATTTTCTTTGAAATGGCCGATATCCTTAATACAACCTATTTAATGCAATATTTCTTATATTTTGTTTATTTTGCTCTATATAATCCTAACAATATTACAGTTGATTAATGTATTTTGTGTTAACAAATTTCACTCAGTGTTTCTTATATTTTGAATTGGGAGATTACTATACAATCCTAACGATGTTACACTTGTTAATGTAGTAATTCTTTGATTTTATATCATAAGAGTATATAAAATCTTGATAATGTTAAATTTTGGGTTTTGCTCATGGTGTATTATAAGTACTATACACCCCTAGCAGTGTTTCAGGGTATTTGAGTTTGTAACCTCGTGGGCTTTCTCCGGTACCTCCAGTTTCCTCCAACTGCTAAAGACACCTGCGCGCAAGCGAATTATTGAAATTGAAATCAAATTAAAAATCATATGTTTGTCCCGAAATGACCTAGTTTGCGTCGAGTCGACGTTAAACCCCATCTTTCTCTCTTTGATTTTGTATTTTTTTATATTTTTTTTATGAGAATATATATAATACTAAAAATTTTGTTATTTCGTTTATTTTGTATATGAGCTCTATGCAATCCTATAGACATGTTCGACCATCGATAAAGACCACAACAAAGTATTCGAAAATAAGCAGTAATTGCATTCCATAGAATTGTCACATTTAGATTGGCATTTTCTGTCAACTGGAGTGTGGTCTTTAAAAAAAACCAAACAAGCCATGCCACCTCCGCTCCCTCTGTGGGATCACGTGGCTAATTGGACAAGACGCTGGCTCGCTAGCCTGGAGGACGGGTGTTCCACCCCTGCATTGACCGAGAAAGTTCATCCATATTTCCCTGAATGGTTCCCCTAGTCGGTTTTGCAGGACGGAGAAACTGGCGAGGACAGCTGTCTAGTCGTTTGGATGGCACAAAAACCGAGGTCCCTTGTACACATTGGTGTGCACGTAAACGATTCCTTGACAGTTGGAGTCGATATAAGATTAGGCCGTAGCGGCACTGCCCGGGCAAAATTTCCCACATAGCACACTGTATGGCGTATGCCCGTCTTCATTAGCCCGTGTTAGGGGCAGAACAGTAGGACGTTAAACCCTATTTCACTCCATTTTCGTTTTGTCTATTTACATGTCTTCCCATCGTCTTTTCGTCTGGCAGTTTCGGTCAAATATTTACAAAAATTGAACTCAACCATTACGGACGTGTAACGGTGATATATTTTTAAACGATGTATGCGCGTTTAGCTACAGAAGCCGAGATCTTTGTGAAATAAACCTAAATTAAATCTTTCATCAAAATCGGATGACTATTATGACTTCTAGAGTAGCTAATAGTGTAGTCATAATCCATGAAGTCATGGCCTGATATGTGCAATTTCAAGTTTCGTCAAAATCGGATAAAGACTGTAACCTGTAGAATGTCCAAAAACATGAAAATGTGAGCGTAAAAAAACGGATAATCCGGACGTTGTTGATAATCCTTACAATGCTAGTTCAATATCTAGACTGCATTATGTACACTTCGAAGGCTTTGTCAAAGTCTGGGAACTTCGCTCTCAAACAAGCCCAACTGAAATATCAATTCAATCCAGTTCAACTCAAACTTTTTAGTGAAAGTAGGCCATCATTCGAATCTTGTCGTTTTCACCTCAGTCACCTTAAAGGGTTGCTTGGCCATGACATTTGAAGGTGTACCCGATGAAGACACTTTCTCGGTCAAATACATAATATGTAGCCATAGAAAGTTCAATGATCGCATCGTATTTCAATTTTTTATCGAATAACAAAGAAGTTATTCAATAGCCATGAATATTGATGTCCTAATATCATTTCTAAAGCGTTTTAAAAATATCAAAACACGAATAATAAAAAAAAAATTACTGAACTCTTCAATACGCCCTGTTTCACCTGTATCGAAGGTCATTGCGCAATGGACGTGTCTATAATTATGTTATTTGTAACAATTTCACTGATTCTATCCAGAATACACGGAAAGATATTTACGATATAATTGTTTCACGTACTTATAAATTATTGATTATAATCTTCGAAACTGTCACATAATTGTTTAAACTTTAATGACAGGCTTACTGCATCTTAATAATAGCAAAATGTTGCAAAGCGTCAAGAAAAATCAGAAACCGAACTTTTTCATTCATCATTTTAATTGATTTTACGGTTTCAAATTAAATTAAAGATATAATATTTACCTAATAATTGAAGGCCTCGATCGTGCTACTTGTGTTTAGAACAGCAGAATTCCGAAATTTGTCAATAAATATCCCAAACCTGACCTTTTCATTCAGTTATTTTACGTTACTTTTCGGTTTGGTTTTCAATTTGATTTGATGATTATAATTATTTACAGGCAGTAGCTGTCCAGACAATAGTAATGGTAAGCCACTTTGTTTTGAAACTTTCTATATTGTCAAAATACTCATCTTAGTCCGGGAGAGATTTGTCAACCATGAGCCAGGTTTGGAGTCAAAATATGATTTATGATTCTGTTTCTTTTTTATTTTTGTTCTTTCTGATTTTCAAACATTGTATCTGTATCTTGTTTTACCATTGACAGCTCTTTTTTTATCATCCATGTATACTTATATTGGATGGTTGAATGGTTAGCGTGAGCGCGCTGTATTATAAAGCCTTTCATTGAGTCAACTGGCTTGGTTTCGAATCTACGGTTGAACTTGGCAAGGAGTAGGTCGCTTGTCCAACCTCGTGGGTTTTGTCCGAGTCCTCCGGTTTTCTCCCACTGCTAAAGACCCCTACGCGCAAGCTAATTATTGAAATAAAATGAAAAACATTTTTTTGTCCCGAAATGACCCAGTTTGTGTCGAGTGGACGTTAAATCCACTCCTCTCTCTTTTGCTCATACTTATATTCTTGAGGTTTAAAATTCCCACAACTCACCTGAAAACGTAGGTTAATGTTGTTTTTTTTATTGAAATGCAATATAACAATTGAGGCGTGTGGGTGAAATTCAAACGTAACGATTCCTTTAGAATCAGAAAGCAAAAGAAAAAAAAAACAGTATACCAACCAATAATAAGTTATCTGTGTGACACAGCAAATCGTGAATGGTTGTACTTTATTGAAATGCAATATAACAATTGAGGCGTGTAGGTGAAATTCAAACGTAACGATTCCTTTAGAATCAGAAAGCAAAAGAAAAAAAACAGTATACCAACCAATAAGGAGTTATCTGTATGACGCAGCAAATCGTGAATGTTTGTACTTTAGTAATATGGAAAGTTTCTGAAACTTTAAGGAGCTATACTTTTTTGGTTCGGACTGCAGTAGTCGATCTCAATACTATTGTTATGACCTTAGAAGTTCAAATATAGACAAATGTTTACTTTTCAAAACAAACCAAGACACATTTAGTTAAATCTGCACATTGTAATGGAAGCCTGTCTGAATCAATATTAGATCTACATGTTCTGATTAACATCATCTTGTCTCTAATACCTTGAAGTCATATTTATATAGTGTCCAACGGCACTGCTATATATATGGTGTGTATTACCAGCTACTGTGATCAACATGTGTGGTAATTAATTGAAAATACATATTTTAATAAAATAAATACTATAGTTTTCTGTTAATTTTCAGCTACTGTAGTCAACATGTGTAGTAATGAAATAAAGACAGGATCTAGATTATTTCTAGATATAAATATAAAACCTGAAGATAATATCAACAACTGTTCCTGTATACTACAATTAATGCAACCTGACCATAACAAGTCGGATTACCTGGTGAATTTTGATCCCAAAAATTCTCAGTCAAACTGGTGTATATATGATTTTACTGTAGCAAACCTGGGGTCACATGGTCGGTTTAATTGTGTAGAGAGGGAGGAGCTAATGGTATTCCGTGTAAATCCAAACCAGACGACACATTTGTTGCTACAGAAAATAAATTTACAGAATACAGATTTTACAGGATGCATTGAAGTCCAATCAGGTAAACATTTAATCAAATATTTTGATATTTCGATGCTCGTGAATACGGAAGCTCAAATACGAACTAATTTTGTTTTTTTCGATTTCCTATTTCTATTTTTAATTTTTAATTTTTAATTTTGTAAAAAGAAAATAATTTTGTGAAATAATTTCTAATTTTAAACTTATAATTTTTAATTTTAAACTTATAATTTTTAATTTTAAACTTATAATTTTTAATTTTAAACTTATAATTTTTAATTTTAAACTTATAATTTTTAATTTTGTTTTTCTCGAGCATTATGGCACGATCGTAATACCGTTACGTGAAACAATGTATCATTAAGTGAACTTGCACTGATTTGAACTGACCTCAGCGACCTGTCGGCCATAGCCATCATAATTTACGGCCCAGGTTAAGCTTAAATTATCACAAGCGAATTTCAAAGCTAATCTAATGCTTCGATAAAATTTCTTATTGCCGACTTCATTTAGATGACAATGATCGTCACCAAAAATTTGATGTGGGCTATTAAAAATGCGTCTGTGTCGCCAAATAAAAATATTGGTACCCGTCATACTTGTAGAATGAAATGGGGTTTAACGTCCTACTGTTATGCACTTAACCTGAGCCAATTGAAGACGGGCATAAAAATATTGGTACCCGTCATACTTGTAGAATGAAATGGGGTTTAACGTCCTACTGTTATGCACTTAACCTGAGCCAATTGAAGACGGGCATACGTCATACAGTGTGCTATGAGGGACATTTTGTCCGGGCAGCGGCGCTACGGCCTACTCTTATATCGAACTCCAATGTGTACACGGGACCTCGGTTTTCGTCCCATCCGAACGACTAGGCAGCTGTCCTTGTCAGGCCCTCCTTCTGTATCTCTGACAAGGGGAAATCACGTCGGAAAATCGAGATGAACTTTCTCGGCCAATGCAGGGATCGAACACTCGACCTCCAGGCTAGCGAACCAGCGCCTTATCCGCATAGCCACCGTGATTCCCCATACTTGTAGAAGTCAAAATTGCGTTAACTGCATTTCTCCGATGTAAATATGATTCAGGTGACATGCCACGAGGCAACGGTCGCGTGAATATTTCACATATACATGTATAAACATGTCTAACCCCGAATCCGTATATTAAAAATATTAGTTACGCTTCATATTTAAAATATGATGCGTAACTAATAATTGCATTGCGACATACCGAGGAGTTCTGTGCCTATTACATAGGTCATTACCCCCAATTTGAAGAATGGGGTTTAAAACTGTATAAGAACTCCGTAAGTTCGGAATTATTTACAAGAGTATTGACAGTGCCTCCGCCCAAGCTGAAGAAAGGTATTTCACACTAAGCGAGATTAAAATCTATCGGTGTCTGACAATTAGCAAAAGCACCTGACCCAAGCAAGTACCTCCAATAGAGCTGTCAATATATACATATCGTGACGTCAAAATAACTTTAGGCCCACACTTAAATACAATGAATATGAAAACAGGCATAAATCTAGTTATGTGTCATACAAGTTGTCTACTACCAAGGCTCCAAAACAAGTTTGCGGCAGTCTAATTATCAAAGTTTATGTGGGAGCCCCCCCCCCCCCCGATCCCCAAAGCTTCGCGCTCTGTAAGTCGGACATTATAATATTGACACCCAAACACTCCGCTGGCCTATTTAGTTCTATGTACACACGAGCTACATAACATGAACAGTAATATAACACCGAGGTTTGTCACATGGGCTCGAGAAAAACAAAATTATAAATTATTTTACAAAATAGAAATTAAAATACAAAATATAAAATTATAAGTTTAAAATTATAAATTAATTTACAAAATTATAAATTAATTTACAAAATTATAAATTAATTTACAAAATTATAAATTAATTTACAAAATTATAAATTAATTTACAAAATTATAAATTAATTTACAAAATTATAAATTAATTTACAAAATTATAAATTAATTTACAAAATTATAAATTAATTTACAAAATTATAAATTAATTTACAAAATTATAAATTAATTTACAAAATTATAAATTAATTTACAAAATTATAAATTAATTTACAAAATTATAAATTAATTTACAAAATTATAAATTAATTTACAAAATTATAAATTAATTTACAAAATTATAAATTAATTTACAAAATTATAAATTAATTTACAAAATTATAAATTAATTTACAAAATTATAAATTAATTTACAAAATTATAAATTAATTTACAAAATTATAAATTAATTTACAAAATTATAAATTAATTTACAAAATTATAAATTAATTTACAAAATTATAAATTAATTTACAAAATTATAAATTAATTTACAAAATTATAAATTAATTTACAAAATTATAAATTAATTTACAAAATTATAAATTAATTTACAAAATTATAAATTAATTTACAAAATTATAAATTAATTTACAAAATTATAAATTAATTTACAAAATTATAAATTAATTTACAAAATTATAAATTGATTTACAAAATTATAAATTAAAATACAAAATAGAAATTAAAATACTAAATAGAAAATCAAAAGTTTAAAATTAAAAATTAAAAATTAAAAATTAAAAATTAAAAGTTTAAAATTAAAAATGAATTTACAAAATTAAAAATGAATTTACAAAATTAAAAATGAATTTACAAAATTAAAAATGAATTTACAAAATTAAAAATGAATTAAAAATTAATTTACAAAATTAAAAATGAATTAAAAATTAATTTACAAAATTAAAAATTAATTTACAAAATTAAAAATTAATTTACAAAATTAAAAATTAATTTACAAAATTAAAAATTAATTTACAAAATTAAAAATTAATTTACAAAATTAAAAATTAATTTACAAAATTAAAAATTAATTTACAAAATTAAAAATTAATTTACAAAATTAAAAATTAATTTACAAAATTAAAAATTAATTTACAAAATTAAAAATTAATTTACAAAATTAAAAATTAATTTACAAAATTAAAAATTAATTTACAAAATTAAAAATTAATTTTCAAAATTAAAAATTAATCTACAAAATTAAAAATTAAAAATAGAAATAGGAAATCGAAAAAAAACGAAATTAGTTCGTATTTGAGCTTCCGTGCGTGAAAGTTAAATGCTAATATATAATTTTTGTTGGTTTTCTTTAATCAAGAATAGAAAGTAGACGCCCATTTAATCTTTAAATACAAAGACAGGGAAGGGTTCATCCATTCTAATTCCAAATTTATCAAAGTTTATTTTTAATAACAGTTAAACCTTTCTTCATTCCTATGGTAGGATAATGCATAAATTATCAATACATTTTAATATGATTGTAATGCATAATTATGAGAATTAATATTTTCCTTTTTTTAGTTTCGATAATTAACTTCAGTATTAGCTGTGAATCACGGATTGAACATGTCGAATCATCCACAGATTTAGTTGGAACTAACATGACCGTGCGCCCAACAACAGATACTTCAACAATAACACATGCTAGAACATCTACTGAGATACCAAAATCGTCTTCAACCATCGAGACAATTAAAGACGTCTCAATCAACACGTCAGTGTCTTACGAATCCCTTGGAACATCACGGTGTACGTTATCTTTCTTATTTAAACAAATCTCAACTGGTATTAGGAAATAAATGGGTGGCAGAGTGGTCTATCGCAAGCGCTTTGGGCCAAGGGGTTTTTCATTGTGTGAAGTGTTGCGTCAACTATCCCATTCTTGTACGTAGAATGTCCTAGTTGGTGATGAATGGACTCTCTAACTCTCTCCCTCTTTCTCGTGGGTCAAACCTCGTGGGTTTTCACCGGTTCCCCTGGTTTACACCTACTGCTAAAGCCCCCTACGCGCAAGCGAATTATTGAAATACAATTGAGCCATGTTATACATGAAATGACCTAGTTTGTGTCGAGTTGAAGTTAAACCCCATTAAAAACCCTCTCTCTGGACCATGTGGCCACTCTTACTTTATTAGCAGAATTAGGGCGCTAATATTTTCCCTTGTGCTCTAAGTAAGATAGTGACTCTAACTAGTAGAAGATTTTTAAATAATAATGCCAACATGTTCTGGTGGATTACCTGGTTTAATAATGTTTATTGAATCTATATGAAATTCTTTATCTTTATTAGCCCAGTCGGAGCAGAACTGCAAGGCGTTAAACCCTACTTCATTTCACTTCATATATAACTTGAAGAACCATATTAAATAAAAACATTTACAAAGCTATGGAAGTTTTAGTTTAGGATGTAAATCGATGGGGCTGCTAAAGGCTGAGTCACACTAGTGGATTTTTCCTTTAAGACAAATCCTAGCGAACGTCTTAAAGGGTAAATCCTCTAGGTTTTTATGATCACACATTAAGTAAAATCCTATAGGTTTTGGTCATGTGATCAGTAATAGCAGAAATGTAAATATGAAGGAAACTACAAAGATTATCTTTTCTCTCGTTTGTGGTAATCTTAGGACTGAATAGACCACAGCACGCTTTGGCGATTGAAAAAAAAAAATTCTCTGTCTCGGCCCGGTTGAGTTAGACGTCTGCCATTTTGATTGGTCAATTCACAGTACAAATCCTACGAAAATAGGACTTGTTCTAAACCTAAGGATTTGTCCGTAGGTCAGAAAATCTATAGCCTATAGGACAAATTTTCCCGTTCATATGAAAGGATTTAGCTTATGGATATAAAACCTCAGGATAAATCCACTAGTGTGACTAAGCCTTAAGCCAAACTAAATATATTTTAATCATAATATGCATCTATTGTCTCCAGAAATATGATGAAATGTTTAGCTACTAACTGATTTCTTGTTTTTCTTTCATGACTAGTTTATGTTTCTGTTATTGTGGTACTGAGTGTAACCGTTGTTATTGTTATTATCTACCTCATTGACCCGTGTATTCGGTAAGTACAGTATTTGTTATAAACTAATAATATAATCTACAACCTAGAGCTCGTGTCCTATTTTGATTATAATTTCGCATAGTTTGTCCCTAATTCAGGAAGCTCACCTTATCGGAATCTAATTCAATTAATTTCCCTAAGCTTATGCTTAACACCGAAACGTTGTAGGTAAGGTATTTATGTAAATGCCCCTAAATTTTTTGCCCGTTTGTATAAGATACACAAGCAGTGGTGATTTGATACATGTGCGAGATACATGTAGGTGTAAAATATGTTACATCCAAAGATCTAGCATGATTTGAGATGTAAAAAATATTTTTTTCCAACACTGTAGGTAAATTGAAAATTAATCCTGACTTTACTCAGACCCAGTGCTGGATTAACCATAAGGCAAAATAGGCACGTGCCTTAGGGCCAGCCAAAATCCAGGCCACAAAATAATGAAGTACAATTTTTTTGATATTTATCAGGTGATGACAAAAATGCTTGCCTTTATTTCATCTACGCGTTTGTCCTCAAAAAAGCTTTCCATGCTCTGACAAAGGGTTGACATGATGTTTCGCCCTGTTTTGGGAGAGATTCTCGTAGGGAATTTCATATTTTTAAAAAAAAATTCATTGATTTCGCAATTGACTTTAGATGTATTTCACATAATACGATGAGTCAAAAACGTCTTGGTATACTGGCACTTCTATGCATTGAAAGTGATTAACTTCATAAAATTGACTTTAAAGTAAATGGGGATATGTAGGCTAAATACAGTATTGTCAATCAGGTCCATTTGCAGGATTTTAAAAGTGGGGTGCAGCAGATTGGTTGGGGTCAGTATAATGCCCGAGTTACTGAGCGAGCGCGGCGACCGATAAAGCTGAGGTCCCGCGTGCGAATGTGGCAGCTGTTAGGGGGAGGGGATGTCTGGAAATTTGAAAATAAGACTGCCGCAAACACGTTTTCCATGCACTTGGAGCCACAATCAAAGTGATCTCGTGTGTCAATTTCGGTGGCGCTATTTCTCGTTTTGGTGTTAAACCCACCAGAATGAGAAGTTTCTTGTCCTCTAACTTAGAACTATGTGGATAGGGCGACCAGAACGCTAATCTCTAATAATATCATTTGGCGGCGGCGCCACCAAAGACCGATAGGGCCATAACAAGTGTCGATATTGCGACTAAAAAGAACCCTCTAATATCATGTGGTGGGGCAGGCGCTGAACGGATAGAGTGATAGGGGGACACTGCTGGAAACACGTTTTTCGGCCACTCTGGTGGTATCGAAGAGTCGATTTTGTATTTTATATGGTTCCCCCGCCCCTTAGATCCACCCCATTGCCTCCACATAAGTGATATAAGAAAGTTTGGATCAGTGCAAACGAATCAGATACCCATTGGCGTGTGGGCACCCTTAAAACCGCCCGACTGACTGTTCAGTAGACTACCTTAAGAGTATCACTGTGTGATAAAATCTTTTTGGGGGGCGCCTTATATTACCAAAGGCGCGATCTACCCCTTGAACCCCCGCTAGATACGACCCAGTTGGCAATCTTCTGAATTTGTTTGTAATAAATTTTCTGTTGCTAAATTTAACCTAATTCCTTTTGTCAATGAGCCCAACATATCTGTATTTTCAGGCCACCTATCAAAATGTGCCTTAGTGCCAGCAGAGCCTTAATCCAGCACTGCTCAGACCGATGCTAAATTCCAGGATAATGACGAGATGATTAAATATGAGTGATAATGGGTCTATTCTGGTTGCTTCTGAAAATGGTGTTAATGTGGCATATGCAATACCAAACAAAAGTGGTCATATGGAAAATGGTAACAGCTTTGTCAACAGGAGAGTCGATGCTGACAAACCAGAACCATACAAAGTACAGCCACCACCAGTCATCGCAACAAATGGGGATGGGGAGTGGGATGTACTGTATTGAGAAACATATAGTAAGCACAACCGTAAAAACATGTCGCAACCGTATGACTAGACGCTGTCCCTTGAAAGATCCCCCATTACGCAAACCTAGACAAATTTAACGACCAACACCAGGCTATATTCTGTTATTTTTTATATTTTATAGTAACTATTATTTAAACTATGAATCCATTTACATGTAAAAAATATATTTGAATATGCGACAATGCCAACCTTTAATAAAGATACATTTATCTTTTAATATATTTATTTTAAAATGAAATTTGAGATTATATATGTGTAACAATGTAAAAATCATTAAAAGGATACAAATTATTTTAATACCTGTTTTTAATTGAAATCTTGTTCTTCTCCATGCTAACTTGTGATATAACCAGATAAGGGGGGCAACTCTTTTGTTATACAGTCACGTCTCGTATCAGGTCACAGGTCACTAATTGTTTCCCCATTGACTTTAATATTAATTCTCGTCTCTTCGACCGGCTATAACAGGGCCGGATTAACCTTGTGGGGGCCCCGGGACATACCAACTGTGCGGGGGCCCATTTCAAATTGTTTGTACTGACCGCGGATCGTACCAGTATGTACTCCGCCCCCTTAAGTGTAAGGGGTGTTTTCCCCCAGAGTTTATTTGTTTAAAATAAAGATTAATTTCAGTGCATCTGAGACAATTTAGGCAGCGATTTCATTGACGTTTAGAACTCGTTGACAATTTGAGCATTTTAAACCTTTCTCTTATGATGTTTTCATTTACTTTATTTTAGTGAAATTATTTAGATGACATAAAACATTAAACTCTGTTGTCTGAACTACTATACTATGATTACGTTAATTTCCCGGGACTGGTTGGGCCGAAGCAATCACATCGCGGGATGTGGTCCCCGGAACTGGTTAGGATCTATTGATTGATAGAACCTCTAAATTATGTAATTTAGTTAATTTTAGGGCCCAACCGATCTCTGGCCCACAATATCCCTTACTGTCTAGGGCCCCAATCCTCGCCCTCTCAGCCCAGGTACTGGTTACCGGGATAAAACATTAGCATGAGCCAGAATTGTGGGGGGCCCGGGACATTTGTCCCACTTTGCCTCCCCTAGATCCAGCACTGGGCTATAACTTTTCCCCAAATTTTCGTTGGGTAGAACGATTTTTGCCACAGATGGAGCAACATGTGGCAAACTCTTGCCCAAAAGAGGGATCACGGTGGCTAAGTGGATAAGGCGCTGGTTCGCTAGCCTGGAGGTTGAGTGTTCGATCCCTGCATTGGCCGAGAAAGTTCATCTCGATTTTCCGGCGTGATTTCCCCTTGTCAGTGATGCAGAAGGAGGGCCTGACAAGGACAGCTGCCTAGTCGTTCGGATGGGACGAAAAACCGAGGTCCCGTGTACAAATTGGAGTGCACGTAAAAGATCCCTTGGCAGTTGGAATTCGATATAAGAGTAGGCCGTAGCGCCGCTGCCCGGGCAAAATTTCCCCTTGTACACTGTGGCGTATGCCCGTCTTCAATTAGCCCAGGTACGGTGCTTAAGCGTAGGACGTTAAACCCCATTTCATTCATTCATTCATTCTTGCCCAAAAGGACGCATGAGGTTGACCATGAAAAACTTGAGATTCATAAGCTGGAAGTAGAGACAAATAAACATGCAATTTCAGGCCCTATATTTCAACGTAACCAACCTCACAACTCTTGTATCCTTCCTCCACAAAATCAAGAATCAAGAATATTCACCCAAATTTGGCAGAAACTGTATTTTCAAACCCTTTTTTTCTATTCTACACCAAATAGTCAACAAATATCGCCATGCAAAAGAGGGAAAGGGGAAAGGAGAGAGAGACTTAAAATAACTTTCGCCCTACATTCGTGGGTGACGGCCCAGGAATATTTGGAGACCTGTGTCCTATATAGGGGTAACACTTCAGGTATCACAAAAAGGCCTTTTTTATTTGCTTCCTGTGTGTTTTGGCAACATGCCGGTGAAAGTAAATCAAAATCAAATAATAACTTTAAAATTGATGGCCTTTAAGTAGACATGGTGCATCTTAAGTCCATGGGCCTTTTGTGCTAAAAATATTTCTTATTGGAGGCAGTATTTGAGTTCTGTAAAAAAATAAATAGACAAGTTGCAAACAAACTACACAGAAACTACATAAAAGTAAAAAAATATTTGTTTACTGCCATGTCATGAAAATGTACCCAATTTACATGTAGCATCTTTCAAAAAGGAGCAAAATTGACATTTTTTTGTTTTATAGGCAACATAAATGCAACAAACACCACAAATCCTAGATTTTGATCAAATATTATTGAACTTTAAGCTGATATTTACATATCCACTTCGGTTTTTTACCAGGGTGTGTTCTCATTGGCCTGACATGTCTCGTGGCTCTAGGTTTGACTTTAAACAAAAAGGTTAGAAATCCTTGAAATGTACAAAATAACCATTGATTGGTGCAAAATAACATTCCTAGCCATAATTCAACTACAAATTCCAATTACTATCATTTAATTGTCAACACAGGTGCATTTAAATCTCTCAAACCATATTAATAAAAAAGGGTAGGTGGGGCATTTATAGCCCCTATAAACAGAATGATGGAGTAAAAAATGTCTAGTAAGACTTTCTACATGAAAGAAATGCAAGAATTTCTTGTTTAAAAGAATAAGAAAATGCTTATTCTGGGTAAAATAGTGGCATAATTTTGAGCCAACCCCTGTTGTGAACATTTTGTACAAACCCATCTGCTGTACATTTTTAACTGAGTGTGACCAAAATTCAATTTTCTGTAGAAAATCTGGAGCTATTTCTAAACCTGACAAACTCATAGAACCCATCTAAGTTAAATTAGCAATGAAAATAAGGGCATTTTTAAACATTTTGACTCAATTGAGTAGTCATGTTAGCATTAATTTCTACATTGAAATGGGATAATCTAGAGATTTTCTTTGAATATTCCTGAATTTAAACAAAATTAGGTGAAATTACAACACTGTTCACTGTATCTTTGCTTTCTGAGGCTGAGTAAGCCAAATTTGGACATTAAAATGTTTTTGCTACTGTTAGAAATAAAAAAAAACCCTGAAAATTTGAGAAATTTGCAGTAAAACCACAATTTTTCGACAAATTTCAATATTTTTTTTTTAAAATTTAACATGTTTTTATTTTTCTGTAGTCAAAATATTTTATACATATTTTCTTATAATTTAGTCTTCATATTTACAAAACTAAGGCATGTCAGTCTGTTATACACAGACAGACCACAGGTCACTACTTGTTTCCCCATTGACTTTAATGTTTATTCTCGTCTCTTCGACCGGCTCTAACTTTTCCCCAATTTTTCGTCGGGTAGAACGCTTTCTGCCACAGATTGAGCAACACGTGGCAGTCTCTTGCCCAAAAGGACGTATAAGGTTAACCATGAAAAACTTGAGATATTCAAGCTGGAAGTAGAGGCAGGTAAACGTGCAAGTTCGGGCCCTACATATCGTAACCAACCTCACAATCATGAATATTCCCCCAAAGCTGACATAAACTGTATTTTCAAACCCTATCTTCGATTCAACACCAAAAAGTCAACAAAAATCGCCATGCAAAAGGTGGGAAAAGGGGAAGGGAGAGAGACTAAAATTAACTTTCGCCCTACACGACCCGGGAATATTTGGAGACCTGTGTCCATATAAGGACCATATACCTGGGCTGCATCTATCCAATTCACGCATTATCTTGACCATTTAAATGATCGCAAGAATACATGGCACAATGGCCATCATGTACATGAAGTGAAAGTTTTCCAAAACATATAGACAGTCATAAGAACAAGATATTAATATACAAACTATAAATCCGAGTTCAATTGCTCTAGGATAAGAGGATTACAATTTCAAATTAAGGACAGAAGGCTTACATTACTAGCAAAATGACCGCTTATGTTGAATGATATATGACTATCCGTGAAGTTTCTTTATCATCATATAAAACGAGTAGGCACACAACAACACACACATGGAACTTAAAACAGATATCTGTTTGGTGTGGGGGGGGGGGCGGCTTCTGGCAAATCGCCATACCTTGTAATTCGTAAAAGCTTCATGATTACTAGTTCAGAATATTTACAAAAAGTTGAACATTTAGTAATTCATAATATTACATTAATTTGTTTTTTATGACATATGTTCGTCAATTTTAAAGTTCTAAAGAATGGAACCGCATGCAACCTTTAAGAAAGTAATAATTAATAATGCATACGAGGCACTTCTAGTTAACATTTTCATATATTTCTTATGCTGATAGTTTGCTAATATTCGAAGACTGTGATTATAATGTATTTTGTTGGTAAAATATGAATATTAATTTAATCTTATGACGTCTCGTATAGTAGGGGAGAAAACTCTGGAAAACGTAGCTGATGCTTAACAAAATCATATCACTGTCTATAAATTCCGTTCAGTAAGCCTAACAAAAATCGAGACGGCAAAACCGTTTCAATATTTGTATCAGGCGATGGGGTCTGTGTGGTTATAAAGAATAAAGTCATAGGAATGTTCAATCATGTTACAAACCAATATACACCATGGACTTAACATTGAAATCAATGGGGGAATATTAATGATTAAATACATTTATTAGTTTGAACACAAAGTATTTTAACTATTTTCCTTAGCCAGAGCTTTGTCGCCAACTTACATTATTTGTATTGCAATCTAAGCGAACTTCTGCTATAGATCTGGGTAGGTGACGATGATAGCTAGAGGCATTTTGTTTCCTGGTTTAATTGATAGAAGGCAGGTAGGTAGGTATACATACGACTACTTACCTGGGTGTGTTTATATTGTTTATATCACCATTATTCAATATAGTCAGGTAAGAGAAACTACATAATATATCCATTCACAAAAGCTTATTTTTACAATGTAATAACAAGAAATTACTGTTTATCAAACTGTATTATTCTTATTGTTTACATCTCAAGGTAACACACACATACAAAATTATCACAACCTTAAATAATGTTGAATTATTGCGAGATTAGAGCCAATTTCTTGTTATCTGTTATACTATGATGGACAGAAGAGACAACAGTAAATGATCAATGATCTGTTATACAATGATCTGTTATACTATGATGGACAGAAGAGACAACAGTAAATGATCAATGATGATTAAGAGAGCTAAACATGTAACTCAATTCTTCTTTTAAAAATTGAAATTAAAAACACGAATTAAAATTCAGTATTAGTCCACTTTACTCAATATTAATCTTATAATCTTGCATTGAAAAAATGGAATTCTAATACCAAATTTTTATGACATAATAAACATTGTAAAATCTGTACACAAGTCGTGTATTCTATGGTTTCGGTCGCCATAGGAATACTTATCTTATATACATCTATTAATGTGTGCCTTTCGTCTACTTTAAAATTAAAAAGAATAGATCTATACCCTTTAAACATGTATGAACCATTAATAATACATACGAGACACTGCTAGTTTTAAAACATATTCATTTATATCATATGATAATAGTCGAATGTATTTTAATGGTAGGTATACTGTTTGCTAATACTCGAAGATTGTGATTGTTATATGATTTTTATTGGTAATTATGGACTAAATATAGATGAATACAATAAGACTGAACTACATTATAATAATGGTGAATTTTATTTCCTTATCGTTCCTTTTTATATTTACTACTAGTGTTAGTGACACGAATGGAATAATCAACATTATGTCTGTACGAGGAGGTTTTGTGTGTGTAATGCTGTTAATTTTACCAGTGATATACGGTAAGTGTATATGGTCTTTAATAGTCTATTTATATTGCGCAATATCCATGCATGAGCATGCTCAAAGCGCAGCCAAAAATGATCACAACTGTAATAAAGTGAGTGCTTTCTTAAACAAAAAGGTTTTAAGTCTGGATCTAAACACAGCAATATTTGGAGAGTTCTTTATTTCCAGTGGCAGATCATTCTACTCAGTTGGGGCGGAGTAGGAAAAAGTCATTTGTCCAAAACGGACCGTTTTAGGCTTAGGCACTACAAGCAGTTTCTTATCTTCAGATCTTAAGGTCCTTGCAGGAGTATATAATTGTAAGAGATTACTCAGGTATTTTGGGTCAGTGCCATTTAAACATCGAAATGTAAAACACAGAATTTTAAATTTGATTCGGTAACTAACAGGAAGAAAATGGAGTTCTTTAAGAATTGGAGTTATATTACTGTAGCGAGGAGCCAGAGATATTATTCTAGCTGCTGTGTTTTGGATCTTTTGTAGTCGCGAAACAAGAGAAGTAGGAGAACCAGCCAGTAAACTATTACAGTAATCTATTCTGGAAAAAATCAACGAGGACACCAGTATCTTTGACTGTAATATATTAATATGTATACATGTAAATATGACACGGTATTCAAATTGAATAATGTAATTAAAACTAAGGTGTCTTAAACTGTACATTCATATGTCAACCAAACAGGAAATTTGTAACCGTGATAAAACAATTTATAAAGCAGTCTAATCTTACTATCAAAAATTATTTTTTCAGGCGAAAGATGTGAATCTGAAGAGGGTACAGTATTATATTTTTTCTGTCTCAATTCTACTTTGTCTTTCGAATTTATATTTTGATGGTTGAATTCATATTATTTTGTATGTTCATTGTTAAACAGTTGCCGTGTATTCTCTATTTAAACCTGTCTTATTAAAACCATTGCCGCATGTGGAAAACAATAGTACGTGTGAGACAGACGGTGTATGAAGGCAAAGTCGAGTAAATCGACAGTTTTAAACGAAGATACCAAACGTTAAAGGGACATTTAGGCGGATTATATATAGCTGTCCGTTCTGGTTAGAATAATTTAAAAAAAGATAACGTAAAGAGAATACCATGCTGAAAATATCAGTCAAATTGCTTGACTCTGTACCAAAATTTTAGCGATTGAATTTTAGGTCTAGCCTCGATCAGCATTACTAAAGTATTTATTGTCTATTTTCACGTTAAATCATAATTCATAAAATTTATTTAAATCCCTTACAGGTCCCAGGCTAGCTATAGAATCGGGAGTTGATTATGGTTGGATAAGTTCATCAATGTCTAATTAATAAATTAGATAAAAGGCAGATTTAGCTCTTGCATATTGTATGTTTAACCTAAAAAAAACATTTAAAAATAAGAATTATAAATAGGAATGTCCTATAAGTAAGATATTTAAGTTAACATTGTATGCTATATCCTGCATAGCCCTGCATATAAACAATTATTATGTTCGGAATTGTTTGGTTTAATTTATTTATTTATTTATTTATTTTTTTTTTGGGGGGGGGGGGGGGGGTAATATTGGTAAATTGACTATTTACTGGGTTTTTTTTTTCAGTCATAAACATTTGTGGTGATGAAGAAAGGATTGGATCTCTATTATATCTAGACATTAATATACAACCAAATGATAATATTGATAGCTGTTCCTGTTCACTGCAGTTTATACAATCTGACCAAGACGCATCCCAAGTTCAATTTGATCCTTTAAGTAGATCAAATTGGTGTTATTATTCTTTAACTATTACTAACCCACTATCAACTGGAAGATTTTACTGCGGAGACAATACAGCTACACTTCTATTTAATCCCAAACACACAGAAACTCTTGATATACTACTAAAGAAAGAAATTCAGCTTACGTCCAATGTTACACGATGTGTCAGGATTAATTCAGGTAATAAAAAGTTTACCCCATCTGTGTATAATATATTCTCAATTTTGGAAACATAATTTCTTAGTTCTCAAGATTACGTTGTCTGAGAATAGAATCTGCCAGAAAGTGAATCCTTCCAATAGAACCCAAGAATCATTATAAATAATAAAATACTTCAAGTCATACACGTGTCAATCACTTAACCTAGTCAAGGGAAAGCCCAGAATTACAAGTAAAGGAACATTTAGTCCACATACGTCTAGAACCCGAATACTGCGGTCACGTTCGTCTATATCAAAGTAAAACAACTTTTTTGCTGGTTCTCCATATATTTTACTTTACAGCCCTTTATACTAGATTCAATTCCTGCTTACCATAAACGCAGGACAATAAACCCAATTTATTTTCTGTCTAATCTACTTAATTATTGTATAATTGTTACTTGGTTTTGTCATTGTAGCCACTAATGTAAGAATATCTTGCAACAAAATGATAGAGAGTCTCTCAACTCAGCAACCAACAGATACTACTTCATTGACTTCCACAAATGATGAAGCTACTACGACAACAATCCAATCAACAACAATGACAGGCTTGACATTCCCGAATCAAAATCTAAAATCAACAACAACCCCAACTCCCACATCCTCGCCTACAACTTTTAGGTCAGGTATACCTTCTAGTTCCAAAACAAGTACCTCGCTTATGACTACTAATACAACGCCATTTACAGCTTCAACTTCTGACTCCAGTAACGCTGCAAGTACTTCGGAAGGTGGTAGAGAATCAACAACAACCCGCATATCCTCTACTACGACTCTTAGGTCACCTATACCACCTAGTTCAAAAACTACTGACTCCAGTACCACTGCAAGTACTTCGGGAGCCGGCGAAGAATCAACAACATCAAGTGTTGTGGCATCTTCTTCCTATAGAGGATCTGAAGAGACCGCCACTGAAACAACAACTTTATACGTAACTCCAGATGGTCTATCAGACACACAAGGTAATCACCCTTTTCCTTTGAAATTTCGTTAGAACTATATGAGTTATGTGTGAATCTAAAGAATATCTTGAAGCTATCTGACAGATGTGCACGATGTGTATATGTATATTATATATATCAAAACTAAATTTCTGGTATAAAATATTGACGAAATATTTTTTCATAAAAATATTTTTCAAACGTATTTTAAGCAATAATTTTTCACTTGTAGTTCAATATATAATTATTGGAGTAGCGGCTGGGGTTGTTGTCATTATCATTATTGTCATCATAATTATTATATGGTAAGTACACAATTATGTTCATAGTCATTATTAAACTTTTATCATATTTATTTAGTAATTAACCAGTTAAAGGGTGATGATTTAAGCGCATTCAATTAAACGTTTCAGCTTTATAACTTTAGGGAAACTCAATATAAAAAAAAAAAAAAAAAATACACACGATGATGACAATCTTTGCTCCTTTAGCTCTTATTGTGTAGTGATTTTCCATCTTGCTGGGGATCACGGTGGCTAAGTGGATAAGGCGCTGGTTCGCTAGCCTGGAGGTTGAGTGTTCGATCCCTGCATTGGCCGAGAAAGTTCATCTCGATTTTCCGGCGTGATTTCCCCTTGTCAGTGATGCAGAAGGAGGGCCTGACAAGGACAGCTGCCTAGTCGTTCGGATGGGACGAAAAACCGAGGTCCCGTGTACAAATTGGGGTGCACGTAAAAGATCCCTTGGCAGTTGGAATTCGATATAAGAGTAGGCCGTAGCGCCGCTGCCCGGGCAAAATTTCCCTCATTGCACACTGTGGCGTATGCCCGTCTTCAATTAGCCCAGGTTAGGTGCTTAAGCGTAGGACGTTAAACCCCATTTCATTCATTCATTCATTCCATCTTGCTGTGCAGAACGAAGAGCCCAAGACGGAAAATCAGTCTTGACAGTTAGAATTCGATTAAGAGCCGAAACACCGCTGTCTGGGCAAAAGTTTTCTAAGATAACATTATATGACCCATGTCTGTATCCATTGCGTCGGTCGGTGCTTAAAAGTAAGACCTTAAACCCTACTTCATTTATTCTTTCAATTTAAACACATTTTACTATATTTTCATTTGATAGCATACGAAGGAAGAAAAGAGAAAAGAACCCACCTAACGTTCCGCTGGAACATATAAATCCTGGTTTTACCGACGACGAGTCGTATTATGAAAATAATACAATCCATAACAACAAAAATACCATTAGTGACGAGAATGGACACTATGCCGTTGCTCCTGGTGATTACGACAGTAGAGTTGCTAAGGTTCAACCGCTTCCACGAAATGATTCTTCTGAAGATAATTCCTTTACTCAAGATGATTCTATTAGCGATCATTATACTCTGCCTGATATCGACTCACTAAAGACGACTAAAGCCCTACCGCTTCAAAGAGATGCATCTGCTGACTATAATCACGTTACTGGTGAAGATTCGGTTATTGATCATTGTACTGATAATTATACACCAAACACTACAAATGGAGAGATGGAGCAACACAAGTCTATACCAAGTAACATGAACACAAAACACAAGTCTAAACGACAACCAATTTTACCAGTGGATGTAAAGGACTTGTATGCTGTGGTAAGCAAACCTAGAAAGGAAGTGAGTCATGGACCAGAACAAAGTCAAGACAGTAAAGACGTGTTGTACGCTGTACCAAAAAAACCAAAGAATCAACACTTCGGTGATTCTGATTCTGATACAACAGAAACTAGGGATGCCATAGAAAACAAAGCAACTACCGAAGATAACAAATCCGCATTAAAAGACAATATGAAAACACTACAAGAGACATCAACTATGGATACAGACAACCCCTTGAATTCAGAAACAGACACATGTACTGAAGAATCAACGGCTCTATAACTAGAGGGAATGGCACGACTATAATATTCCTTCTCGACACGTACAGTTCGGCAGTGGTGGTCAATATGATGAACGCGCCATTGTTGTACGAGCACCGCAGCTCTGGAACAAAACATCCCTTGATATCAGACAAGTCAGTTTCTGTTTTTAAGTCAAAATCAAGGATATCTATTCACCCATGGTTTTACCTAATTTTACTTTATTTTTGGTATTATTGCTTTATTTACATGGGACATTTTACTCACAACTGCCCATTACGTTTTGCTTTATATTTTATTCACTCATTTTGTTATATTATGCACATCCATGTTCTACTTTTTTGTAATTCACATCTTGACACCTTTCGGGGCGGAAGATGCGTTACATACTTACATCTTCTTAATAATAACACCGTAAAAAATAAAATGAAAAGTGATAAAGACAAAGGCGTGTGTGTGTAAACGAGGATTGTGCATTTCGTACCAAAGAATATATTAGAAAGAATATTCAAATTTATGTATGCATATGCTATAAATCTCATGTCTCGATCGCTTTCCACACCTTAGTATATTTATAAATATATTTCATCAGTTTTTACGTATATTTATTTATTCTTCAGCGTTTCAGAGTATGTATAGTTGTCTGTTCTTAGGTCATGACACATGACTATTAATTAGATGTGGAGTGTACGTGCGTACTTGACTATAATAGACCAGGAGCCCAGGAGGCCAAACCTAGCTAAGAAGTGTACCAATTTTCTCCTATATTGTATCAATGCATGTGTATCTGGTATCCTCGGAATGTAAGTCTGCCGGGGGTTTCTGTTGGTGACCACTGCCAGACAGTTAGGGGTTGTGGCACTTTGGACGTGTCTGTTAGAGGCAACACTCTACACAAACTGTCTGTCAGTGGTCATTCTTAATTCCTTGTGTGGTATTGAACATCTCCAAAGCTGTTTTAGGTGGTACATATTTCAGCTAAGCTAGC
The DNA here is from genome assembly GCA_917208275.1 of Patella pellucida. NCBI lineage: Eukaryota > Metazoa > Mollusca > Gastropoda > Patellidae > Patella > Patella pellucida. The sequence continues at coordinate 68,485,395 of OU795036.1, forward strand.
CTAGCTGTGGTCTATACATTAGATAACTCTTGTCAGGGATATTCCACCACTACAAATCTCTTGCGATTACATATCACTATCGGGGGTACCCCACCACTTGAAATGTCTGTCAAATGCTGATTACACTATTTTGCCTCATTACAGTATTTTGCCTATACCGTTTTTTAGGACTTCGAATTTTATATGGTTTTGATGGTTCGTACTTTGTTTTATTTTATTTGTAATACCTGGAGATATACCGTACACATCTGTGCGATTTTCATGTGGTACACTTTTAAGCTAACTATACGAGTTGGAGGGCATGTCATTTTTGGCGTAGAATACCACACCCACCACAAGAAACACGACACACCTACATTCTGATGATACTAGATATACATGCATTGATACCATATAATAATTGATACACTTTTCAGCTAGGTTAACTCCTGGAATCCCGCTCTAGTAGTGTTTGCTGTGGTATTATACATTTGTCGTCGACTTAATAACTTCAAATTTAACAGCATGTTTTTCGTGTAATGGTTTAAAGTGGTCCATATGTTTTTCCAGAGTTTATGTCTTATAAAGATTTATTTCAGTTTTTGTTAGACCAGGACCGAATGTCGAGTTTTAACTAACTGTTTTTGCATTAAAAATTGTATATATGCATTTAATATAATATATCTATTAATAACTGTTATTATTATGTATTAATAATTCAATTTCTGATAAAGAGTTGCGACATACTTAATGCATATTATTTGTTATTTATTGTTTGGATTCCATATGGTTCGAAAACAAGCATTTCCAGTATTTCACTCAAATTGTCGTAGGGATGGTGCTTGTGATGCTGAGAAGACAAGTATGTTAAGTGGTCCATTAGGGGAAAAAACATCACGGTACATGGACAAACCATTGATGTTCGCAGAGACCCTTTGTGTAAAATTTGTCGTTGCCACATTGTATTCAAATTCATAGACAACGAATGGAGAAATATGATGGCGGAAACAATATTGTTATCTTTAAAAATTATTAATTCGAAATTCACTTTCAATAAATTTAGCAAGTAATGCAGGTTATTTTGATACGTTACCTGTCCTATAGATTAATACACATGTTGGTCATTTACATTTTACTTTGTTAAAAAACTTATATCATATTTGTTGATCAAATTAGGTATAACAATCTCTGTCCATATCATGGGTATGGTGCATATATATTCCAAATTTGGAAATTAGCTGTTATCCGTCTTTTACGTAAATAAATCAGGCAAAAGAATAGGTACCTATAAAATAAAGAGAGGGGGCTAGAATAGTGAGACACGCATTGGTTCTTTAGACGACCAATTCATGATCTAGCAGCTTCCTAATTCTAGCGACACTGGTTAGAGCTTTACAGGAAGTGGGGTTGGGAGAAGGAAATGTTAATTGTAATGTAGACTACTGTTAACTGGTGTGCTATAAAAACGTATAGCAAAAACTAGCTTTGTTCCTTTTACATATTTGATGTGGTATACGAACAACAGTAGCCAGTCAAACCAACCCCTAGACGATCAGGCCAAACAGAGATATGTAGGCGGGTAGTGCTACGTGGACACGCTCTCCGCAAGAATAAGGGTTTGCACCTGAGGAAAGGAACTTTGATCTCGCCCCCCCCCCTCTAACTACGGGACTGGCTTTGTTATTGTTTATGAATAAAGATTCATTTGTTGTTCTATGTCAGTGACAATAAAATGGTAACTAATGATATTCCCAACATCAATAATTTTACAACACTGGTACATCATTACCAATCATTGGAATAGCATTGATAATAAATGCCAGAATAGAACAGGTCATTTTAATCAAACTATGCAGTTTCCATTGTCATTTGGCGTTGCTACCGTAATAATCTATGTAACATCTAGTCCAGACGTCAAACTTGGATAAACTCGCCTAGAATAGTGTAACTCGAGTGGCATTTTCATTATCTATTTTTGAACTTTAAAACAACTCTAGCGGGGACTTAACAATGCAAAGCCAACAAATCAAAACGTAGAAATAAATCGCCATAAAGACCCGCGTAACGGGAGGACAAAACTGGTTATATTGTCATTAGATATTTCTAAACTATTACTAGACGTACTCTATGTGCAGTTGAAATGGGGTGAAATTGGACACTAATAGACAACCGAAAACTATGTGCAGGGCTTCCATTAGATTAATACAGGTAACGCTCATGTACATGTATATACACCTATCGTGAAGGCAAATAACGTAAGTCGTGGTTGTATTTTAATATCAAGAAAATCTATTCATATCATACATAAAACAGGTTTTACATGGTATAATAGGGTCACTATCATTGAACCTTGAATACAAATACATCAACCATTTTCGTCTGTCAGATTTTCGTCTCTAACTTTACTAACCGTGGATTCATCCATTTTTCGAGTTGAATTCTGGTGGATTGCGGGAAGCAAGACCTGACAATCGAGTGGACTCTTGATATTCGATTTAAATCTTTGGTCGACACTATTTATATTAATAACTATGTGAACTCCTGTTATAAATACTAGTAAGCGAGGTGATAGTATATAAATAACTACAGGTATTTTCCTTCCTGGTTAATTCACAGTACATTATGCTATGGAAGCTTCAATAAAATAACAAGATATAAATATGACAATTTACCAATATGTGTTGTTCATGTTGTTTATATTAGAATTATCCTCAGGTAAGTTGTCATCTTACAAATAATCACTTACTAATAATTGTAGTGAGGGTTAACTTGTAGGGTCAGCCTACTACTTTCGTTTGTTTAATGTTATTTGGTTTATTAACCGTGAGGGTGAACATGTGGGGCACATCTTGCTACTCTTCTTCAAAGTTATTTGATCATTGGCCATGTATTATTCTAGTTGTTACGTCCTAATATATTTAATTATGTGTTATTTTACTCATTGTTTGTTATAGGAGAAAGGTGTTCCAGCAATGGAGGTAAATATAAGATTACAATATACATACAAGGCCGATAAGAAAGATTTTCGTTTCAGTTAATGAAAACATAGCTACAAAAATTAATAAATTATCAATATTTACGCATCTACGGAAGCCCACAGGGGTCAATCAAATAAAAGGGAAAATATGATTATCTCGTATTTAATGATAAAATGAAATTAAAGAATAAAATTATGGGGTCTTAACATTTATGAGAGCATGATATTAATGCAAACTATAATATTGTGAAAGTTAAATCTCTTAAAAATATATCAGTCTTAAAATGGTTCAATAAGGTTCTGTGTCTATGTTGATTTGAATTGAAATCGTACAAACTTTGGAAAACTCTGTCTATGATATGTGTCGGGTAAAATCTTTTGATGGAAATTCTTTTAATTTTGCCGGGTGCCATAAAAATAACTGGATTATTATTAAATCCTAAATATGCAATCGTACGTTTTGATTTATTATTGCTGTGGTCGTTTTAGATACGTATTTAGTCCTTTTGGTCCAAATTTGGGGGCCGATTTATATTTGCGATGTCGCTTTGCGATGTCGCCACATTTAAGATCAATAATCTCTATTATGGGCCTCATTATAATCCGATCGAATCCAAGCCGAGAAATTATATTCTGTTGGTTTTGTTTTCTTTTCTTGATTAAGTGTTACATAATCAATGGAATAACCCGTGAAAAATTGATAAACATTTGATAGAAATGCAAATGACCATTAGAAGCTTTAAATGAATAAATGATGTCAATGAGACCATGAAATTAATGAAATTATAAAATTAGTAATTTCAGAATACTATTAAATACAACTTGGCTCGGTTGGAAACAAATATAATGCAAATCAGATTAGTTAAACACTTTTTCTTATTTGTAGGTTCAACTCCTGTAGTCAACATGTGTAGTAAAGAAGTAAAGACCGGGCCTAGAGTATATTTAGATATAAATATAAAAACTGAAGATAATATCAACAATTGTTCCTGTAAACTTCGGTTAATACCACCAGATACAGGACAGACTCACGCTGTTACCTTTAGTCCTTTCTATCTAAACAACTACTGGTGTTATTATAGTTTAACTGTAACGGGTGTAGGAATAACAGGGATCTATGATTGTACAGAACCAAAAATAACATCATTTGAATTAAAACCAACAGAAACTTTAGATATATTATTACGGAAAGAACCAACGAATGGTGATCGAAATGTTGCCAGATGTATTGATATCCAATCAGGTACCTTTTTTAATAGTAAATGTAAAGACATGTTAAGATAAATTCAATTAATTGGATAAGAACATCAATTTGTGGGTTTGATATACTAGTACATCTACTAATACATCTATTATAATGAAGGGTAGATACAGATGAGAACTTTTCTTGGCATATTGTTTTGACTTCATGAACTTACGTGAGTAGAATAAATCAGTTATAATTGGGGCGATTACATAACAGGAAATATAGTCTGAATGCCGGCCATATTCTCACATTTTTAAATATATACTGTAATAATAAAAAATCATTCAGTTGCACCAATGAAAACGCGTTTTGTAATGGGAGATTTTATAAATTTAAAACTTTATTTCATTAAGAATAAAATAGTAAATTACACAAAATAACCAAACATTAATATTTTATTTCGTAAATCATTTCTATAAAAATCTAAATTATGTTTGGCAGTTAAACTACGGATTCAGGTAGAATGGTGGCTAGCCGAGAGTGTCCAAAGCCGTCCAAACCCTCTACCTGAAATTGTAGAAATGGTGTGATTACGGTTGTTTTTTCAGGTGCTGGTTCTTCTTTCACTATATCCTGTTCATTACCCAACAATCAGTCACCACCTACAGTACCGACGACATCTATCCCAACAGTAACCACCACAGACACCCATGCTCCAATGTTTATATCATCGGTTACTTCCACCTCTACTGATGTAAATAAAACATCCTCCCCTATAGGTGGACCTCAGACAGATAGTAATACACAAGAAAAGAATGGTAAGACACTGCACAAACAATATATACAACAAATCAACCATATGATCGCTATGACATGATTTGATAATCCTGGGGACACCGTTATGCATGAGGTGCTATCGTAATGGTCGAAGTATTGTATTGGTTCGACATCCACCGAAGCTAATTAAATAGGTTCTGGATCATTCCAATACGATTCTATACTGCATATTGGTTGTATGTAAAAAGTAAAAAAAAAAGAAATATACGTACTTCGTTCGTACTTGGTTTTTATTTTATTTTATTCCTCATCATTCCGAAAATGTATGAAAACAAAAGCATACATAATGCTGGTCAAACTCTATAATTTATTACAATCCAATAAAATCCTATATCATTTACATACTAGTATCTTCAATGCATGTACCTCCCAATATTTGTGCATTCTAACGAATAAAGGATTTGGCTTAATCGGCCAACACGAAATTATATTCCGGTCATGACTGCAGTGCTGAAACGAAGCACATTTGATGATATAATTCGAAAAATAGAGAAACGCTGATGTGTGTCCGAACTTATATGACATCATTAATTCATGTTTTCTACCTGTAGTTGGAGCTATAGCTGGAGGAGTAGTTGGTGCTATTGTTTTCATTGGTATAATTATCGTCATTGTTTTAGTTATTTTGTAAGTATATTTTGTTAAAAAAAATAATCTATCTTAGTGTTAGTCATGTTTGAACAAATGACCCTTCACGTAATACCCCCCCCCCCCCTTTCCCAACAATTTGGCCAAATACATAAAAATGTGAGACTCGAATAGAATGACAAATTATTAAACCGGAACGTCGAGTCGCTAACCAAGGGTGATAGATTATCATAAATAAGCCAAGATTTTGGATGCGTGGACTCGTACTTTACATTGTATTCACAGGGAGGACCTTTGCATGTTATTTAATTACACTCTAGTATGTTCACACTCCCCATTAATGGGCTGGCTGACAAAACCCGAATCACGCTTAAAGTGACTTCTACTTAAATCATCTGTGTACTGCCGTTACAATTGGTTGTACATAAATGTTGATTTGTGTCAAAATAAATCGTTAAGGAAAGAGAGACTTGAAAGGGGTGTTGTTCACACGAATCATTTGTTCAAGTACCGTGTATTTTTTTGTAATTGTGAATTTGATAATATATAACTATTTTCTGAACTATTGACCTACATTTTCAGCGTATGGTATTGTTGGGGTGTGGGTTCCGCTGATTAACTAGGTGGTGAAGATATTACCTGAATCTAGATTCCGTTATTCTTAAATTTTACAGAAGCTCTTGAGTATATTATTTTATTTTATTTTATAATTACAGCCTTCGTAAAAGAAGACAAGAAAAGGGAGAACCAACTGGACAAACATCTATGGGTAATTCTGGTTTTGTCCACGATTATGAGAATGTGACGAATGAACAGTTGGACAGCTCACCTATTACTGATCATCGGCTGTCAAGCCACTATAGTGAGGTATCTGATACCAACCGTGTAGCTGTAGTTAAACCACGACCTAGGGTTGTCCAATCGGAAGGTACTTATCATAGTGTTGATGAACCACCGGTTTCAGATCACTATAATGAGGTTGCTCTAACCCCTGGTGACCTACCACAAAGAATAAATAATGAACCAACAGATCATTACACCCTGGTTGGTCTGACAGGTGAAGATGGTGACAAACGAAAACCACCCCCACCAGATCTTGCTACAAAACCAACGACATCCAAAAAACCTAAAGTAAACGTAAACGAACTGTATGCTGTAGTGAACAAACCTAAAAAGACTAAAGAAGATTCATCAACCGAAGACACTGCACCAAAACAAGTAGGAGATATATATGCGGTGGTCAACAAGCCAAAAAAAGACGCGAAAGTCAAGAAACCAGACGTAGAATATGCAGTTGTGAACAAAAATAGATAACTTATGTTGCTTTCAGGCCCCCAAAATAGGTTCTCATAACCGTAGAAATTATGTATATTATACCAATTTTAACATGTTCACTTATTGTCATTTGTTTATTAAAGCCTAGCATGTTATATTCTTCCGGGGATCACGTGGCTAAGTGGGTAAGGCGCTGGCTCGCTAGCCTCGAGGTCGAGTGTTCGATCCCTGCATCAGCCGAAGAAGTTTATCTCGTTGTTTTCCCTGACAAGGACAGCTGTTAAATCGTTCGGATGGGACAAAAACTCGAGGTCCCGTGTACCCATTGACGTGTACCTCAAAGATCCCTTGGCAGTTGGAATTCGATATAAGAGTAGGCCGTGGCGCCGCTGTCCGGGCAAATTTCCCTCATAGCACACTGTATGGCGTATTCCCGTCTTCATTAGCCGAGGTTAGGTGCATAACAATAGGCCGTTAAACGCCATTTCATTTATATTCTCCGGTGGATACCAACACTGTTGATTTCCAAGCTATTATTAAACGCTTCGGTCTGCTTGGTTTGTTTCAACTCTCCCAAAGTAAGGATGATATTCACCAATTCCAATAAACCAGATATATAAACAGCTTTAATTATAATATTTATGTAGTATTGTTTGAAATCCAGTAGGTCACCTAATCGATTGTATATGGTATCTCGCCAAGGAATTCTGATACAATATAGTACCAATTAAGTATTAATCAAAAATATACATTCCAACGCTTATCATAATAATTATTTACTATAAAAAGATATTATATTTTTAGAATTATATAGTTTGCCACGCAAGCGTAACATGTGATATGATCTGAGCTGAATGGAAAATTGACCACTTGCCTTCTTTCAGTGGCATGGATGTTTAATGGTATGCATAGTGACTAATGAGTATAGGGCTTGATTAATCTGGAAGCCCTGTAGTATAAGCATACAACTGTGCTATTTATTTAATATTTATATTGTTCTTTGAGCGGCATTTAGCAATTGACATAGATAATAAACACAAACACTTAATATGGAACACAATTACTATTTTAATTAAAGCGACGTTTCGTTGAGGATTCTCTCATTAGCTTGAAAACGTTGAGAGAATCCTCAACGAAACGTCGCTTTAATTAAAATAGTAATTGTGTTCCATATTAAGTGTTTGTGTTTATTATTTATATTGTTATTACCTGTTTAACATACTTGCCCTTTTATGTACATACATTGTAAGTTTTATGTTATGTGTCATATATCTTGATATTAAACTCCTTTCTACACAAAATAAAATGGTATATATTAGCTGCATTGGCATGTAATACTGCAAAACGGAGGTTAAAAGTTGATAGTATCTTGTAGTATATAGTTCGTTTATTTCAAACTTCGACCAACCATCTATTGAGGAATAGGAATACAAATCATGCATATTGCCGTAGAGATCATTGGGAAAGTAGATGCTCCGTTCCTTGACCATCACTATTGGGGCACGGTGGGCGTGTCAAAGTGTATGTGGGTGTGTAGGTGTGTATGGTTGGAGTAGGGTATAAGATTAAAGGGGGGGGGCACGGCAACAGCCATTTATTTTCTTCAGTCATCTTTGTTTTCTTTAAAGTTAAAGGCGAATTCGAAAGAGCACACACCTGTATATTGCCTTTGTATATGGGTAGTATAGAGTGGAATATAGGGAGCATGCCGGGGTCCAATAAACAAAGGCTCGTATACTGGTATAAAAAGTCCAGTTTAGCTTGTTAAATTCAGAGGGTTGAGTGGCCGACTGTATCAATGCAGGTTCGTTAGATCGGATCGTAAGGTCTGTCACTGAGTCAAGTAAGCGACAAGGATTATGGTCGCATGTCCAAGCTAGCAGGTTTTCTCTCCCTACCCCCCCCCACACACACACACACACACAGCCAAGAACCTATACACGCAAGCGCATTATTTAAATAAATTTCAACCATATGATAGTATAAACCTCCCGAAATGACCCAGTTTTTGTCGAGTTAACGTTAAACCCTATTTCTCTCTCTATGCCTCTTCCATTGGTAATAAATCCCCCCCCCCCTCTCCCTCTCTCTCTCTCTCTTTTGTTAAATGTAAAATATTCACTCTTAGAGGGATCAATTCATCGAAGTATTTAAAACCGGACTATGATGATGTTATGCAATCTTGGAGCATAATACTTTAGTTAAAAGATTTAAGGTAAATACATCCTGTCCTATAAATTCATTATAGGAGCTGTTTAATAAACGACAGAAAAGGCTGTGAATGCATTAAAACAATATGACATTGGGTGTCACATGAAAAAAGAAATATTACAAAACGGGTTGTTGTCTATATTGATGTGGCAGATGGGTGGGATTCATTAACTGTCTGGCGTAATCACTTGCGTGTCTCTGTGTGATTTATTTGTTTGCCCGTTTAATTTTTTCACCGCTTGTTTTCGATCGAGTTTACAGTTTGATTTTAACGTAAACACCAGAAGGACCGCATGGAATGGGGTCTTCAAGTTTTGTGAGATTCAGGACTACAGGGTTATGTCTAGTTTATGTTCTCATTATAAATTGTGTTCTGGTTAAAGCAGTGGGTAAGTGAAATAATATAATCAAAAACTGTATTTAAATCTGTAGGATTGTATTCAAAATCAGATTGCCAGCTTAATTATAGATCATTTGAGCCCGGACCTACGAAGCAAGGCGTGGTTATCTTAGCAATTTGAGGTAAGGACGTTTCCGCCCACCCCTCTTGGAATTCCTACTGTCAAGGGATCCTTTACTCGCACTACCGATTTGCACATTGGGAAATCCGTTTAATCTACAAGATTAGGTAATTATGTTTTCTATGTCCCTTGGTAATGTCGATTTTAAAAGAAGAAATATTCTTCTCAGATTTTGTTCCGGAATGGGGAATCGGGGCCGCTAGAATCTTATAGTCTTTACAAATAATTTCGAAAATTAAGAAATGATCAATAGTTCTACAAATGTATAGAAAGTATTTTTGTTGAATAAATCAGAAGGCTACTAATTACGGTTCAAATTGAGATAAAGGTCTCGTCAACACATCATTTGTCATCATGAGACTGACATATGCCTTTCTAAGTAAATGTCCTTTATATGTTTACGTGTACAATGTTAGCGGAGAATTCACGCCGAATTCCAGCTATATTTAGGTGCATACCCTATTACTTGCAACTGTGACAGCAGAGATAATCTTGAACGAAAATGCCAGCTATGTAGGCCTACATATTTAATTTCTTATCCGTTTGCATCAATATTTTGATTTAAAATGGTATGTTTCATTTGCTGCTATTTTACTATATTTCAAAGGTAATTGTTAGGATCAGTTGAATTTCCTATTGCTCATTTTGCATTGAGGATATTTAACATCTGAATCTAAAAGCATGCCCGTTCTTATGCACATTTTGGTAGAAATATTAAAAGTCTGTTTAACTTTCATTTAAAAGCTATTACAATGTATATTAGTCAATTAAAAACTCTATTAATGGTTAAACCAATACATCTACGTTTGAAATACAAATTCATCAGTGCAAAAGGTGCAAACGAGACAATGACAAAAGAGGATGTAAATAAAAGAAAAAATCAGATAATTATGTTCATACCTGTCATATAAAAGCACGTTTTTCAGATTTGTGTTACTGATTGCCTCTATTGTCACTGGTGTGATATATGTACCATAATGATATATAGAGGGGTAACCTAAATATTTTGTCTTTGTTGATCATCTGTATTCTGCCAACCACAATACGGTCAATATTATAGGGTGTGTGGCATGGAGATAGGGGCGCCTTCTCAGCCTCGTGGGTTTCCTCCGGGCACTCCGGTTTCGTCCTACTGCTAAAGATCCCTACGCACAAGCGAATTATTGAAATAAAATTAAACCATATGTTAGTCCCGAAATGACCTAGTTGTGTTGAGTGGACGTTAAACCCCATTTCTCTCTCTCTCTGTCTTTTTCAAGGTTTTGAACGATTTATAACGCACGTTTTATTTTTATTCACAGGACGTGATTGTGAACAGACGAATAGTGAAGGTAAGAGTATTTTGTAGTATTGTAGCTACCACTGTTTAAACGACATGATTTAAACATGTTTTGGTATCAGGAACTGGAGCGCTTGACGTCTCCCTGTTTTCTTGTTTCTTTCATACGCTTCTTGTGAAGACGCTCTTCAATTTAACTACGATCGACATTAAATTTGACAACTTAGGGTTTTGCTATGGCGTCCAAATTCCAAGATTGGCAGTGAATACGTCTGTTCGACTTATGTTTCTTAATGGGCTAGTACCTGTTATAGTAGTTATAGTAGTTCCTGATGCTTATGTCGAATTTATAACGATACCTGTTAGGTTTATTATAATGCACGATCTACTCTTCATTAATTCAATGGTGTTTTTTTTACTACATTCCAACGTGTACAAGGGACATCGGATATAGTCCCGTCCAGACGACTAGACACTGTTCATAGCCAGGTCCTTCATCTAAGACAATGGGCAAACTTTTGATTTATTTGACTTGTAGTACCATATATTATGGTACATATACATATGGAAATTGTGTTTTAATGCCTGATCGTCGGCAGGTTTTGATATCGATGTCCATATTAACTGCTTGTTGACCATTACAATCAATTATATTATTTATTTTTGTTTGAAACATAATGTATTTAATGTACATTTGATATACCCAATACAATTTGATTTTAGGTAACACTACCCCAGATGCCCAGATTGGTGTTAAGTGTGAAACAGATTTACAAAAACCAACAACCCAAATACAACAAACGATGACCCAAACACAACCCCAAGAAAATTCATTTAGAATAGAAATAAACCCAAACCTGCCGGAAAAATCATGGTCGAGGTTTATATTGTATCCACGAACTACAACAACAATACCTACATTACATCAAGAACCAACGATCCTATCAAATAATCCATTTATTATATCAGACCCGAAAACAATCGAATTTCAACAAAGAATGAACCAAATAGAAACCCAACTTAATTCCATTGGAATCGAAGCAGACCCGGCAACATCGCATATATCCTATTCGCCGTTTATATTGTATCCGCGACAGAATAATGTTGTGTTGACTACACCCTCACCTTCCCATCTATCTCCTAATCCAGACACATCAACAACAATGCCAGATATTACATCAACCGTGGCATTAAAAGCAGACCCGGCAACATCGCATATATCCTATTCGCCGTTTATATTGTATCCGCGACAGAATAATGTTGTGTTGACTACACCCTCACCTTCCCATCTATCTCCTAATCCAGACACATCAACAACAATGCCAGATATTACATCAACCGTGGCATTAAAAGCAGACCCGGCAACATCGCATATATCCTATTCGCCGTTTATATTGTATCCGCGACAGAATAATGTTGTGTTGACTACACCCTCACCTTCCCATCTATCTCCTAATCCAGACACATCAACAACAATGCCAGATAATACATCAACCGTGGCATTAAAACCGGGTCCAACAACAACATCTATATTACATCAAGAAACAAAACCTCAGCAAAGCACTGTTCCATCCCAAATTATACTGTCAACAACATCAACAACTATGCCGGATACTACATCAACCGTAGAATTAAAACCGGGACCAGCATCTACGTTACATCAAGAAACTAAACCCCAGTCGAGCACCACCCCATCCACAGTTATAATATCGACAACATCAACAACTATGCCGCATACGACATCAACTGTAGAATTAAAACCGGGTCCTACATCCACATTACAACATGAAACCAGATCCCAGTCGATCACCGTCCCGTCCACAGTTATAATGTCAACAACATCAATGCCGGATACTACAATAGCCGTGGCATTAAAACCAAGTCCAACAACAAAATCTACATTACATCAAGAAACTAAACCCCAGCCAAGCACTGTTCCATCTCCAATTATAATGTCAACAACATTAACAACTATGCCGGATACTACATCAACCGTAGCATTTAAACCGGGTCCAACAACAATATCTACATTGCATCAAGGACCAAAACCCCAACCAAGCACTGTTCCATCCCAAATTATAATGTCAACAACATCAACAACAATGCCGGAATCTACGTCACTTGTAGCATCAAAACAGGGTCCAACAACAACATCTACAATACACCAAGGACCAACACCCCAACCAAGCACCGTTCCATCCGAAATTATAATGTCAACAACATCAACAACTATGCCGGATACTACATCAACCGTAGAATTAAAACCGGGACCAACATCTACGTTACATCAAGAAACTAAACCCCAGTCGAGCACCACCCCATCCACAGTTATAATATCGACAACATCAACAACTATGCCGCATAGAACATTAACCGTAGCATTAAAACCAAGTCCAACATCCACATTACAGCAAGAAACCAGACCTCAGTCGATCACTGCCCCGCCCACAATTATAACGTCGACAACATCAACAACTCTGCCGCATAGCACATCAACTGTAGCATTAAAACCAGGTCCTACATCCACATTACAACATGAAACCAGATCCCAGTCGATCACCGTCCCATCCACAGTTTTAATGTCAACAACATCAATGCCAGATACTACATTAGCTGCAGTATTAAAACCAAGTCCAACAACAACATCTACATTACATCAAGAAACAAAACCCCAGCCAAGCACCGTCCAATTCCCAATTATAATGTCAACAACATCAACAACAATGCCGGATACTACATCAACCGTAGCATTAAAACAGGGTCTAACAACTACGTCTACATCAAATCAAGAACCAGAAACCCAACCAAGCACCGTCCCATCAAAAATTATAATGTCAACAACACCAACAACAATACCAGGTACTACATCAACCGTGGCATTAAAACAGGGTCCAACAACATCATCTACATTACATCAAGGACCAAAACCCCAGCCAAGCACCGTCCCATCCCCAATTATAATGTTAACAACGCCAACAACAATGCCGGATACTACATCAACCGTGGCATTAAAACAAGAACCAACATCTACGTTACATCAAGAAACTGAACCCCAGTCGAGCACCATCCCATTCACAGTTATAATGTCGACAACATCAACAATAATGCAAGATACTACATCAACCGTAGCATTAAAACAGGGTCCAACAACATCATCTACATTACATCAAGAACCAAAACCCCAGCCAAGCACCGTCCCATCCCCAATTATAATGTCCAGCACCGTTTCATCCCCAATTATAATGTCAACAACACCAACAACAATGCCGGATACTACATCAACCGTAGCATTTAAACCGGGACCAACATCTACGTTACATCAAGAAAGAAAAACCAAGTCCAGCACCGTCCCGTCCACAGTTATAATGTCAACAACATCAACAACTGTGCCAGATACTACATCAAGCGTAGCATTAAAACAGGGTCCAACAACATCATCTACATTACATCAAGAACCAAAACCCCAGCCAAGCACCGATCCATCCCCAATTGCAATGTCAACAACATCCACAACAATGCCGGATACTACATCATCTGTAGTATTAAAACCGGGACCACCATCTACGTTACATCAAGAAACAAAAGCCCTGTCGAGCACCTTTCCATCCACACTTGTAATGCCGACAACTATGTCGGTAACAACTGCATCGACCCGTGTGATTCCGTCTATGCCTACAGTAGAACTAACCCCAACTATTTCTGAAAATGACGTGCTAAATAAAACGGGAACCAAATCACCAACGCCTGACAATAAAAGTAATACAGTCGCCTCTAAACCAATTAATCCGTCAATTTTAACAAATACGATTATTGAGAGGGAGAGATCGCCAAGAGTCATAACATATGACATTTTGTCAACGGATATGCCAGGTAATTAATCATTTATGTACGATCTTGGACAGTGTACGAAGCGTCTAATACTGCCCCTTATATACGCCCGATCCGTCTATGGAGATATCGCTAACAAATGGTTCCGAGGATAAGTGGGTCCAATAGGCTACAGCGCTGCCTTATACAAAACCCGAGTAACCGAACCAGACACTACGAGGACCCATAGTGTGTACGGGCATTAGGGCTTGGCTGACCAAGCGTTCCCTATAATATCCCTTAAGTATTTACCATGAGCAGGTATTTGGTGGATGACAGGGCACATATTATCGTAGTAGGAAACACAACTAGTTTACTCTGGTAGTAACTTGGTAACATATTTCTTAATATTTTTCAAAATTTGATATTTTAAAATTAATTTGATATTTTTAAATTAATTTGATATTTTTAAATTAATTTGATATTTTTAAATCTTTTTAAATTTCACATCTGTTTCAAATTTCACATCTTTTTCAAATTTCACATTTTTTTCCAAATTTCACATTTTTTTTCAAATTTCACACTTTTTGCAAATTTTACATATTTTAAAATTTTTCAGATGTAATATTACTTAATTCGTTTTAAATGTAAACTGATTCTACCTTTAACTGTATAGACCAATACGTGTTTTATTTCAGTTGCAGCTATTGTTGGTGGAATTGTGGGTGTACTATTGTTTGGTTTAGCTGCCGTATTATTATTTGTATTTATCAGGTTAGTAATCCTTTATAATAGTATACCATCTATTATATAAATTACATATATCATAGATAGGTATGAATAAGATGTCTATTTCTATATATTTGATGAACGACTAGTTCTCTCATCCGTGCACTATGGAAGACCAAACAGCTCTTTATTCAGTGTTCTTAATTCTTAGTTCTTAATTAATAGTCATTAATTCTTATTTCTTCATTTGTTGTCGTATTTCGACATTTGTAGACTAAAATCAATATTTGTTTTAAAAATCAGACATATCTTGAAATACATTTCTCGAAAAACATATTTTGAAATACATTTCTTGAAAAACATTTCTTGAAATACATTTCTCAAACTGCATCCAACCGGAACGCTCGTGGTGGGCTGACAAAGTTGAAGCTATTGACGTCATATCTATATATGACGTCAATAGGTGAAGCAGACATAGAAATATATAAATCTATTTATATATTTCTATGGAAGCAGAGTATAGAGATTCATGACCTTGACCCAAAAGATCCATATTTTAATAAAAATAAAAATTAAATGAGAAAGTGAATATAAAGTAAGTAGGCCTAGACGTAGAGACAGTGCAGTCGAGATCGCTGACATTTCAAATTAAATTGTTCTCTATAATGCACAATACTAGATCTTGTTTATCTGAGAAATATCTTTTTCTAGGGTTAGGGTTCTGGTTAGGTTTATCTAAAACTATTCTGAAGGGTTAGGGTTAGAATTTCTCAAATAGAAGATCTAGTATCGTGCGAATGTGCCACTATAATAACCTTTACGTGGAAAGAGGGGCCCGGAGATATGGATGAATGAAATGGGGTTTAACTTCCTATGCTTCTGCACCTAGCCTGGGCGAATTGAAGACGGTCATACGCAATACAGTGTGCTATGAGGGAAATGTTTGCCTGGACAGCAACTGAATTCCAACCGTGTTACGTGCACGCCAATATGTACACGGGACGATTAGGCATCTGTCCTTGTCAGGCTCTCCGTTTGCATCACTGACAAGGGGAAACCACGCTGGAAAATCGAGATGAACTTTCTAGGCCAATGCAGGGATTGAACACCCGACCTCCAGGCTGCCGAGCTAGCACCTTACCCACTTAGCCACGTGGTCCCCCTTCTATTAAATTATTAATATTTGGGAGAGAAAATTTAAAGATTTAATATTTGTGCACGTTTTAAAACAGTTTGACACAGATTGATTGGTGCGATAATATAGTGAACATCCGGGTATTTATGATCATAATCCCCGGAACTAACATGGCAGACAAGGCCCCATGTCGGCACGCTGTCACTTGATCAGTGCGGACTCTAGATAACTCTATGTTGTCAGCCCACCCCGCTCGTTCCGGTTAGATGTTTTTCGAAAAATGTATTTCAAGAAATGTTTTTTGAGAAATGTTTTTCGAGAAATGAAATGTTTTTCGAGAAATGAAATGTTTTTCGAGAAATGAAATGTTTTTCGAGAAATGAAATGTTTTTCAAGAAATGTTTTTCGAGATTTGTATTTGGAGATTTGTGGTTCAAGATTTGTAAATGTCTGATTTGTAAAACAAATATTGATTTAAGATACAAATGTTGGTTTTTGTCTACAAATGTCGAAATACGACAACAAATGAAGAAATAAGATTTAAGGACCATGAATTAAGAACTAAGAATTACGAAAACTAAATAAAGAGCTATTTGGTCTTCCATAGTGCACAAGCACATAGATCACGCTGTTCGGTGTCATTTTACATGTCTAATAAAAAGACAAATTACCATAAAATGTATAATGCAATGAAAGAAACACTTTTTTGTAAGATGTTGGGTGGGTATGTTATTGCAACATACACCTGAAGTGCAAGTTTCTTCTACAAATTTATCAAAAGATATATTATTCATGACAAGGGCGTAGTGAATCGTCGCTGGTTATGCAACAGTAAATTTTTCCTTATCCTGAACTGCACTGTAATATGTCCCTGTTCATCTTCTTGTTATTGGGTGCAACGCGCCTCGAGAAAGAACTTAAGGCTCCATGATCAACATAAAACTGGGCAGGCTTGTTCATTGACAATTGACTGACATCGATTGTCGACATTGACTCATAATACCAAGATGGTTGTGATGACGTCATAGTTGGTTCCTGGGACCTGTTTCGCGAAATTTTAACTAAGATAAAAAAAAAATCAAATTTTAGTAATTTGGATAATATTAGATTGATTTTAGTCTTTATAGCCAATCAAAATTGAAGTATCTACTACAGTTTCGATTTTATCTTTAGTTACGATTTCGAGAAACGGGGACCGGGTCAGTATAGTTTGTCCATAGTGTTTTCTTTCTTTTTGGGGGATTAAACTTCTGAATCCTGCCTAGTAAGCGATTTGAGAGTATTCGGGCAAATACCTGGAATACTCAATAAATTCATGGCCGTTTCCATATCATAACGTGGAACCGTTGTTTATTCTTATTCTCAAATAAATTCTCAGGGACACGAGTTTTTCACTTATTTTATTCTTTTGTTTTTGACAGAAAATGTCATCAAAAAGAAATTATAGAAGAAGCTGCTACAACCTATGCATCTGTAGATTCAACTACTAAAATAACCATACCCAGACCATCGTATACCATACACCTCGATATAAATAATACTTATCATCAGGATATATCGCCTTTATCCTCACGTGAAAATTTAGTAAGGATGATGAACTCCTGGCGAGGAAATATCTAATGTTTCAATCTAGACTTCATCTGGTTATGTGTATGAAGAAATCGTATACAGGGTTGTCCTCCGGTGTTTTATGACTGGTTAAAGCTACATTACTCCTTCGGATCAGCAGTTAAAGCAACGTTACTCCTCCAGATCAGCCGTTAAAGCTATACTACTCATTACGATCGGCGTTTAAAGCTATACTACTCGCCAAGACCAGCGGCTAAAGCTATATGTATATTACTCCTCGGGATCAGCGGTTAAAGTTGCCAAACTTCAATTCTATTTATTTCTTGTTTTTTGGGGGGTTTTTTTAACACATATATTACGGTAACTGTAACCCCCGTAGACAGTAATTTGGGTTTAAAGGCAATACACCGAAGACATAACGAAGATGTAACTTATGCCCAGTCCTAATAATTGTTGACAAGCGAGTTTCATTTGTCAATAGCGCCTATACATATTGCTAAACGTGACCGACGCGTAGATATATGTTATGGATGCCTAACCGGTGTTTTTTGTTATAGAAATTAGTACATATAACGTACAGGATGAGTGTTGATTGTGGTACTGAACTTGTGTAGTGAATTGTAAGTTCCGTTGTATATAATGAATTGTAAGTTCCGTTGTGTATAATGAATTGTAAGTTCCGTTGTATATAATGAATTGTAAGTTCCGTTGTGTATAATGAATTGTGTATAATGAATTGTCTTTATTGGAGCTAAATCGCTATTCTTTGGCAACTAGAAATGGAAACCGATACAAATGGGTCCCAACGCATATGATAATGTAATATAAATGTATATAGACTGATTTACAATCAATCGTTTTTGTTTTTACTCTAATTGCTAATTAGTTATGTGAGGTATGTTTAGCCTCGTGTATCGTGTCGCTTCGGTACAAATGGCACTCGAAAGCAATCTGGCACGCGAGTCGTGTGTATCGATTTTTACATTTTCATTTTGTTTTATATATTGGATATCAGAAGTCCACCTTTTCACGATAAGATGATATTGTGTTATCGACGTGCCTCATTTAAATGCTTTTGAATTACGTTTCTTTTATACGAAAAACCCCAAAACAAATAAAAGTAGATATGTAAATATATTGCTTAGCCTACATGTATTCCAAGCCTTCATTAATCTAGTTTATAGCGACATTCTGCGACCCATAGAACAGCCTGACCATACACCTAACCCTGTCAATATCTGCCTAATGTTGCAATTAATTTTGCATTAAGCTGCTGGAACATCAAGACCATCAATGTATAAAACCTATATAGAGACACTAACGCACCAGTCAAATGGTTTCCTATGAATTCGGATTGCAATCCATTACGGGGGTCGGGATGACCTAGTGGTCTAGAGTACCGCACTTCGACCTCTAGCTGGCCGGCCACCTCTGGCTTGCGGCTGTGGTTTCGAGCCCTGGTGTGAGCGTATGTGGCATGGAGATAGGGGCGCCTTCTCAACCTCGTGGGTTTTCTCCGGGCATTCCGGTTTCCTCCCACTGCTAAAGACCCCTACGCGCAAGCGAATTGTTGAAATAAAATTAAACCATATGTTAGTCCCGAAATGACTTATTTGTATTGAGTGGACGTTAAACCCCATTTCTCTCTCTCTTCCTTTCTCTCTCTATCTCTCTCTCTCTCTCTCTCTCTCTCTATCTGTCGCCATCAATTACATAATATTATTTTTAAGGCACCAAAATCACGATGTAGCAACATACTTAGCAAGCATGGCTGTTGAAGAGACGTTTTGTACATGTCTACTTCTATGTCAAATTAGGGGGACGATAGCAATCATGGCAGTTAATGAAACGTTTGGTACATGTCTGCTTCTATTTTAAATTAGGGGGGCGATAAAAAAATCCCCAGCTACCCTTAAACTGCTACGAGTTAACGGATAAAACAAATACATCATTTTACTTTTTAATACAGATATTCTGATAATGAAGCTTATCATTTCAATTTATGTAAATTTGTAAAATTTATCTCGCAATTCAGTACGTTATTTTTATCTGCAAAAAACACACCCTTCTTGTTGCTTGCCTTTCATAATAACATAACTACTGATTTCATATTGAAAAGGCCTTTGTGGTCGAAAATTTAGGCGGCTTTGTTGTCAGCGCGACTACGAGACATTAAAAAAGAAAAGGACGTAATATGATTCTGAAATGTGAAATATGCTTCAATAAGGAAATAAAACACATTTTAAAGAGGCGGTACATAACCATCTGATTTGGTGGGATTATTCAGTATTATACGAATTGAGTATATTTTAATTCGAAGCAGTTTTCCGCCAAAATATCAAGCCCAAGATGAAGAAATAGTCAAAAGATCGACTTCCATTAGTTCAGTTTTCATCATTATTAATGCCAACAGGGGAGGAGGTTTCTAGTTGTCTAAATAGTAGCGTGGTTTCGATCCCAAACTTGTACGTGACAATGAGTAGGATCGCCTGCTCAATCTTGTGGCCGTTTTTACATTTAAATTTAATGTAATCCATATGGCTAACATATTGTATTTTAAAGTTTTCATTCAAACATACATTATGCACTAGGATCTTGAAGACATATTATTTAACTCGTGCTTTGCTTGGAATGAGGGGTCAGCCAATCAAATGGTCTGTCGAATAGAGTGCTTGACCTTTTTTGCCCGGAACAGTGGGTAGACATTTATTAGCGATAGAAATCATAATAAAGCAAAGTATAACATCGATTCTGATTGGTTAATCGAATGAATGACGTTATGGGGTAATATATCGCTTACTTGATACCTGACGTGAACTCCCACTATGTATAACTTTTTAGATCTACATATAGTGTAGGTTATCGAAAGTATAAAAAACGAAACGAAATATAGATCTGTAGTTTAATTACATTGATACAAGAGCTAAATAATATGCCTATTGCAAGTCTTTTTTTAGGACTGAAATCAGTAATAAGACATTAATATAACTTACCCAGACCACAATCAACTCTCAATGTCAACGATAAGCGGCGATATTTATTGGGTTAGGATCCGATTTGCTGCTCAACTTTGATATATGATTTAATAATGGAATGGATAATCGAGATTATCGTACCGAATTTTGGCAATGATGATAGAGGCTATGACAAATTTTCAAACGCTAAAATCTCTGTTCAGAGTGGATCAATTAACTCATAATTTTAGCAAATTCCCTTCACATTTTCTAATTTGATACTTTTGTAGTACAACTGTCATCACTTTATCTAATCTCACATGATGTAGCTTTAAATAGTAAAAAAAGAAAATATGTTTTCTTTGAACGCAGGACATATTGCTGTTTGGCCTCACTAAAATAAGCCATGGGCCTATTTCACCTACCTGTTAAAAGACTTGATTGAGCACGTCAATAAGTTATGGTCATATTTATATTCGCTTTATTATCGTTATTCAATTTAAAACAACGACAAAGACTGTTAGATCCTGTAAGGTTCTCACTGTTTTATTAACTGCTTATAAGTCTCGCCCATACATTTCCACATTAATTTATATTAGTCACTGAACCATGCAAGCCGCAAGCTATACTTCACTATTGTTCCACTGCAATGCACAGTGTTAGAAATGGGTGGATTTCTCCATTTGTATTGACTGTGTAGTGTGTATTCCTGTATCGAGTCTTTGTGAACGTCAGACTATTGTTTTCTTTAATAATGACATGCTCAGAATTGCTTCTTTGTCGAGTACAATTCGAAATATTTGTCCACTCCTGGGTAATTTTATACCTTTTAATCTGTCCGTTACATTTAAATTCAATTTTCAATTTACCTCCAAACCCAATTTTAATACAGATGATAATGCTATTTCTATAATGATGTAGCAAAATGTCCAAAGGTGACTCGACATCTCCGGACGGTTCATTAAAAGATAAGGCTGTGAATGAAATCCTGAACTTGTAAATATGTACATAGTGACTTTTTATTTTATTTGATTATTCATTGCTGTCTTTTCATGAATTGGTAATATAACATTCTCGTAGGAATAGGAATAAGTTTATTGCAGTAATTTAGGTCAAAGACCAAACGTTACAAGTTTGAATCAACTAGAGAATGATACGTACATTATATCTTAAAAGATGCGATTCATTACAAAATTATTAATCATTGACAGTTGGAGGTTTATATACAATTCTGATATATTTAACATATAATACTATAAAAAACGTGTGTTTATGTTATTTAATTTTAAAATATCTGAATAAATAAGTATAATTCTGCAGTTGCAATTGGGTAGAATATATTTACAAATGATCAAAAGGCTCGGACATAATTATTTACAGCAATTTATGTGGTACTTCGTGACCTTTTCTATATAATTAGACATCGATAATAATGTACATTCTCGTATATTATTTGCAACACAGAAGAAATGAAATATATGCCTTCTGTGATTTAATTACTCTTTATTAAAAAAAAGTACGTTAATTCGGGAACTGCAATAATATGTCCCTGTTGAGATAGTGTGTTAACTCGGCACATGGTTTTCTCGCGCAATATTCTCTATAATTTGAAACGATTGTCGGTTTTCGTGGAATTTAATTCCGGAATGCGATTCAATTTATTTGCGCAAACGTCTATTAATATATCTCTACCTTCGCATTAAGAAAGTTTTTTTTTTAAAAAATGAAATCACATTTATATTATTGTGTAATAGTTCACGGTAAATAATGTACTATATTGTATTCAATACCAGGATATAAGCATACCATAAACCTGTTTGTCAACTAGGTAAAATATATACCTACACTATCGAATAGCTTACTTACTATAGGACTCCTGCCACACATCACAGCACACAAGGTGTATATAAATTACCTGTTTGTGGTATTCCGACCATGATGTTTTAAGAGAACGAACAGCGTCTCACAGTTGACAATAGAAGACACGGGAGCTTTACAATTTTAATCAGATATCGATCGCTTGAGTTTAATGCTCGTCACATTTTAAGTCGACCCTCATTTAAAGGATAACTGGACTGTGTCGTGCAATGAAATTTGGGTTCGTTTAAAGGGAAATATTACGAATTTATTTACTTGTAATACAGAGAGGAAATAATACAGACATGTTGAAATTAACATATTTTCTAGGATATGTAATCTTAAGCTGTTTATCAGTTGAAGTTCGAGGTAAGAAATGATTTAAAAATACATATATTATATGTAAATGTTTACGTGTTTTTTAGACTTCAGACACCTATCTTGTCATTTATGGTTTTAAAAAAACCTTTATGATTAACGCACTGCAATACGAGCTGTCTAATATAACTCACATATTTGCAAAATTGTACGGTTTAGAAATATTTAATTGCCTCTTGTCACTTGTCGTTTTAGATTGGTTATAGTAATGTTTTTTGTTCGCCTCATGATAACTCTTCTTGTTGAATTTAAGTTTCCGAAAATAACATCAATTGTACCAGTTTATTGTAATATTATACTATTAAGTTTACTGTATAAAGTTGGTCATATTTTTGGGAGTGTGTGACTGTGATTGATGAGATATTTGATGTACATTGAATAGAATATATTTTGAACACATTCCATTTCGGGTTATATTGTTGTATTTCTATACGTATATTTGACGGTGTTGGCTCTACTAGTGGTCATTGTCACGAGGTTACATAATATTATGTCAAAGTAACAGTTGGAAAGGGAGGAGGGTTAACATCATATTTATATGGTTATCCGTGCAATGCTGCAGCAGAATATTTCCTGGACAGTCAGGATTTTCTTTACGTGCACACCCATGTAAATTCTTAACTTAAGTCTGAGAATGCTTGGTGAACTCGGGGCCTGATATGTTTTGGTTGCAACAATGCTAATTTGGAGACCTGGATAATCTTCCAAAAGATAAGAGCAGGAGATTCATAAATTACATAGTCCTGGGTAGAAATAAATGTTAACAGTAAAGCATTTGGAAAGAGTGCTATTTGATAACATCCCGATCGCAGCGAATGCTTGACTGATTGGTCTCCCTTCGCAATTCGCAAACTACATCTACAATAAAAAATATTTAGAAAACGTGCGATGTTATTTTATAATCAAATCAGGCAAAATCGTAAAGTATCAAAAATGACTAATACCTATCACGAATTATCGTGTGTTCATTTGGGTAGTTTGTTAAAGATCCACAGACAGTTGGAATTCAAACTAAGGATAGGTCGCTGCGATTGCAACATTTTCCTATAAAAAAAATTCATGACGTACGCATTTCTTCATTAACCCGGTTGGATGCAGAAAACAAAAGATGTTAAACCTGATTTCATTCATTCATTTGAGTGCTAAAAGGCAATAATAGAATATGTTTTATTGCGATCGCCGAACGATATGGTTTCCATTTACTGATGAAATCTAAAATTTGTATAGATTATAATGTTGATTTTAAGTATTTATAGGTAAATATTCTTAACTCAGGATTAGAATCAGATCTAAAGGGCGAGTCCCAGATATATCTTAGTGAATCAGATAAGTAAATCCTGAAGAGAACGATTCTTAGAAATAATCCAATGTTATCCTTATACGATATCGTGTATTTATCTGAACAGTTGTGGTACTTTTTCGTAGAAATACAAATTTGAATTACCTTATTATGTGGTCCCCAAACTACACTGTCTTATCATGGCATTGTACCAATTTATCACGGTTCGCATACAATTCAACAATAAAATTTCATAATATAGGGCGTATACTCGTCTTCGTTAGCCTGGTTGGGCAGAAGAAGTAAGAAGTAAGACGTAGATCCCATTCATTGATACAGATAATCCCCTATGATTCAGATAAAAATTATTGGATCGGGTCGATCTGGTGTGTTATTTCGATTAGTGAAGAGAGAAAAAAACACACGATTACATTTTGGTTTTGGAATATTGAGCACAAGTCAAATCAGCAGCATATATGATTATAATCCAGTCAATATCGAATGCTAGCGTTGACATCGATAGTTCATTATGGTCTGGACACGTTAATTAATGTCTAATTAATAATTGATATAACATTTCAGGCCTAAAGAAAGACCTGTACTAGGCAGTTTTAGCTCTTGCATAATGCATGTTAAATTAAGCTAACATTGTTATTTGTTACCCAAATCAAACTTACCCCCAGGCAGCCCAAGGACAACTCAAACGAATTAAAATAACAGGTCGACTAAACCAAGCATTAATGGCGTGTTTAATCGGAGTGAAAGATGTACCCAAAAAGAGACATAGAGAGAGAAATGAGGTTTAACGTCACTCGACCACAAAGCTGGGTTATTTCGGCACTAATATGGTGCAATTTTATTTCATTAATTCGCTTGTACGTAGGGGTCTTTGATAGTGGGGTTGCGGGACCGGAATACACGGAGGAAATCGACAAGTTACTAGGCTAATTTTAGGGGATTAAAAGATTATGTACTGAATCTCGTAAAGATTAGTTTTCCTCTATAAGGCAAGATATTAACTTTAAAGGGACAATCCCGATAAGAGCAGAGTCTCAAAAATTAAAGTCCCAGTATTTGTGAAATTTATGGACCAAAATATAAAAGCATGGCGTATTTACACTGTCTGAAAATTTCAGCTGAAAACACTGCTTATCCGGACTCATAACCCTTTTAAGATTTCGGGTCATTTTTTCATTGGGTGACCTGATAATCGATTTACGTTTCTTGAGAGGTCTATACAATGAATGACCCATGTACTGTACTAGATAACAAAAGGTAAATTTCACCTACATATTATTTTTATAGACAAAAGTCTGGTTTTATCCAGGTACTGTATAATACAAAGGTCTCCATTTCCAGATGCAGACTGTCAGGTTTAAGTTATTTACAAACGTATCACAAATATGGGGTTAGTTGGTCGGCCTTAGATAATGGGTTTTAAATGATTTTAACACAAAATAAAGCAGTTTTATTCCCCCAAAAGTTATCGGGATTGGCCCTCTAATGTCAGTCTTTGGGTCATACAGTTAGATGGCGTTATGTGCATTTTCAGGGGTCTGGTCTCTTGGTTTGGCCCTATTCCTTATTTGGCTTTGGTCTTAGTATATGAACTCGAGTGTAGAAACATCAGTTAACGTGTCCACTAGAAGCCTTGTTTTCCCAAAGAACCTATTTTATAACAGTCGAATAAAACGACATACATTTTAACAGCTAATAATATTGATATAATTCAATAGCGACGTAAAACACACAGAGTTAAAGGGACCCGTCTCCTTTCATACTTCATACAGGGTCCTTTCCCCTTTCAAATTAACGTTTAATTCAGTTACGTGCAATGACTTTACATGTTTTTTATAATGCGATTCATAGGTAGATTATCCTCCATAGTGTGTATAGAGGTGAAATAGGGCATGCCACAAAATGAAGTAAAAAGAAATAAAATTCAATTTGTGTAGTTCAGCCTATAGAGTGTGACGGTGATTCCATGTATATTATAGTTCATCACATGATCTATAAACGTCTTAAAGAATCCATTACTGTATATACATATAGCTTGATTAAAAAAAACTAGTTTTAGTTTATTTCATATTATGTGATATAGAACAGGTATATTTTTATAACTTATTTTATAAGATATCAAGTAAATAGCGTGTTTGATATAGTATGCATCCTAATCCCAAATTAATAATCAGAACGTATTGAATACTTGTATTGGGTCTTGCAATAGTTATCCAAGCTTACTCTAACAATAAACTCATGAAAAATAAAAGGTATTCCACAAATGGTATACGGATAATGGCACACGAGGGCGAAGAAATAAAATGGAGCTTAACATCTTACTTTTTCTGCACCAATCTTGCTATAGACGACGTTACAACGACAAGTATTGTGCTATAAAGGAAATATTGACCGGGTAGGGGCGTTTCGGTCTATCTTCATGGATTTATAACAGTGTCGAGGGTTGTTTTACCTGTACACGATCGGTTCAGGTTTCTAAGGCCTACCGTATGTACCATTTTATTGACAAATGTGTTTAACGTCCACTCGACCAAAAATGTAATTTCGGGACTAACGCATGGTTCAGCCTTATGTTCGGGGGTAGGGGGTATTTAGCTGTGCAATGGAATCGGAAGACTCGGTGAAAACACACAAGGTTGGCACAGGCAAGTCTACTCAAAACAACACCCAATGAGAGACCTTGGATCGAGGATCGAACCATGAACCTTCTAGTTAGTTAGCTAGGATAAAGTCTAGATAAGGAATATTGAATTTAGCTATTTTTGAATCCTCACAGTTATTACTCTTCATTTACAATCTAGTGAATGGTCTACCGACCAAGGTTATCATTCAATTTTTTTGAAATTTATAGACATTATGCATATAACAACGCGTATTATATTGTGACCCACTAGGCAAACTAAATATTGTATGCGTGATACTAAAATAATCCTATCATTATAATAAGTTATCCACATGGGAACTTATTCTAGAAAAGACCATATCATCTTTCAAGTTAAACCTGCTGGCTTTTATATTGGTGTCGTCATCCTCCTAGTAAAGTATAAAATAAACAGACATTTAACAGGGCTTAGGTATGCCTCAATACAGTGTATATACTACTGATTTGTTCTGGGGATCAAATAAGATAGAATTAACTTCCTACATTTAAGCCCCTACTGAGCTAATGCAGACAAGTACATTGTATACCCCTATACAGGGCGCTATGATGAAGTTCTGAATGTTCAGCAGTTGAATTCTAACGTCAAGGGTTGTTTTACGTGCTCGCTTAAGTGTACCTCGGTTTTAAGTCCTATCCGAAAGACTTGCCAAACCCCCGACATCGCTGACTTGAGAAAACTACACCGGAAAAAAATATGGAACCCTCTCGTCTGACACCGGCAGCTTATTCTAGACCTCTTATTACGCGAGCTATTATGGAGACCCATGCTCATCTCTTTCCTTCCGATCTCACTTGTCAACGTTGACAGCGAAAGTGTTTCAAAGACGTTCTGGTGATACAAAAACACAGAGACCCACAGGTGTACACATTTGCGTGCATGTTACAGATCCCTTGCTAGATGGAGGGTCGAGCGACACAACTCTCCTAATACATTTATATATCCAAGCGTGTTGATTAGACAAACTCCACCCTTTCCCTTTCCTTTTCATTATCCATTAGATCTTTAAATACTTATAAACTATAAATAGTTAATCCTCACTGCACTCACTCATCAATAATAACCTTTTCCTACTAACCACACCCAATAATGTAGGGTGGATGTCATCTTCCCAAGTGGATGGGAGATGCTTATATATGAATAAGTTTGTAACGATTATTTCGATCATATGAAGTCCTCGCTATCATGATTTGCCACATGAGATTAAGATATACCTTTGATGTCGTGTAAATATAAGTATGAAAGAGATTTCTTGCTGTTATTTAAAGGTTTATATATAAACCATGGTTCTATAAGTAGATATATTGTCATTAGAGCTACTAAATGTTTGATCAATGCATTTAAGGACAACGTTGGCGTCCATCAATTTTACGAATTACAAATGTGCTGTAAAACGTATGTCTAGGTATTACCCCTCTCTATCTCAACCGGCAACTAATTTCTTTTTTGCGTGACTTCCGGAAACAGCAAATTGTGAATACAGAGGGTGCGACTAAAAAATAGCTACCACCATCGCAGATATTTGTTAACGATGATTGTGGTCTATTTATCAGAGTGCATAGATGTGTGGTGGGGGGGCATCACCATCTGGCAGTTATGAATTCTTTGTCTTACCCGCTAGGAATTATACGTCAAATTTCTAGGCTAACCCCACATTTCCACATTCGTCGATTAATGCCTAAATCGAGTTACAAAAAAATATACTTTTTTTACTTCTTGTTGTGTGCAAAATGGTAGATAATAATGTCATTTTCCATAGCTTACAAATTGGTTATTGGGATCGTAAAACGTATCCTTAGACCCTTTTCGGTTGACCTGTTTACCGGCCAAGCCAAACTGAATACTGACTGATTATAAGCTTTTACTGTTATTTTTTTGCAGGTGGGTCGTGTGGAACTCAAAATGGTAAGTTAATTACAATATTAGATACATCTTCTATTCATAGTCTACCCGTAGTGCTATAATGGTTACAAGTTTTCTATGAATATAAAATGTCCTTGACTTTCTATAAGGATATTCTTATTATGTTCAGTTGTAAACTTTGCAAACTGTGTTGCAATTCCAACCCCTGTCAAAGATACTTACGACGGAAACGCTAAATATCTTAAATTAATAATTGTATTGTAACCCTATTTCTTAAATGAAATATTGTCTAGAAGATTATTTCCAGTGATCTGATGATAGTTAGAATATTTATTGCATGGCAACTCTTGTTGATAGTTCGTCTATTTATAACCCCCCCCCCCTTTGCCTATTGCATGGCAACTCTTGTTGATATTTGGTCTCGGATTGAGGAAGAGCGTTTGTATGTACACTTTCTAATAGGTTTTACATAAATATTCATGTTTTTGAAAATGATCAAGAGGTGTGGACTAGGGAAATAAAGTCATAGCTTAAAACGTAATTTAACTATGGATCAATAAAAAACGGTAACCGAGATGGTCGACTCCCTTTTAAAAATTTGTATTAGATAATTCAATAATTGTGCCATTTGGGGCTATTTGCGGTTATAAATTGGAATATTAAAGCCAATGGGGAGATAACTACCTGTTCAGTCGGAGTATATTCATACCCTATTATTAACAAAGGATTGCTTACCTATGTGCATTTCAATGAATAGAGCTGTATAATCCTTCGTGATATGTCATTGAAACATTATCCTTCTGGCATACAAGAAGTCAAGCCTGTAACTCAATTTCACTCCTTTAAATAGTAATTTAATTTTACTTCTGTGGAAGCAGACGTTATAGCACCAGGTAGTAGTAGTAGTATAGTAACTCAGTTTCATCGACAGTTTGAGAAATTGCAAACATGGCTTTTTGGTCAATTTAAATCAGACACCACCACCGACAAATACATACTTGCAAATTTATTGTATATTTTTTAAAGATAATTTTTTTAGCACTTACGATTTTGATTCAGCAGTAACAAATAAAAAAATCCTTCATTGATTCCCTTGAGTCTCATCGACTCTTGGAAACCCATGGACTGCAAATCAAAAACATTTGAATCGCGTGCCAGAATGCTTTCGGGTGACATTTGTAATGAAGTTACTCGGTGAACGAGGCTAAACATTTTCTACGGGAGAATACTACCAGTGTAGATTGGAATACCCAGACGCCAAAGACTGCCATACATAAAACTGGACATTATATAAACACCGTGTTAATAGTTATTTCTTAAATTACATCCACCTGGCACAAACTAGGTCATTTCGGGAGTAACATCGTACAGTGGTTTTATTTCTAAAATCGCTTGCAGGCAGTGACAAGGAACCTGAGGACCAAGAAAAAAACACACGAGGTTGGAAAGCTAGGCTACACTACTCCCGCACAAGCTTGGGGTCGAATCAACGTCTCTTAGCTTTTCAATTACAGATCGTATGATCTAAAAGCAACCAATTGTCCACTTGACCCCTCAATCCCCTAAGCTAGCAATTGTGTCAACATACGGGTGATAATATGAAATGTACGTATGTTCTGGGTAATAAGTAACACTGTCGTCTCTTTAGACAGGCAAAGTCAATTTTCGTTACTAAAAGTAAGTCATATTTTTACTTATGTTTGTTTTTGCAGCTGTACGCATGTGTTATGCTGGGACAAAAACCGGAACTGATATATATCTAGAATCAGATGTCCTCGCCTCAGATAGAATAACACAATGTACCTGTACGGCTACTCTCATAAAACCAACAAGCGACGGGAACCAGCTACCTCTGACCATTTTCCCACCGTCTTCTTGGTCAACTTGTGATTATCGTCTGGATATGACTAGGCCTGGAATAAGTGGTGTATTCAATTGTTTAGGAACCTCAAATCAAGCCACACCATTTCAGTTACAAAATAATGGCGATACAGTTAATATTGTGCTAGCTCAAGATATTGGCCAAACAAACCAAATCAGTGAATGTAGTAGAATATTTCTACAATCAAGTAAGTTAACAGATTTTTTTTAAAGTGAATATTCCTCTGATTGTTTGATTATCAAATATGATAATGAAATATACTGGAGACAGCCAATTTAATGTTTTTGGGGCAGCCTGCTAACATCTAGGCAGAGTATAATCGGAAGTGGTGTGCGAAATGCACGAAAGGGTATTTTCAGACTATAAAGAGCGGAACCTATTTGCATTGTTCAATTTGTGTTCCCTGCCAATACCCTTGCTTCTAATTGAGTAGTAATGTTCAAACTTGGCGTGGTATGTCAAGTAGGTGAGACAGTCGGTTGATGATTCTGTGATCAGATCCTCTGTTATGGGTTATGAATCCAAGAAATGTTTTTTGTAACACCTCCACCCTCAAATACATACTTGAATTTTAATTGTATATTTTTCTGGAGATAATTTTAACACTTACGATTTTGATTCAGCATTAACAAATGAAACAAAATCCTTCATTAAATCCCTGTAATCTCTTCGACTCTCAAAAGCCCATGGACTGCAAATCAAAAAAACCCTGTCCTGACTGGGCCGTAAATCAAAAAGCCCGTGCCTTATCTGGGCTGCAATCCAAAAGACCATGCCTTACCAGATTTCGATGATAGTATATTTTCCGCTTAGGTTAAACGACTACCTCTCCCACCTTTTGATACACAATAATTGGAGGTCTAATTAGGGTCTAAATGTGCGTCATGGGAGTGTATTGACTGATGAGTAGTTTCTGCTTAGACCAAGCAGAGATAGGGACATTGATTAGCTGAGACTTAAGAATAGGAGGGGGGGGGGGGTAGATGTGATTGTCATATGCTTTAAAAAATAAAAATGTACAAATTGAATGAGTTGCGTCTATTTAGCAACGCGAAGATTATAATTATATTCGAGAATTTGCTGATAAAACCAAGTAGATGTTAAACTTATAGACAAGAAATACAAATAAAAAATTCAAAAATTGGAAGAGCTCGGGTATTTTTTCTTTGTTTACAAAAATATTATGTTACATAAATATAATCCTGTTATATTCTTTAAATTATTTTATTCATTAAGATTCGGGTGAGTCGATGACAGTTACATGTCAAGCCGGTGTAACCTCAACTGACCCCACAGCCCAACCGGCCACAACACAGCCAACCACAACACAATCAACAACACAACCAACCACAACGCAGACTACTACACCAATGGTTCAACCAACAACAATGACCCAAGCAACACAACCAACGGCCCAACCTACTACAACTATGGCCCAGCCAACAACAACAATGGCCCAACCAACAACAACAATGGCCCAGCCAACAACAACAATGGCCCAACCAACAACAACAATGGCACAGCCAACAACAACAATGGCCCAACCTACTACAACTATGGCCCAGCAAACAGCAACAA
Source organism: Patella pellucida (assembly GCA_917208275.1). Taxonomy (NCBI): domain Eukaryota; kingdom Metazoa; phylum Mollusca; class Gastropoda; family Patellidae; genus Patella; species Patella pellucida. The sequence goes on from OU795036.1 coordinate 68,517,957, forward strand.
TGGCCCAGTCAACAACAACAATGGCCCAGCCAACAACAACAGGACCCCAACCAGCAACACAATCAACAGCTGGTGCTACTGATACCCGAGATATATCCAGAATTAAAGGAGAAGTAACAAAAGATGATTCACAATCAGGCGAGTGTATTTGGCGCATATTTTGTGTTCGAGTGGGGATTCTATTTCAAATAGATCATTTAAACATATTTTTAGATTATGTAATATAGACTTTTATAAATTCAACTAAAATCAATTTGCTCATTCTTAAATATTGAGACCTTTTCTTTAATATTTTAACATTTCATGTTTTTACAGAACTAATTATACCTATAGCATGTGGCGTTGGACTTCTGCTGCTTATTCTTGCGTTAGTAGCCGTTCTGTTGATGTAAGTATAATTATAAATTAATCTACGGTTAATCCGAGTTTATTTAAAGCCCCAATACCACTCTTGTTGTTACTGAATAATATGTTCCAATCTTTATTCTGGTCAACAATTTGTACTATTCTACAATATTTCAATTAATAAATTATACAAATTTCATCTTAACACACGTAGTTTTAAAAATTGGAAAAATTAAACTTCCGGTACATGCCGTAACATGGTTTGAAAAGCTTTACGTAAACATTTTCAAATGCAACTTGGATTTAAACATATTTTCGAACCCTCTGGACAAGTAAGATAGGAGGTTGTAATGGATAATTTACACAACAAGTAGGACACTTAAACATCTTGTAGTTAGAATAAGGCTATTTTTTCTGGATCTGTCAAGCCAGCAAGAGTGTTATTGTCCCTTTAAGTGCAAGCTCCTTTCAAGTATACGAATATATCTGGTGCAGAGAATTTTCACATTAATGACACCTATCGAAACGCCTAAAGCAAAAGTATGCAGCGTATGAGCTATGACATAATTTTTCCTACGCAAACCGAACAGTATTATAGTTCAATTAGCCGAAATTTTCCGAAATATTAGTAGCTGTTGAAGGATAATGAGTGACATTTTGCCTGGACAACAATTGAATTTCATGTGCTAAGTGTTCCTTTACGTGCCCACAACTGTTTACACGGGAGCTGTGTTTTTTTTTCTTAAATACCGAACGACCAGACGCTGTTCCTTGCCAGGGCCTCTATCCTGCATCTCTGGTAAGGGCAAACCACGGAGGAAATCACGTGGAACTTTCTTGTCCGACACTGAAGTCGAACCAGGGACTGCCTGATTAACGAGGGAGTACTAATTCACTGAGCTTCCATATTATTATAGGACACAAATCTATTATGACCGAGCATCTGATATAGACACAGCATCACTGTCACTAGTGTGCGTCTTAAAGAACAAAATATCTGTGATCATATTTTCGGAACTGATTTGTTCGCCTCCATAGAAACAGACTGGATCGACGTTACCAAGCTCCATAACGTTATGGGCATATATGTATTGCTAATTCTTAAACTTGGATCCCTTTAAATAGCTAATCTTTAAACTGTGAAGTGAAACTGTTTTGTCACTAATAATATCGCATTATGTATTTTTTTTCTTCTAGTCAAAAGAGTAGAAAGAAAAGAGGTGACGAATTAGTGGATGGTGGTAACGGCCAAAATAACGACGATTATGGTAAACCAACAGGGGCATTGAACTCTGGTTACATGGAAGAAATTAACCCAAATAAAGGGTCGGTCTATGCCAATGATGCTTTGAGTGACGTTGTAGTGGAGTCGGATACGTCTCCTCCCCCTAATAACGCGTATACTGAAATAATTGATGCACCTCCTTATTTCGAAAATACGTCTACTAATTACGACAACACACCTGCTAATTTGGAAAGTTCGCAAGTAAGCGATATAGCCAATTCAAGAATCTCAGCGATTGATGCGCCAACTAATGCTGGGAGTCCTGAAATAAGCGATTTCTCTCCTCATTTCGACAATACCCCTACTAATTTGGAGAGTTCTCAAATAAGCGATATAGCCAATGCACGAATCTCAGCGATTCATGACATAAACTAAGATAAACAAATTAACTGGCCTACTTCCTGTACTGTCCAAATAGGCCTGCAGTCAAAATTTCTCGCTTGATTAGAAGCATAATTCCGCTACAAGGTCCTCAAAACTGAACAAACTATACATTTGTGGAAAGCTTATAACTGGGCTAATGAAACAGGCATACGCCATAGACCGAGCTCAGAGAGAAATTATATCGAATTCAAATGTGTACACGGGGCCTCGGCTGTCTATACGTTGTATCTCGCCAGGCCCTCAGTCCTGTGTCAATGACAAGGTGGAACCACGCCGGAAAATCAAGATAAACTTTCTTGGCCAACGCAGGTATCGAACATTGGACCTCCAGTTTCGCGATCCAACGTCTTACTGAGTCATCATGGCTCCCTTATAACAACAGGAACGCAAATCCCGAGTTCCAAGCATAATATTTCCAATAACTCGATTTAGGGTATGATGAAAATCATCACAATTGTCGAATAAAAGCCAGAAATATTGACTGCAGGTCTGAAACTCTTTTGCTAAGTTAGGCATTTTAGAAAATTAACCTTATTAAAATGAGTAACAAATTTTTAAAAAAACTTTTACAGCAATATAATTAGGATTGAGCCCACTGTATTCAAATAATATATACTGTGTGTGAAATATTAAGCCCAATACAGTATATATATACAATATGTAAAGATATATTTACAATAAAATCATATAAAAGCTGTAGAAGAAAATCCATAAATTAATACCTCATTATTTATCAAGAAATATATATTTTAACCAAATGTACATAAGCAGTTATTGCTATTACTATTGCTATTTTTTAGGATTGCATGGGGTTTTCTTTTATCATGATTGTATTGAGTTTAGTTTACAAAGAAAACTTATATGTGTGCAAGTTATATTACATATAGAAGGGTAAAAATCGAATTTTAATATAAGCTTTTCATCGATATATCACAGATTGAATATAAAGGATGTATTAATGTATGTATAATAATGTTGTCCACGGAAACCCTAATCTAAAAACGTCTCATAAGTTTAACCTAATGATGTCATTCGACGGACCACCATCGTCAAGGTCTTTCGCATAATATTTGGATCTCATTGCGCGTTTCCATTAATTGATATGAAACAGTCGTGACGTCGTTGTTACAAGAAAACAGTAAATGATTTACTTACATACTGGTGTCAAGAATGCGTCATCGATGTCATCAATAAAACTAACAGCTCTTTCAAAATATTGTCTCCAAGCTTAATATGACCACTTTTTATTGTTAGAAGTATGTTTGTACTCAACATCGAAATGAAGTGCTAGTCGTGTTTCTACCCTCTACCTCTAATAGACGCATACTCATTAATTCAATTGACCATCCCCTTTAAAGCGTATCACAATGACGTCAAATTATACGACTCGACATTTTCCGGAGTTGATTACACTAATATGAAGCATAACTTTGAATTAAGTTGTTTTCTTAAAGCTATAGGCTTTAATGTATATACATATTATATTTAGCTTCACGCTATATTTAACAACACCTGATATTTTTATTATGCTTGTCCATGATCTTTTTTCTGTTTTTATTAAACAAAATGGTGCTATATTGACAACCCCAACACAAATTTCCGACAATATAAATTTATGTAGTATATAAAACCATAACAATATAATATTGACATATCTTTTCAAAAAAATAAAAATCAAAACAAGTAAGGCAGATTTCTTATTAGGGAAATCTCAAAAGCCCATTTATAATTATATTTTAAATCAGTCGAATTCTCTATTGAATTAATTAAGAACTTAACATAAAACACAGAGCAATAATTTGAATCAAAAATAAAGAAACGTCAGATAAATATTTATTATTGTCATCAACATTTACAAATTTCATGATCGAATGTAATATGTATAATAACTTGTTATTGTTATTATGGAGAGATTAATTGTTACTGGTTTTAAAAATATTAATGTTTTGTTTGTATAATGTTTTATCTTTTTCGCAATAAATATGTTTAATACTTTTAAAATACAATAAAATTCGGGTTTTCACCCAAAAAATCAGTCTATGAACCTGAAATATTTTACCTCAAATATTAAAGAATATTTCCGAATATTGCACAGAACCCACAGCCAACCCTTGCAGGAAAACATTATTCCATGACAATATTGGAAGACCGTAATGACCCAAAACATTTAGCTGGTGATTTATGATTGACATATAATCGGCAGGATGAACAATTTAGAGACAGTTTTATAAAAAAATTTTAGCTAGAGTAGAGGTTAGCTATATTATAAGGTCCATCTGTGACTATGAAATAGCTAGAGTAGTGATTAGCTATATAAGGTCCATCTGGGACTATAAAATAACTAGAGCAGTGATTAGCTATAAGGTCCATCTTGGACTAGCTGTGATAAAGGAAAAGTTATATACATTTGGTAATCCAACATGAGACTGATTAAACTGTGCTGTCCATTGAAAGGGAGGTAAGTTATTTCCTAAAGTTGGTCCATTCACAATGTCAGCTTGCAGGTTCATCGCCATTGTGAAATCTGTCACCTAGTAAAATAATAATCAAAGATTAATGATAGTCATGATAATAACCATGCAAGTATTTTAATTACTGAACTAAGATTTGGATAGTCAATACGTCATCATCTCTAATACAGACGTTGCCATTGATAGTTCATGCTGGTCCATGGTAATGTTACTTAGGGCTATGCTGATGCTGCTGCTGATGAAGCTGAAATTGGATAGACAATGATGCAGAAAATATGTCATCATCTTTAATACAGGCATTTCCCTTCATAGTTCATGGTAATGTTACTTATGATGATGTTGATGCTGCTGATGATGAAGCTGATGCTGATGATTGTAGAGAAAGACTAACAACAACATAGCAAGTAGACATCTAAGCAATATATGTTATGGAATAAGAATAATTATTCAATAATTATCAAGAAGAGGTAACGAATCTGTGGTCAATGCAAAAAATGGCCTTTAAAGTCGGAAATAACTCTTATGTATTTACCTTTGTATCATAGCAACCAAACGCTCCAGCGCCTGTAGCTTCTAAATCTCCACGGCAACAGATAGTATTGCAGGGATTATTTTCTGAATATGTATCATCTTTATAATCTAGTATTAAAAGAGGGGATGATATTATAGATTAACAACATTATATGGTTAACATCAACGATAATCGTCATATTTTAACACCGAAGGAAAAAAACATTTAAAAAAAACCTCAAACACATATTAAGCACATATCAAATATTTGTACCTTACTCAACATTTATTTACAATATGCATTAATGTTCATTATTCAATGTGTATTAAACACTAATACATAAAGATAATACATGTTGTTCATTACTAAACATTATTTATGTGTATATTTGTGTTCAAAACTAAACATGCATTAAATGTGTACATTAATGTTATATACAGATATGATTAAATATGAAATGTATTGCAGATTATTATTCTACGTATTATTGTCTAAACTCACCATTATATCTCATTATATTCTTAAAGGACTCCATATCTAATATTTTTCCCTCGTCACGACGGAATATTTTAGCTCGAGGAGCCAGTTGATAAGAAGCATCTACGCCATGTTTGGCTACAAAATCAGGATATCCACTTTTTTCATATACATCAGCAAAGAAAGGAACGTTATAAGATGGCCAATATCCTACAATAGAATTTTTTATTTCCAAATTACACAACAAAATACGCCCATATTAAGGTTATCCAAAGTTTTAAATAGTACTTATACTTATTGATTTGTAATACCTCAAATTATTAATTGTTAACATTTCAAAGAGCACCTAAAATGTGTTAGCGGGCAATGTCCGAAATCAGAAAGGAAAAAGAAACATTAAAACGATCTAATGAGTTAAGTACGCTGATGTGTTAGGTTCTACTTATGTATTACCATCAATGGCAGGCCTATACTCAACGTTACGATAATTTGCCCTTTTGGGTTGTCATAATTCATAAATGGTTATTATGGACTACCATCAACCGTATCATATTTTGTACCCATGGACTATTATTATTGGCAATAATGGACTACCGTCAATCGCACGACAATTTGTACTTACGGACTATCACTTATGGTATCATTTATGCTACTATATATTTTACTTATGGACTACCATTTTTGTAACTAAATTTTGGATAAAGTATACATTTGTAGTTTATAAAGTACCTGTTCTTAATATCTTGGTTTGATCACCAGATGATACCAATGAAGGGATCTGTTCTACTACCCATAATGCATTATCTCTTATTTCTTTCCCAAGTGAAATTTGTTTGAGATCTATAACCATATACTGATTGTTGTATGTACCTGAAAAAATTACAGCATAGTATGTCTAATTAAATTTACTTATAATACCTCGTAGGTCCTTTGAAGGAAATCTCTATCGCAAGTAACATACATTTAATGCGAAATTTAGAAAACAAGAACAATTTTGTCAGCACAAGGGACACAACTTTCTTGGCCAGATAACTCACCTGAATTATGTCGGCCCAGAGCTTTAGCCCATTCTTCACCAGAATTTGCCATCATATTAGCTACGCGAACTCTCTGCCAGGCAAACAGACTCTTGGGAGTGCAGTATTTATATAGTGTTTTATTAAATAAATTATTAGTTGTCTGTAACATGACCATCTGACTACTCAACATGTAGAAATCATCTATAGACTCTAAAAATCCTAAAATAAAATAAATTTAAACATTAGTGTTTTAATGCATCTAGATCTTTCGCTAGAAAATCACAATTTTGGATAATATGAAAATTTACGAAACATATTTGGTAGGGTATATTAAAATTGACATGGTACAACAACTTCCAAGTAATTTGTGGAATCGACTGGGAGCAACCTGTGACAACCAGTAGTTGCTGGAAACAAACACTCAACGCCTTCCCAGAACTGACTGAAACTGGACTTTTAGCTGTTGTCTATGTTCTACTTCTTTGTAAATAGTTTTCATCAGTTTCTGCAGTCTTCACCGTCGTAGTACTTACGTGCACTAAAAATCAATAATGGTACTATTTCGCCGGATTCCGAGGATCAAACGTGGAAGCACTGCTTCAGATAGAACAATAATACAGCTTGAAGAAGACATAAATGGTGTTACTAGATGGAAATCTTATCGGAATTTTTATGTAAAGAAAAGATCGAATTACCTGGATAACTAGAGAAGGACATTTTTTTAGCCGCTGTATTTGGGTTACTGACATTAAAATTCCAGTGTTTATATATTCTAGAAGTACCCCCATAATTAAACCACGTTGAATGAGACATAAACAGATCTTCATAGGCTCCCAGCACCTGTGGATATATTACAGATGCGGAATGAAGATAAACGAGAAGGAGTGTATCGTAGGAGAAATGTAGCAGTAGTTGGATTTAGCACAGGAGGCGACCACCGATTAGAAAAGATCAATAGCATGCCAATTAGGAGTCTTCTATGTCGATCCTTTACCAAGATTATGTAGTAAACAATAAAAGGAATTCAAGTGATTCTCACTTTTTTGGAGGTCATTTGGAAGCTGATCAAATTATCTTGTTTATATGACACACGAAGCTTCATTATCCCCTCTATCGATCGTCTTGTGGATAAGCATAGAGACAAAGCAAAAGGCTGAACACTGCATCCGTGGTGTGTTCTTGTATACAGAAGAGATAATATATCTACAGAATTCCCCACATATGTATTATTATTATTTAGTATAGAAACACAAAAGGAGCAGGTTAACCGATAAGACTCTTTACCTACCTTCACCATAGCCGAACATCTTCCACCTCTAATGATATATCTAAATGCTTCTGCTTTAGTCATATTTCTCCAATCCGCTATACCCTGAGGATAAACTATGGAGATCAGATCTAATAGATCCCCATTACTGTTCATCATTTGAAAATCATACATCTCTAAATCCTACAATAAGAAAACCGGTTGATGAACGTTTTGTCGGGTATATATTACCTTAGATGGAATCGGACGTTAAACCTACTATGAATGAGAGAGAGAGGGGGGAGAGAGAGAGAGAGAGAGAGATTGGGTGTGACGTCCACTCGACACAAACAAGGTCATTTTGAGACTAAGGTATGGTTTTCAATTTTTATTTCAGTAATTCGCTTGCGCATAGGGGTCTTTAGTAGTGGGAGGAAACCTGAGTGCCCGGAGGAAAACCACGAGGTTGACACTATGAGTAAATGCAGGAGGACTGCACAACACGCAAAACAGAACAAAAACTCTACAAGATAAACCTGCGGACAAGACAGACAATAGACATTGCAAACACTAAACAATTATCAAATCAAGTAAATGGATCCGGGGGCCAGCCGTAAGCGTCCACTGCGCTGTACAGTCCCGGGTCTGTTCTGGTACAGGCTTCACTAAAATGATTTACGAAAAAGACGTAACAAAAAAATGCGACAGATCTTGTCAGTGGTCGTCTCTCCAATGGCGATAGTCAGCCAGTTGACGTCATGTGTTAGAACGTCATTAATTTTAACAATAAGAGCGATAATCCGGAGAAAAACTCGGAAAACGCTAAAATAAAAAATGTAGTGAGCAAACAGGAGCAAAACCCGACAACGAGAACATTCTGCAGTAGGAACGGAGGACGTCTCGATTTAAATATTTCTAAGTTTGTTTTCAACAGAAACGTGTAAACCTCTGAAACCCAGGTCGGAACATTTCTCTGTGGATTTCAGATTTGGTGTTCTAGAAAGAGCAAGCATGCCCAGACCCTTGTATAGCTAGACATATCTAACTGAATTAATGGTTTGGACTTGGATTTTAGAAACCGAAGGTTCCGTGATAAAAGATAACCTCGGGCCCAAACGCGCCAACCTATTGGTTTAAATACACAAAGCACTTTGTTAGCTATATGAATACCTCACATTAAAAATTAAATGTGATATCAAATGCTCTAGAAAAAAATAGGAAAAGAAGTACCGGTAAAGATTTTTGTGTAAGTCGGGCTGCTTGGTAACCCTCTAATAATCCATCAAATTGGGACGTGACCAATCCAACGTGGGCCCAAAACGGATCTTTCTGAGCATTCTCATTGATCATTTTCCTCATCCATTGATCTTGTTCCGTGAAATATGTCATTAGCTTAGGTATAATCACTGCACTTTCTGGTTTGTTGAAGAAAATATCCAACACGTTTTTATGATGATCAGCTATTCTCCTGTAATTAAATGGCATTAGACTCATGGACGTGATCAGTTGGTGCTCCTTAACCACCTATTCGGATGCCCTGTTAATCTATAGTGTCTCACTTTGAGCTTTTGCTGACCACCCACCTCTGGCTTGCGGTGGTGGTTTCGATTCCTGGTGTAAACGTATGTAGCATGGAGAGAGGGGTGCTTCGTGCGGTAAGATAAGGCAACTGTCTGTGATATCACACTCGGTGGACTGAACGTTAACCAACGAGCAGCTTCTTCATGAACACGTGAGTATTCAGTGGTTCAGGGCGGAGAAGCTAAACCGATAAATATTGGAAATATACACCAATTTACAAAATTATTCACATTCCTTTTTTGAACAGATTAATAACATTAGACTACTTTAAGGCCATTAAAAACAATAAAATATGCACGTATATTGTCATTTTTCCATAAATAAAATAAGAGTAGAAACACCAAAAACTTACGCAGCAGTAAACACCCCTTCTAGAAATCCCGCAGCAAACATTATATCATCATCTAGAGCTTGTGTTTGTCCTTGTCCTGCTACAATATCTAATATACCCCAACCAACCTCTAATAAAGTGTCGTTAAAAGTACCAAATGCCGTAGCACCAAGCATATCAACTTGATTGGCTGTATATGTACAAGCTTTATCTGAACAGTATGCGCTGCCATTTTGAAAAGCTCCACCTGGAATATATGTTAATACATTAAAATCAAACTACATCGTTTGACAAATATAGCGGGAAAACACCAGTATAAACAATACAATATTGTAGGTAATATAGGCAATATGTTAAACAATATATTGTTAAGCATTATTTTTTGCTTGATAACGATACCTGTATGTGTATTGAATCGTAGCCTGTTAATAAAATTCAGAAGTAGTATATCCATAAAGTGTGTTTATTTTCAGTGCAATCTATTTCTATATGTCTTATAAGGATTAACAATATATTCCTTCTAAATACTGAACCGAATTAAACTATTTCTATTGACTGATAAGAAATTAACCTTTCATAAGAGATTCTTATATCACTAAAATCACGCCCGGAGACATTAAATGTTTGGTAAAATCACATCTTTAGAGTTAGATGTACTATTATTAAGGATTTGGATAGCTAAGACACTATTAAAGAGAGACATAAAGGGGGTGCGTTGGTAGAGCAAATATGTAATTATATTCTATTTTAAAAAGCTTGCGCACACGAAACGAGAGTACCCTAGAGCAATCATGCCTTCCCATCCTTCGCAACGTACACGTCTTGGCTCGAAGCTTCAACATTTGCATATATGATACACATGGCGGTCGAAGGTGCACATATTCGACCACGCCATCACCACACAGAACAACATTTGCATTTATTTATTAATTTCTTTTGTGAGTTTGCACAAACTACCAACGTATATTGGTGAACGTGGTCATTGAAAATATCCAACTTAATACAAAAGACTTTCGTGTCTTATAATAGTCCTGAATATGTTGTATCATGCAAGTATATTGGCGAATGTGGTTATTGACAATATCTAACGCATGTACTTAATACAAAATACTTGTGTGTTTTATGATAGTTCTAAATATGCTTTATATCAGCAAGGATTATAGAAGAGTCAAAAATTCCCGGGGAAGAGATGAATAATAATCCGGATGTGTAACTCATTTCCCCCGTCCACAATATATAATAAGTGAACATGAAAGCAAAGCATGATATATGCTAGAGCTTATAAAATATCATTACTCATTGACAGAAACAATATCACTCATCAGCGGTTTGTCATCAACATAGATAACCCTGCTTCAAGAATAACAGGGGAAGAATTTCATGGCAAAAGAAAGTAAATGTATTTAATTTCATACAATCTACTGTATATCATATTCACAATTGATTTACCCTCATTTACTTTTTAAAGTTTTGTCTTCTAATATCCCTGAAAAAACACTTACCCATGTATACGACTGTCTAGGTCTACCCACAGGCTTTGTAAATTTGTCTCAAATTTTATCAAAAGAGAGAGAGAGAGAGAGAGAGAGAGAAATGGGGTTTAACGTCCACTCGGCACAAACTAGGTTATTTCGGGACTAACATATGGTTTAATATGATTTTAATTTCAATAATGACGGGGGTTTAGCAGTGGAAGGAAACCGGGGGACCTTGAGAAACCCACGAGGCTGGACAGGCGACCTTACTCCTTGTCACGTACAGCCGTTGATTCGAAACCACGCCAGTTGACTTAATGGCAGGCTTTATGATACAGTACGCACGTGCTAACCATTCGGCCATCCCACCCACCCACCCTTATAATATAAGACTTATGACAATCAATAATGAAAAGAAAAGAGTTTCAAAATCAAATGTACATTTTTATATATTTTATAATAAAATGATATTATGAGAAGTCAATATCATATATAATAGGACTTGGAGATGGCAATAGGTTAAAAATAGCACTGACTTACCAATGCAAAACGGTAGTGTTAAGATCACTGATAGAAAAGCGACTGCTTTCATGGTTAGGCTATTTCATTCAGTAGATCCACAGCCGTGTGTAAATATATCGAATCTGTCTTGTGATTAATAATGTACACTATCCGAGAACATGTACCAGGCTAATATCAAAACTAAACGATGTCGCCAATCTATTATTGGTGTTATAGCAGACAGCTATACAAATCACGGGTTGTTGTAGTAGACATTTGTAAACGGGTCACATGTCAATCACGTGATAACTATTTTTATCATCGAACGCCAGATGTACATATCAAAGCTGTTTCACGTTATAAATATAAAATTAAACCATCAAATTATATGGTTGTTCACGTGAATTAGTTACGGAGCTACATGTAACTATACAAAGGAAGTACAGTAGTAATGCTTGAATTCAAAAGGAACTGAAATCAAATCATGTCGGGTTTAACGTCCTAAGGTTCTGCACCGTATGCAACATGGGGGAAATCGCGCCCGACAGCGGCACAACCACCTACATTAATTATATCGAATTTTAAATGTCAAGGGTTCATTAACGTGCACGCTAATGTGTACACATGGCCTCGGTTTTTCGTTCCATATAAATGACAGTATTGTATGTCCCTTGCTCGGCCCTCCGTCCTGCACCATACAATGACAAAATGAGAACCACGCCAGAAAATCCCGGTGAACTTTTTCGGTCAATACAGACCTGGTGTTGGGGACACGGGACCCCGCCACGTCATCGAGGCTCGCAAACTTTGAAGGAGTCTTAATTTAGATTGGCTTCACAAAACACATATTTATAGTACACAGCTGGATTGGCGTTAATGTGCGGGCCTCTATTTAATATGTTCCATTTTTCCAAATTACCTGGGGTATTACCCCCCCCCCCTTCCTCCCAGGCACCGTGCTATGAGCTTTTCTCACCTTCGGCTCCAGTGAATCATCACTACATTAATTTGCAATACTATAGATATCTCTTACTTTTGCTCAAACCATCACCCCATCCACACCTCCTTGCTTACTGTAAATTCTAGATCCGCGCGAGCAATGCATAAAAGATTAGTCAACAATCCATGCAAACACCAGAAATGAATAGCGAACGTTTGTGAAATGTCGACAAAACTCATCATTGAAATAGAAATATCGTTTATGCCATTTTTAATATCCGTGGTAAAATAATAGTTGAGTTTTTACGCCTTTCTTCGTAAGTGAACGTTTCACTGATGTAGTCACTGATGTAACACTAGGGATGATTTCTACGTCTAGAAATCAAACGCAAGTGTTAATAATAGTTATTAATTCAAGTTTATTTACGAACTACATATATCATCTAATAGTTAAATACAGTCAATAATAATTAAAGTAGAAACTGTATATCATCTAATATTTAAATACAGTCAATAATAATTAAAGTAGAAACTGTATATCATCTAATAGTTAAATACAGTCAATAATAATTAAAGTAGAAACTGTATATCATCTAATAGTTAAATACAGTCAATAATAATTAAAGTAGAAACTGTATATCATCTAATAGTTAAATACAGTCAATAATAATTAAAGTAGAAACTGTATATCATCTAATATTTAAATACAGTCAATAATAATTAAAGTAGAAACTGTATATCATCTAATATTTAAATACAGTCAATAATAATTAAAGTGGAAACTGTATATCATCTAATAGCTAAATACAGTCAATAATAATTAAAGTAGAAACTGTATATCATCTAATAGTTAAATACAGTCAATAATAATTAAAGTAGAAACTGTATATCATCTAATAGTTAAATACAGTCAATAATAATTAAAGTGGAAACTGTATATCATCTAATAGCTAAATACAGTCAATAATAATTAAAGTGGAAACTGCATGTCATCTAATAGTCAAATACAGTCAATAATAATTAAAGTGGAAACTGTATATCATCTAATAGCTAAATACAGTCAATAATAATTAAAGTAGAAACTGTATATCTATTGATCACCGATCAGTACTTTAAAGGGAAAATAACACTCTTGCTGGCTTGATAGGTCCAGAAAAAAAATTGTTTAAGTGTCCTACCTGTTGTGTAAATTATCCATTACAACCTATCTTACTTGTCCAGAGGGTTCGAAAATATGTTTAAATCCACGTTGCATTTGAAAGTGCTTACGTAAGGCTTTTCAAACCATGTTACGGCATGTAGTTGAATTTTCCCAATTTTTAAAATTAGGCGTGTTAAGATGAAATTTGTATCATTTTTTAATTGAAATATTGTAAAGTAGTACAAATTGTTAACCATAATAAAGATTGGAACATATTATTCAGTTACAACAAGAATGGTATTGGGGCTTTAAGAATAAAGTTAATTAAAAGACCAAGAACCCCCTTACCTTAAGATCACGTCTCCAACGCCTGTTCAAATCCGAACCAGAATTGATAGATTTCAGATCTGTATTTATAAGGAATAATTATCTGATCTCTAATCAAAACAAGTTCATACTTCAGCAAAAACGTGGATCTGTGAACTTGTAAATGATATAATTTAGATACCTAGACTGATCTTTGAATCTAGTGTATCAACAGTTATACAATTCTTTAACAGTTATACAATTTCTTGACCCAATATAATTATAACAGTGAACTCACAATATTACACTGACACACCGTCGTGGTTGAGCAATATGAGATGCAATCCTCTTACAAAGCTTGTATAAGAAAATAGCATAGATTATGTATTAAAAGTATTTTGTGCGATGACGATTAATACTGTTGAATTTTTAATCACCTGGTTCATATAATTTTAAAACTAAACATGCGTTATTTAAGTAAGAATTTTGTCATGAAATAAATACAGCCTTAACAAAATTAATAAATGATTAATGGCGGTACCATTTGTACAATTCCCAAGATTCTTAAAACAACCAGATAAAATAAAATCAAATCTAATTGCCTTTCGCTATACCTTAACTTTCTCACAAAAATGTCACGATCGGTATTTATTGTTCCGATAACAATAGCCTTACATTTAAATATGCATTAAATGGAGTTAAACTGTCATTATATAGAAATAATTTCCCAGATCACAAAAACAGAGTTTGGTGTAATCTCGCTGGGATGCAATGCGCTGGTTGTTGCTTCTGAAGTGAACAGCGGTAATTACACACTACGCAGTCACCCATTGTCATGGCGGACATATTCTTTTACACTATTTAATGTTCAAACACACTGGTCATTTTGTTTAAAGGCTTGATGAAATGTAACGATAACACAATAAAGAATACAATAGAAATCCTATCTAATTTCGCTGGATATATTACGACCCTAGTCGTTTCGCCGTGACTATCTTTTTCTAATATATAGAGCTACCCTAATACTTGGAATTCTTGGTTTAGGCTGTCAGCCGTGAGGATTAATCGTTTCTCTTCTGTCGATCAAATGTCAATGGAACAGTTCGTCAGGCCACCGAAATGATTTTTATTCTTTCTTGACCTGCACGGCTACGTGAGACTTGAGACGACTAAACGGGGTTTGATGTGACGAACGTTGAAGCACGTTTGGGAATTGGTGACAAGCGTAGCAAGGAGAGTAAAGCGAGGGATTACGACACTCGTGTTTTAGTATAATTATATATAGCCTCTTACACCTTGTTTTTTGCACAAAGTAACAAATATACCACAAATCGAGTCACCAGGTAACGGTTTCGTTGAAACATTTTTCCTTGGGCGTTTCACACACGCTTCGTAGACATTGTTTTTAACCAACGTGATTATAATATTAATGTTAAACGACTTGTATAGTGTGATGTTCGTCGAGACGAGGTTGTAATTCTGACAGACATTATTGTTGTCGTGTACATCATTCCAAGATGCCTTATTTAAAGAAAACAGTATTAAAGGATGATATTTTATGGTTTTTAACTGTGATTTGGATATCAGTATCCGTTGTAAGAGGTAGGTATTTAAAAATTTTAAATTTAAACTTTGGCTTCTCCAAATCGCCGACATTCACATTGTAGTATTCAATTACAGAATTATCAGGAAGAAAAAAGGTCAATGAGAATGTGATTTATTAGAGCAATTAATTATGTAATACCAAACTTAAACCATAGTGGTTAAGTTACACAGATATCATAAAGAGTACATGATCAAATACATGCAGGTGGTCAGTGGTCTTGTTGCTTAGTATGTGTGTATCAGAGGACCTCTACAAAAGTAAAGCTTTAAGGTGTCACTCAACCATCTAATAAACACTCTCTCTTGTCGATTTCCATATACATGTATATAATTTGTTTGCTTTATATTACTAAGTAGAATTTACTGGTAATTTTGCACTTGGCACCAAGTATTTAGTCCTAGTATACATGTAAACTGAGTTTTAATTTCCATATCCAGAAACGAAATACAACACTTTTCGATTCGTTTTTAGTTCGAAATTAAATTACGTTGTATAGTAGAGTACCATAAAGGAACGAAACTGCTTTGATTTATGTCAAAATCCTTCAAAAATGAATCGGGTGTTTATTTGTTGTGTTTTTAAATTAGTGATGGCGCGAGCTCGATATGTTTTAATATTTGTTTCTAAGTATTAACCGGAAACAGACTTGTTTACTGATTTTAATTTAATATATTGCATACTTTGTCGACAGTAGAACATCAGTTACATTATATAGCTTTATCAAATGATTTTCAACGAAGCCAGATTGACATCCCATGGCGCCGATCAACATACAAAATCCAATGAACTTATTAATAATTCACACATGCTTGCGATTCAAGGTTATAGTAGTACTAAAACATCAAATACATTCATTGTAGATTAAGCAGTAAATATAGCTGTCTTTCAAAATCAGCTTTGTTTCAGTGATTTATTAAGGCCCTAGGCTATTTAATCATCCGTATCGAGATTGTTGGTGTTTTACTATATGAAAAGAATATCTTAATCTCAGGTTTCTCCCCTAATTACGAATTCCGTTCACTTTTTGTTCACATTATTAATGTCTTAGGCATGCTGCTTAAATGTATATGACTTCAAAATCATCATAAACCCATCAACAGTACATAATGATAAGTATTATTTGCATATTCGATGAATAAGTTATTTTCGGTTAAGACTTAAAGGTAAAAATATAAGTTGGTGTTATTTTGAGTCGGAATGTTTGTTTTCATATTTGTTTACTACATTTTAAGCTTCATTTTTGTTGTCATACTGTAACTCATACAACCCATCGCCATATTTTTTCGATTGTTAAGTAGCAATATTATTCAGCAATGAATCATTTTTGCCTTGTCCCACTACTTTCACTTCTCCTGTTATTGTTATATATATAGAGAGAGAGAAATGGGGTTGAACGTCCACTCGACACAAACTAGGTCATTTCGGGACTAACACAAGGTTTTTGAAATTTTAATTCAATAATTCGTTTGCGCGAAGGGGTTTAGTGGGGGAAACCGAGGGACCCGGAGAAAACCAACGAGGTTAGACAGGCGACCCTACTCCTTGCCACGCACAACCGGGCATTCGAATCCACGCCAGTTGACTGAATGACAGGCTTTGTGAATGGAGATTTGACTATCCTTTGATCGGAAGTAAAACATGGGAAGTACAATCATGTAGTTGTCACGATGTTTAGTATCGATTTAGACAAATTTAGTCATATCCTTACCAAGGGTGGCCGACACATTAGTGTCATATTAGCTGGGGTGTTTTGAAAGTTCTTCCTAAGATTCAAAAAAAAAGTTTAGGCTTTCACGGAAGCTCATCTGTCATATGCCCTTAAATATTACCACCTAGTCGTAAATCTTCGTAAAATTGGCAAGGAAGTCGTTTAAAATAGAAAAACTTAAGGAATTTACGCCATAATCTCTGTTAAATTACATTAATTTTCGTTTCCATTACAGGTGGTGTATGTCCTAGTTCAGTACAAGGTAATGTATAAAACGTGAATAGAGAAAATCAGTAAATGTTGACTTTACCTGTATATAACAATCACAGGTGCACATATTCTAGTCGCTTACAATAGGCGTGAAACAATTGGCAAATTTATTTCTACCCGGGTCTGGTTACTGAAGTAAAATAAGCCAACGCCCTCGGGGTATTAGTTATCCTTATTTATCAATGAGGTCTACACCGATACCAGTGCAAATTAAATGTCCCACAATTTATAACTTTAGCTTTAAACAATTGTTTTAAACACATTTTTTTTTTTGGTTTTAATTTTGATTATGGTTTATTGGGTATTAAAGGGAACGATTATGTCAGCCGTTAAGAATAGTACAGTGTTAGGTTTGTGAACATATAGTATTGATGAATAGATTTATAGCATCATATATTAATGTCCAGCTCTGTCCTCATAACATTCGAGCCCCAAACCCTAGAGGCAGTGCTCACCCTGGGTTCCATTTTTTTCCCGCCAATTTTTCATTTTAATTTATTAGCCAGATATTTTTTCCGCCAAAATAAAATAACTATTTTTTTTTCATGAATTTTATTTACATACATACAATATAGATCTACGACAACAATTTACAAAATTCTTCTCTGCCTTGCAGAGGCCCATTTTTTGAAGGCTTTCTCCAAATCTGGGGTAACCACTTTACCAATGCTAAGGACCATTAAATTACATAATGTGTTAGTTTTTAGGGAATTTCTATATTTGTTTTTAATAATATTTAATAAGGATTTCAAAAATTTCCACTCATCTCAGAAAGATCTACCTTTTCCAAATGCACTAAAGATTTTACGTTTTTCGAAAAAAAAATTCTGTGAGGGTCTCTTGAGGTATCAATTTAACATCTAGGGCTGTAATATCCTCAGATGGACGAGAGCTAATTATGTCAGTATCATTTGTAGTCTTCTGGCATTTTGGTGATGGAATATTTAAAAAATCTGACATTCTTCTGTTCAATTTTTCGCTTACGACCCATTGCATATGATTTGATGATAACTGGCTATTCGACAGGCCTACGAGTATATACGCATTTATAAACTGTAACAACATACCTAGCTTCATTTATTAACGATACCGTCAATTCGGTATGAAATAGATCAAACAGCAGTCATAATCCAATAATCCCAAACAGATCGAGTGAGTATTGTTTGCAGAGTCCGCCATTTTGAATATAGAAACCATCAACAAATGACCGATTCGTATTTCAAAATACATAATTAAATCTTTTGTCTCTTAGTCTTAATTAGTTTATTACTACTCTTAGTGTATATACTTATTAACACTAATCCCAGATTGATCAAGAGACAAAAGATAGATCTATTATTGATACCTAATTGATTGTTGATTGACTCAACCAAACGCAATCGACTGTACAGTGTTTAGTTATAACCCGTATACGCGCGGAAATCAAAGCTTTGTTCCGATATTTTTTTATTTCCAGGTAAAAAAAAGAATCGCCATACAGGAAAAAACTATCGCCAAAAAATTCGCCAAGTTGAATATTTTATAGCCAAAATTATATTTTTTTCGCCATTGGCGAATTTGGCGATCGACAGCGTGAGCTCTGCCTAGAGGAATTACCCACGTTACCAGTAATGTTATAATAGTTCGAAAATAGTGTTGTTATAGTATTTCGAAAATAGATAATGCAAAAAATATTGCAAATTTCACTCAAATTAGTCTATTGCGAGTAAAACTATTAACCTTTAGAGGTTTTACAGGTTGTGTACATTGATTGTTACGCTAAGCCTCGCTTCTCCAATCTGATGGTGTGTTAATAAATGTCTAATTACTAGTATAACATTTCGGGTCAAAAGAAAGGCCTGCATTGGACAGATTTAGCTCTTGCATAATGTATGTTTAATATAAACATTATTTACAGCACATGGAATAGCCTACACATTTTTATAATTTGATACAGTAAGAAATCACAAGGCATATATCTCTAATTACACATACGTCTATTGTGATCCTTGTTCAGCATACTATGACGAAATAAAATAGAGTTAAACGTCCTACTGTTGTGCTCAGACTCGGCTAATGCAGGGATCAAGCACCCGACCTCCAGGCTAGCAAGCCAGCGTCTTACCCACTTAGCCAACTGGTTCATTCATATATGAAGAAACTTATACAGATATACCTCCACTAAATAGCTTATGAAGTGCAGGTTTAAACTACGAGGGCATGCTCCTGACAATTTGAAAGCATTTCTCCGCACTCAAAGATCACGTCTACCCCTTTCAATTTCATTGAAGTTGATTACGTTCCATTAACCTACAGTAAACGATTACGTGCTAGAGGCATAGTATGCCGTAAATGTCTTGGATAATTTGATGTGGCTAACATTTCTACTTTTCTCTGCTCTATAATTAATAGGTGAGTCCTGTCCGGTATCTTAATGTAAAATTCAAGGAATGTCATTCTACTATGTCGGATGGCTATATTTCATCCTAATTCTTCTACCTCGTGTAATAATATAAACTCTGTAATAATAGACGAGGAAATTATAAACTAGACATTTTATACACTTGCTTCTATTCTTAATATTAAACATCTTTGGTGTCCTCAATATCAAATATATTTTATTCGTCGAGGAAATCAAACATATGATAAGGAAAAATGGGTCACATCAAGATTATGTGAATTTGCTACAGAGTTTGGGGTTTGAACATTGAGAATACGATGCCAGTTAACGAACTGAATTTCAATATTTTTACCCACATCTGTTAAATGTATAGAGAGAATTGAACCTGTTGAAATAGATATTTCACTTCAAGGGGTTTTTTTTTGGTTCATTTTGTTTATATCAAACAATCCATCACTCCCACTAAATCAATGTATGGTGCCCTCATTACTATGTAATTACTTTGATTAAATGTTACGCCTTCTATTGTTAGGGTGATAGTTGGGAGGTCGCCAATAGGGCCATCTTTTAAATTAGATCATTTGTTCGGATTTAAGAAAATCACTGTTTAATTTAACGTGTCACGTAAAAGTTGACCTAAAGTTAGGGTTAATCATTGGTGAAGTTACTACGATCTATTCTGATTCCTTACATTTAGCCCCATTTTTCATGTATATTCTCCCCTGAGCGTTTCATTGTTATGTATGGAAAAATGGGTCGAGAGCGAGACATTAGTAATATATTGATACTGCACTAGGCGTTAGCCGAGTTTTGTTTCAATATATTACGCAATGTCTTTAGCTTGAGGCCATTAAACAACCAAAACAGGCACTATCCCGCACATGCTTTTGAATGAAATACGTCCCGCGAGTCCAATATCTCATATACTTTAGATAATATACGATTGACAAGTTGTCCGTACATTATTGGAAATAATGGTATGCCAACATCAAAGGATGACGTCACATCTGTATTTAAAGCTAATTTAGGGAAATTGATTGTAAAATATTATCTAAATGTCAAACATCTCGAAAAATGACTTTAAAGACTTTATGATAATGTTTAGTTCATTTGAATGTATATGGTCCATATATAATATAAACATAGTTGCGGGGGGGGGGGCGGCAGTATGGTCTAAACCATCGGTTCTGGATTTCATCTATGTAGCCAGTTCACAATTTTATTGTCGGTTCAATCCCAATTCTCCCTGATAGCTTACCAGAACCCACAGCTATGATGACTGTGGCATCTAACATAGTTTCAGTATCAAAGATAATCATACCTTGCTATACTACCTACTCATTGTCATATTTTACAAAATGATTTTATTGAGTGAACGTTAAACCCTGTTCCCTCTCCTCATATTTTATATAGTCGCCAATGAGTCCTAGATCCCTAATAGGATACGAGCCCTTTACAATACTAGTTATGATGTCAGAGAAGAAAAGGTGAATCTATTACTGAAGTATTACTGAGTCTTATATTAACTTGCTAATAATAACCTTAACTGTCTTGTGAACAGAACAGAGTGTTAAGTATTATCGATTTCGTATTAGATATAAGATGGGGGATTAAGGCGTGCTTGTGCGTAGGGGTCTTTGGTAGTAGAATGTTCTGGAATATCCCACGATGTTATGACACAAAGTTCGATTGCATCAAAGCATATCGTATACAATCATTTTGATTATTTCATGTCACACTGTTCGATTGCTTTAACGCATACTGTATTTGAACTGAAGCATACTTATTTGAACTGAAGCATACTGTATTTGAACTGACACACACTGTATTTGAACTAAAGCATACTGTATTTGAACTAAAGTATACGGTATTTGAACTAAAACATACTGTATTTGTACTAAAGCATACTGCATTTGAACTAAATCGTAGGCCTACTGTTTTATATGAAATTAATTGTAAGTGTTTCATTTTTGTAGTTGTAAAGCCTTGTGTTGATGGCAGCATATCTGGATCAAGAATATTCATGGATACTTCAGAAATGACCCCCGATGATACGTCCTGTGTTTGTCGATTATCAACCAATGTGGATTCGTTGGATATTAATATGTATTTTGCACCCGGCTATGCAGGCTGTGGGTCAGAGATTCAGTTCTCATCTATTTTCCCAGTAACGTTTCGTTGTGATTTAGCTGGGACGAGAATCGACACCTTGACTAGAAAAACATTGGATGTAATTACTAGGCAGACGACATCCCCTGCTGATGTAAGATATTGTGTAATTATACAAGCCTCTACAACAGGTAAGTTAAAATGGCAATAACTTGATTTCAGTTGGAATAATTTACATTCTGTAGTCTGCGGTGCTCAATAGTTGCAAAAACATGGATATGTATTTAGAAATCCTCTCGATAAACATGTTAAAAATAATCCAACGCAACATGAAAACAAATTTAAGTATAGTTGGTTTTTCTGACGTATATTTAAGAACATCTGGAAGGCTATAGGACAGTAAACGATAAATAACCACATGTGTTTATGTGTTTACACTAAGCAAAGACTGAACATGATTTGAGTTATTTGGATTGAAAACAGTTTGTACTTTAGCAGATCAAATATATACATATTCGAAAGCATTCAAAACACCTTCCGTAAAGCAAGTAGCTACACTTATTATGGAGGCTTTTCCTATTGGGCGAGGTTATTAAATACATTCAGGAAATATAAACCTGTACTAGTATGGGTCTTTTCGGCGATTATGTTGTAATATGCTTGAAGATAGAAGCGGTCTCCTGATTTCTCTGATGCCTAGGTCCCAGACTATTAAGTTTCAAGATTAATTTCTCAAGCTTAGATAATGCCATAAAGAAAATACATTATATTGCAGGCTCTTCGGGTAATGTATCCATGACTTGTGAATCCCAAAATACCACAACACCCGAAGCATCAACAACAGATAGCGCAGCAATAGCCACAACACCATCTACCGAATTTACAACGACAATCTCTTCAGCTTCAACGGGCGATGCAACCTTTTCGACAACAACAATCCCTTCTGCATCTAGCAAAGCTACTTCTTCCGCAACTGTGTCAACACCATCAGTCACAACAATACAACCCGCAACAACCCCGTCAACAACAACACAGTTACCATCAATGACAACATCCACATCAGCCATGACCAATCCGCCAGAAACAATGATTCCATCCTCATCGTCACCATTATCAAAGATACCGACATCGACAAATCCATTAACAGTGACAAGTCCTCCCACCACTACAATTTCATTAACATCGTTAGCTTCATCCACTGCAGCAGCCCAATCTGTTTCTTCAACACAAGTTACGCTTTCAGTAGCAACATTATCAACGACAAACCCATCATCTAAAACTACCAACATTCTCAATGAATCAACAACACCACCAAATGTACCAACTTCATCTTCTACAGAGACTGTGATCTCAAACGTTTCTGAACAAACAACGAATGGTAATGCTGCGACTAGTACAACTACCAAACTGGCCTCTACATCCAGCATACAAACAGCGAACACAGACGTTTCACCAACAACCACAGAGAACCCCACCACCACTCCACAGCAACGTCAGACATCTTCTAACACAGTATCAGTATCCATAGGTTCAACTAAAAGTACACCTGGGCGTTCTTTATTTACTGGCTCTACGCCTCCAATAGACAACACTACCAATGTGACCCAAAGTCCGGTAAAGTCCGGATTGGACAACAAAATAATAGCAGGTAATACAATAAACAGATATTGTATAACCATGATGCCGTTAAAAATCAGTAAAGACTATATAGTCATTTGGATTTTGAGGAAAATGTCAAACTTCGCATGGATTAATTCATACTAATATGATTAGTTAACATTTACTAGGTTCCCACTGGCGTGCGATGCGCTAAGGTGGGATTTTCCCTAATAAGTTCACGATCTGGTACATGAAGATAGGTTTGGTTCCGTTTCGATACGATCAACACGATTGCCAATATATGATAAGTCCTGATAGGATCACCACGATTACTCCACGATTTAAAACACGATTTCAATCTAGCATTATGAAAACATAATCAAAAAATCAACGGTAGATAAGATAATCTCTAGACTTGAATTCAATCGATTAAAGACAGGTCGATTAATTGAATGTGCCGAACCAAAGATGACTGCGGGCTTGTTCAAACAGGGGGCAACATTGATCGATGGGTATATTCAGTTTGTAAAAACGAACGGAACTAAACCATAAATGGGCTGATATTAAACTTGTACAGTATCCCAATATCGTAGAAAATCCTTTTCAAAAACATTCAACTCAATGACGAACGCGTCATATCTTAATGTTTCACAATGAAATAGTCAATGTCACGTATTTTTCTATTTTCAGTGATTATAATAGGAGTAATTATTTTTGTTGCTCTGATGATATTCCTGGTCGGTGCTATTTGTTATAAGAATAGACAAAGGCAAGTATAATAGACATATGTACCAACAATTATTTTTATACCTATAGAACTCTTGAAGTCTGCTATCAAATCTAGGTCAAATCGAATTATTTAAGGCATTATTTAAGCTCGATAAATTAATCTGGAAACTCAATAGTCTGGGACCTGGGCATCAGAGACATCAGGAGGTCGCTTCTACCTCCAAGCATATTACAACATAATCGCCGAAAAGACCCATACTAGTATAAGTTTATATTTCCTGAATGTATATAATACTTCTGGAACTCTTGAAGTCAGCTATCCAATCTAGGTCAAATTGAATTTTGTAAATGAGAACATACTATCTTTAGCCCAAATTGACGTACATGTACTTTAAAGGACAATTTTAGTACCAGTCAATAATACATATTTTAAACAATATTCCAAATATAATTTTAACACAGAGATCATTGTCACGATTAATCCGACGCGATAACTGATACACATTCTATTTTCAGCTCTGATAATTGCATGTAAGTTGAAAAGCTGTTATATAAAACCATGAGTCGATATCTGTTAGAAACAAACTATTCCCGAGATAAGAGGAAGCTATCTCATCTTTAACGAAATATTGAAACTAGGATGATGTCGTGGACAACTAGCAAATGCAATCATAATCGCTTCCCTATACGCTTGGAATTCCCATTATTCCAAAAAACGAAGTCCTTGCATTTTGATTGATGTAATACAATAAAAAATTACGAAACACAGTTGAGATCTAATATGTATCAGATTGTTTTGTCGCCAAATTATAATTGACTTCATGGATCGACGCCATTAAAATTTCTGATCTATGTAGTTCCTGCTTCATTGTCTGGCAGCATTGGGTGAAGCCGGTTATAGTGATATATATGGCGCAGAGATACACGTTTTGTATGCGACTGAGGTCCCACATCTCAAATGTCCACGGCCAGTCAAATACACGCTTCTGAGCATCTCTGTTATAAGGGATCAGCCGTGCAAAAATTTGGGGAAAGCGTTAATAATCAATGGAGAAATTAATTGTGGAATTGTAAAGTATATGCTGGAATATATGCCTGTTAAAGACAAGTGAAAATATACATAATATTATATTTATAGATTTTTGTTTTATAAGTATATATTTTATATAGTTAACATATTATTTTTCAATGCAGAAGAAAGGGTTCTTATCCAAGGGAGAAAACGACGTATCTAAACATGGCAATGGATCGAGACAGTGAAAAGGGAAGTGATACAAAAACAATGGAAGGAACGAATTTATCAGATGATACACCTCAGATAGTTCCATATAACAACGGGAAGGAACTGTGAGTAATTACATTGCCTTGTGTGATTTTGAATCCAACGTTTCCAGGAGTAAATTTTAGGGAGTTTTCGATAAGATCATGTGATAAAAGATTCAGCATTATCATCTACTGATTTAGTATTTTATGCGTTAGTAACTGTGATTAGATAATATATTCAATACTTCTGATTAACAACATTTGGTGAGAATAACAACAATTGTACAATATAAAATATAATAAACAAAAACAGGTATTTATTAAACTAAATAATGTTATGATAATGTAAAAGAAAACATCAATATTTCTTAAACGATTTATGCTAGGAAAATAACAATATTTCATGATTTATGCTAACATAAAGGAAAACAACAATTTTTTTTAATGAGTTTTGCTAGTATAAAGGAAAGCAACAATATTTCTTAAATGAGTTATAAAAGAAGACAACCATATTAATTTCTTAAATGAGTTTTGAAACATGATCTTAATTTATATATACATTAAGAAGACTCTAACCATAACTCTTCTTAGTAATATAACATATTAATCCACAACATATCATCAATCAACCTCATTTTTAATAACTATTTTACTACGAAGTTTGCGGCGAACTACTTTTCCGACAATGTTCTTTTCAGTATGACCACTACATGTATATTGTTCTATGAAGTCTATGAGTAGAGTCATCTGTCCAACCACGTGGGTTTTCTCTGGGTCCTCCGGTTTCCTCCCACTGCTTACGACCCCTACGCACCAGCGAATTATTGAAATACAATTAAACCATATGTTAGTCCCGAAATGACCTAGTTTGTATCGAGTGGGCGTTAAACCCCATTTCTCTCTCTCTCTCTACTAAGTCTAAATATCCCAACAACTATAAGCTATTTTGACAAAAAACGTCAACAATTTTGTTTGTATTTTAATAAATATTGTTATTCAGAATATCGTAAAACTACTTTTTCACCAACAATTGTTTTTTTTTATATTTTTATAAATAAAGTTCTACAGGGTCAAAAATTTCAACACGTTAACATCAATTAAGTTTACAATCTGTTTCGTCAACACTTAAAATTTAAAATCTTTTTCTTCAACAATTACCTGGGGGGGGGGGAGGGGTAACACTTTCTTAAAAAATATTTATAATTATCTCTTCTTCTTTTATTCTAATGCTTTGTTGTTCATATTTTATCAACAGTGGTTAATCTACCACAAATATCATCCATATTTTAAAGAATAACGACCAGACGCGAAGTCAAAATTTTGATATTATGATAATCTCTTGTGTCTTGTGCTTTTAATTTTGCGGACTGTTCACATATCGGATCTGGAAATAGTTGGTTGTCGAGGTAATTAGTTTCTGTGATATTGCTGTTCGAAAAAAAATAATAATTGAGGGAAAAGGATGTTTCGGTTCAGAACACATTCCATTATATTTCCGCTTCATCTGCTCTCGTTGTTCTCTAAATACAATATCACAACCATTAACATTCCCTGCCTTCATTTGAAAAACTATGAAATACGGTATGTTACATATATTTATATTTGATTAAACTTATAAAAGTTTTATGTTACAATCGAGAATGTAAAAATTATTTATACATTATTTTGATATATATTTTTTAATAAACTGTAAAATTGTTTGGAGTTTCTTTTCACTTTGTAACAAATTCGTTTTATATTTGCTTGCCAGTCTCAAATTGGAAATCGAGGTTACTAAGGGGCTTGCACAGTTTTTCCAAAGCATTGAGAATTGTCGGCCGCACCGCTTATAACACTACAGGCCATATATACTGTAGATGTTAGAGGTTCTGTAAAGGGCTCTGTTTAATAGATTGAAATTGTTAGCTAGGACCACTGACAACAAAGTCTAGGCTAACAAGAATATGTCTGGCATCATAGTCGTATAATCCCATGATTTAGAAACGTGTTTAGCCATCTTTTTAGGTTCCCATATAAGTACACCATGGTGAAACCTATGGTAGAATCTGTGCAGCTGACCAATCCGGTAAAGGTAGCACCTGGTCAATTTCCCGGGGCTCAAAAATGACTCACGCACGTAACCCCTTTATAAAATAGTGCGCGGTTGAATTTCCTTTAGGTATCATTGAGACACTGGGGAGTAGAGATCAGTGGGAAGCTGAGAACGCCACAGCCTCCTAGGCTGAGAGGCGAGAAAACACCCCACGAAAAACAAGCGGGGGAAATAGAACCTATATGTAGCTTATATTTAATGTAATAGATGTGTATCTAGTTTCCAGTATAATGGATGTCATAAGTATATAAAACATAGTTAATGTAAAAAGATTTCCAGAGTTAATTGATCACAATGTGAAGTCATAGAAGCAAGTCCTAGACGATAATGTCACACATGCATAGTGTCACATATGGGGGTTTTTTTGGAGTCGCGACACAGGATAATGTCCAACGCTTTGTAATGTCTATTTTTGTTTATTTGAATTTAAAATTTATATCAACATTTAACCTAATGAGGTATAAAGATTTGAATGTTGTGTGTGGAGGTAGAAAGGTATGAATGTGGTAGGTAATCAGGTAAAAATATCTAAATGCGGTATGAGAACGCCCTGTGTCATAATAAAAGTCAAAAGTAATTAGTCCAATTTCACTCTTACAGAATTAATATCACCTCTATTTAAGATTGCAGTCGTACTTAATTAGTTATATTTGGCTATTGTATTATGAGTAAAAGGGTATGATTCCCCTGAACATGAGTTTACACACTGATCAGCAGGCTGCTACAGTCACTGATAAGGATGACATCGATGCGACTTAACGAGTCCCTAATATTTACTTTTTTCCTTCGATAAATTAAATACTAAATCATTTGTTATGTATTTCTTATTTAGTGTAAATGGGTATTACCATTAGTAAAAGGCACCGTTCTGCCCGAACCCGTTTCGTCTTATGTAAACAATGCACACGTCATTGAGCCAATGATTGACGCCACGTGATGTGATTGCACCTGTTGAAGACAACCATCTTTAACGGAGATATTACTCTGTGATGATTCTCGTTGAAACAGATTGATCAGTTTAATGGTCAGTCGAATGGCAAAGAACAGTGGTCTGATTAGTCCAAATATTATTTGCAATTTGGAGTTATTTCCCCTTAATCACCGTTCGTTTAAAGAAAAGTAATATTCAAAGTGGTTGTCTGTAGGTAAAATTAATCTCGCTTTATAACTTGTAACTGAACTTGTAACCGTGTATTGGTAATACACCACCAAGCTACTTGTCCTGTCTATTTATAATTAATGTTAGATAACTCTTCCAATTGTCTCTATAAAATTTTGTCACTTGTCGGTGAAGTTTATCATTTACAGTAAAGTTGTTGCAAACTCCAACTTCAGCGTTTTAACTTATTTATCTTATTTCCAAACTGTAGTAAGATATACAGACAACACGGATAGCCTGCATTATCAAAACACCAAAATGTTCAATTCAGCGTACTTGCATATTTCCTCAAAAACATAATAGTTTATTTGTTTGTTGTTCAATTATATCCCCATTAACATGTTGTAAATATAATTATCTTGCGTTGCTCAATTTGAATTATGGAGTTATTTCCCCTACTTTACGTTTTGTATGACCATCGATCACGAGGGGGGTGGGGGGTGGGGGGGTGGACGTAACTAAGATATTTGTGGGGGGGGGGGGGGGCTGGGGCCCGTGCCCCATAGTAAATCC
Source organism: Patella pellucida (assembly GCA_917208275.1). Classification (NCBI taxonomy): domain Eukaryota; kingdom Metazoa; phylum Mollusca; class Gastropoda; family Patellidae; genus Patella; species Patella pellucida. The sequence goes on from OU795036.1 coordinate 68,547,397, forward strand.
GGCCATGGGTACCCTGACCTTTTCAGGGGTATACATGTATACCCATGCCCTAATAATGAAAGTTTTCAACCTTTTTTGTCGATTCATTTTGTGTAATTGCTCTCTGGTCGGTCGCGAACCGACTCTCGCATTCTCGTTATCAGCTATCAGTGCACGCCTTGGCTGAATATGAGCTCTTGCAATAATCGTGTCTTTAAATCTACTGTCTCATTCAAACAGCTTATTCTATTTCTTGAATTGCCCATGATGCGAAAATTGTGAATAATTAGGCTTTATCATGTTGTTAGAAATGAACTGCATTTATCTTTTTTATAGTGACTGGTTAATTACGCCTACCAGGCGTATGAATACACGCATGCTATTTTGATATATAAATGTAGTCCCAAATAAAGCATGTGAGATGCACTAGAGATTTTGTACCATCAACATCGTGTTTGTTTCTTTTTTCACCCATCGTAACTCAAAGCCATTAGTCTGCTATTTATGGGCCCAGCCTGAGAATCCATTTCGGGATTTCTCATACATCGTTCGCAACATAAATCTGGTAGCAGAGCGTGGTTTTGCTGTGTGAAAATATGAAATCTGAATGGTAATGTGGTACAACTGAACTCAATGGTTGCTGTTTACATCGAGCTCCACGTGCATGATCATCTAGTCGCCAGAATGTCATCGTCGTAGACCAGGTCAATAATTATTTAATTTGTTTTCAAGTAGCCTACAACCATTAGAATGTCTGAACATGATGGAACAGGTATCACCGATGAAGAAATACACGATCATGACCAACATCAAACTCCAGCTGATCGTAAGTCAGAATTATTAAAACAAAAACGTTTGCTAAAAACTTGTTTTACGAAAGCTAAGTCTTATTTAACTAGCTTACTATGTTCAGAAACCGCGAACTTAGAACAATTGAAATTTGGTGTTGACCAAGTCTTGAAAACACAAGATGATGTTATCAATGTTTTGTTGTCCCTATGCGAGCTTGATCCAGATAGGTACGATGACGAACTGAATATGATACAAGATGACCCGAGATTTACAGAAACTGTATTTAGTACATTAGCTTTGATAAAGTCAAAATCTAGTGAGATTGACAAAACCCGTCAATCATCGTCGAATAACCCGTCGCCTAGAGAAAATATAGAATTCCCTCAGAATAGTTCTGTGACTGAAAACGAACAGCCTACCTCAGATAATATTCAACCGAGTCCAATTAATTCTATAACTGCTCAGTCCCGTGAGCCGTATTCGATAGATAGCGATATGCATAATCAGTTGAAACGTGTATCTATTCCACGATTTGATGGTAATAAAAGAGACTACCCACTTTTTAAGGACGCATTTGAACATTGCATCGATAGGGTTGCCTGTAGTGATGGTTACAAAATGCTTCAGCTTAGACAGTACCTACACGGTGATGCTTTAAGGGCTATTGAAGGTTTTTCAGCGTCGTCTTTGGGTTACGCGTCCGCTAAGAAAAGGCTCGAAGAAAAATACGGTGGTCATCGTCGTACTGTACTGCTACATTTAGACTATATTCGTCAAATGAGACCTATTAACTCTTCCGATTTACAAATGCTTGAAGAATTTACAGACAAGCTCGAACTTTCGATAGTTTCGCTAAAAGATGCTGGTCGTGTCGAAGAATTCGAAGAAAACTCAATGTTTTATTCGGTCGCGAAATCAAAATTGTCGCCAATGAACATTGCTAACTTTAAGCGTTGGGTCTCTTTAGAAAAGAAATCTGAAAGTCTTGTTAATCTCCACGCATGGTTGGCTTTAGAGGTCAAGTTTAGGGTTGAAGCCCAGGAAGAGGTTGATGGTATCTACGCTCCAAATCAAAGTGGTACCGATAACGCTTACAAAAAGAATCGCGCATATACGACTTACAACGACAGCAGGCCGAAATGCGACTTGTGCACTAACAATCACCGACTTGTCGATTGTCCAGACTTTCGATCTCTTGCTGTTAACCGGAGATGGCAAGTTGCAAAAGATAAGTCATTATGTTTTCGATGTCTAAGTCCAAGTCACGAAGGTCGCTATTGCAAAAACTCTCATCGCTGTGGAATAGACAATTGTCCCCGGTCTCATCATACCCTTTTGCACGGAGGGGGATATCCAGTTGGGCCACCGTTTGTTGATTCGGAAGCTAATCGTCGATGGCCGCGAACAAATATGGTCACTTCTGAGGGAGATCACGTGGGAATGCGCATAATCCCGGTTATTGTTAACACCGGACATCGTACGCTCCAGCTGAACGCCTTGTTGGACGAGTGTTCAACCGACTCGTATGTTAGTGAATCTGTTGCATCGGAATTGGGACTTAAAGGACCAGTTTCCTATTTGAACGTTTCTGTGTTAGGTGGTAAACGCGATGGTTTAAACAGTCGTAAAGTTAACTTCACTATAACTAGTCTTGATGGTCAGACTAGTCTGAATCTGGACGCTTTTACAGTTGCAAACGTTACCGACGGTTTGCAAATGATAGATTGGAATAAATATGCACATAACTGGCCCCACTTGCGTGATATTGAATTTCCTCGTGTTGGTGGTAGAGTTCACGTTGATTTATTATTAGGCCTTAATGTATCTGATGTACATCGCGCGCTCACCGAAATCAGTGGTAGACCCGGAGAACCCATCGCCAGACTTACGCCGTTGGGATGGACATGTATAGGCCCCTTGTTTGAAATTGACTCTTATAGACAATCATCGAATCACTTTGTTCGAGCAGTTTTTGTGAAAACTGATACAAACACTTCGATGCGCAATATGTTGCAACTTGATACATCGGGAGTTAGTAACGTTTCCGCAGTCATTTCGCCAATAGATAAGCAAGTTTCAGAACAATCTATATCATCTTTAAAATTGACTAATGATATAAACTCTAATCCTTCCGAAGATGCTTTATTGGAGCTTCGTTCAGCTCAGAAATCGTTCCTTGTCAAGACACCACCGCGCGATCTTGGTAGATTAGAACCTTCTCGATATTTAAGCTGGATTAAGTTGTTGCTAATAACTACATGTAGTTGGATTTTTCGCTTCGTTAAGAACATTCGTTTTTCGCCTCAAGACATATGTTTTCAAGAATTTTGGAAACGCTGGCTACGAGAAGTCTTACCGACATTAAATAATCGTTCGAAATGGCAAACCCCCTATAAGGACTTATTGGAGGGTGACTTAGTACTAGTTGTAGACCCGCTTTCCCCAAGGGGTAAATGGCCCTTAGGTCGTATAATAAAGTCGTATCCTGGAATTGACAATCGTGTTCGAGTAGTTGACGTCAAAGTCGGCGATAATGTACTTAAAAGACCGATACACCGCCTGTGCCCATTGGAAGCTTAGATACCTAAGTATAGTGTGTGGAAAAAATGACTATCGATAATGTGCTTAGTTATATATCGTCATCGTTCTGAATTCGTTGATCGTGTCTATCGTTAAATAGTGTGCCTATTATCCATGTTTCATCGTTGGAGTTATCGTAAAGTACATCGACAGAGTTTCATCGTTGGAGTCATCGTAAAGTTCATCAACAGTGTTTCATCGTTGGAGTCATCGTAAAGTTCATCGACAGTGTTCATCGTTGGATTCATCGCAAAGTGTTCATCGAAATAGTGATGTGTATATTACTTCGCTATTTAAAGTAGTGTTGGTTATATCGTCGTTTGGAATGCTGCTAGAGTAGTATTAGTGATAATCGTCTATCGTTGTTCGAGAATGTTCAATTCTATCGTATTTTGTGAATTTATAATAGTATCACGGAATTTTGTGTTTTAGGATGTGTCATTGTATGTTACATCCTGGAGGGGGATGTGTTAGAAATGAACTGCATTTATCTTTTTTATAGTGACTGGTTAATTACGCCTACCAGGCGTATGAATACACGCATGCTATTTTGATATATAAATGTAGTCCCAAATAAAGCATGTGAGATGCACTAGAGATTTTGTACCATCAACATCGTGTTTGTTTCTTTTTTCACCCATCGTAACTCAAAGCCATTAGTCTGCTATTTATGGGCCCAGCCTGAGAATCCATTTCGGGATTTCTCATACATCGTTCGCAACACATGTATTTTAAAGGGTTTTATGTTGGAATTTATGAATGTTAGAGACGCTCTAAACAGCGTTCTCGGTACTCTGGCCCTCACGCCGTTTATGTCGTTCTCGTCTCTGTGTATGATTCTGACTAACATAGGCCATAGGCCTTAACATAACGAATTGTCACCAACACCTGACAGAAAATGTAAATCCGGGTCTACTGCTTGGCTTCTAGACTAAAACCAAAATTGTCAAGCAAAGGAGGGGATTGGAAAGACATAAAAGGAATATAATAGGGCGTATAATAGGACTGTTGGTATTGTGGATCCATACAGTGCCACATATAGGCTACAGCTTCAATTTTGTGAATTCTATAGTAATAGAAATATGCAGAGAAGCCCACTAGGGGATTTCGTAAATATCGATGCCAAGTATTATGAACAAGAACAACACTGGGTTGACAGACTCCTCTCTGAAAGCAACCATTGAAAATAACAGAACATCTGAGACAACTTTTCATTTATTTTAGATAGTTCACTGCAGTTGTATTTCTAAACTGATAACTGGATGAAATGTGGTTTTTTTTAGCATAATGCAAATTGATCGGTTTAACGAGGTTACTGGTTAGATTGCTGTACAAGAACCCATTACACCTTATTCTACCCGTTCTTTGAAATGTAGATTCTGAGATTTATGTTATCTAACATCAGAGTTATCGCCCATAATAGCTTTACAGAACGTTTATAAGATAGGGAACACATCGTTATAATCGTTATAACTTTGAAAGGATTAGGGAGGGGTACTCTACCACGACCATATTGTTTCTGTACAGACTTTGATGCTACACTGATTATACCTACACTATCATACTAGTAACATTTTCAAGTGGGTAAAAACAGTGACGAAAAAGTGACTGTAACATAGAGTTAAATTAGAATCACAAATGTGCAGCATCTCTTCAAAGAGAGATTTCTTTTGTTGTCAATATGAGCCTGGTTCCATGCCTCAGTTTTCCGTTTGGCAGAGTTGGGTGACTGATGATCTATGAAAGAACAGTGTCTAGTCGTTCGGATTACCGGTGTACACATTAACTGCTGGAAAATCGAATTCTAATCAGGGGCCATGCTGGACAAAATTCCCCACATAGCCCGGATGGAGGAGAAAAGTAGGACGTTAAACCCCATTTACATTTTATTTCATTTATTAGTTTCTAGTAAAGAAGTCATAAGCTATACTTGAAGAAAGTAAATATAATAATTCATAGAAAAGAAATTTTTAAGTATAGAACAAAACAAATCTCGTTTGAAATGTTTTCAAATTAATGAATACAATGCATGCTTTCTCGATTATTAAACATCGATTAATTATTGTATGATCGAAAAGTCTCCTGTGGGGATTTAGTATTCTGTACACGTTTCATCATAGCATTCAAACATTGCAACTATTACAAATACTATAGAATACAGCATTTTACGAATGGCGCCTAAATTGACAAGGCATGTCATCGTTCGTCAAGTCAATAACATGATTGACATATAGAGCTATCAATTTCCCGACTGGGGTTTTTGTTTGCGTTTTTCTCCCCATCTCTGAAATGAAGAATAAATGCATACACGTAACCCGCGGCTGAAATCAACCATGCTGATTGCTTCTAACAGCTTCAACCATTCATTCCAGCTACAAATACTGCAGCGATCTTGTTTAAATAAGGCATTGTTCCACCTCAAAGTAGGCTGTGTTCTTCGATTTTGAAAAAATAACAAAATACACATACACTTGGTCCTTTTCACAGTCGAGTTCCGTAACGACTTGCCACTTAAACATCGTGAAATCAATTTGTCGCTGATTTCTAACAGCTTGACAGCTAATGTATTGACCTATTGTAAGATAGACCCCGTCACAATTTTAAATGGATCTAGTATCTTTTGTCAATCTCGTTTCGCAGCTAGACTTTGACTTTGTGGCGTGGAAAATTCAATAAGGCTATTAAGGTATAAACGTGTTACATTATCAAAAATAAACTCAACCGGTCTTCGACTGACATTCTACGACACCCAATTCCGTTCTGATTGTTACTGACTTCCCTTCAGTTCTAACAATTAGTCACAGCAACAGATAAATTCACTTACTGCTCGCGGATTTCAATGACAAACAAAGTGACACCAATCAAATGGAACTTAAAGAGCTTTATGTTTTCATTATTTTATAGAATGTCAAACGTTGATGCATTTATTGTATAATAGTTTTGTGATGAGAACTGGTTTTTTTATAGTTCAAAGGACGATGCCTGATTCATGTCGGGTTTGAAAAAAAAAGTCCATTAAATATTGAACAATGGTGCTAGAAATGAAAAAATGTCTCCTTTAAATGATTCATCGATAGCCAGTGATTTTTTAAGTTGGGACAGCAATACCTTGTGCATCTTAATTAGTATTTAAGTGTTTGGTACAACTATACTCTTCAAAAAAAGAAACGCATAGTGCCATTTTGTCGTCGGTGTACCCTAGATGTACCATAGCCATGTTGCAACAGTTACCGCGACTTGTCGCTGAACCGAACTGTTTTCCAGAGTTGTTGTAGCCATACCATCTATGTATGAACCCATTGAAGTCGGATTTGATTATGTCGGGGTATTTTAAAACAACAGCTCTAACGGGGCGCCTGGCTCGTATTCCGGTTTCACGTCGTCCAGGAATTGATGCTGCAGTAGAGGTCGCTATTATGAACCGTTTGCGCAAATGGCGTAACCGGATATGACGATCCAGTGGAGGTGACTTGTGTGGTCACGTGTTGAACTTCACTGTCGGTACCTATCCCATGCAAAGGCGAGGGATGGTTATCTGGGAAATATTTAGCAGCCTGGCTACATCTGTCTGGGATTCACCTGCTTGTAGGATACCGATAGCGTTGTTACGTTGGTCTCCGTTCGGATGTGGCGTCACTAGGCTCGTTGAGTGTTAACATGTGCAACTGATTTTGAAACCGAAAATCCCGGGATTTTAAGACCTTAGATTTGGATTTCATGCGAAGTTGTTACACTCGTGTGTTTTTGTGCGGTCAAGCGAAAACAAATTTCGGCAAAAAGTATGACCAGTCACAATTAGTAGCCCTGCATTTCAAACCAACCCTGAATTTCCTTTTCCTTACATAATGATATTAAAAACAAGTAAGATTTATGGAAAGAACGATCGCGCGCAAAAAACAAACTGATGAAAAATGGGCTATATTAGTGTCAAAACAAATCTACACAGTTTCGTGATACTAGTATTACAACATTGTAACATTGTAGCCCCATTTAAAGGGACGATCCCGAATAGAACAGAGCCTAAAAAATAAAAGTCCGAATACGTATGAAATTTAAACGCCAAAATATAGAAGAATGATGTATAAACCCTGACTCAAAATTTCAGCTCAAAATATTGAGTTGTTTGGACGTGAGGTAAAACAGTTTATCCGGACACGTAACCCTTTTACGATTTCGGGTCAATTTTGTCGTTGGGTGACCTGATAATCGATTCCCGTACCTTTATAGTTCTACACGGTGAATGGTCCATGTTCTGTACTTGATAACAAAAGGTAAATTTCACCGACACATTATATTTATAAAATAAAAGTCTTGTTTTATCAAATCACCGCATAATACAGTTTGGGACATCGGACTCCATTTCAAGATGAAGACTGGTGGGTTCAAGTTGTTTGAAAACGTATCACATATATTGAGTTGGTTGCTCGGCCCTAAGGTAGGGGATCATAATGGATTTTAACACGAAATTAAGCAGTTTTAGTCTCAAAAACATTATCGGGATTGACCCTTTAATCCAATTTAGTTGTGATGATGCTATGTTCCACTGTATCATCCAGCTGGCCATGGTGGCTCGGGTGGTCGTAACAATGCTTTGCCCATACAAATAGGATCGAAAGTCATCAGTATGGAAGCTCCGAATGCATAGGCCATTTAACATCCAAGCGAGGCCATTGATTAAAACATTCAATTAGTAGGTACATGTCGATACCCCCTGTATTTATATGACATGCGTACAGAGAGGAATGCATTTGGCAAAGTCAAGTAAGACTAAACCGAAAAGTTTCCACTTGTTTATAAAACGATACAGGATTTCCGTGCGATTATATCTAAATAAATTACGAGATCATAAAAGCAGAATTATTGGGATTACCTAGCTAGAGGACTAGATGTAAACTGCTCCTCTGGCAACCGAGTCATTTAGATGATCGAAAACTTACCTTACCTTGCAATTTCTTCGCTCACATTAGGAAAGCTAAACGAAATGTGATACAGATATGCATCTACACATATCCAAAATTTATGATTTCATCAAAAATCGGTTGTTATGATATAGGTGATTAGTAAAACCTTTTTATTCAAAATTTCAATTATTCCTAATTATCCGTCATTTTTTTTATGGAATTTAAATGGTGGCTATGGTGTGTACAAAGGCATAGCTATAACATATATTTCGTTGTCGGTAAATTATTTCATATTTTTAGCGCTACTGACAGATTAGTTAAATTTGGCCGTTTTGTCAAAATTTCAATTCTCCATGAATTTTGTCCATTTTTATGAAATTATTTAAATTTTGCATATGATTTGTGGCATGTGCATATACAGTATATTTTTATTATTTTTCACTTTTTGCAATACAAAAGATAATTGTTGTAGTGTGTTCTTCTCTAAAAGAAAACAAACTTCTCGGTGTGGGTTCAATTCGAAAAGAAATTCCAAATACCGATAGTATCAGGGTTTTTTTTAAAATTAACAGGAATGACTTCCATGAAATATATTCAACATAGTGTTGATTAAGATATAGTACCGCCGATTCTATATGAAAGGCAAACTTTAACACCGTATATACTTAATCGTGTGTCCCCTTGTTAAAACAGCATCAGGTGTTTTAAAAACAGAAACAGCAACCATGTTATATCCAACGCACAACACCATCACTATAACATGAACAGAAACATTAATGTGGGTGAAATAGATCTGCCAACGCACATTTATTTTTATACCTATGAACAATCGCCTAATGACGGCCATTGAATTTTTTGAATGCGGCTTTCAGCTCAGGAGTTACGGAACATTGAGTTTGTGGTTTAGGTCAATATTAAGAACTAAATTCAAAAAGGATGCTGAGTTGTCGTTTACGATGATATATTTAATCTCCACCTCCTGGGAATAAATAAAATCTATATAATCACTGAACCTAGGGTTATTTAATGATATTACGGTACATCTTTAGTATACATGTACCTGGATGATTTAAACTTTTATGTTTCTCTATACGATATCGTCAATCAACTCGAAGGAATATAGACATAGATCGGCAAATCCAATCCCATAAGAATAATATATATAAATTAATATAAATGGAATTGAATTGGTGCCTATTATGCCACACAGCGATCAGCATTCTGAGATCATCAGTTCAAAAAAAATCTTTGCATTCGTGTATGTTTGATATGACATATGCCATACATGGTTTTGTGAGGGGAATTTTGCCCCGACATAACCAGGCAGACTACGGCCTACCCTTATATCGAATTCGAACTGCCAAGGGCTCTTTTACGTACACGGGACCTCTGTTTTCGACAAACCCGAAAGACTATACGTTGTCCCTTCTCGGGCACTTAAACTCTTTCAACACAAAATGACAAACGCATTCTTGTTAAACCTAAATTATCTGGTCATTCATTCTTATGGTATCATGTCTAGATCATCCTGTCCAGATATCCAAATATACAGTTCGTTCTTGATTGCAACAAAATATGTTAACTTTGTAAACTTCTTAAAAGGGGCATGAAATACCCCTATCCATACTCCGACGAAGTTGCACAACCAAAATGTCAGAATGTCCTTGTTTTTGTGTTGGGGTGTAAGCATGTGAAGAAATTACTCCATTGTAACTTTCATCCCCCCTTTCTAACACAGGCTTTCTTATGTAACATTTAAAAGCATCATACATGATCTGAATTTTTGCAAGAATATCCCTGACATGATTGATATATACGGTTGCTTCCAGGGGCAGTTCTGTGTGATAAATTTCAGTCCCATTTGCTCATTTTCATCAAGATAGGGGAACATCTTGGAGACTTCTTACACAATGTTCGACATATTCTTGTAAAGAGATCGATGGATTCCAACTAGAATCGGACGGTGTGCGTTCCAATGTGGTAAAAATGCAATTGGTTAACCCACTATGGAGGAGAATTGATACCTACATGTAGATATATTCCAGATTTCTTCCTAATATAAACGGTGGAATGTAACCACATCCTTTGCACATGTCACATGGTAGGTGTTTTAGTTTTATTGCAATTACAATTGCCTTCTTCATAAGCCCAGTCGGTAAAGCAAAATTAGGACGCTAAACCTCATATCATTTTTTTGTAATGAAGGTATGATTCCTGGTTTATCCTTTTTGCAACACAATATTTTAATAAACTGTCTGCGTAATACATTTATGGCTTTTACCCGATCAAATAAACCACCGTTAATTTTAACCCATTCGTCGCAAATTTGGTGACACTTCAAAATATTTAACATTGCAATGCAACGATTTTCAAGTTATGCTAAACAATATTATTAATTAGTACGTCCTAATATATCGTAAACGCAATACATTAACCATCGTTAATTTTAATCAATACATCCGGAGACTAAATATACATGCATCAGTATTTAACATCGCAGCGAAACATTAACAAAATGTCTTCCGTTTAGCTAAAACAGATGTGTTTAAGGTAGTAGTATGTTAAGAAAGCTGGTCCTGGGAAGTACCTGTTAAGAATACTTCACCTGAGACTTAGTGACGGAGCGGATTAGCAACCTGCGTTCCTAGAACACCAGCTGTACAACGTCCGCCTTGTTCTCTACGTGGGAAACATCTGAACCATCGTCTCATGCAAGCACTTATGATTGCATATGGTTTGATGATGTGTGCTTTTCTCAAAAGGCGCATAGTCTTAGCTCGGATTTGTCATATTTGATCACAAAGCCAACTCTGAAAGGACAATTTACGTGATTTGAAAGGATAAGGCTTTATCGAGTTGAAATCAGAATGTTTGAATCCATTGGATGGTATTAACTTAACATTCAACACTGATTTAAATGTCAAACACGATATAAGAGATCAGTTCAAAGTTAGGCAACAATCTCTTTAGATTAAAGTAGCGAATTAAACAAGCTTAAAAAAGAGAAACAGTTCTCTGTTTATGACAGTTTAATACTTTATAATTGACCGAGATCAGATTATCCTTCTTTAATTAGAGTTAATTCTTTAGGGGATTCCTATTATTTTCTTTTTGAAATTTGTTTCTTTGTTCTGGAGGGCGGGGTGTTTTTGTTTTGTAAAATTAGATTATGCAAGCTTATATATTACTTTTTGGGTTAATTGCGCCTTATTCATGCACAAGATCAATTGGAAACTGGTTATTTCTGTCACAAGTAAAGTTTATTTTTCTAGGAAGTTTTTTTAAGAATATGTTTATCTTTCTCTACCCTGTAAAAAGCATTAAAGGATTCCATTAATACAAATGACATGCAGTATTTTGCTTTATAGTTACCGCTATAAATAACATAGGCACATTGATAAAATGCTCGTGTAGTTACCGTTTATTCTGCTTTAAAGGTTTTTATGAATTCGTTTAGTGGTCAAAGGAAATTTATATAAATGATATTAATGAAATTAAAACAGGTTTGTTAATAAAGCAAGCAAGACATACCATCCGTATGTTTACCTAAATAGTGAAAGCTAGGGTTTGCCCATACAACGTCAGCTTGTATATTATTTAGCTACCGTGGAATATTTAGTTACAATCTAGAAGCCGAATAGTCAATATGATTTAACTACACATCTGGCTTCTATTGACTTCATACAAAGCCATGGACAGATTGCCTCAATATTTGAACACTGAAATCGCATTCAATTCACTATATGTATTAACTCGAGTAAATAAAAAGATTTTATACCCTCTATCGCCTCAAAGAATTGAATAGACGAGGGCGAAACATGTAATATAACATATTATGAATATACGGTGCTGGTTTCTATTCAGAAGCTACGTGTTGCAATGTTCTGCTTCTTCAGGCTCACTCATCTCCTTCACGAATCGCATTGAAAATCAGTCACCCTCAACTCTATGGGGTTGTAATAAAATGATCGAAAACTAGAACCGGGTATTCATATCGCTCCGTGCTTTATGAATTATACTATAAAGACAATTTTTCGCTTGAGGGCATCTATTCGTGAGTGCCCGTCCCATCACATTTTGTGTGTCAAAATCTGATGTTGCTTATGATAAGAGCAGATTGGCTTTCTCCGACCGAAAATTCATTGGTTGATTCTGAGACGGGGTGGAGTTACAGTCAATTATTACGGGGTCGAATCAATAGATTGTCTGGAATTCTTTGTGTTTAGTTGATATTGATAACATTATCGTTACATACAGAGTTTAACATATTGTATCGAATGTTTTAGACATAAATTTTGTAGCATCGCTAGTTTATTCACTAGTAGGTTTTATACAAACAAAACTTATATAATAAATATATTTTATATACAGAAACGTTATAATATTACATATAGAGTTCATTCTAAAGGACAATGACACAGTGGTCTTTCGTTAATTGGTCATTAATGTATTGCGCAATCTATCCATCTTAACGAATGCGCTACTGGAATCTGTAGCAATTCCTATTGGTAGTCATGCCATGTTACATAATATCACCAAAGGGCAACTAAAAACACAAAATATGCATTCTTATATTTTAATTATCATCTAAATATAATGGACATTATATTGCAGATTTCGGTTAGTAAGAACAGGGCATTCTACTTAAGAATTTTAAATCAGTTTTCTACCATAACTGTAAATTTACAAATGCATGATGTAATAGAAGGTGCAGGGGGCCTGCACCACACATAATTTACACAAAAACGAATTTACGAACAAGACACAATACGCAGAAATCACAAATAAACAAACATCAATTAAGTGAATGGGTCCGGGGGTAAGCTGTAAGCGTCCACTGTTCTGTATAGTCCCGGGACTGTAGTGATAACAGTCTTCACTCAAATTTGAAAACAATCAGGAGGGTAACCCAGAGAAACAATTGTGATATGCCAGCATGAGTCATGATCTGCTATATGTTACAAGAAATGTGAATGTAAGCATATTGAGATAAAAAAAAATACCTATACAAGTAACCATATCGGTGAAATGTATAAAAAAAACAGGTAGTCTAATAATAAAAGACACATTGGGAAACATTTTTAGTATTTCAGAAAGAGATCTGACAGTTCTCAATATAATAGGTTAAAATAAGATAATGAAAAATGAATGTTTTTTTAAATTGCTGTGGTTGTTACGATAATAAACAAATTCTCGATTATCCAGTTTTAAATTAAATTATTAAATGGCGACCATGTATCAATCCGTTCAAAATCACAACCATCCGATTATCTAGAGGGTTATATGGGCTTTGCATGTGAATAAATGTCTAATTACTTATTATATAACATTTTTGGCCAAAAAAAGGATCTGCAACAGGCAGATTTAGCTGTTATATAATGAATCAAACGTTTTAACATTTCACTTATGAAGTATATAAATAGTGTATCAATAACGCACATAAGTTAAATATTGATGTCTGTGACAGACAACTCTACATTACTAGACATTGGTAACAAGTTTCTGGACTAGTAGGATAAAAAAAAAATTAAATAGGAGGATGTGGGAGTGGGGTAAACTTTTCTACTAATAATAAATTCATTACTACAAATTTGTTCAACTACTATTATTTCATTGCATAACTACTGTAACACGTTTTAGAATATTTACGTCAGCGTAAATCTCAGTTCTTCGTCCATTATTATTTTCCCAGTATGGAATAATCATCTCGCCATTGTTGTGACGACTTCCTGCAATGACGTTTTTTATTGCATAAATATTTCTTTATATACAATAACACAAAGGAGAAATAACGCGGATTTAGTTTCCTTTCAAAACTTATCAAAAGGGTAATAAAAGAAAAAACTATGAATAATATTTCTGACAAAAAAATACGATCAAAAAGAAACAAATCAGTGGTCAGCTTCCCGTTATTTTTTTTATTTACTTCAAATTATTTGAAATTCAACGACCGAAGCACTTCACTTCAAATATACTCTATGAATTCTAACAGTGATAATCGGTCTACAAAATTGTAAACTTGACTATAAGACCTAATGTTACTATACAATAATAACCACCTTTCACTCCAATATATCATACAAAATAAAAAGCACAGATTTTATCTAATGACTTCTGTGTTCAAAAGTTGGACGTCAATGGCTTCAAATCCCCTACTCCAGTTTATTGTATATCATCTTTTTTTTTCTTCCAAGCAATTCTTAGTTTATAATTAAGCTGCAGGCAGCAAGTATAAGAGTTGACAGATGTAATTGCAGAGCGCATAACTTCTATTGTTATTCGACAGAAGTATCAAGATTAAAAACAAATTTCAACTGAAGCCAACAATCTGCAGCAACAACTAAATTAAATACCACTACCATAAATGTAGTGCATTAAAGTTTTAGCGGTTGTAGCCGAAGGGAAAGTCGCTTCGTTTTTTTCCCGTACAAAAAGTGTTCTATTCTACTGAACATAAGCTAAGGTTGCCCCATGGGACCCGTCTTATATTATCATCCCAAAATACAATAGCGAAATAATCGACAATTTTAATGGCAGATTTTAGCCCCGGGCTATATATTTCATATTTAACAACTTCAAATATCCATTTTAGCTGTCCCCATTGATACTGAAGCAAGCCCTTGACTACACATTGACTTTGGGGCTGTATTTTCAGAAAACGAGCATATATCGCTCGAGTCGACTATACAATAACTAGCCAATTTAAAGGTGTGCTTTCTCTCGGTGAAATAATACGAATTAAGGCAGACAGAGTCGTGTTGTTTGCCTTCGTTGTGAGTCACTATATGCCCTGTAATTTAAAACTGAAGTCGAAAGACTTTGAAAAACTTCTACCCGAGGCCATCGGTAACCCATAATATGGCCACTGTTTCGTATTGTGTCTGTCCATACAAGCGAACGATCAGAGATGAAATGTCTGGGAAAGCTAAATTATCGGGATTAAGGTCGAAGATGATCTTTTTCAAGTACCTGTCGGGATGTTTGATTTTTAATCCAACGTGAGTTCTAAAGAATAAAATCCTACACCGTATTCTATCAAGTCTTCAAAAGTTTTACTTAAAGACATAAACAGTGCGAATTTATTAAATATTTTGTATATTTAACAGTTGGAGGGATTTATAGTTTGTAATATTACACCGGGTGCTTGGTATAATAATATCACAGATTAAACAATTTGACATGGTAAAATGTCGAGAGCGCTATCTCATCGTGGATCTAGAAACACTCTCTTCAGGGCTGCCATGACTAAAAGTTGACACCGTGTGACAATCGAGATACACTCTCTCTAAACGTGTTTATCAACCGGTGTATTAAACACTTGTTAAGATTAAAGTCGCCTTTAATCTGTTGATATACATAATAAAGAATTAAACCGGTTTCTGGCCTGCTCAATAACAATTTAGGGTACTCGCCAAAAGCAATTTATAACTGTAAATAAAATTAATTCGCGTAAAATACATATTTTCTAAAGTTTTGAATTTAGAATATTGTACATATATTTTTTTTAAAAATTCTACAATTTTGTTTTGTAATTTGATAACTTAAAATACATTAAATAGACATTTTAAATTAACAATTCCACTAACATTATGTCTTCAGTAAAACCTAGCTGCATATTATTATATGTGCAAATTATAGGTTCATTATCAAGTCATCGCTAAACCTCCGGCCAATTTTACGGCCGCTTCCATGTACGGGTCATATAGCAGAAAATACCAGATCGATTTGGGGAGGGGCAAGAAATGGATCACGAATATCCAAAACAAATTCGCTTTCCAGATGAGAGGCCCGGTTAGATGATAGCTATGGCGCCAAACAGTCACAGTTTCATAAATACGACCTCTAATACATGTCTAGGGCAGACAGCATCATATCCAGAAGAATCAGACGTGTCTTCTTTAAAGCGTATATACGGGCAGTTGCGGCTAACTTATGCGTTTAATGATTCAATTATCATATATGTACATGGCAAGCTTTAAAGACTAGAAATGCCAACGGCGCTGAAAATAATCCTTATGGTTGGATTTACTTCTCACCTGTGAACAACCTATTTAAATTAGCTAAGTCTCTGACACCAATACCAAACAAACTCTTCAACTTTGAAAACACGAATTATTTGTCAATTTAAATGAACATTGATGCTGTGATCTTGCCGGGAATGGATGGGCTTCTGTTATCCAATATTTAAGAGAAAATAAACATTTTACCATTGGTACACTAATCGTGCATCATAATGCGTTTCAACCCCAGTTCTCGGGGAACTGGGCTAGAAACATTGTACCAAATCATACAGCGTATACAGACTAGAATAACCAGACGCTATAAATTTGAATTCGATTGAGACTGCTGAATTATTTCGTGAAACATAACTGCTTTGAAATTAGAGTGAAAACGGAAATCATTGAATGTAAACCAGTTTATATACATTCATATTCCAGTATTATACGCGTTGCGACCCACTTCTGTCAATATTTTGGTCCCACATGTTTGCGATTTAGCTCCTTTAAATATTTGGTGTAAGCCAAATAGATGCAATTCCTCAAACAATAAATTGCACCAGGTTTTGTTCAAAGTATGTGTATGCCATGTTCCCGTTCACACAGGAGAGGGGGGGGGGTAAGTTGAGTCACCCCCATCCAACCTGTATGAGTAAAGATGCACGAAAGGTGGCAGCATCTATTAAATAGTCTAATAAAATGATAGTTATTGGTGTTGGGGATAAGTCATTTTTATCAATGACAAAGGGGCTACGTACAAAGATCAAAATCAAAATTTGTAATACCAGAGTGGATTTCTTTAAATTCTTTAAAACAAGATTCATGTTTTCTATTTCAATAACCGTGTAGACTTCCTTTGGAGAAAAATAATAACCAATATATTTTCAGTACATGGTTTTAATTCTAGCTTGTTGGTTTTGTTTAGTTTTGATGTATGAAGATGTAGAGGCCTACTTCATTGTAAAGTTCCCATCGGGGAAAGTTTTGTGCAATTTTTGAAGAGGAAGGTTGAGCCACGGCAGAACATATCCGGTCGAGTTATCTGTTGTTTTTATGTTTTATGCGTTCATTTACAATACTCGGATTAACGACATTTCAGTGCTGTTTAATAGTATAATATAATCATTGCAGTGTCTTAGACAAAATGGAACAACATGAATCCACATTTGTAGTTTTGTGAATATCTTGATTACGTTGACACGACTCAACTAACCCAATATTGTGGAACAACTTAGCGCCTTACCCCAGCCTCGGGGTAAATTGTGCCATTTGACCCCACCAGTTTATTCCGGCATAGAAATTGGGGTGGATAGTGTGTGTTAATAATGAACAACTTCCTAAATTATGTAGTGAAACCACTTTGAGCAGGAAATTCTGGAAGTTTTGGACTTAAGAGCAGTTTTTATGGCAAGTGGCACAACTTAACCCCTCTCTATCCTACAGTGTTACACCATTATTACTCAAGTCCAATATATATCTCAGATTATCCGATTTGCTAGAGCGTCTACATTTAATACAACCACTCGTGTGAAGTAGCCTCCATTAGTATCTATTAGGTTCCCGTTTTCCATATGGGGCCCATTTATGTGACACTCGATAATTGCTTTAAGATGTTTCTTCACATTTCTTTTCACCGTTTTTATAAAACACTAATGAGCTTCCAAGATCCCAAATGATTTCTAGTTTTATATTGCTTATCTATTTACTTACGTTTTCTTTTTTACTTACTATAAATATACTAATTGACTACGGCATTGCATATTATGAGTAATCGCTATGTTACTGATATTCATCGTACGTATGTTGGTCCCGAAATGACCTAGTTTGTGTCAAATGGACGTTAAACCCCACTTATCTCTCTCTCTCGTACGTATGTAACTAAAGGGGATATAAAGTACAGATCCAAACCAGAAGCTAGACAATTCAACACGGAAAAACTAAGCTCTATCTTTAGCACTGGTCAAGAGCTTATTGATACGAATACCTGCTACCACCTATTAAAAATGACTACTTCAAATCCATGGAAGATAAAACTAACACAGTTATACGAAACTACAATCACTGGTGTATTATACACACAAGCACGTATAATACACCAGGAATTGTAGTCTCATATAACTGTATTAGTCTTGTTATGTTTCCAATCGCTAAATGCCACTAAAGGATTAGGTAAATGGAAAATTTAAACTGTTAAGGAGATCAACATTTTAACCGCAGCATACATGTACTTTAATATATACAGAGATGTTTACCTACTTATGCCAAACTCTAAAGTGATTTTTCACCATTCTAATTAAAATACAGATCTATATTTCGTTTCGTTTTTTATTCTTTCGATTGACTACACTGCATAGTAAAGACAAGTAAAGCGAAATTCTGAACTGTAAAAACAAAACGAAAGAGGATATGTGTGCTTTAATCAGATTGCTAAATTCACAGACGGAACAGGTAACTGTTGTAAGAGTATGTAAACCATTTACATTATACTATATCTTTATTTTAGCTTGTGTAAACCCTAATCATTTAACCTGGAGTATGGCAAAAAATCGAAAAAGTTGTAGCTGCATATTTATCGGTAAGGCAGCAATGCAGGCAACCATTTCTACACATTCTTCTCCAAATGACTATAATATAATATTCGCGAGGAATGATGAATTTGTTATAACGGGTCGTGTCCATTATAAATACACAGTAATAATACATATGAACGTCATATTTTACCCAGATAGTGTAAGTTCATCAAAAACTAGAATCAATTATTTGTTTGTTTTTATATTTTATTCTATGTTTGATGTTTATACATATATTCAATCTTTGAGCTTAAAAATAAGATTCATCAAATATTGGAGATTCTATATCTCCACAATATTGCACTAATGAACGGTCAAAAAAATACAGAGATAGATTAACAATTATATACTTATTATAATATAATGGAATAGTGGAATGGAATGGAATGGAATATCAAGATATGTAAAGGAATGATAAATTTTTAAACTACAACGGTAAAGCATGGTTTTAAATCAATCTCAAACTAATTGGAGTTATTAACGCAAGTTAGCATTCGATTTTTAAGTTAGTACAGTGTTATAGGAAATCAAATTCGCAACCGCGAATTAAATTGTTATATCGAACTAATGATGAGATGTTTGTAGACAGTTGAATATTATGTATACTGCTTCGTTTGACGAGTGTTCTTGATCAGGGCACAAGAACAATATGAACACATCTTCTTTGATTGACATTTATATAATTAGTAATTGAACATATTAACACAAGGTACAACATCGATTAGTATTAAACTCGATTATTGTGCATCCATAAATTGTACCTTGTGTTAATACGAACACAAGAAATTAAAAAAAAACAGATATTAAGGTAGAAAAGAACACATGAAGAACAATCTGTGACATACACATTGGGAATATCAGTAGCACTATAATAGAATAACGAAAGAACATTTTATAAAGTGAACACAGAAAGGTTAATGCTCGTTACAGAAGTAAGTCAATCCATTAATAGTATTTTAAAAAGATCAAGATCCTTAACATTTTTTTTTAGAAGTTAAGTGACTGATTATAAAGCGGAATTTTACATAAGTTCAGATAGATCACTCAAAAATATTTTTTTATGATAATTTGTCTTTGATATTGTCCCTCGAAAAATTAAAAAAAGCCATTTCGGGGAAATCAAGTACGTGAAGAGTCCTATTATAAATGTTAGACTGCGAACACATAAAACCATGTTTGTGTATATTATTTGATCAAGATTTTAATCTTTAGTTAGTAAAATGAAATCTATCATTCAATGTCGGTGATTTTTTACCCACAACAATATTGATATCAAACGGATTGTTATGGTATATCCTCTTATAGAGGAAAAACCAACAATGCCGCCATCGTTTGATAAAGAATATGGCTGATTAAAACACACAAGAGTCAGTATTGATGAGCATTTCAAAAGTCCTTCAAGTCAGAGCTATATATTACTATCGCGAACGACTCGGCCTTGTACAACGTTATCAAGTTAAGGATACACGATCTTCTTAATATGATGGATTGTGCATGCCATCACACTATGCTCGTATTCCCCCTTGACCAACAACAAATAATTTTTGACTTTTTTCTCAAAAGTCAGGAAAGAATCAGGTTTCCAGATAATCATCGATGACTTCTCCGTGTTACTGTTGGCATTCGACGCGCTATTTCTGTCACGAACCACAGCTTTCGATTCTAGGCCTTTCAGAGATGTTTTTATTCAAGCGACCATGTGTACAGGTAATAGTAGCTTATGTCAACTGCGACGAACATAGTGTACTTATCGCCTATACTTGTTTATTTATCGTTTATAAGTGTTCGAGTGGGTAAATCTGTCTCGTTATGTAGGAAAAACTACAAGGGAACTCGAGTCACATATCAAATTTTCTCTTTCTTTTTTTACGAGCATCAAAAAATGCTTATTTTCTAAAGAATGTGATTTTAATGATAAAGAAGTGAATCCGCGTCTATGTGTATTTAAGCAGGTTTGGTTTGTAAAAAATGTCTGTAGAAACCCTATTATATAAAGTAGCACTTTTACGAAAGTAACATAATTCGAATGATAACACAAAACCTACATTCATTAAAAATTGAATATCCCCTCCCATACCCATAATTACTGTATAACAACATATAGGCTTCATATTTTTTTTAAAAATGAATTAATATGATAACAATAACGGCTAAAATGTAATAAATATATAATAAAACATAATATAATACATTGATATATATCTTATATCAAACTGTGATAGCTTCATTACAGTCGCCATATTCTAATGCAAGATGGCGCATCCAACACGAACTCTTAACAATTTAAATGCCTATTGACTGTATCGTTGTTCTTATTTTCCTCGATTCCATTGACAATTCAATGCCGATTAGAAATTGCCTTTTAATCTCTGTTCAGTTCTATTCACCATTTGCACTTCGCACAAAAAAAACCAAGCACATTCCAGATTTAGAATTCTCGATTCACACGTTTACCCTTAAATTGTTTTACTTGAATAGGTTTACACATTTGAAAATATCCGGGAATATTTTTTTAGAATCTAAAAATCACTAGATTTGAACATGTCCACTAATAAACGTTCTATCGGTATTGATCCTATTGTCTTTCTAAAGAATATTTCTTCTATTGTTTGTCCAGAAACAGCACGTAACGATGGTAACAAGAGTAACAATTTACCGAAACGAAACGGTTGAGATGGATAAGCAGTTCTTATATAATGATTTAGGGTTAACTGTGCCTGATCTTGTAATGTTGCTACCGTATGGAATTCACGTAAAGTTTTCATTTCGGTTGTACTACTGGGAAATACTGAAATTACAAAAATAAAATTCAATTTTAATATGTAAGGAAAAAAATGTTAATCTTTTAAAAAATATTTACATGTTGAAATAAAATGATAGTAAAATTCAAGCTCTTTTTGTCCTATTTAGTCGCGAGGAATCTATGACATTAAATTGTTTATCAATATATTATAAAATTACAGAAATCAATATCCTGGCATTGCTGATGGCAGTGGTCTGTAAGTAAAAGCCCCTTTGATCATGAATATAAAAGTTTCAGGGATTTATACTGTGTCTACGGATTCCTTAACAGACTGACTTCGAAATAAGAGAAGTGGCACCGATGTTCGGACAAAATGTTCCTCATAACACATTACATAGCGTATGGTCGGATTAATCAGCAGAACAAAAAAAAGGCGTTAACCCCCATTGCATTTCATTGTTTGTTGGATAAAAGTTAATGGTTGAATGGGCTCGACTGAGTATATTTATTATTTGTTAAGTACCTGTTTTAAATAAGACAATGCCCTTTAAACAGGCATATTCTGTTGGGTCAACTTGTATTGCTTTAAATTTAGTTATAACATCTTGTAATGCTCGGATTTCTGTCATAACGCTAACTACTTTTTCTGGTGGAGATTGCTCTGTGCTTATACCTGGAAAACATCAAATTAGAAAAATGTATAAATACATGTAATTATGTAATCATGTAGAAATGATACTCCATATCTATTGAACATATGTAGAAAACTTAAGGCGGTGAGTGGTAGTTATTGGTGGGGCGGTGAATGTATAACTAACCTCTTTATATACCTAATGTGAAAGGAAATGATCGAATGTGGTAATGTTTTAGTTTGATCTGAGTCAAGTGTTGAATTTGGTTGATCTTATGTGTTTTTGAATTAGTGATCGGCAAGCTCTATATGAATAAACTATACACGTACTTGTGGAAAACAGCTACTGATTTATTTGGGCTACGTTTCGAAGAGTATACTAGATAATTATGATTAACCGTTTATTTCGAATGATTTTAGTCTAATCCTTGACTTTTTGTGTCCACAGTAGAACACAACACAACGGTGTGTGTATCAATAGACAAAGGCAAATTGCGGTCCCATGAAATTAAACAAAATTGGAAATCCACTGAAATCGACAATTTCATTCTGACGAAATTCTAAAAGTTATTTTATTTTACGGGGGTGGGGAGGTGGTTATGTCATATAACATAGTTCTAAAAAGTACTGCGTAATAAAATTACTGACTAAAGTCAGTGACTAGTAATTACTCTGTAACTGTCATGTAACCTTTACATGGTTATCTGATATCTAAATAGATCAAACATTGGCGACCCACCTGCAGCCGTTAAGAGAGGGCCAGCCTCTAAAGGTATCTGAAATTGGGCGGCTCCCAAAACAAATAGTTCTCGCCAAGCTTCTTCCACGAGTATGACTTGGTCGCGGAAGGGAAGACTAAGGAATGCTGGCACTGTCTTTGCCCATTTGACGCTCATAAAAAGTAACCTGGCCGCCGCTTCACAAATAGCCTCGGGATTATTGAGATAGGCTTGCATCATTTCGTGTGGATACTGAAACAAAACAAAACAATAAACTTAGAACAACATTATACACAATTTGCCAAAAAAGAGTATTATATAAATGATCTTCAAAAACAAAAATGCTGGTTTTAGAGATTCAATACCAAATATAACTGAAATATTAATGCATGAAAATAATATATTGTAATCTGAGATTCACCATTATGAAATATGGAAATGTTACGGGAAGGTTTATGTTTGTTTTTTTATTACAAAGAGATGCGTTACCTTGGGAACGGGTTGCATAATCATTCCAGGTGAGACAGGAGCTGGGTCTACGGCTGAAACCGTTATACCATCATTGATGGTTTGTTCATAGCCAACATAAGCTGCTGGTAGAAATGGTGAACGGAATGGGTGAGGTGCTATAATTCCACCCATTTCACTCGTTTCTTTTAAGTACATTGCCACTTGCCGTCTTATTGTGGAATTGCGTGGTCCTCTTTCGTGTTGAACAGCTGAAAATATTTTTAAAAAAAAAAACGTTTTTAAAAAGGGCTATTAATTCTGTTATCTATGTGAATAAATCCCTTTCAAAGATATGGACTATGACTCGTATACATAGCCTGTTTCGGACCCACCATTTACAAGATCATTATCCCAGAACGTAATTTCCTCGCAGGTAAAAGATAAATAATGTGCAGCGCGGTTTAAGAAAGATTAGAAGACGGATACTTGGATTTTACAATGTCCATCACGTTAAAGCGGGTATGAGGGCACTTTTTACCAAAGTCCCCGCGATCTGAAGTGTTGAGCATGCAAATCATATTATCCTTCAATGTTTTTACGCCGTCGCAAAATCAACGAACGACGCTGGCCTTTTGACGCAAAGACTACGACAACGTCAATAGTTTCAACATGATTTCAATACTGAATAACTGATGAAGTGGATTGAAAACATTATCGAGTAGCCTTTATCATAGAGAATAATTAATGTTTTTAATATGATAACCGCACTTTGTGAACTTCTCATTCCTTGTGATTGTCTCACGTGTGGGCCGATCCCAATCCGGATTTCTTATATCAAGTCAAATTAGTCACATCTAAAGCCAGAAATTTAAAAGATTTGTTATGAGAAAAAGGCATCTACGTCGAGTATGTTTATCTTTACAATAGATAGACTGATACCACCCTTTCTCCATTCACGTGTCAAAACCCCTCAGTAAGGTGCCAACTTACAGCGGTTTTAAACAAATCACACACCAGCTCATGTTTGGGCAAAATCAAAAGTTTTCTCTTGTTGTACTGTGTTTTGAGAAGAGGTCCCTTTCTCTTCTACAGTAACCCTGATTAAACATTATACCTAGAAGGTCGGGAATATTGACTCAACTACAGAAAAGAAACTATAACTTTTGAATAGAGCACATAACAAAAGTCCTGTGCGTCCGATCTCAACGCGACACCACGTATTTTCACCGAGCACGAACAGAATTGAGAAAGCGTTGCAAATCTTGTGTACTTTTCTTCACAACTTTCAAATTGAGTGAGACTTGGTTAGCGCTTCTTTTGTGTAAAATATTTACGCAGGTGAAGCGAGGAATGATAGGTTTAACAAAGAGTCATTTCGGATCACATACTTCACACAAAAATCAGCCTCATTTCGTCAATAGCAGTAGCTTCCTGGTCCCGCCCCAGGGTAGGCCCTAAAATGTGCCTCATCATTTTTATCCCTAGTTCTATTCATCTACCTTTCATGGTGAATATAATATTTCATAGGCTTTCAGTGACATGTTCAAAGACACTAAATAAAGTTTCAATGATGGTATTATTTACTTTAAGTCTATCTTGTTTAACTCATGAAATTATGTAATTAAACAAAAACTACATCCATTAAGTTTTATCTGATGCCATGGCAGGGCCGTGCTTCCGTATTTAACTATAAGATAAACGATTTTTATTGGATTGCGTGCCATCATGAACATCACAACCAAGTAAAATATTGATATATTTCTGTATGAAGTTAACAATAAATATTAATACAGACTATAATTCATTTACCATCAAGACTGACTCATTAATTTCCCATTATCGCTAACTGTCGAACAATGAAAATATTCGTTTACAGACGCTCTTACAAAAACCTGTCAATTTTCAAAGCTTAACTGTATTTTAAACAGCCAAACAACGTGATGGCTGGCTAGTATGGCCGCTGTTCCGCTCCCAGCATACAATGGCAGCGGTAATTGACTAATCAGAGAGCAGGACGTAATTCATCTCGCGTTACATCTTCACTGTTCTCCTTGCCCGAGTCTTGTTTGGTCTTTTGCTCGTTATTTGTATTTTCTCCCTTAACGATTAGTACAAGTCAATTAGCTGTACACGTACAGGCGTGTTAAAGTGCGATTCCTGCTTAAATTTCATTGATATCAATGACAAAGCCACCTTCTTTCCAGTCTCATCAAATTTAAGGAGCCCATTAAGATTTGTTACAGTAGCCAAACTATTCTAGGCAAACGTCACGCGTCGTATTTTCACAGTTGTGGTCGAATTTCAAGCTTTTGTTAAACTTTAAACGCATTTCTTTTATTTACAAAGTTCAGATTATTTTTGTTACTAAACTAATTATTTTACAGATTAATCAATTACGTAACACACGTTCATTACTGAACATCTTGAGTTCTTTTATTATGCAAAGCTTATCACTGAATTGACAATAAAAATGGGTTGGGTTTTTTTTTTTAGGAAAAAAAGTTTTTCAACAATTTATTTTTTGTCAAATTATATAGAAGTGATGATGACATGATATATATAATGGTAGGGGATTTGCTCTTTTTCATGTTTATGTAACAAATTACCCTCAATAGTTTTTCTTCAGAATAAAAGTTAACGCAAATAAATCATAAATAGCAACCCAACCATTGCCAATTTTTCATTAATCATATATAATCCAAAAATATAGCTGAGCATGGCACAAGATATATAATCAGCATAAGGAAAGGTCAATAAAGAAAAAAATAATAAAAAATAATTACCATCTTTGTTCATTCCCGCCTCTTCACATTTTTTTAGACGACAAGCACGACACTGATTCCTGTGAGTCTTATCTACAGGACAGCTCCCTTGACCACGCGATTTACAAATATATTGTCTGTTCCTACGAATAGAACGCTGAAAAGGTCAAGAAAAAAATATTTTATTGTTTTCAAGTTAGCAACATAGGCATTCTTAATAAAAGAGGTTAACGTATTTTTAGGAAAACAAATGAATCATTTTCTTTTTTATCATTTTCAAAAAACAAAGTAAAATTGGCATTATAATATAAGATAAACATTTGCATAAGAACAATGGCATTCAATTTTGAATTAATAAAATTATTTCTGACATAAGACAATTACTTATTTTATAAAGTATAAAATAATATATTAAATAAAAGACAATGTTGTTTTTATGGCAGAAGTGCTGAATATAAATATTGTGAGAACAGCGCTCTTTAAGATTTTCAACAAATGTATAAAGTGAAGGGCTGGTGTTCTTTGTTTCTGTTTTGCCAGCAACTGACAAAGCTAAATGCAAACCTGACTTCTGCGTGTAACACTTCATTCTCGTATAGAAAATCTATGAAATGTGTTCTTTTTGTGAACACTTGCAAGACGACGTGCCCTAAGGGTATTTATATGTTTACATTAGTCTTCCCGCTTTCTCTCTCTTATGGTTCACCAGTAACAAAGTTTGTGTTAAGTTTTTAGCTTTCAGTTTAATTCTACGCGTTTAGGATGGCTGGGAATCTCTTGCCAGCCCCTATGTCGGCTCACACATAAACTAAATATTGTCTGCTGATCTTACAACTACGTGGGCAATGAACGTTACCTTTGATGTCGCATATTTCGACGATTGCGGGTGGGTTTGTGTAGGAAAATGTTAAACTTCCTAATCGCGAGACTTTTGTTCTAGTAAACATGGGTTTAATGGATGAGGCTAGGCGGAAAAGTTGCCAAATGCAAAGCCGATTTAAAGAATGGGATAATACAAGGGGATGTGTTTGCTCCAACATTCTTCTACACTTGTTCACAAAAACTGTACAACATTGCTCGGAATAGAGTTAAATAGTAATTAAAGGTAACATTCAGTGTCCACAAGGGGGTGTATAGACTGACCACTGGGCCTCTTCTAACACTCTATAATCGAAGTTATACTACACTTAATTTGCTATTCAAACATAACGGGTGGGAAGTCAATAGCGTATAGACTTAATAATAGACTTAACTTACCTTGAAAAAACCGGCACATCTGAAAAAGAGATAAATGAAGAAATGAGGACGGGTTTTAGAGTCATTAAATTATTCAAGAACATGAAACAACTTGATGTAATAATTAGAAACTGTTTGACTAAGTGTCAAGATGGAGGAGTAGTCATACTCTTGTGTCATTATAATGGTGATAACATTGGGTGGATACCTCGTGTTAATTGTTCTATTATCAACACAAGAACCGGATAACAAGATGTCGTTAATTCGGTGGAAAATCTTCAAATCCACTTCTGTCAGTTTACGAAACACTGAAAATTTCTAGACTTCAGCTTTACTCGTTTTAACGAAGTTGAATTGAAAAACATACAACAGAACTTTTGGTCGGAGTATTTTTTAAAAAGGCGAAGAAGGACAAAACATTTCTACAGTTGACATATACAAAAGGGGAAAATTTTAACATGTTATTTTTGTTTTGTGAAGTGGTCTACCATTCAGACGATCCCTGCCTCGTTATAAGATATTTAAACAGAGTTAGTAACAGCGTGAAAAAGGCTCTTTCAAAATCAACAACGTGGGTGACTCTAAGCTTTTTCTCCATTTGTACCTCTGAAGTTTAGTATTGAGACCCCGTACAATAAAATACACTTGTACAAGTGCGGTATTATAGAATCATTGAAAATAACGTATAATTCTTAATATTAATCCTTAATATGAACATTTACCCAGGTGTAGTTGGTAAACAGAGAGTCAATTAAAGAATACATGGGACTAGTATAGAAACTAGATGATAATATAGATGTTTGCTCTGTATGAATACATGAGCTTATAGAAGTTAATTATATAGCCAAGTGTTAACTGATTATTTCTCACTGTATGTCTTTGGCGGGACTTATATGTCAAAACAGATTTACTGTGTGAAAAAAGGACATAGATTTTCATATATTTATTAAGTTTGAACACATAAATAACTTGTTAGTATACACAATAGAGTACTGACTTACCCATCACAAGCGTAGATACCATAATGTTTGCCTGACGAATGATCTTGACAAACTTTACAAGGTATATCAACCAATATACGACCTGAAAAAACAAACATACATGATAAATAAATATTAACCAACAATATAGCTACAGGAATCAGACGAAAAACTAATATAATATTTTTTTTAGATTTTTCTATTTATATATATATTAAATTTTTCTTTTCTGAATTTTAATAAAGGAAATTTCAAATATTTACACCGCGCTCAATAACGAATATATCTCATGAACGTTTTAATGTAACTCAATTTATTCCCGGTGTACTGGGCTTTTTTTTAATCATTGGGTAATATTATTATTTATCATCTTTAATTGAAGGTGTGACTTCAATCGCTTTTAAAACCGATTGACATGAAATTTAAAAAATTTATTACTTGATTTTGCTTACTCCGGATATTTCAAAATTTTAAAACGTAAACTTTGAATACCGATATGACCGACGTTTGGATGTTCATATTATATTATATTTTTATATACGTATAATAATTGAACATCTGCTTATCTATATCCATTTTCAGATCTTCTTTGATCTACTTATTAGCATCAATTATTTACAGATTTCTTTGAAAATTATGTTAAAATTATAGGTGACATGTTTTCGATTACATATGATAAGCTGCATTTTAACATTATTTACATAAGCTGATCCTTCACCCTTTAGCTGCTACTGAACGACCATCACACTGAACCGATTAGGATCATTGAATAAACCCCCTGAACGACTATTACAGAGAAGAACTTAAGACCATTGAAGAATGAAATAAAGCAGTAAGATGCTTATTAGTCACTAACTAGCCTCTATATAATTACTAATTGACCATATGTAATCCCTGATGGATACTTGCCTTACAAACAGTGGGTGTTCAACAGGGAACAATGGATTTTATTTGAGCATTTTAGAATAGACGCTGCCCTGTAATTCGTAGTAACATTTCCTATAAGCCCCCTACTATGATCTGTATTCAAAGACTTAATAAGGACGATAGGATTTTCTTGTTACGCTTCAGGTATACATCAACATAATAGGTGAAGACTGAGATAACTGTACATTCGGTAAACAATAGGAAGAATTAAAACCCATGTACTGTACTCATTAATCGGTTTCAATGATGCAACAAAGGTTATAATAGTCGCCATCAGCTACTCAACACTACTTCATCATAGCTTTAGATCATTTTTAAAGTTTCGTCTTTGGAGTCAATGGTTATTGCAAACTAACCAAATAAACTTAGATGAAAACAACTTTTGTAGGTCTTTTTATTTATGTAATTCATTTTCTTGTATAAAAAATAGTTTTTCGACTCATCTCGCGTTTAAATAAATTCAACTCAAGCTGTGGCATCATCTGAGTTGCTATCATCACTGTTTATAAACAATAACATGCACCCATGCGTGCGCGTTGCATCTTAAGGTCTATCATTGAGTCAATTGGCGTGATTAAGATTCACCAGTTGTATATGACAAGGAGTAGGGTCGTTTGTCCGACCTTGTGGGTTTTCTCAGGGTCCTCCGGCTTCCTCCCACTGCTAAAGACGCCTACGCGCAAGCGGATTATTGGAATTAAAATAGAACCATATGTTAGTTTTGAAATGGCCTAGTTTGTGTCGAGTGGACGTTAAACCTCATTTCTCCCTATATGTAAACATATAAATGTAGATGGAAGTTGTGGAAAAGTACTATGATAGCGTACTTTGCTTGTTTAGAGACGATGACAGTTGCCATCATAACGTCACATGCATAATATGTTACATTCGGCTGTTATTGAGACTAAAAATAGATACAGTCTCGCTGCCCTTTAATTTTAATTTTTTTTTTTTTTGTATTTCTGATAAAAGTGGGTATAGACATTATGAGTTATAAAAAATTTCAAATCAAATTTCGCGAAAATAATGAAATATTTTAATAGAACATGAATGTGGTAAAACAATAATTATGTTATAAATAGTAAGTATTGGAGAGTAATTATGAAAGGTAGGTATTACTCTCTCTCTCTCTCTCTCAGTCTATCTGTTATACAAGAGTTATAGATACTGATATCTGTGTTAACAAAGTACTGGATTAGAATTGTCTTCGAAATATTAAACTTTCAGCAGTCTATTGGTTGCGAAAATAATTTGTACACATTACAACACACCGTGTATTCTCATACTTTGATTATTTTCAAAATATGTCTATCTATTATACAAGAAATTTAATACTGATAAACTAAAACTTCGGTTTTGGTCCTGCCATGTGTTAATATCCAGCTATCAGAAGTCTATTGATCATGAAGGTAAGTTTGTAAAAGTTATAACACGGCGTTTGTTTTCTCATCCTTTGATTATTTTCCTATGATTATTCCATTGTGTTTACTATGCCAGTAATAAATATTATTTAAACCTTTAAACTCGATTAACTTCTAACGAGTTGCCCAACCCACCCTTTATCATTCAATACGCTCAATCGATGAACAAAGAACAACAAGAGCTGATTTGAAACTCTGGGAACTGAATAATAATATAGTCTGTGATATTGACAGAGATCCATCGCTCCGGTAAAATGTAGCATGAAACCATGACTGGTAATAAAGACACGTATTGTCATGGAAGCGGGGTGTTTTAATGCGTCAACAGAAAAATCAAAGATTTACTCATCTCGGTAAACTATCGGACATATTCAAATGTTAACTTGTCGCATCCAAGTCAACAGTCGTCCTATTAAAAATCGATACATTCACCGTGATGGCAATTATTGAAAGCACGGGAGTTGGTTTGGATGACAATCGTGAGTTAATATTGGTTATAATGAGATTCTCAATTCATGGATTATCCCCCCGCATACAAATAGCGTATTATTATATCTAATAATATTGATAAAACACTGCCTAATATGTATCCATCGATTCATTAAGTAATTTTGATTATATTGTGTTTGAATAATCTGTTAATTGCGCCATTAAAGTAACCAGAAATATTATACATGGACAAATGACATATTACGCTGTGATGCGTTCTTGTATTCTAATGTCAACATAATAATAAACTTACGCGGTCCTATGATTAATGTAGTCAAAGTCCGCTCATGTATTCATACACTAAGTTTTCCTAAAGCTTAGTTCTTTCATAATGAAATAATAGATTTTTTCAATAATCTTAAAATCCAAACATTAGGAAATTTCATTGTAATTTGTATGTATTAACAATACAATTAGTGATGATAATGTGACGGCGATGTATTGCTTAAGTAATTCTTGAAAAAAAAACGTAAAATATTAACAATTCGTCATGATAATGTGGCGTCGATGTATTGAATAAGTAATTCTTGAATAAAAGTAAAATATTAACAATTGGTAATGATAAAAGTAAAATATTAACGTTATTTAAATACGTTATATCATTCGCAAAGACTGAAAAATCCACACGAAACATTGTGATAAGTTGGAAAATGTATAGGTTATCCTCACGAAGTTTTGTGATATGTGAGAAAACCAAATTTTGAGTTAATTGTACATGTATATCGGTAAGTGTTTAGGTTTATCCAAACTAAATTTTGTGATATATTAGAAATTTATTCTACGGAAATGTATAGGTTATATTATAATTGGTCATAGTTTGGTAAAATCTGCATTATTTTATCCATGCGGCATTTTTTTTAGATATTGGGAAAATGTATACGGTAGGTTACCCAAAGGTAATTCTGTTACCTATCGGAAAATATATAGGTTAACCATACGTAATTTTGTTACCGGAAAATGTATAGGTTTCCCCTACGTAATTTTGTATTTTGAGAAAATGTATATTTATTTTGTGATATTTTGAGAAATTGTATAGGTATATACATGCGTGATATTTTTTAGAAAATGCATAGGTTGATCCGTACCTATATTTGTGATATATTGGAAAATGCAAATGTGCATCTACACATAATTTTGTGATATTTTGGGAAAATGTCGCATTCATACAAGAGAAAGCTACTGAATTACTAGTAACATAATAATACGTGCTTATTTATCGTTTATATTTGATGTATTTGTAAAAATTGATATGATAACGTTATCTTGTAACTTTCTGCCTTGTTCTCTATTTTATCTGTGGATAGTTCATTGATGTTTTTTTTTTCAGATAAACAATATTAGATAAACAATAAATTAATATGTTTTATATATATATGAATTATATACTAGTATATCTATTTGACAATCTTTAACAAAGATAGTAAATACAAAAGATATTATCCCACAAATTGGTTTATTTCGGGGAACATATGTGTAGTATGTCGAATGTTTAAATTTGGTAAATATATATATCGTGTATACCTGTTTCATATATTCTGATATATATATATATATATATATGCATGTTCTTTCATATTGAATAAAGTATTATCGATTGACATCGTTTCAATAAACAGTAAATATAGAGTTTAATATCATGTTACATTCATAATACCAATTTACATAAATGTTCTAAAATCATTCAGTAGAATCAATCTAAAACAAATTTTTTAACAGTTTTCGTCGGTTTCTATTGATTTCATGACGCCATTTTGGTGCTCTCATAGATTGACTAAAAGCATTAGAATATTTGACATGAGCCGATGCCATTAGGTAATCTGCAATTTAAGCTTGAATCGTCTAAAGTTAAATAAAAGTTCTCATCTCAATTGTCGTTTAATGTAAATGATAAAAATATACATTAATATCAATTTTATATATAGATAATTTGATCTCCAATCATTTTCATTATTAGGTTTGACTTATTTGTATTAATATCAATTTCATATAGTTAGTTTGATCTCAAGTCATTTTTATTATTATGTTTGACTAATTTGTAAATAATGAATGAATAAATATAGACATATTATACATTATTTATCATACAGGTGTATCCTTTTTTAACAAAGTAATCGTTGTTTTTTTAATCTTTTTTTCCTGGATTTTATTATATATTTTTGTTCAGTTAAGAGAACCCAAATGACAGCATAAATCTAGATATCTGTAATAAGTAAAATGTTTATCTATCCGCTTTCGGTAAAGGAAAAAGCTGCTAATAATCAAAATGTAGTCTTATTTTTTGCAGAAATCGCAAAATATTTTCTTTTATATTCTCGGATTCTTTGTTTTGTTTGTTTCTTTAGTTACTTCTGTATCAGATGCGGGAAGTAACTTTCTGTGGCTATACTCAACTACAAACCCACTTTACATCCAATGCCACCTAATACATACCCAAAATAATCATGACTTAGTGTATATTACATAAACACTTTTAATATTATCAAAATTTTGACTTTCTCAAACGACCAAACTAGAATAAATACGTAAAATCCATAACATTTGCTAATGTGGCCTATGTCAATATGATAAAAAATAAACCCTATAATGAATTTGGTTTACAAGCTGTTGCGAATGCATTATAAATGTACGTAAATATCAAGTCAGATTTTTACGAAAGTCAAGTATCACAAAAGTAAAATAAATTACAGAAGGTGTGTCGCCATCTATCTTACCACAGAGAAACTTGATTTTCACAATATGCAAGAAGTAAATGTGTATATTTGTATTATCATAAACTGTCAACCCCCTGTTTAAATCTGAGATCATAATATTGTTTCGTTTTAATATTACACTGCATTATTAACAATTAAAAGAAACGAAATAAGATTTTGTTTATAATATAAAAATGAATTTCCGAATATAAGTTTGTTATATGTGTCCCCTTTAAAAACAAAATCCCCAAGATACCGCCCTTTTATGTGAATGCAGTACATTTAAATTGTGTAGTGGTGTCTTGTTGTGCCAATACACTAGGTTACGAATAGATTATGATTTATTAAACACATTTAATAAATCAGTTTCTTAGTATAGATTATCAATAATATCACGCTTTGCTTTATCATTGTATGGATGTGATTACAAAAATACAAATACAAACTCCATTTAGCTCTAAATGTTGACTAATGATGTGTAAACAATGTTCGCACTCTTCCTAAAACACCCGATACCACTTCTCTCATCTTTGACAAAGGACTCAAAAACTTTTAATGAAAAACAAGCGAATTTATCATACAAAAAATACGTTTTTTGATAGCGTCACTTAAACGTTG
This sequence comes from Patella pellucida, assembly GCA_917208275.1. Lineage (NCBI taxonomy): Eukaryota > Metazoa > Mollusca > Gastropoda > Patellidae > Patella > Patella pellucida. Next base: position 68,581,882 of record OU795036.1, read on the forward strand.
GAATGGTGTGTTTTAGGGGATTTGCGGATTTTAGGACATCGAATCGATATTTTTAATCACCCAACCGATCCGACTTCCTAAGTTCTAACTCTTATCCTTAAGCTCACAACTAGAATAACCTGACTTGCTTTGTCGTATGTGTTTAAGAATTTAAAAGTTTGTTTGGCACTTTTGCCAGTATTTGCTCACGACATAACCTAAGTCAGTTTCGGGCCCTTGCTGTTTTGGGCCGACAGTTGTTGTCGACAATCTGCTCGGCTGAGCTGACAACGGCTTCCAACTTTTGTTTCGGTGATGTCACTCTAGTAAAGACGTATTAAATGCCAACCGGATAGCTTAACCAAGATAATCTGTAGAAAAGTTAGGGTTTGTTTGTTTGAGCGATCAACCTGTTGAATGGTACAGGCCTTCTGACCACAGTGAGAATAAGCTAGTAAGGCACAATTGGCACCCAGTTCAAAGATAAGGAACGTACGAAGATCGTGAGTTTTACCTTTGGTATCTGGCGAGATTAAACTCAATGCCAGAATTAAACCGTGTGACGTCTAAAGTGATTTACCGTAATCTGGGTATCTAAAATAGGACAGCGTATATCCGCTGTAAAAATGCATTATGGATTATTATTGCAAATGGTTCGAGTCTAAAACGTTCTTAATAGGTGCAAGTTGATTTTGGCCACTAGCACGTAGGATTTTATTTGGATATTCCATGAGTTGATACATTAAGTCTAGTTATTGATCCTATGAGAAATATCAGCCATTGTTTGATTTAATTCGGAAGGTTCCAAATATTTTCTTTTTGGCGACGATTTGAACTAAAAGCCTGAATTTAAACTCTAAACCTAGGTGAACAAAGTTTCTTTTATGCTTTTGGAGATTTAAGCTCTTATTTTGTCTCTCAACAAAACAGCACAATTTTGTGTATCAGCATTTCAATTTCCTCCCGCATATTTTTATCTAGGCTTATCGTTAACTGTGATATTATTTCTCTGAAGTTAAAATTTATTGAACAGTTTTATCAAATAATGTGAACAGCAACTTTCACTGATAATAAAATTTGATTATTAAATTTTCAAATGATCGATTAGCAATGACATTTATCGCAGTAGCTCCCAACGATAACACTGAAAACATAATCGGTGACATGCAATGTGTAGTAGTCTGTCACTGAGCGCCTCGCGTTGTAAATTTCTAACCATTCGAAAACTGAAAAAAGTTTTTATAAAAGTCAATAAGCCTCAGGTATTTTAATACGAACAGGTGACGATTTGAAAATATCTCAAGTTCTCCGAGTGAGGGAAAACAAACGACTCCATAATGGTCGTCAACGACGCACTTTAAGCCCCGACACGTCTTAAATAAATAAAAGGAAATTTATGTATCGCGTTTTTCAGAGAGCATAGACAGAAACAAACCGCTTATAATGTTCTGTAATTTATTTATAACATTCTTCTCTTGCACGATATAACTTAACTTCCTGCGCGTTAATAATTGAACATAACATGCTTTTGGCTAACTAATTACCACATTGCATGTTTATGGTTTTGGTAAACGACTTCAACTTGATTATATCTTAGTATCTTGACTTTGATATTAAATTTTGTGTTATTAATTGTCACATAAAGTGTGGGCCTGTCTGTATTTTGTATTCTGTATAATCAACAAGGGTATTATCTATAATAGTGTTTATGACCTAACGTCTATTTGATACATGCTATATAGCTCAAGAAAAAAGCCTATAAGTTATAACCTGGCCGGCCACCATGAAGTTCTGATTAAGTTTAATACTAATATCGTAAATCAATGTATAAAGCCATATTATTGAGATCTTAGATTTCATTAAGTTTGTTGTAGTATTGACTTGCGATTAATGTGATCTATTGGAAACTGTTTTAAATTTATCTCCTTTTAACATTCCATTTATTTTAAAAGTGATCTTAGCGTCGTATACTCTAAGAAGGGGTATCGGGGTATCTAATGAAATAGTTACTAGTTTCAGTATATATGTACCGACTGGAAGATAACTTGAAAAAAATCACAACGAGGGTTTAGAGCATACTTGTGATAAGTCAAAAAACCTGATTTTGAGAAAATAGCAATTTAAACTTTTGATTCACTACCAAAACTTCATTTATTAATATATTTTATCGATATTTTCTGACACTTTGAAATGAGCGATGATATTGATTTATACACCAATAGAAAGAGTATTACAAACGCTTCATTTTAATAGAATAAAATATTTTGGGTTATTTTTGACTTATCACAATTATGTTCTAAACCCTCGACAAGTATAAATATTGAAAATGGACAACCCAAATTCTTAAAATGTAAAAACAAGAACACATGCTTATGGAAAACAGCTACTAGTATATTATTTAGGGCGACGTTTTGTAGAGTATTCCCTGTACGTCATCGAGCTAATACAGATCTTATTGTACGATTTCTTTAATATGGTTATAATTTGTCCATATATTTACCTCATATCCATATTGTTGTATTAGCTTGATAACGTTGAGAGAATACCCTTCGAAACATACAAATACACTAGTACATTGTAGCTGGTTTCCATAAGTATGTGTTTTGGTTTTCACTCTATCGCTTATGTCACACATCCTTAAAATGTGTTATCGTTGTTATTTTATTCAAGAAGATTATTTGGAAAATATTAGTTTACAGGAGTTTTGAAATACAAAACTGGGCAATTATTCTAATATTACACTATGTTACTTTAGTAATAGGGCCGTTTAGTCAAATATCGAGTCTGTATGTTATACAGAACTCTTATTTAAGAAAGAGGACATAAACACCGAAACTGTATTTTGTAAATAAGTCCAGCACTTTTTGCAAATACACAACAAAATCATGCTACATATACATTTATATTTGGACGACTTTTCGATATTGAAATTTGATCAAAAGTACACGTTGTACATGTATTGTACTTATTTGAAACGGTTAAACATCGTGTGTTTTTTCTGTAATTAAAGACTTTACTATTGTAAAACGTATTTATTGTACCGTATCGTTATTATTAAATTATAGTCTTAAAAAAATATTCATCCATGCAGGTCTGTTTTATTATTATTATTATTATTAAAACATTTATATAGCGCTAATTCCACCAACGGTGTTCAGAAGCGCTTTACAATCATATACCAGTGAAACAGAAAATATATAAAACAACTAAAAGACTACAAAAAGATGCAATATAATAAAATAATATATATCTAATTAAAAGCCTTTTTAAATAAGTAAGTTTTGGTACTTGACTTTGACTGGTTCCCAATTATTCATATTTAGATTATACAAACTTTTATTATTAAATATTTAATTCGGTATCGTCATTATTATTGTATCACAGACCTATTTCGTGTAAGTATTTTAGAAAAATTCAGTGTTACTTAAAAAAAATATTACCAAAAAAGACATTGTTGAAATCAGTTTTAAGTACAATATCAGAGACTTTGCATTACTGGTCATTCATTTTTTTAAAAATGAATAAACCTTATGTGGAAGGGACATTCAAATAAATAGATAACCATGATGTCAAGATTATTCATATATATGCTATAAATAAATAACCATAATATCAATATATACAATAAATAAATAACCATAATATAAAGATTATTACTATATATTATAAATAAATAACCATGATATCAAGATTATTACTATTTATTATAAATAAAGAACCATAATATCAAGATTATTCATATACACAGTAAAATAAATAACCATAATATCAAGATTATTCATATACACTATAAATAAATAACCATGATATCAAGATTATTACTACACTATAAATAAATAATCATAATTTCAAGATTAGTTATATACAATATGAGTAAATAACCATGATATCAAGATTATTCATGTATCATTTACTATGCTAGGTTTTGTGATGATTATGATTTTAGACATATCAATTATTGTCATATCGAACTATGTAATAAAAAACATGGCGAACAACTCAATTTGACTATCTTTTCAACAATAAATTAACCGAGCACCTACCATTCAATAACAACTGGGTATGCTGAATTTGCATATTTATGTTATTGCATATAATAAATCTGTTTGGGATGTTTTGGTCATCTGACTACATTACTAACACAGTTATAATTCGTTTATAAAATGCAACATTTGAAAGTACATGTAATTGTTATGAATGAAGATCTTGTCATGTTAAAGTTTATCGTAAAGCGTGTGTCAAACTTTGTTTACAAAACCTCTTATATATATCTTGCTGTAAACTATCGCTGACAATAACGTATATCTATATCTTATCATGCGGTGCTATGTATGTGAAATTATAGAAGAAAAAAAAAGATATTTGATAATTTGTTACTTACTGGAAGTACCCGATGGCCGATTCATGATAATCCAAGAGGATACGGCTTATCTTGTCGACTTCTAACTTATACTACACATCAAAAACTTCTGGCAATACGGATAATACCAGGGTTGACCTTTTAGAACGGATTAACCAATGGGAAGATAGGTAAAACGAGGGATGAACGCGCAGCATTTGGCGCTACAGTGACTTGTGTACCACCGCGGTTGACAAGTCACGCCGTCCCCATACACACATCACCACACGACGTTTAATAACTCGCTCTTTGATTGGTTCTCGACGTCAAGCTCTTCTGCCATAAAGAACAGAAATAATAACGGCAGCTAGTCGGGTAAAGGGGAAGGACACACACTTGTTGGCGTTTTATTGGCAATTATTTAGTCTCATTTGTCAGCTGTAGTCAAGATTACTCCGCCCCTTTACCTCGCCACCATATTGACAGACAGGTAGAACAGAAACATTAACATAGCTAGCCGCATGGAAAGTGTGCTTGTTCGTCACCTCGGTAATTTGAGCAAATTGTTCTCTAATTTATAACAGCCGGCAGCGGGACTTCGTATTAAATCTGTGATCACCATAATCCGCATCATATTAATGGCGTTGAAACAATGAAAAGAACAATTCGTTAATTACTATCCTATAGGGGAAATCATAGTGCATAAATTAACAAGTTTATCTTACCCGCATCTAAACTATTGTCAATCGCGGCGTTTTTCACAAGATTCATCTCTAAATTTTAAACTTTGCATCCTATTCTAAAAACTTTGAAGCTGTTTCGGACAATCCGCGAACACCATAACCCGTATCCTGTCGACGTTGTTAAAACAATGACCAGAAAACAATTCGTTAATTAATATCCTGTGCTGTGAATAAATACTTAATTACAAATTAACAAGTATCATACTATCGTCTTCATTACCCCAGTTGGTGCAGATAAGGGGGCGTTAAACCCTATTTCACATCATTTATCATACTTAAAATACGGGTACATGATTTTTATCTTCCACGGTATCCGTGATATAATCGGTACTACTTCAAGTTTTGTAAACTTTTCTCTTCTGAAAACTGAATATGACTACTTCATGTTTTGTAATCTGTTCTCTTCACAAAAGTGAATATGACTTGGAATTGATTACATCAGAGTATTTTTGCATTCGATTGTCCTTTTTCAAATTTTGTAAACTATCCTCTTCCCAAAATTGCATATGAATTAGAATTGACTTCATCATAGTAATGATGTATTCCGTAGCCTAAGATATTAACCTCCTCCGCCCTCCTTTTCCCCAATTATATCATCGAAAGCATCAATATGATTAGATGCCACGTGTCATGCAAATAGGGATATAACATGGTTAAATTTTCAATGCCTGAAAATGGAATGGGGGTAGATGCCGTCCTTGTAATTAGAACTAGTGGTTGTGTAGACGTTCACCACATCGCCAGATTCGCAAGGCTTTATTACCGATTATACTCGCACTTTTTTCTCCGAACATCGAAACCCACTAAAGACGCTACCCAAATGTGGTGGGTTTATTCGACTAGTCATCAAAGGCGCTTAATCTTTACCATAACATTCGACATTAAAAACACGAAAAGAATCGAATATTATTTCCTTTTAACCAATATAGATGCTGTTACCTTGCCTTGAAAATATGGCATCCTAATATTTAATTATCAGTACTGTTGCCCACACGATACGTGACGTGTATTTTATTTTGGGCCGTCATTTTTAATACACAAAGAATAACACATCCTAATGGCTCATTCACAAACGAAAAAGTATTAATTTTATTTTTTTTAAAAATCGTGTAAAATGGACTCATCCGGCGTAAAAGGCTGTGGTTCGGTTTAGACTGCACGCATTTCACCGAACATATTTGATTAGAAATTAAAATCAATATTGTTTAATTAAGTATAAATCACTTTATTTACACTCACTTGACCTTAAATATGGGCTTTTAGATCCAGTTTCGCCTGCTTTAAGGTTCCAAAGAATAGAGCCCCATACCCTCTGAGTTAAATCTCGGTGACTTATCATTTGTTTGTAGGTTTCAGAGACTTATTTTTGATATTTCCCAGGGATTGTTCAGCTTATCCTCAGATTGAGCCGAATTCCTTTGAAATCCACTTTAACATTTTACAGGTCATAATTTGTATCAAATATAGGTTTTGAGGAGCTATTTTCAAAATTTCGAAATATCCAGATAAAATGAATAAGATACTTATATGGACGTAAGATTCATTTTCTTATACAGTAATGCATGTGTTGATTTTTAGATTGAAAATAGCTAAACAATCAACCGCTGGTATATTTTTCGGCCATATCTTAAAGAAGACAAAACGTCAAACAATATATAAGATGTATCAGCATTGGCTAAGCCAGCATATACACATGACATTAAAATAGCCCTTATCTTTAAAGTTGCATTTTTTGTTAAACACACATTATTCAAGAACTAAATATGCCTATTGCAGGTCTTTCTTTAGGCCTGAAATGTTATCTAAATTATTAATTGGACATTAATTAACTTATCCAGACCATAATCAACACTCGATGTCACACTAGCCTAGCCTGCGATATTTACTGGTTTAGGATCCGATTTGCTTCTCCACATTCATTCATGATTTAATCATGAAATGGATAATCGAGACTATGTTTTAATCATACCTACTTTAGTAATGATGATCGAGGCTGGGTCAAAATTCAATCACTAAAATCTCGGTTCAGCGTGAAACTTCTTGGCCGATATTTTCAGCAAATTCCCTTTACATTAACTAGTTTTTAAGTATTATAGTGAGAACTGCCATCTCGTTATCTAACTCCCATAATGTATCTTTAAATGAGACTATGCGGGCATTTATCACATAACCAATATGATCATATTCTGGGATATCAATTATGCGTGTTGCGTATTTGTAGCAATACGGTGTGAATTGCGCCTGCTCTAAAGTACAAAACATTTGGAAAGAATCGCTGAAAAACTGTTCTTCTGAAATTTCACACGCAATTATGGTATTCCAACAACATGTGATGTTTATTTTGTTATACCTCGGTTTTGATCTTTTAATGTAGCTCGTCGTCAATATTATTTTCTTTTCTTTCTGTGAAGTTTGTTTAGGAGAAGAAAGTCTTTGTACTTAATCCAGAGTCAAACGTCAAAATTTGTTGAGTTTGCGAGCCACCTCAAATTCATAAGTAACATAAAATAAGGTCTAAAACTATTTGACCTTTGCAAGATTTAGAACTTTCAAGTGCGATCTAAGATCAAAAAGACAGGTGATTTGTTGTTAATCATTTAACATTGACTCTAATCTGTAAATAAATGAAACAGGTTTCAGTGGCTAATGATTAAATAGAGAACAGTAACAACTAATAATCAACTAGTCAGAAAACACGACTTAAAACAAGAGAAAGAGAGAGAGAGAGAGAGAGAGAGAGAGATAGATAGATAGAGAGGTGGGGAGAGAGGGGGATGTTTGACGTCCACTCGACACTAGGTCATTTCGGGACTATGGACAGGCGACCATACTCCTACCATTAAAAGAGAATCCTACAAAAGATTCATCTTAGCATTTTAAAGAAAATTAATTGGAAAAGGGGTTTACGTCTATTGTTCTGCTCCGACTGGAATAATGGATCGGGCGTGCGCCATACTGTGGGCTTTGAGAGAAATTTTTCCCGGACAGTGGCGCCACGGTCTACTCTTATATCTAACTCCAACTGCCAAGGGTTCTTTGACGTGCACGCCTATGCGTATACAGGTTTTGTTATTTTTGGTCCATCCGAACGACTCTATGTTGTCCCTTGTTAGGTAATCCGTCCTACACTACTGACAAGGCGAAACCAAGCCGGGAAATCCCAATAAACTTTTTCGATCAACACACAGAGATCGAACGCGGAACCTCCAGGTAAGTGAGCCAACGTCATATATACTGATCCACCTTGGCACCCTTTAAAAAATAGAATAGAAATAACATTATGCAGATATAGCCGATTAGAAATTACAGTACAAACAGAAACGGCTGAATGTAAATTAATCTGTATACATTCATATTATATTATTATATGCGTTGCGAAGCATTTGTGTCCATTTCTAGTTGACATAAAATGGGGATTCAGCTCCTTTAAAGCAACGAAATGCAAGATGGAAAAATGTCAACAACATGATGCAAAGGACCACGCCTACATGGTCATTCTTATACGAGGATCATAAAAAGCATCTTGTCATTTAGATTCAAGGTGGGAGAATAAAAATAATATGATACAAATGACAACGACCATAATAGGCTCTGATCAGCGGTTCTCCGCGGACAACTCTCCTACTTGGGCTGCCTTAAACCAAATTTATAGGTTAACAAGGACAATTACTATTAAGATAGGTCCACACTGGGTGTGTAACCTGAAGTGAATTTAGAATAAAGTCTTATTCCGGATTAGGTGTCACATCCAGTTCGCTCAGATCCGAACTTAATCTGAAATAACGAGTTCGCACATTTCTCCTAATTCGATCTGGAACAATTTTTACGATCGGGTTTTTTCGCAGTCAAAATTCAAATGTGGCGCGCTTGATTCAGATCAACGCATATGTTGGACATGAATAACTTTCAGTGCATGTTCACTTCTACTTTCATTTATCGCTTGGAGGGAAACGTGTGTATTTACCAAGCAAATATTTGAAAGAAAAAAAATAACATTGCAATCAGTTGGGGCACAGCCTACATAGCCGTAGCCCTACCTATTTGAAACATATACTGCGGTAACATAACCAGTTAGAAATCCAAATACAAACATAGGGCGTGTTCAGTTCATGGCTGGCCATTTATGCCCTAGACTATAGGGGCAGGGCAGGACAGATCCAGATGTATTGAGTTTAGTAGTGTCTAGTCTCGTAGCATGCATTGTACGTAGTTAGATGAAAATGACAACATAATTATTGATGTGGATTATGCATGTTTAGTGTTGAAAGGATTTTAATTATGAAATATATCTTCGATAATACAAAGTGAATGGCATATACATACTTGTTGATGCATAGCAAATGCGACCAGAAGAGTAATCATCCTCATTCGCCTTTGATTCTGGCGCAGACGAGATCGTGCACGACGCTCAATAACAAGATGCCGATGATGCGTCACTGATGTAGCCATGCTCGCCTCAAGAAAATAAATATCAGCACCAGAAAATCGCGAATACGCATACAGGGCGCATTCATCTTAGAATTCAATCCAATTTGAATACAATCCGAATAAGCTTTAATGTGACGCACCGCTTTTATTCAAGATGCGTTCACACTAGGGCTGTAACCTGCATTGAATTCACTTTGGCGTCACACTCAATTCGATAAAAACCGAACTGAATCTGAATTAACCAATCAGTATATTTTTCCGAATTCAACCCGGAACAATTATTCTGAACGGTCTATTCGCAGTCAGCGTGATTTTCCAGCGTTGTTTTCCGATGCCAGTGTGGCTGTTGCAGGGCGGAGGGCCTGATAGCTGTATTCATACAGATGGGACGAAATACTGATTTTCCGTGTACGCAATGACGTTAATTCAATCCGAATAAACTGTAATGTGACGCACCACTTTTAATGCGAGAAAAAACAATCCGAATTCCGGACGCCAGTCTCCGGAATTTGCATCGAATGCGCATGTACAGTCGGCAGACTAGCCCAGAAATTAGCCACTTTTCTTCAAATTAAGGTATGCGACCCCCACGGACAATACAGTTCTGTTGAAGAGAATCCTGTCATCAACTTGTCAAAGACGATATTGTAGCCTAATTATCTGTTACAGATGATATGGTGTTTAGGCCATTTAGGGCATGTTAAGTATCATATTACACTGCTCTATTTTTAGATGGGTTTGGGATCAGTTCTATTATAATGAGACTTTTAGTTCACATTCAAATAAAATGTAGAATTTTTTTTTTTTTTAAAATATAAAAATTTAATAAATAAAAATAGCATTTGATTCAAATATTACATAAAGTTATACTAAGCTTATAATAATTTAAATTAGATGTAATAGAAGAAACTTACAGGGTTATGTGCATATACAAATAAAAATAATAGACAGATACGTGCAGTAAGCAAAGATACATATATATGCACATAATTATACACAGATCCCTTGGCAAAAGGAATTCGATATTAGAGTAGGTCATGGTGCAGCTGCCGGGTCAAAATTTCCCTCATAGCCCACTGTATGGCATATGCCCGTCTTCATTAGGTGGACAGAACAAGCTAACAAAATGCGTTTGTTTAAATCGCGGTTCATAATCCAGCATGTTACGGTCTGGAGTATCAATGTTATATAACTGGATGATAATTATGACCTTTAGAGGATCCACAATCTAAAGACCAGACCCGGTCCGATACATGCGAATTTCGAAAGAAACCATGATCTTTTTTATTGTTATCCGATGTTGACGAAACTTGAAAACGGGCATATCTCCCAAAGATCTTGGTTTCTTTCGATCCTGTTGAATGTCCACAAACGAATTACGGGTGTAGTGTGAACGTAGTTTCAGAGACAAACCAATCCGAAATCCAGAGGCCGGACTCGGGAATTCGCATTGGATGCGCATGCAGTGTGAACGCAGTTTTGTTTGTTTATAAGCATTCCCAGCCAGAATACCTCCTTTCATCATTGGGTCATATATATGTTTATTATCTATGCCGCGAAATTATATATAGTAAAAAAACAAAATTGACTGATGACGAACAAATTTCACTCTAAAGTGCATTCAAAATTCAAAAGTCATGTAGGCAAGATGACAAATCAGCGTAATAGTATATGGACTTTATCACTTCAACATGTCGTGTCGATGATATCACATTTTCAAGTATTTTTTTTTCAATTTTCAATTAATAAAGTAAAGGAAATTGTAGACTGGAGTTTTTTTTGACAATGCTGATTCTAAAGATGAAGCGGGGCTCCATAATTATTACCGTTGTTCATTAACGTTGTCTATATCTTAACGTTTCTATAAAACAGTAGTTACTTCTAGTGCTATAGGCTCACACATTTGTTTTAATCTATATTGCGATATACTAAAGCCTAACGCACACAGAGCGATTTTAATCTTCCAAACATAAAAGCTACGGGCTTGTTCGTGAAAAAACACTGAAAAAAAAACATTTGCCACCGAAAGGCAAAATTATTATGCCCAGATAAAACATGTTTTATTTTCGGATATTTAGAGCCATGGCAGGCCCTATTAGTAATATAACATCGTATAACAAACCGTGGGCACCGATATTAAATTTTCAGATATATTTTTTTCCTCCGCGAACGGATGCCAACGGTAACCAATAAGGGTATGTAATTTTGTATATGAACGCGTGCAATCGCCCCGTGTGCAGAGGGCTTTACGTCGAAACACTTATAACAAAGGTACTCCAGTTACAAGGATCACTTTTTTCGGTCTTTTAGTTTTATTCATGAATTAGATAGATGATATTTTTAGTTGCATAATAGTTAAAGAACCTGACACATCAACATTTTTAATGCACTATAGAAGTGTTAGCTTTAAGAGTGTATCATACTAACCCTTAATAAACATTGTCACTGAACAAAAACCACACTAAGTAAGTCAACTTTACACAAACAAGAATTAGATATTCTTTATGATGAAAGGAGAGAACTTATCAGATAGCTGAAATCATGGAGTTTTGTGGAGGTACGGGGGGGTACAATCTTCGCCGCGTGTTTGTTTCATTTCGAACCCGTTATAAAATCCCTGCTTAACAACACGACCATGGTCTATTGATACCTCCAAAATAAACAAGCAAATCGCTCAACTACTGCAAGATTGTAATATATGCTTATTGACTCTTCTAATCAGATTTGATAACTTGATATTGATAGGCCGATTTTTAGCACCTTTAACTAACAAGAGTTCACCCGAGGACAAGGGAAATTAATTTTTTTATTTGCATCAGAGATTTTGAAACTGAGCCAAAATTCAAACAATGCTGTACAAGCGATGGACTTTACTTTTCGGCTTAGCCTCACGCCTTAAATTATATACATTAATACTATTACATCTCGTCCCCTGCGTATGTGTAAGAAAACGATTAACTCGGGATCATATAGAGGTTATCAGAGCCATACAGAAGCGCCGAGAAGAAATTGTCAGAAAGTCAAAACTAAAATGCGCTACAAGTCAAACAAAGTCTTCATTATTTTTCCCTACGAGTCTATATATTTACTTAAGTGATTTGTAAATTATCATGGTCTAGAGGATTATACTGGAAATGACGGATAGAGTTTCACTGGGATTACCTCTCCCACGACCAGCTATCTGTGTTATCCTTTCTTTTCTAATACAAAAAATTCAATAAATAAATAACGGCACCTAAAAAGGTGAAATATGTATTGACAACATGTCTTCTGATTAACACTTCGTAATTTTAGTCCGAATGATAAGTTTCTTGCCAAGAAATAAGTTTATTAATTTTCAAAAAATAATTCACCAGTCAAAGTTTTGATTTGGCGTCTATTGATAAGATTAATACTTTTGAAATGTCAAAGAATAAATTTTCGGTGGCCTCTGTTTGACTTGGCCGTTCGTTAACGTCCACTTCCACCTATAGTGATATCGTAGACAAACGTTTCCAGAAAGATTGCCAGAAGAAGCCACAAAAACAGGATTAGTCCAGCAGATTTTTGGCGAGACAAAGTGACCCTGGGGGGGGGGTGCGGGTGCACAAGCTATTTATTAATTTCATCATGGGGGATGGGGCGAATGGTTTAACGCGTATGCGTTTGATCATAAGGTCTGTCATGTCTGTCAAGTGGCCTGGTTTCAATGCGTGACAAGGAATAGGGTGGCCTGTCCAACCTCATGTGTTTTCTCCCGGTCCTCATTTTTTCATCCGCCATGTAAAGACCCTACGCGCAAGCGAATTATTGAATAAGTTTGAAACATATGTTGGTCCCGAAATTACCTAGTCTTTGTCGAGAGCACGTTTAACCCAATTGTATTCTCTCATTTTGTCACTTCGGTAGATTGCTACTGAATTCAACCAAAACAATCGCTTGACAGAAAAACTGATTTCAATGAATTACAGTAACAATAAACTGGTAACTTTAATTGTTGTCGGGTTTTAATTGTGTTACAAGTGTATTGTGTTGTTACATAAACATGTAATTGTAGCCTTGTATAATTATATAATTACCATACTTGTGGTAACAGATGAGCACCTTACAACAAAACAACGATAAAACAAATTAACCCTTTAACTCAATAATAAACTTCGATCATTCTTAGACAACTTTCAATCATCAATAAAACCATAAAAGGTGATAACAACGCACCTATAAGAAAAGGTTGGTTAGTCATTCGGTGTCGTTTTCATTGGAGATCGTGTTCGTCTATTTACGTCAGATCGCGTGGTATATGCGCCAGCTTAATTTGGGTTAGGGATAAAGAAAACTTAAAGGCAACTGGACATCCATTATCGTCAGAAAAACAAAAATGTTCCTAATTTCATTTGCAGAAAACTACTATTTAAAGAACGACCCAATTTATATGTACACTCTCCATTCTGAAATTCAAACTAATGTTGTTGGGGTTTTTTTTGATTTTTTTTAAAAGTTTTTTCCTGGTTTAAAAGTGGTAGAATTTTAATGTTCTTGAAGTAGGTAACATTCATCAATTAGCAAATAGATATTCTAAGACCACCGACTCTTGACATTAAACAAGGATGCATCCCAGTCAAACCAAACAGGAGGTTTACATAATTTCTCATCGAAACTTGCTGGATTATTTTCACTACCAATAAAACATTTCTTCGAAAACACCTAGATGGGAATTCCCCATATGCATAAAGTATATGGAATTAGGAAATTAGAATTAAAACACACCTTAAATCAGGAAGAGTTAAGTTAAATAAACGGTCATAAAGGCTTTATAAACACGACGTCGAAATTCAGGATGCGTCTTTGAAACATGTACCTCATTAAAAATATACAAACCCAGCTTTCGACAGTAAAACCACCGATACATTATGTCGTAATTTCTATTAAACTAGGGGGTCACGGTGACTATGTAGGTAAGACGTTGGCTCGCTAGCCTGGAGGTCGGGTATTCGATTCCTGCACTGGTCGAGAAAGTTCATCCAGATTTTCGGGGTCCCGGTTACACATTGGTGTGCACGTGAAATATCCATTGACAGTTGGTATTTAATATAATAGTAGGCCGCAGTTCCGCTGTCCGGGCAAAATTTCCCTCACAGCACACTGTATGGCGTATGCCCGTCATCATGAGGCCAGTTCGGAGCAAAACAGTAGGACGCTAAACCCTATTTCATTTCTATAACACCAGTGCAGAATAATCACTGATAATTATTGTTTTAAAATTTTCACTGGATACGAAAACTAATATCGGGTAACTTGCAATTATCACACGCAATGTTGTGACACAGAGACGGCCCAGTGTTTTTAATAAGTAGTTGGTTACTTCTTATGTAAATGAGTTACCTGACAAATGGTATCCGCATCCGGTGTACTGCAATGAAATAAATATATACATTGTACCATGTACGACTCTGTCATGTATAGTTAACTGTAGATATGATTTGAACCTGAAATTTAGACATGGATGTCTACTGATTATACAATAGGAATCCGTACTACACAAATAAAAGATAACTGGCTATGGTATAAATTTTGTTAAGTTGTTGGGGTTTTCTTTTCATATTTAAATAATTAAAAACAAAAACCGGAAGTGATGCAGGCAGATCATGTACGGCCATGTTTTGTAATGTCCACAGCTTCTGCCAAAGTCGGTTTACCTTTGATTCAAGTGAATATCACCAATCTATATTTAAGTAAAACGGTGTTATTTTAATTTGACACTTGCATATATAACAAAATAGTTTTGGGTTACTTCTTTTAATACAGTAGAAAATTTCACACCTGAAAGATTGTAAAATTCACTCAAAAGAAAGTTCCCACTTTACGTCTTACGTACGTCAGATCCTCTGAAATTGACAACATGTATAACAAAGCGGTCTATGTGGAATTCTCCTCTCGCATAACGGTACGACTTATTTACATTCACTGCGCCTCTTGCATCATGAATTATATTCAATAACGATTATTTTCAATGGGAGATGAATTTAACTCTTCTTCTTTTATAGTTTGTTATAAATTTCAATATAACGGAGATAGATATGTGACGAGCACGGCAGTAATTGGCTTAGTACGACCATTTGTACAAAACCGTTAACTTAACGTATATCAAGTAGATCAAAGGTTTAAAAGTATATAAAAAGGTAACTTGATATTGACTGTCCCCATATTACTAGTAAGTTTCGCTTGTCGTAAAGGCTACAAAAGACTTGTACGTCTTGCAGAGCGATTTTTGGCCCGAACGTTCAGACAGTGCCAAGATACGCATTGTTGAATAACAAGTTCAAACGCCCAGTAAAAGCTGAAGATGTTGACGATTCAACGAACTTCTCCATCGACAGCTGTAGTTAACTGTTGGCTTTATTTGATTTTCGTGACTTTGAAGCGAATCTTACAAATAAGTCGAAACAAATGATGATCGTATAACAATAGTTTGGTATGTGATCTTATTTCTCTAAAGCCGGTGCTTGCCTTCTAAGACTCTAGGCTTTATGTGGATTTTACTTTTTTATAGTCTAACGAATTAAAGGATCTGCTTCGAGATTTTTTATCATAAAAACAATTTTTATTGCACGCCATCATCCCCAAAAGAGCTATTTCATGTTAGGTTTTGTACGTGTACATGTTTGTCTATACATAATCAAATGCATTGACAACATGCATTTTAAAGCCTTTCTTTGGATTTTGTGGGGTTGTTGTAGGTTTAAGAGGGATTAATAAATTGCTTAACCAACAAATAATAGTTTATTGAAAGACCCCCTTTCGTTTTTGTTTCTCGTAACAAATATTTGTAATTTCCAGGTGCTTTTGGGAATTGGATGGGAGAATCCTTTCATATAAGTGTTTGCTTGGTGTCTACCACATTTAGTGCAAAACGAGCGGAAAACGAATTTTGTTTTCATCTTATAGTCTCAACCTCAAAAGCAGCGTTGTGGATTAGTTCGAAATCCACCAATTTGTATTTTGTGAATTGTGTCAATCGAGGGTTAGGTTGAACAACAGCTTTGTAATAATAACCTATACTCATATACAAGCAGAAAATCGTGCTTAAGTCGGTCTAGCAACTTCTAAAAGGCAGCTAATGATAACGTTGAGAGAATAGCCTCCGAAATGTCGCTAAATAAATTAGCAGCTGTGTTTAATAAGTATGTATTACAGTACTATTTTGGTAAATTAAGTTATTTGCTTGTCTAGTTAGAATGAAATGATTTAAAATCCGAAATTATTGGATATCATGATGGGGAGTTTCGCTTTAAAATCGAATGACAACTAATTTCACTTTCCTGTTCTTATCAAACTAATTTGATAATTTGTTAACAAATAAGAACGGCTACCCAAAACAATTACTTATCAGATTATCAGGAGTTCTACCAAAGCCATGTTGTACCTAATGTACACTTTTACGTAGTCACCTCTACTGCCATCCCAATGCATAGCGTTCTTGGTGTCGATTCAATCAGATGAGTCTAATGATAATTTTCAGTTGTTTATGAAAATATTGGCTGAATAGGTTTTTCTTATATCTTTAAAATAAATACCATATCTCAGAATGGTAACTCAGTCGATGGTTCCATTCTTTAATTAATCCGCTTAAACTGTATTACAGTGTCTAACTCGGGATAAATGATCAGCTTACGTTATCGCCCATGTAGATTAAGTTCATTAACATACCAAGTCCTATACCAAACAACAAAAAGTCCAAACCACTTGTAACAGCTTCTACTTATACTTACACAATAAGTATGTATATAACTACTGTAAGTTTTATTATGATAATTAGTACGGCACATGTACGTAGTTCTTTGTTCTGTGCGTAGCATCTCTCCTGGGACAACAACTTATTGAGCACAGATTGGCAAGTACATGTACAGAGATGATACCATAAAATCATTTCGCATGGAAGTGCTTGGGTTTGATCTTGCCCTGTGGCCGAACTAAATGTAATCAAAAGAAGTGTTTTGTTGTGGGGAGAATAAGGTGATAGAAGTATATAAGCTCCCGTGTTGACCTTGTGGGTCATGAGTAAAAGACGGTGACCAAAAGAGAGATAATCTGTTTTTAACGAGGACACTTGCGCTTGACCGGTTTTGATCCCTCGGAACTTTATACCTGTAATTGAGACTGAACTCCATCGTATACCATGCAGGTTTATTTACCATCCAGGCTTTTTTGGTCGTCTATGTAGAAATATTGTCTAGTCTTATTATATTATAAACTGGTTTTAAGCACGTATATAGGTGTCCATAACATGGTGGTTGGTATATGCGCTGTAGACGTACCTTATTGATAAACACAACACTGATGACTCCGTGAATGACACCACTAACTATCTCATAATACACCCACACAAGTTCGACAAAATGCTCTAAAGGGGACGTTTTTATTAATACAAATTCTATTCAACAAACCTTCATTTATCAAATAACCGAATAAATATTACTTTCGTTTGACTTAATTATACTCATATGCACATGTCTTCTGAATTGGAATAGAAGCACAGTTTACGCATATTTTACAGACAATTGTCAACCATTTACAAATAGTCCCTATTAGATTTGCTTCACTGCTTGAAAAACAAGTTGCGTCAGTGATGGGATTGAGGTGATGAGTCGTTCTGAATAGTTTGACCAGGGTTACTCTTTGGTCACTTTTATTCAAGTTAAGGTGAAAACCCCAGGATATAATCACTGTTTTACTAGCTGTTTATTTTGGACTTTGCTTTAGGCTGGTCTCTTTGCCTACTTGACTAAAGCAACTTGGTCTAAGACTTGTTAGAGATGTGTTCAGGGCGTCATCTTAACGTTGTGTTCTCACGACGTGTCACTGACAACTGAGATCAGTATTAAAATAAACACCATTTCTTCCATCAGTCTTCTAGGGGTGACCTAACACAGGTGCCGAGCTCAACTCTTGATACTGTTTCTTAACTTCAGTGGGTGTCACAATATTTATTTTCATCGCTAGAGCTAAAAATACATTGGCTATTTCAAAGAAGCTCCCGTAGACTCCCAATTAGCGATCCTTACAAATCTAAAACGTTTCTTTTGAATGTATCTTAGGTTGAGAAGTTTTATTCGTCTTTATGAGAACCAAGTTTGCTTTTTTGAAAGTCACGTTGCTCGTATCAGCTTTAGAATTGATCTTGTTTTATTTGCCAGGGCGTGTTATTCGTCACTATCGGTGTTACATTCAACCATTTATACAAATAATTAATACAATATATTTTTGGCATGCTTCGTTTTCTTTGAGTTTTATTTTTTAATAGAGAATTACGAGACTTTAAAAGAGGGTGTTCATTGGAGATTTCGTTAAATTTCCTGTCTACAGTATGATTTTGATAACTGGTAATATTCATCACGTTCTGGATGTCTAATATTTCATAGTTATTCCATAAGTGTGAAAGCAGATAACTCCAATAGACTACCGATGTCTGGCTGACTGTTTGCGTTATAAAATGGTTATTGAATATTAATACGATGATTAAGACTTTATACGGTTTCTCCCTTTAAATCGCTTTTAAAACTCGTACATTTTGTCCGTTTAAATAACTGTATTCACCACTAAATGGTATTCTTATAATATTTATTTTGTTTGTAATATCATTTTTCGTCTTTTATAAGTTTCTCTGAAAAAAGTTTATGTTTGTTTTGTCAAGTGATGTATGTACACTCTCTTTGTTTAATAATAATCAATAATTTTAATCAAACTTATCTGGTGCTGATCTGAATCTTATCGCGACATTAATCAAGGATTTCTGATTTTAACTTACTCACCTTAAAAGTTTTCAGGGCCTATTTTAAATTATAAAAATGTATGCAATTTTTCAAAAATAAAATCGAGTATAGATTACTGCCCTGTTTAAAATGTTGAATTCCAACAAAAATGTCAATCTAATTGGGTTTTTTAAAATAACAAGCGAAACATTATTAATTCTTTTTTCAGCGTGCGACAGCAGTGCGATTTCTAGGCGATCACATATTTTGAATACAACGAGTTCTTATTGAACAGATTGTATTATGAATCAAAAGTAATCTTGGTTTTTCAAAAGAGCAAATTGATCTTTTGATCTGTGTGTTGTTTTATTCCTGCTGTTTTGTGTAACGTATAGATTAAGTACTTGTCTTTTTATATGGTCTATTTAACTTCGTCAACGACCTAATTACCTGATTAGACTCTACATAAAACTGTTAACAACTCCTAGGGATCAGGTGTAATATTATGTAAATCTTGACACCTATTTAAATGTAGCTTGTTTTACAAGCCAGCACATAAGAAGAAGTGGTAAAATGTGTTGAGGGGTTTAGTTTGTCGCAGCTTTCAATGACTTTAAGCTTTATTATACAAACGTTCACTTCAACGACTCGAGTTTTTTTATAATTGTAAGTCTATTTTGAGAGATAAGAGCATTTGGGAACTATTGGCGTACTCAGACAACACTGAAGTCATCATTATTTTACCATTAGCAGGGGTATATTTTTACTGATGAATCACAGAACGATGATTTTATGAAGGAAAACAGTAAATTCAACGTCATATAAAAACATCTGACACCGCCTTAATTGCCCCACCCAATCTTGGTCTTGTTTGATCTAGTGCTGACTTAAAGAAACTTTACACACCTCGAACACAGGTGTCAAATTCCTCTGGCTACCATCGGTCAGTCCGATACAGAACTGCCCCTCCCACCACCCTTCTCCCATAGCAAAGGTCAGACCATAAACCCTTCGTCAACACGACAATTTACGTGTAAATTATGTCTTAACTCCTAAGATTTAACCTTTTGCTAACAAACTCGCCACGAATCGTCAATCTACGTGACATCTATAAAAACTAAAAGTAGAGATAAAGTTAGGGAATAGTGTACACCTGTAATCAGTTGACTGAGAATTAAAGTTAAATTTGTACGGAATGCAGTTGTTGACAAAATGATAGGGAACACCAAATCGTGTCGTGCAATACCCACACATTTCGAAATAGAAATGACACTAATGGATTTGAATAGTTTATAGGTGAGATTCAAAACATCCTTACTTCTTATTCAGACTATAGGTAATAATATATCTACACGACGTACGTCGTGTTTAAACTTTCACGGACACCTTGTAGCGAATCCATTGGGTACTTCTCTGTTATATGGAATTCGCACCCGATGCTTTATATTCATAAAGCAGCTAAGAAAAAAGTATACATAATTTAGACTGGAAATAATTTAAAGGGCAAAACTCCTTAAAATATGGACATAATGTCAGAGTACCTTCGTAGAATAGAGTATATTTTGCAATGGTTGTAATGTGATCTCGATATCTTAAGCCTATGCTGTATTTTTTATACTTTGATATTTTTGACGCCAGTGTTACAAGACAATTTATATATTCCAAACAACATTATTTTGTAGATTGCATTTTATGAGCGATCTTCCGTTTTTTACGGTTCCTATTCGCTCTAATCGAAAATTCCCAGCAGGTCCGCAGAAGAATCGGTCGTTTACAAGATTTGTGGTGGCCGGAGCCGAAAGTCCTCGTGCGTCTCTGAAACAAAATCTAAAATTCTATGTCTTGTAGAGCCTTTACATGTGTACAAGAATTATGAACCGATGTTCGAGTCGACGGACTGGGGTGACGACAATAAACGCTAACATAAAGAGTTATACTTTTAAGAATAAAATTTTAAAAGACCACATAATGTTTAAGAACGAAAGATCGTTAGGACTTTTAGAAGCCGACGATTTCTGGGTAGAAGATGACCACGACGTCGAATTGTTTGTGATTTACAAAAATCACTCTAGTTAGTATTTGACATAATTAAGCCCGTGTCTTTAAAACCAACTGGACGCTGATCATAAGGCGGCCATTGCTTGTAAAAGTTACCATAAGAGATTTGTGTTGTTACAAAATAATGACAGCCCATTGATAACCTGTCATTTCAGTCGCTGTTTCTTAACTTCTATTCAAATTGAACCTTCGACACCCAGCATCGTCCGTATTTTCTTGCATAACCATTATCTTTGACTTCTCTGATTAGTATCCTCGTCTTGTCTTGAATAAGATTTTTGACCCCAGAGAACCACGGAAGGGTGCTAAGGTCATGGACGGGGTCTGCGGAAAGTAAAAAGTTGCTTGCACCCTCGGCGAATATTGTATGTTATCACTTTCAACTAATAATCTGGACTAATTTTCTTCTGTAGCACGCCGCCATCTTGATATCACGTCCATAGAGAACCATCGAGGCGTTTGACAGCTCCTAAAAGAAAACTCCGCCTGGGTGGTAACAACTTCTTTGGATTTTGCGACTTAAGACGAAAATTGGGGGGTAGTGTAGCGACTCGTTGACTGGACAATTTGTCAGGGGGCTTTATATAAAGTGATAATTGCTTTCTGAGAATGACACGCTAAACAGATAATATAAAGAGGACATTTAGGGGTCACTTAATGGTCATTTCTTTCTGTAATCGTAAATAAGAGAGTGTAAATCGTACATTATTACGTATCAATAGACTCGAAAGACTTCTCTTATTTCATAGACTCGGATACAGTAGAGTTAGATTAAAGGGGAAGCAACTTGGGCGGAGGTAACAAAAATCACAAAACCAGAACTGATTTATTCACCCATCTAACTCAACTCTTTTATATCATATATAATAACACTTTTCCAACTCTTGTGGTAATGTAAAATACATGTTTAAACTTTCGTAGTATACAAATTAATGTAAGAAAGATATTGTTTGTTAGCGGTTTGACAATAACAAGTGATACACGGTGTTCTAGAAAGAGGAAGTAACGTACATCACGTGCAAGACATTCGTAACTATTTGTAACTAATTATCCATTTATGATAGATGTAAGACCGTACGTCACTTCGCTTAATTTACCGAATGAGAATTATTACAACATAATATCAACAAAACGTGATTCTGACCCCACCCCCCACATCCCCACCAACCACCCACCTACACCACCATACCTATCTTCATTGGCAGTTTTTGGGTATCGTTTCTGTCATTGGAATGTCAACACAAACCTGGCTGGATTGAACGATATTCGCGACTTAAAAATTAACACCAGATTAACCAGGTCCATAAATATCTGTATATTAATAACATATGTATGATTGACTACTGAAACAAAATACTCCATTGCGTTTATTTAAAGGATAAGGACCGAAACGCCCGAAGCGAGCCATTGGATTGGTCAGTACACTACAGGTGTATTAGAACGACACATAACGTATGCATTGAATTGCGATACCTCATGGACTAACTCATCAAATGTAAATAGTTTATTCATGAGTTCTAAAAGGTGAGAATAAGGGGGCTCGGACCATGTACTTGTCACCCAGCTGAACGTTCTGGGGGGTTTTCGTGGGAATTGTGCCGTGATGATGGTACTCTGAGAATGAGTAGGAATGCGTCTAGTACAGGTCGTTTCATAGAATTCTATTTATTTTATTTCCGATTGATTTTTTGACACTATTTTGACACTTTCTTTAAAATAACACTGAATTCATATACTATATATTTCTCTGCAACGGTGTCTTAATTCGGTTAAAGGGGTTCATTTTCCCATCTAGTGTCTCATATTATTGTGTATGAAGGTAGGGATAAGTTTGTCAGCAGGAATAATTTCCGTCACATTGTATGCTGAAATACAATATAAATATATATATAGAGTCAACAAAAATATAAAATACTCCCTAGAAAACTTTTAATAAGCTCATCAGTGTCAAGGGTTTTCAGTCGGGCAGGTGTGAAAGGGGCGCCATAACCTGACGTTGTGAGTATATGAGAGCCCACTAGGGAGATATATAATAAAACTTTTATCCCAACAATACATCTAGTAATATCATATTATCACATGTGATGGCTTTATAGCGACTAGCACCGCCTTCTGACAAACACACTGGCTTCGGGACTTTGATAGAAAAATTCAGACAATGTATGAAAAATAGCCCATTTAGAAAATAATAATTATTTTAGGGATATATGGTAGCTATTTTGCCTTGGGGATGTGAACTTGGTTGAAGTATCATTGACTGAATTGGGCATCGCGTTAAGACCACCCAGTTACAGTGAGCGCTAGATGTAGTGAGGATAGCCTTTCCCGTCCTCAACAATATGTTGTTGAAACTGACAACGCTGGCATTTCATGACGGGCATTGAAATGGTTAATTGCTTCTTCAATTATCGCGAATCATGTCTTTTTCCTCTTTTCACACATCACTAATTTCATCAAAAAGCCTGCTATTCAAGTGTCTCTTAGTCCGCCTTCTGGATTTACGCGATGTCATAACCGACTTAAATATCGTTAAGATACATGTTCAGAATGGGATATACTTCATTTAGAAGAATACAAAGTTATAAAGACGGTTGGTGATAGGTCACGAACCTACAATAATTGGAATATCTAGTGTCGAGTAACTTGACGGCTTAAAATGTTTGAAAAGAGTAGCGAGCTATTATTACATTCTTTAAATATATATTATACTTATCTCCATCTTTTAACAAGAGATGTGATTATATAACATATAGATATATCTACATCATTATCTTTACTTATATACAACAAACTATATCTTCATCTTATTTAAGTATCTCTCTGAATTCTGGCGGAATCCGATTACGCTTGTTTGCCAACTCTTTGAAACGGATTAAGTATTCTTAGATTTATTTATTGCACATTCTGCTGGGGAATTCTTTCAAAAGTCTTAATAAATGGTACAAGGTAATTTTTATTGTTCAGTATGCCATGTGGAATGTGTGGAGGTGCCGGAACTTGATAGGCTCAATGTGGGTTTTACGAATGGCGTGTAGACTGTAAGCCGTCCTTGATAGATGGCGTGGGCTAGCTTTAATTTGTTAATCCGTTTGATGCCGATTGTACTCCTTTTTTAGAAAATTGTCTGCGACGAGGTTTCGGGAGGTGTGTTGATAATAAGTTGCCTCTTTAATTGCAATTGGAAGACATATTCTTTAAAAGACTATTATTCATACCGTGGAAACCAATTCCACTAAAAACAAATACAACAAACAAGGTCGTTTACATAATTCAGTACGTTCGAGTTTGAAATGAAGAAATTTCTCGCTTTTAAGAAAAAGGTAGCAAAATTGTTATTACATGTAAAACAAATATTGATGGTGGTGTGATATCAAATAATTTACCATAAATTTTGTTAGAACTGATTGATTTGAATAATTTTGAAGAAAACTGGGTTGTTTAATGGCATTACTCCTCGTTTTATCCTTAACCTGGCATTAAGCTTGTTGCCCAGTCCTTACAAAGAGTCAGTTGTTTACACTTTTGTGCATAATTAAACTGAATGGCGATTTTTGTTGATTTTTGGTGTAGAATTGATGAAATGAGTTACCTATTTTTCCTACGACTTTTCTAAAAAAAAGCACTTAAAAATGTTTAAGATAAATTACCATTATGTATGATGAAAATATTAATATATTATAAATTCACTGTTCAAGACTTTGTTAAAAGATTGGTAAATTATTTACCTACATCATGATAGACAGACTATAGTAATAATCCCCAGTATGTATAAAATAAATACATAAAAAAATTCTACATGTATAAAGTTTCATTATTAAATATTATATTTCACGACATTGAGGATAACCATTAATAAACGTTAAAAAGTCTTCTTTTGCTTATATTATTTTACATTTCATATCACAAGGCTTTTTTTTAACTTTTGTTCAGGCAATTGTACAGTTTCGTTTTGAGGGTTAAACATTTCAGATTTCCAAATATATAGGTATATAGTGAAAATATTACATGATTTATAATAAATTAATTTTAGACAATCATAAAATGATATACAAAAGGTATTTGATGTTAGATTTATAGTCCACTCGGTTTATTCCCATAACGCCGACTCACCGAGTTTTAGGGGGAAAATTTTGGTCGGTGTTAAGGGGTCGACTGGCCAAGAACAATAGACCCAAGCTGGCGGATAAAACTAATTAAGCCGGTAATTTTGGGAGCATTTATTTTTTAAAAATTCATAACATCCTTTAAGACATAACATTACAAATAATTTAACTTTTGGCACGCATAAAATGTCCAACATAGTTAAAAAAAAATCTAACAAATTCAATCCTCCTTCTTCATATCTATGTTTTGCATCTCTGATCTTTCTGTTGATATCTGTGTATATTTTCTATATAGGTGGTTGTCGCTGGCCACTCGAATACTGTAACACCTAAATCTCGGTCGTCTTTTGCTCTTCTTTCAAAAATGCCATCACTTCAAAAATATTCGGATGAGCTTTTCCAATTAATTTTTTTAGACGCGCGTGCCACCCCTCTACAGAATTGTTGGTTATTCACGTGGTTTGGTTGTGGTTCCATTGTACTTGAGTAAATTGACCGTCTAACCATTGGGTAACCATATAGTCGGCCAGTTGTTGAAATTTCTCATTATCTGGTACCTCGGCCATTATTTGGATCAATGCGTCATCAATCTGCAAATAAAAGGAAGATACATATAAATTATCTATATTTACAATATAGCTATATTTACCCAGCAACACATAGGTAACTGCCACCTCTTGTTGTAGGAAGAAACTTAGATTGTAACTGTGCATTAGCCATCGAACAAAGAAATGTATATGAAATGTTTTGGGATTGTTTACGTATTTATATGTATTTTGAGAAAAGAAATAATCACAATGAACTGAATTTTGATCCGTTGTCAGCTTCTTGTTGAACTGTCGTATGTTATTTTATTAATTAATGAGTGAGTTGAATTTAAGTGAACTATATTAATAATGACTGGTCCCTACCTCATTAACGCCTTTAATCCGTTCTTAACCCATCAAAAGAATGCCGCGGTCGACTCTCCAAACTCTGGTGAGTCGGCGTTATGGGAAGACACCGTCCACTCATATATTTACGCCGTTAATTAGTAGGGCGTTAAACCCCATTTCATTGACTTCGTTATTCATAAATTATTTAAAGGCACCATCTTTGACCGTAAAGCATAAAATAAAACTGATTAGTTAATTTATTTATTTGTACATATTTGTATATATGTTTATTGTCCTTGATCGAAATGTGTTTTTTTTATTTTAAAGAAATAGAAAAACTCTTTACTTTTTAAAATTAACATAATCCTGAAGTGAATAATAAAATGAAGATTATTTTTATATTTTCATAATTTACACGGTGCAACTGTAAACCCTTCAGGTTAAGTTACAAGTCACATGATCCTTGGAGCTTAATAATCAACCTATCGTAGTCGACTTCACATTCAACCTATTGTATATTTACCGTCAATGTTACAGGAACGTGTATTGGTCTGTTAACACAATCTTAGAGTTGCAGATATCATGCAAACGTTATAGATGTTACAGCCTGACAACAGATGGTAACAGTGACAAATATAATTCCTTTCTCTTTACGGGGTGTTAATCTCTTAAATTTATAGAGAGAGAGAGAGAAAAAATGGGGTTTAACGTCAACTCAACCCAACTAGGTCTTTTCGGGACTAACATATGGTTTTAATATTATTTCAATAATTCGCTTGCGCGTAGGGGTCTTTAGCCATTGGAGGAAACCGGGGTGCCCGGAGGAAACCCACAAGGTTCAGAAGGTGCCCCTATCTCCATGCCACATACGCTAACACCAGGGCTCGAAACCACAGCCGCAAGCCAGAGGTGATCGGCCAGCTAGAGGTCGAAGCGCGACACTCTAGACCACTAGGACACCCCCTCCCCCTCTTAAATTTATAACTGAATTTATCTAAATGCGATAATTGTTCTGTTTATATGGGTGTTTTATTTTAATATAGAAATTACATGTTATAAACTTTAAATGTAGCTGTTTAGTAAAACATCCAGACTTCCGACAATTTGCATTTCAAATTAGTTCCAACTGTTTTATATTTATTGTAAGATTGATAGTCGTTAAATTAAATTGCCATTTGTTGTCTGCTTTCTTCAAGAAATATTGTTAACTATATAATCAGACCTTTATACATGGGTTGTACGTGATAATGAGTAGGGTCGCATGTCCAACCCCGTGGGTTTTCTCCTGGTCCTCCAGTTTCCTCCAACTGCTAAAACGAATTAATTAAATAAAATTAAACCATATGCTAGTTATAAAATGACAGTTTGTGTCGAGTGGACGTTAAACATTGATATATATTGAATAGGGTTATGTCTTTTTAGAATTAACAATCACGCCCTCTTTATTGGTGAAATAAATATTAACACTATATTATGTTTGTTATTTAAAGATCTGACGCGCCATTAAAATTTACCCCAAATCAAAATACCAACCCTAAATCCCCCCCCCCCAGGTTGGATTAGACCGGGTTTAAACTAGGCCCACCAGGTCTCTACGCTATCAATATGGTGGCGTTTTGTAAGGCTCGAGCTGCATAGATCGATGAAACTACATTTGTCATAACTTTGTACATACAGAGCATAACTAAACCATTTTTTTACTTGTATTCCTATTAGAGATCTACTATTTTATAACTTTATAAGTTGGTGATTTCATTTTTATAAATATAGTAATATTTAAACATTTTATATTTAAATATAATAATGTTCAAATATCTTATAATTTGTTACTATTGCTACTTTTTTAAATATATTCATGCTTAAATAGATTATAATTTGTTACTACTATTACTTTTATAAATATAGTAATGTTTAAATAGTTTATAAGTTGGAACTAATTATTTTTTATAAATATAGCAATGTTTAAATAGTTTATAAGTTGGAACTAATTACTTTTATAAATATAGTAATGTTTAGATAGTTTATAAGTTGGAACTAATTATTTTTTTAAAAATATAATCATGTTTAAATAGTTTATAAGTTGGAACTAATTACTTTTATAAATATTGTAATGTTTAAATATGTTATAAGTTGTAACTAATTACTTTTATAAATATAATCATGTTTAACTAGTTTATAAGTTGGAACTAATTACTTTTAAAAATATTGTAATGTTTAAATATGCTATAAATTGGAGCTAATTGCCTCTATGATATAGTAATGTTTAAGTATTTTATAAGTTGGAACTAATTACTTTTGTAAACAGAGTAATGTTAGGTATTTTATAAGTTGGAACTAATCGGGTTTTTTTTATAGATATACTTATGTTAAATATCTTATAAGTTGGAATTGCTATTACTTTCATAAAGTAACGTTTAGATATTTAATAAATGCAGTAATGTTTAAATATAGTGTAAATGTAGTAATGTTTAAATATTGTAAATGTATTAATGTTTAAATATTTTATAGATGTGCTAATATGATATAAGTTGGAACTTCTACTTTTTATAAATATAGTTTTTTTAAATATCTTATTATGTTGGAACTTTTACTTTTATAAATGTAGTAATGTTTAAATATCTTTTTAGTTGGAACTACTATTACTTTTGGAACTTTTACCTGTACATTTATAAATATATAGCATCGGAATTGGTAAATCAACAACAAAAGCCAGGTATAATTAACTTTAGAAAAAAAATCTTTGAATGAATCTTATTTTGTCTGTTTTTTTAATAGCCTTCAGGTTGACACAAAGTAAATGTTTGTTGTGCACGCTAAAGTTAAAATTAACCTACAAGACAATTGATGCGTACGGGGATAAAATGATAGACAAACATTGTTATAAACTGTAAAACGTTAATGACGTTTACTAACTCGTCCTTATCCTTTATAACTTATGAATAATAAATGATTAAAATAGATAATACAAGACAGAACCGTTGTCTGTATATTTCATCAACTTCTGTAGAAACTACTTGGCCAATTTACGCATTGACATTCGTATCTATAATTAATTTGTGCTGTTTTCAATTAATTTGTTCGTCTTTATTGTCGTGCTTCTTTCCACGCGATATAATTTTGTTCATACCTTACAACGGACATGAGTAAATATAATCTAATAAAATATGTATGAGACATTATTGTTATCATTTTTTAAGTTAAAAATAGTGTTTCCATTTTTTTTAAAGATAATGCGAACAACTTTAGACTGTTTTGTTGACTTATTTCATCATAAAATGTATTGTATGTTTACAAAACAATGATATTGGCGTACACGTCCTAATAAAATAACTGTTCCAGAAAAAAACACACTTTCTTTTGATTCTTATAAAACGTAATGTATTTATGATTTCGTAGCCACATCGAAAATTCTTGGTTAACAGAAACGGAAAATCACCCTATATTTTACGGTGTGGATTATGTTTGTGTTTGAGGACGGGTAGGTAAAAAAAGACGAGGTTTCATGTACACATTGGCGTGCACTTATAGAAAGAAACCTTGACAGTTGGAATTTGGAATTCAAATAGGCCGTAGCAACACTGTCCGCGCCAAACTGTCCCCATAGCAGCAGTATGGGTTTACCCATCTGTTAGTCCAGGACTGGTTAACTAGGATTTATTTGGATTGTCCTTAGGGAGAGAGGGAGAGAGGGAGAGAGAGAGAGATATGTGGTTTAACGTCCACGCGACACGTTTCGGGACTAACATATGGTTTAATTTTGTTTCAATAATTCGCTTGCGCGTAGGGATTTTTAGCAGTGGGATGAAACCGAAGGACCTGGAGAAAACCCACGAGGCTGGATTGTCCTTTTGGATCCGGGCGCACTATATGACAAGGTACACAATAGAACTTTCCTAAACTCTCGGTTTGTGGAACACGGACAATTTTTTTTCTTTTTTTTTTTTATTAACTGTCGAGATAAATCGAAACCCACGTTTAAGTTATTAATGAAAGTGTTTTTAAAAAAGCATGACATAATTTATTTCGTTCGTGTTATCATGTACTAAAACAGCTATTCCATGTTGTTTTAAAGAAAAACCTCAGATTTAAATAACGACTCATTGTCGTTGTGGGTTGGAGATTGAGAGAGAATTATGACGGCCATACCTCACGATATGCTCAAATCATTAATTAATCATGTTCTTCCTTGACGATGAGGACATTTATTTACTCTCGTCATACACGACTTGTTTTTCACCATTCAATGGATGATAATTGGAGTTTGATCGGATATTGAAGGTAGTCCATCATAGAGGTTCGTCAGTAAATCATTTAATAATTCATCTCTATTAGTCTGACAAAACGTCACGTGTGGTAAAACGGTAAGCTAAAAAAGGAAGGGCTGAAGTTAAAGACTTTGTTAATCGGGCGTTAAGTTCAAGATTTGATGAGATTTAACAAATGGCAACTAGGCACGGAAATGAAGCTATCTTAATTGATTTCTCTATTTTTTACAAACATTTTTTGTTTTAGCCAGACAAAGGTGTTCTAAACACACCTTTATCGTGGTTTTCATTTTTAAATGGAACTAATTAAGATGGCCACTCGACATGAAACAATATTAGTAGTATTAAAGGGAAATACAATAACCTGTTTATGGAATGTAAATAGGGTTTAACGTCGGCATGTCGCTTAGTATTTTTTTTTACCAGAAGAGTGCCGTCTTACAAAATAAGAATACAATTTCGTTTGGTTTAGAATATTTTAGCGGAAGGGTGTCATCACAGTAAGACTAGGATTCAATTTCGTTTCATTTTTCGGATTTTGTAATCGAAACAAATTTTAATAATTAGTTCTGTTATAACGAAATCCAATTTTCTCTAAATGGGATGGACTAGGGTTCCCAGGTTAATTACATTGCGTACATTGCTCATCTAATTTCATATTTGAAATGAGTGGGCTTCTGAGATAGTTAAATTCAAAATTTATATGAATAAAGGACAAGTTACAACTATAGCTGTTACTATTTGATTTCAATTCCGACTATAAGATTTCACTATCGTCAATTATGAATCTCAGCAAACATTACCTAAGTTGATATCGAAATGGTATGATGGTTACGCTACCACCCAACTCCTTCTCCACCCCATGTGCACACACAATGTCATATTCGGCAATGTTAAATTTTCCTAAAGAGCATTGTTTTTATCAGTTTAAATCAGATAAGGCCTGTCTTGTAAAAACATACCGAGGCCGGACAATGTCCCTACTCCACATCTCTATATGCCACTGACGATTCCTTGAAGAAATTACCACTGTTGTCTCCTTTTTTTCATTTTATAGGATACCCGTCTTCATTAGCCCGGTCGAAGCATAACAGTAGGGCGTTACCGTTACCGTTACATTTCATTTTATTTCATTTCATTATAAAATTACAAACTGATATTTGTAGCAAGACAGTATCTAAGTTTTATCTGTACGTGTCCAGATTCCCTCCATCTCATTTATTCCTATATCATGGTTCATTAATTCAAAACAGAGAGGACACACCAAGTTCAATCAGTAGGAATTGGGATGTCCAGGTGCTCAAGTGTCCTTCGTTTTTTCTCGTAAGTGGTCGTTCATCTACATGTATTAAACTAGATGATATATTGTTTATTGGACAACTAATGGCTTGAATGGTTGTTGAGCATATCATTAATATTTAGTCGGTGTTTCAGAACAAACCTTCAAGGGTAGATAATTGTATGTTAAAAATCTGCACGTGTTTTAGAAGAAGGGCTTAAACAATTATTGTCCTCTCCCTTCAAAACCAATGATTACTCCAATTAGAGAGTGGACACATCTATAATCAGTTTTGGTGGCCAAAGGTCCTACGGGTTAATTTCAACTGACCACTGTCTATGCAGGTGATAGAGGAATAGGGAAGTCCAAGATGACCATCGAAAGGTGTTACAGTTTTATTAAGGACCACATGTCAAAAGGTCATGTCTTAACTAACAGTGACCAGACTCTTCACCATGTTAAGAACCAGAACTGCTAAGTTAAACAAAGGCAGCCCGCTTTTCTGTAAAGGGTTCTCTTCTGTGCACTTTGTGTATCCTCTCATTAAATATTGTCACATTGTTTCTCGTTGACACGCCATCCAAGCCGTTTTCAGCTTGTGCCATTTAACAAGAAACTGCCCCCGCGGCCCTTAAGAATAAGCGCAAACACTATTTTCCTTAACTTTACAGAACGTATTGTCGGCAATGAGCAACGAACTGGCAGAGAGCAACCCATAAGGATTGTCTTTTCGTTTAGCCATATGGCTAAGAGACGTGAACTATCAAAACGATCTGTAACTTTAATTTGTTGACATGTAGCTTCCCTACGGGGATTTGTCTTTAAGTGGCTGTAGACAACTGGAATATTAACCGGTACCTTCGTTTACGCGTCAAAGGTCACACAGATCAGGTTAATTAAAAACTACAATTTATTTTGGCCAATAGATTTAAAGTTTAAAATTCATTCTAACGACTTTCTGGTTTCAAATTTTGAAGATTTAATCTTTCACAGTCACCTGCAATTCATGTGATAGTTCGTCTAAAATTCACCAACATATACAATACTACATACATACATTAACCACGCGAAATTGGAAGTTAGGTAACAAGTAACAATAATGACACTCTAAAAAACTGTAAAATTCTTTTGAAGGTTAAGAATTAAAAGGAATCATAGAGTAACTTTTGACTAATTAAAGGGTTTGTTTCGATGCAGTAAAAACAACAGATTGGATGTCTCGTTAGTTTCAGTCTATATGATATGCCTTAACTTGGTGCTGCGGATGCAAAATACCTTTCTGTATTTAATAATTGCATTGTAGAATGGGTCGGATTACAAATTTGAAGTATATATGTATACTGTTTGGGATGAAACCAGCAGCTTGGACAATTAGGGTCATAAGTAAAAGCGAAGGGTCACATCAGATTAAGTTAATAAAGTATTGTATCAGAGAAAACTGCATTACATCTTCAATTCTGGTTTGCGAAAACGAACGTAAACACACTGCTGAAAACGAGACGACCGAAGCTCCAACTAGTTCCTTATTAATAAACACTTAAATCTTTGATTAGGGTCAAAAATAAAACAATGGATTGAATGTGATATATATAATGATGGAATAATCAAAGCTCTGCTTGGGATGATTAAAACTATCACCCTAGCATACAATAATCAATTTATGAAGTTGCAATGGGTCCATAATTTTGTTTTGACCTAGATCAAAGCTGGGGTGTCATTTTAAATCAATTAAATACACGAAGGGTCTTTAATGTGCACTATACATATTTTGAACACCAAACTTCGTTGCTTCGTCCCATCCTTTCCACAACGCACCCTTTCCTTGCCAGCCTCACAGTTGTCACCCTTGACAAGTATGGGAGGTTTTCTCGTTACAAGCGAAGTAGCATTTGGATGTTTGTCAGATTGTGCTATATTTTATTGAAACTTTACAATATTTTAGTTCGCTTGATTTCTGTAACATTTCACCTTATACTAAAATAAATTTATTCGAATGAAAAAAATAATCTTGCTTATCTTCATCTTTGCAGGGAATATGTATTTTGAACAGTCCTAGCTAATGTTTTATTTAAATCGGTAGTTTACGTCAACTATGACATGTTTTACGTCTTAGGATGCTGTTGATGTGCAATTAACTGGTAAATTTCTAACTATGTGGTTGCCTCTAATTTTATTTACTCAAGTCACGAGTGAGTAATTTAACAAAAATCAAATGTCTTATTCATGTTGTATGTCATTAAAATTCTCGACTAGTTTTCGGCACACCGTGTAACGCAGCCATGTTAGTTTTAATGGCGTTTACACGGTAGTGTGTTGAGAAGACAAGTTCCCTAACTCTGTGTCTACCCTTTACATAAGGTCGACTGACGAACACCTGCTTCAGAATTTACAGGCTTGTGTTAGATTCCTTAACAGACGTACTGTATAGGTAGAAACGTTTCCCCTTCTCTATTTATTTATTATGCTACAAGTGAAGGTGTATCGTAAATTGGAAGTAAGCCTTGCGGAGGCTCTCTTAATCAACAAGCAAATACTGGCATGCCGTACCCAAGTGTCATTAAATTTACAAAATCTCTTCATGTGAAACTCTTAATCCTCTATATTCACTTTTTACAACTCAAGTATTTCCTTAGAATAAAGAGACAGTCGAACTAGATTGACTATAGTAGTACTCTCTATCCGCACTGCGTGAATAAATATGTTAATTAGTGACATCCTCTAAACGTTATATTATCCTCTTCACTTGTCCTCTTCCTCTAGAATAGAATGGTGTAGATTTATATGTAATTGTCTGTCGGGTTTAAATCAAGCTCATTATGAATGTAGTCGAAGGGACAAGCTAGGAACTTTCCTTGTTAAGATAAATATTTGCTCGACTGTTAGACTAATTGAAATGTGTGTGTAGATATAATTGAGGTTGTTTTGTGAATGTGTATAGGCAGAAGGTCAATATGTGGTTTTGACGTACATATATATACTCTATATATAGATGTAAGTATATTCTAAGTAAGTGTGATGTCGATTGTTCTTGGTGTTTAAATCACAAAACCTTACAAAACGTTCAAAACATCGCCTGATCTTTCTTAGCCTTTTTTTAAAAAAAACCCCACAAACAACCCCCCCCCTCCCATGCAAGATGGGTTTTTTTTAAAGGTAAATTCCACACAGTAAACATTTATTAGTTGAATTGCCTTTCAGAAAAGATTCGTTAACTCCACTCACTGGTATGTAAAATAAATCTATTTTCAGTTAGAAATAGAACCCCACCCCCCCTTATCATCCAACCACTAAGACGCTCTGATATTGAAATTACTTTCTAATAGTTAGTACAGGAGTACTGCACTATACGCAAAACAAAAATATACAAGATAAACTTGCGACAAGACAGAAAATAGACATTGCAAAAAATAAACAATTATCAAATCAAGTTAATGGATCCGGGGGCCAGCCGTAAGCGTCCAATCAACATTTACAAAACATTTATTAATTTGGTTTTTACTAAATGAAACTGTGAAATATACCAGGAGTACTATAAATAAAACATATACTATTATTCAGTTAAAACTTAGTTGACTTCAAAACATAATTTCACCCTGAGTCATTACATGTAGAAGTTATTGTGATTTGTAATGCCGCATCATTTCCTAGTGTTTCGGGTATTTGATCACTGCCTACCACAAGCGTTTACCCGAAGATCATCTTTCCGAAACATTAACTTTGACACCTAACATTCTTATAGTACGAATTTTAATGAATTTTAAAAAAATGACATTTCGAGCATTTAATAAATCTCTCTGAAAACTAGCATTATAATTGTTCATGGGTCAAATCATCTAATAAAATACTTTTTGTTACATTGAGGATAAAATGTGTAATAAGTTAAGCTATGTTACAAAACATATCTATTATATAGATTATAAGCTAAAAACACATAAACATACTTTTCAGGTCAAAAGTTTATTTAAGGTGAGTACCAAGAAAGTTTGTTACACTAATTTTGTACCATGATTTGCTTTTTAGACAAAAGATTGGCCAACATTTGACCCCTTTAAGCCAGTTACGTAGACTGTGGATCAAACCATTACAGTGAAGTAAGTCAAACAATTTTCGTTTTTCGGTAAAATTGTATCAAAAGCCAATCCAATAATTCCTAGTCATAATCTGAACAATGCCAACTCCTATTCGAAGTGTTTGATTTGTTAATAAGTCAATGGTATGTGAAATGTTAAGGCGATTAAATGATATAATCAAACACCAATTATTGGTATATTTCGATATAATCGATTTATCTTTTACATACATATGTTCAAAACAAATGGCCATTCCTTATCTACTTGGGGTTATGTCCTTATAAGTGGACACAGGAATTGTTGATTATGAAATCATATACTATACTGTCATATAAAGATTACTTTTATAAGTACGTCATTTGTAGGATTATTTTAGAAAAAGAAAGTTTAGAGAATAATGATTTACACTGTTTCGTTATATCTAAAACCCAAGAACCTAAAAAAAATATAGGACGATAAAAATCTACCTTGTAAATTAGTTATTTGTATACGCCCACATTTTCATGTGGACGTATATTGTCGTCGCCCCTGTCCGTCCGTCCGTTCACAATTTGTTTGTGGACACTCTACAGATCACAGTTTTTATCCGATTTCAGCGAAACTTGATATATAGGTTTATCTCTCTAAGATCGGACCGTAATTTCATGGATTATGGCCCCTGACTGTAGCTTGTGGACACTCTTAAATGTCATAATTTTGATTCGATTTTTATGAAACTTGAAATGCATGTTCATTACTCAAAGACCTTGGTTCCTTTCGATATGTGTGCATATCGGATCGTAACTTCCTGAATTGTGGCCCCTGATTTTACGAAAAATCACGTTTTCGGTTTGTTCTCTATCCAACTCTTGTATGTGGGCGTATCCTGTCTGGCAGCCACTGGTTTCTCTTTAGAATTAATTCTAGATATTGGTTAATTTTCCTACCAACATCATTATAAAAAAACATTCCAACTGTATGAATTAAATGATTTTCATGTTTAATAATATACGATTGCGATATTCATATCCTGTAAAGTTTTATTAGATGTTATGGCAAAGATTTTTTTTTAGTTCGGCATTTTATAAATGTATATAATCGTCAACAAAAAAGTTAAGCTGCGCCTAACAAAGAAAATAAGATCAACGGAAATGGAATAGTTTAATTAATTTGACAAATTGGTGTCCGTTTGTCTTATTTGATCTTTAATTATTTATCTTATACCTAATCTCTTATGTTAAATTATGTGACTAGAAACACATTACAAAGAACATACCAATATACAAAAGCGGTAACCCACTGGGTTTCATTTAGATGCGTCTTTACTTCTGTGCAATATTTACTTCAACTTGTACGACCACCCAAAATGATAATTTGATCGCATGAAATATCTGAATTTTGTAGGTAGGTATAATGCCAGGCTTATTAATATAATCAAGTTACGAGATTTCTTGTGACAAGTGGAATCAAGCAAGGGGCGCTTCTGAGACTTTCTCTCTTCAGGCCACCCGTACATAGTTTCACAGTCGAATGGCGGAGAAAGAAACTGTCATTTATCTCAGGCGACAAGACAAAGTCATCGTGTCCCCTGGGAGAGGTCAAGTGACACATATTGTTTAGGATGTGATTGAAGGTAAATATACATCTATAATTTACCATATTATATTACCTATGTTGAAGTACTGTTTTAGTATCAACGTGCCTTTAAATTAATGGTTTTATTATTGACTAGGGATGATGCGTTGTCTTGTTCTTATAATCCCAACCAAGCGCTTAATCTCGAGTATATCCTTGGTATTAGAAAATAATTTGATATCAACAGTGTTTAACAAGACTTATTGAATGCTGCAAATTAAACTTGGACACTTGTCTACTTATGTGCTTATTTTTTTAATGTTTCACGCTGCGATAAGCACATAATTCACATAATTGAGAATCCTAGATTTAGGGTTTAAGATATAGAAGTGCAGTATACACTCCTTTAAATGAAAAGTGGCGGTGGCGGGTTGTATTTTATATTTCGTTTAA
The DNA here is from genome assembly GCA_917208275.1 of Patella pellucida. NCBI lineage: Eukaryota > Metazoa > Mollusca > Gastropoda > Patellidae > Patella > Patella pellucida. The sequence continues at coordinate 68,619,756 of OU795036.1, forward strand.
TATATAATCAAATGTAAACTCTTTTTGAAGTGTTGATACTTTACGTTTTGTTTAATATATAATCAAATTTAAACTCTTTTGGAAATGACAATACCTATGGATACAATCATTTCTGGTTTCTGTTAACGTTTAATTAGCATTACTAGATAAATATGAAGAACTTGAGAAACGTGACATTTGCTGTTTTGCTCTCAGACAGCCCAGAAACTTTAGTGAAATTTTTTGTGTGAGGATTCGTTATTTGAGTAATTTTAGACATGTTATAATGGGATAAGAGCCACCGAGACTCAAATCTATTTCCTATTAATTAAGAATCTAGTATGTTGTTTTGGCCGATTGAATCTTCGTCTTTATCTTTTCTATTCACAGGGACGTCATCACATCGAAATGCGACACCCTTTTCGTGAACATGGACACAAAAGTAACAATTTTCAACCTACGATCCGTGGATCAACCAGATATCAGTTTTGTATGGTAAAAAGCTGGGTAGTTAAACCCTCTTGTCATAGAACAATACCTCCCAATCTGAAAACAAGCAGTAGGCTTGACCAACAAAATACTCGCCATGCGTTTTGGATTAAATTTCAATCATGAATCTTGACAACTGATCCGGTTGACTCTGGCATATGTCATTTCAAAATCCCCAAATCGGAAAAATGATATATATGTATTTTAGTTTCCATTAATATATCTATGACATATTTTCATTAAGTGGCTTAAGTTGACTAGACAAGGGGCGTAAAAACTCATTACATCTTCTGCACACTGTCCCAATAGAAATGTGTTTGTGTATCAGCTTTAATACAGACGTTTACAGCACAAAGTGTTTACGCGGGGCTAGAACAATTCATTTACTAATTTTTGCATGAAGTTAAATAATTTGGAGTCGGATACACTCCAAATATTTTAAACATTTTAATAAGAATGTTCCATGCCAGTGATACCGTTTTCGAAATTCCAGATGGCATTAGATTACAATAAGATAATGAGAGAGAGAGAGAGAGAGAGAGAGAGAGAAAGAGAGAGAGAGAAAGAGAGAGAGAGAAATGGGGTTTAACGTCCCCTCAACACAACTAGGTCATTTCGGGACTAACATGTTGTTTATTTTCTTTATTTCAATAATTCGCATGCGCGTAGGGGTCTTTAGCAGTGGGAGAAAACCGGAGTGTCCGGAGGAAACCCACGAGGTTGAGAAGGCGCCCCTGTTTCCATGCAACATACGCTCACACTAAGGTTAGAAACCACAGCCGCAAGCCAGAGGTGGCCGACTAGCTAGAGGTCGAAGCGCGGCAGTCTAGACCACTAGCCCCCCCCACCCCCAATAAGATAATGACAATCTGAGACACGCTGTATTATTATATTGATTTAGTTTTTTCATATATAGTTATTTCTGTTCTATATTCATTTTGTTCTATACTTGTTTATTTTTTACTCCAAATTTTTAATCTGTTCTAAAAAAAATTATTTCATATTTTTTCTTCTATATTTTTTTTCTATATTTTTTTTTTCTATATTTTATTTGTTTTCTATATTTATTTAATTTTGTACTATACTTGTTATTCTGTATTGATTTTTAATTCTGTATTATTTATACCTATTTATTTATTTTAATTATTTCGAGTTGGCATTAATTTTTCGACTAAGCCGATAACTTCTATGATTGATTGCATTATATTTACTAAGCTCATGATACACGAATCCAGCTACCCGCTATTTGCATACAAAGGGGAACAACTCTACGGTTCCATATATTTAAATTGTTCACACATACGGGAATCTACCACACACCAACTGACGGCTTGTCCTTATTAAGCTCATAACAGGACCATATTCAATGAAGCTTTTATTTGAAAGCTTTACGTGAAAATGGCGATTGACTCAATTTACCTTCTTCTCTATTCATACCTCACACTACTACAGAGAAAGACCACGCGGCTTGAATTCCTCTCTCTCCATTTCAATAAAAACCTGTTTTCTTAGAAAGCAAAACAACATGGCTAGAACGTGGTTTGTTGACAACATTTATGAACAGCAAGCTACCTTGTTACTAAATCACAGCCAGGGTGTCAAAAGATTTGAAAAGCGGCGTTCAGCTTCGTGCTACTGGCGGGTCAAGTGATCTCTGCCTTGAATTTCAATGAGGGATACGGCGCAATTAGCACAACACTGGTACCTGCAAGAAACGATACTTCACCACAAGCTTTTGTGTACGTAAAGAGCGCGTCTTTTCATTCAGATGTATCCGACTTGTCAGCGGAGAATTTGGTTTTTGCTTTTGTTGACACAGGTGTCGTAGACGTTGGTGGGGGGTTGGAGGGATGGCCATATCCGACCCCACGTGCCCTTAGGTGATTAGAGATACAGTCCACATACTGTCAGTGTGTCTATGTCGACTGATTAGTGTTTATTGGGTAGCATAGACCCAGGATGTCAAGAGTGATCTAAAATAATGTGTGGTAGATATCGTAGATGTTAAAATAAAGGACAGGTGTGCCGTCAACTTCAATTCAATCAACCAAGTTAAGGTTAATCCACGGAAATGACGTATTAACAAAAAGCTCGTATCTTGCTTAAATCAATATTCTCATAGGTCTGTAGCTTTTAAATAAAAATAATTACATCTATTGTACAATGCAGGTCTCAGAGATGTTCCGGTATAACTTGACAGTTTTTGTTTTGAATCTAACATGACAGGTAGGAAAGGGATTGTAGCTGTCGATCTGTTTTTGAAATAAAATCACTCGTGTATTTAAATTATTTTGCTTTAATCTATATGAAAATGAAACCAGCTTTTCCGTCCTATCATGTGCACTCGATGCAGGGAAGTGTTATTGATGTTCGCGCACTTATCTAAACAACTGACTTAGATTTCTTACTGGGACATAATTAAGAACTTTATCGAAATTCAAAATTTGTGAGCTGCTAATCGTGGCATTATGATTTCGCTCACGTTTATACTAATGCATTTCTCTAAAAGTGAAACGGACCATAGTGTTCACTGGAATTTCTTACAACTTCGTTAGATTATACATTATAGTTAAAGGGGGGGGGGCTTTATTTTAAATATCCACATTTCAGATCGCATATTCCCATGTTACTTTTAACCGCGATACCCGAAATACTTATAGGAGGAACTATGGCGAAGGTCTAACGGGGGGGGGGGGGGGGTGAGGGCTTAAATCACCACTAAATCCCCATTTACGACTTGCAGCTTGTGGACGTATAAGGGGCACTAAAGCCTCTCACAATGATGGTCATTTACTTACAAAACTGTTTACTTTAAATCACAAGATATTGTTTAATTTTTTTAATAAATAATTATTATATACAATCAGGCAATCGACGGGAAAAGGGTACTTGACACTTTCATCTTTTTCAGTTGAATATCTATATAATCAATTCGTAATGGAAGACACTACCGATCAAATAAATGCAGATTAATTTAATCGAGTTTAAAAAAAAATAATTGTGGATTATAACAAAACAAATTAGGAATTTTTGTACGTTGCACAGAGCAACCACATTAAGAACATTTTTGGAAGTGCAAACCACAAAGTATAAAATTATTTTATTTTACTATTATGAACAGTTTTTCTCGAAAGACATATATAATGTCGCTGTCAGAACGAAATTTGAAAAATTAATATTTGTCATCATATTGATAACAATAAATATTTACAAATGTGTTGGGGATTTTTTTTATAAATAAGTGGGATGAAAATTTGATTTTGTTTTTTTTTAATTAGGTTTTAAATTGCATACCTTATATTTTATTGTGCTCAGTTTTACTTAACACGTTCTGTATTATAAAAAAATCAGGACCATAAAATAAAACGAAATAAAGAAATAATTTTAATTGGATTGAATGTTATATTTTTTAACAAAAATGGTAGGTTTATTTAGGTAAAACTAAGCCAGAAATAACCACGGTTTATAAACAATATCCTCCAATTAAGACTACTTATACCATGTAGTTACCGTTTTATCAGTTAAATATCACACAAATTAAATAGTTATATTTTATAATAATTTTTCTTAAATTAATGTGTACGTAGATTATTAGAAATCACTTTGATTTACACACAAGCATCGAGGTTAATAAATAAATCAAATTGTTTTCATTTTGTCTGATTGTTTAGTAATGACACTTGATTTACTTTTTAATCTAGTTCATTTTATATTAGTTGGTGGTTGTTAGCATTAATCTTTTTCTATTTTTTTTTTTTATTCTTTCTGTTTTTTAATATATTTTTTTTATGTTTTTTGTGTGTTTCTGTTTGTTTCGTTTTTCAATTAAAGCTTCGATTCAAAATCTTGTTCTAATAAAAGAACCTGTAAAAGATGAATCCTGTTTAAACTTTGTGTGGATCTGATAAAAACCTGTTTGTAGGGTAAGCTATTTCTTTAGAGTTATTTGCTACTGTATCGATCTTTAAAACAATGGATGCTCAGAGAACTCGGAAGTTAGAAAACAATTAAAATAACACGTCTAAAAGTTAGCAAGTTGGGGTCATTACATACTTTATAGTTTTCGTTTGAGGTCACCCGCATTCAAACAAATTTGCGCATTTGACAAATGGTATTTACAAATTGAATCAGGACCTTGATGGCAGTATTAACGGATACGATTGTTATTTGTTCCCAGAAATATAACAATGGCTTTATTATTACCGCGTTTCTCTCGTGTGTATCTTCAGCTCGTGAGAGCCAAAGTGTCATGTCAGGAAGTCTCGTCACGGAATCTCGTTCATCTTCTCGTCAAGTTCTCGTGGAATCTCGCTCTAAGCCAGAATTTGAAAATTTCAGCCTCTCATCGGCGCTGCTGTGTTAGAACTGAAATAAAGTTAACATAACAACTAAAAGTTGCATGTGGCGTACACATTACAAATATTCGTTTTACATCGATACCAGATTACAGTATAGTTTCAACTTCAGACCGAATAGGGTTAAAACAACCATTTTCAAAATATTCGTTAAGACCAAAGGACAAGAGCTTGTCTTTTATCAAATACTTTCAGTATTTGAACTTTCTTGTTCTATGTTATCTGAACGAAAGGTAGAAAGATGCCAAACATAACCGTAATGTTTAGTCATGTTTTATAAAAGAAACCTCCAAGTAGACCTATATATAAGCCTATATAATGTCAATATCTACATTCCGAAATGTATTTATAGAAACGTAGGTGTCCAAAGAATTTAAAGATGTTATCAAATATCTTTGAAAGAATAAGGATAGCTGCCTCACAAATCACACCCCACAGTACTAAATCCTGTTACAATTTTGACACCACGTAAAAGATGCCCATTGGCAAAGTTGTTTATATACAAAGAAAGAAGTTCTAAAAATTGCTAGTCATTGTTATTACTAAAGTACAAAATATGCTTGTTAGCTTTGTGTTAAAGGGGGTATGGAACCTTGAAATGGTTTTTTAAAGCACATATTTATGTACAATATGAATGTATGTAAAGTGACTTATATTCAGTGACTTATAATCAATTATTTTCAGTTTACGCCTGCATTGTGCATTCTACACGTTTTTTTAAATACGTCATGGGAGATTAGATAAAGAGCTGGCTGTTCTCGCTATAACAGTTAAAAAATACATAACGTACATAAAATACGTTATTTGCTAGCCTAGGCTGAATCAACATTAAAATAGATACGATGTAAAACATAGTCTCGGTTATCAATTTTTGGATATAATCATCAATAAGCGTAGATTGGTAGATAGGATTTAAATAATATATATAAGCTGGCTACGGGGCCGTTGCTATGGTGTCCCCTTCGAACATCCACTATTCTCTGAATAATTGAATTAATGAATACTTTAATAGGATAGGGTTTAGAGTTCTATTTTTCTGCACCAAGTAATGGAGACGGAGTAACATTCTCTTGTATGAACTAAATGTATATGACTGAGGAAAAATCCGACAAATCCGGAATATTCGATCCCTTATAAAATATTTGGATTTGTTTGTTCATACATTAATGTATTTATGACAAAAATTCATGACGATCTTTATGGTAGAGATATGGCATGTCCACTGTTTATCGTCTGGTATTGATCCAACATGCTGAAAAAAATGTTCCGTTGCATTTGAAGCATACTACATCATTTACTATTAAGCTACATAGTAGGTCTAAATTTGTGGATACAAACGATATACATTTCTAAAAAATATAAAAAACCTAAATCTTTCATACATTTTAAAATGTTCAAGAATTCCTAAAATATTCTATCTATCTCCATGTCGATTTATAAGTATTTGACTACAAAGGTCGTCGTCTGCGGTTAAACATCCAATCGTCTGCTTTATGTTCGCTGATTTCCTGCTGCCCGTCGCTAAAGGCCTTTAACATATTGACATACGGGCCATAATTGAGAGGGAAAATATTTTCGTGTGTGCTTAAAACACCTCCGACTGACAAATCCGCTTTGTTAGAGATCATTGCCTAGTCGTGGAAAACATTTAACTCTGTCAATACACCTTCACCAATTGTCATCATTCAAGCTGATCGAATTCTTAAAGTGTGGGACAGTTAGTCGAAACAATTGGCCCATTAAGAAGAATTAAGCGTTGGGAAAATTCAAACAGACTAGGAATGTTGTAGCTAGGTGAATTCCACAATCAAACCAGACTGCGGTGTATCATGGTTGACATTTTAAATTCTGGACTCTATAATAACACTTGGGCCAGTTTTGTACTTAGTAACGTTTCTTATTGGTTTCGGATCATAATAAGTCCCGTAGTGTTTTAAGATAGATAAAAAAGAATGCACCACCCCTACCAGGCTAGAGGATCTTTATATTACATCCCATTGTAAACCCAATGTAAACATGTCACCTCTACCCACCCGTCTTTCGTATATACAGTTTGTCGTAAGCACTCAATAGTTTAGAGTTCTTGGTGGATTTTTGTTTTATTTCTGATTGGGATATGTAGAATACGAGATAGGCGAGGGGTCTTGAAGTCATTAAATTAATTAAAAATAAGAAATTGGTGGGATTTTTCGTCAGGATGAAAATAATTAGTTTATGAAATTCGAACGCGTTTGGTATAGTTTTGGAATTTTAAGCTTATATGAACACGGTCCAGGACTGAGTTCTCCACATGCTCGGAGTTATCACCTTGTTGGAACGCTATAAAACTTGTTGAGATTGTCCATGGGAGCAAAGATAAAAAATATAAAATAAGTTCGATTCGTGGAATTTTAGTTCTTAATTACCATGAATTGTTTTGATTTTTGATAGGGTAAAAAGAAATATATTTAGAAGGGTTATCTATCCGTTAACATTTGTATTTTATATCAAGGTGGTGGTGGGTGTATGAGGGAGCCCGCCGAGTCCCTACCTATATATTTCAATATAATAAAATGTTATATATCGATAATGGTTAGATACTAATTGAACCCAATGAAAGCTCAATTATGATTTTTCTTTTTGAATCAAAATGATAATAGATTTAGAATAAGATAAATATCCATGACTTGTGATTCGTATTTGTAGTTCATTTGCTTTACAAAGCTTGAGTTTAATTTATAAACCAACAAAATGTCTTACGTCTCTGCAACCCGGAATAAAACGCAGACATAAATCGGCTGTAAGCGATTATTACTAAATATGCAGATTTATTTAATAATTCTAAAAGTTTTAACTCCAATATTTGCTACGTTCTTATACAAACATTATACAAGAGCTAAATTTTCCTATTAATTGCAGGTTACATAGACTAATAGACATTTATTAACTTGAACAGACCATAATTAACTTTCGATGCCATCGTATCTGTCCGATTTTCATTCGATTTAATCCGATCTGCTGTTCAATGCCCATTGATGATTAACCGCAAAAATGGATAATCGAGAATTGTTAATTATCGTGACAGCGGTAACAATAATGTTTTCTCTGGTTAGAGAGAAATAAAATAAAACCAAGTACGAACAATCCAAACCTTTACACAACATTTGAAGTCCTAAAGAAACGGTAAAGGCAAAATTGTAATCAGGCAAAATAGTGATGGACTGTTCAGCGTGTACAAAATACACGACAATCAGTGGTAACAGTTGTCCGGAAAATAAAGCTTACCATGCAGCAATTTGACTGTAAGTTTTAGCTTATCCCCTATACATTATCTAGTTTATAAATAATGTTCGTTGTTTATCTTTCTATAACATCACTTACTGTAAACAAAGGTATAAGCCAACCAATATAACAATCATAGTTTTCAAAGGCTGAATTGGGGCTATATGGGAGTTTATAAGAATCAATACGTTTGACATAATTATGTTTTCATTGCAGGTAAATCCTGGCCGCGGTTGGTGTTAAAAAATTAACAGTAACGATATAACTATGCTTTAAATGTTAGATTTTTAAATATGGTTGTTCCATGGATATATAAGTACTATAACAAATTGCTTAAGAAAATCAATTCTGAAAGTAGCCGAGGTTAAAGATAACCACTTTGGACTATTTCATCACGATACTGGAAAAGTAAACACCCAGTGGACAATATGTTATGTGTCAGTTGTTTTGACTTTAAACAAAGTTGGTTTTCGAAGAGGACATAGAAGAAGGATTTGATACCTAAATAAAAAGTAAATCTAAACTCAACACGTAGCATAACATTGATCAAGATTCGTGTGTATTTTCACTGTAACTGTATCGTGTACGAGTATCAGTCGCGACCTTACATTCAGATTGTCCGCCATTCAATACAATCGCGTGAGATGACACTAACCCACTCTTCAGCTCTTTCTATTATTTTATGTTTATCTTGAATCGTTTATTCAGTAAGAAAGGTAATTCTGACTTCTATCTGAGTTTGCCTGAAGGGAACAATACGCCACAAGTAATTCAGTATATCACGCACCTTCCAGTCGAATCAAACTCTCCAAATCCTTGCGATGACCTCAATTAACTTTCAGTAACAATTGGAGACAAACGCCGATTCGAAACATTTCTTGACACTTCGTAACGAATCTGAAATATCCGGGGGCTGCCTTCATAATTTTAAACGGATTTTGTTTACTTTAAATACAAGTAGACTTCTAAAAGAAAAATGAAAACGGATCTTTCTTAACACGTTCTTTATTCTATCAAAGATCGTACATGAGAATTTCACTGACTTCAATAGAATAAACACTAACTGACAATTGAGTTGAAAAAAAAACAACGAGGCTTTCTAAAAAAATCCATATAACAATGAATGAATGAATGAAATGGGGTTTAACGTCCTACGCTTAAGCACCTAACCTGGGCCAATTGAAGACGGGCATACGCCATACAGTGTGCTATGAGGTAAATTTTGCCCGGGCAGCGGCGCTACGCCCTACTCTTATATCGAATTCCAACTGCCAAGGGATCTTATACGTGCATTTCAATTTCTACACGGGACCTCGGTTTTTCGTCCCATCCGAACGACTAGGCAGCTGTCCTTGTCAGGCCCTCCTTCTGCATCACTGACAAGTGGAAATCACGCCGGAAAATTGAGATGAACTTTCTCGGCAAATGCCGGGATCGAACACTCAACCTCCAGGCTAGTGAACCAGTGCCTTATCCACTTAGCGAAACGATCAAATATGTTAACTATATTGCTTTCAATTATCTAAAGGAAGATTACCAGTAAGTTATTATAATTTAGTTATAATTCTAGAGTTATTACTGAACTGTATAAAGAGTGATCAGAATTGCGAGAAATAATAACTGAGCTGTATGGAGAATGATTAGCAACGCGAGAAATTATATTTTTTTCTTTACTGCTGTGGGGGAGGGGAGTTGAAATTATGGTTCGCTCGCTCTTTCGTTTGTAGGGGTTTACGTCCGCTTCCATCTTGGGTGATATTGCAGACATGGAAATTATGGGTTGCGCGCTTATTTATATCCTTCATCATCGGTGATTGACCAGAGAAAATAAGCAGAAGATTCTAAACTGCTTCTATAAAAAGCACGGCCTGACAAATGACTGTCAGAACTTTGGTATTGAGAATACATTGCTGGTTGGTCAATCATTAACGAATAAATATTGAAGATTAAATGTTTTTATTAATGTAATCTCGATTAGAATATATTTAACATTCGTTTGAACCGCCCCCCCCCCACACACACACACACACCACCGCCACACACCCGCACACAAACACCTGCACCCATAACCAGCACCTTCTCAGTCCAAAATCCTACTTACGCCACTGTAATGTAAATGACTAGATTTCGCATACCATTTGAAAAATGCAATCCTGACATTAAAGACATTACGGTACCAGCTAATAAAGTATACATTGTAATATTTGCAGATTACACTTTTTTGCCTATGCCGTTTTTTAGCACTTCGAATTTTGTGTAATGGTTTGATTATTTTATTTTTATATTTAATTTTGGATTTCGAATTGGCAAAAAACAGCTCCAGTGGCGGATCAAGCTAAAAAGAAGTTCATCTAAATCAAACATTCCGCGTATTCCAGGGCATAGGTCTATAATATGTATTTATTTTAATTTTGAAATCCTTTGGTATACTGGGGCTTTAATCGTCCGAATTTGTTGATTTCTCTTTGCCTATGAAACTTCGGGAATTCGAAAGGATGAAATACAATATTAGTTAGATTTACTAAATCATTCCTATTTACCAGCTATATTACACGTGAAATTCTATAGTAGTCTTAATGAAAACACAATACCTTCTGGCGTAATGATACGTATCTGGCAGACGTCAAGCTGTAATGTGGTCAGTGGTCGCTAGTACCCCGTAAGAAAAGGGAATCGGATCAAGCATACAAATTACTAAGTCAGCGAATAAAACCCAATTCAACCCCCATATTGGTTTACTGTTTAACTTTCCGTTCCACTTCATATTAGAGTCAATTGATAAATGATTTGACGCCATTCAATTTGCTATGGTAACACGAACGGTGGCTACTCGGGGCGTATTACATATCTTGATAAAGATTTAACCCATATCATCGGACTTTTGTTTGAATCTCGAATAATAATTCTCAGATTTATGTCTCGTTAACTTTGTGAATAGTATTTTAATTGCTTCTATTTTTCTGTAAGACAAGCTCGTGTCAGTTCAGAGCGCCGGGGGACAGGTAGCCCCCATATTGTGGGTTTTGTTCTGCTTGAATACAAGTAAATTGAAGCATAATGTTCTATTTGGTCAGGTAAACGGTAAGTCTAAACGACTTCGTGACATTTCATTGAACCCAATCGTCTCCCGCTTAAGTACGAAAACCAATATCTAAGTTATTCCCACTGGGTTGATACAAGGATATACCCGATGTGCGATATATTAATAGTGTACCAACAAAACTCTAACGGGATAATACAAAAAATAAAAAGATGTCAAACTTATGGCAGTATAATCTATCTTTTTTTTACTTTTGTAGTCGTATACTATACCAATTAACGCCATATTTTATGTGTGAGAATTGACCAATTCGTGTAATTGATAGACCAGTTTGTCTGTATTGATAATACTGGCATCAACCGGTATTACACTAGATAACAACTTTCATTTTTAAAAACTGTATTTGATTCAATATAGGTTTGAGTTGTTAGGACATAGGGTAATCGGGAATATCCCAGTATCAACAGGGGGGGGGGGGGGCTGTTTTATCACGTACAAGATTAGTATACCCACATGGTGTAAAATGTAAAGTTTGGTATATTCAAACTGTTACTATGCTATGTACTGAAGGATATAAAGATAGGCAAGTCATGCAAAGTGTAGAAATATACGCCCATAGAGCAGGTCTGACTCGAAAAAAACCCAGTCATATTTGAAAGGACAACTTAAGTCTGTCCAAGAAATCTTATCTCTGTCGTGATCGCAACCTTGGAAAAGCAGTTATATAACCATATCCTCCATCGCGCGTGTACAGGCTTCTCGGGAAAAAGGTAACTCTGGAAATCAAGGCTACGGCCCTCCTATAACCTTTATACTGGATAAAGGTATAGGCCCTAACGTGTTCACAGTGTTTCTCACAAAAAGAGGCCCAATTCCGGAAAGAGGGGGAGGAATAAGTGAGACAGAACAGTATAACGGAAGTCGCGGAACGTTAAATATCGATAAGTGAACAATAATTCAATGGAACAATCAAAGACTTAGTGTAGACGTTGGAGGTTCATTAGATTTTGTTCATTATCATCTATGATTAAAATAGCTTCCACAATACTTAATGTGACATTATTAAGGTAACTCATATTCTGATCACCCCATACTCTGTAAACGTAGCTTGATTGTTTTCTAAAATCTATCGGAACTTGTAGTTATCATGCTTAAGGCCACTTCCTATGTTCAAACTTCTTAATTAAAAGCTCGAAGTATATCAAAATCGTACAAGATTCAAATAAATAAATATAAACAAACGAAAGACAATGAATAAATATACAGAAACTGCAACGATTCGAATTAGTCTGTACAATGTATAGAAAAAAACATAAAAAAACATATTATTTATAGGCTTTTTTATATATATAACCACTAAATATATTTCAATCTGAAAAGCATAATATACATGTAGGCTGAAAAGAATGCAGTAAATATAAATAATAACATATTCACGTACTGAGTTTTGTATTAAAAACTTCATAAATCTTCTAAACATTTTTATTGTCCTAATGGTGTACAGAGTAAAATTTATCTCTTGGAAAAGAATTTGTCCACTGCATTACATTAAAAAAAATGTTTTAAAGTGATAATAAGCTTATGTCAGTAAACTGGCATTAATCATCATCCAAATAAACTAATTGCTAAATATGCACATTGATTTAGAAAATCTTGAAGTCCAGCCCTGTTTCATAGAACACTCTCAAGTATACATATTGTGGTTGTCGACTAATTTAAGAATTGGGTATTGTAAATGCTCAATTTAAAAATGTGGGAATTGGATAACATTATGTTTTACATTTGGATTGACGACAACATTGCTACTTTCCTTTGTATTTTTCTTTGTATTTGCGTGATAAATTGAATCTCATACACGTCATTTTTATATGAAAAAGTCTTTAATACAAGTCCCCAAATAGGTCGTATTTTAACTTAAAGGGGGGCAACTCCATTTTAAGCGATCTATCTATCATGTTGAGTGTCCATGGTGATATTCATAAGAACATCCATCCATAGATCAACTGATTATATAAAAACAAATAAATTATACTCCATATATATAATATAAAATTGAACTAAACCTAGAGGGTTGAATCTCTAAACGGCATATCGGTAGGTCTAAATGGTTCATTTCGATTCAGTGTTTACAAAGATAATATGATGAATCCAAGATTTGTCAACTCTCATGATCTATATGTACCCTGCTGTGGTGGATGCATGTCTCCAACATGAAATGTTTTTTAAAACCATATTCAGGCTTCTTTTTTTAGTTTCGCCTTTCTACAACCTAGTCATATATTTCTTCGTATATAAAGATTCATTGAGTCGGTCAGTTCGTAAGATATTTTTCCCTATCTTCTCCAGATTCTTCATGCTTGTAGATAAATTTACTTGGTCTGCATCTGGTACTACCATAGTCACCGCCTCATCTATACGACCGTTAGTAAAACCAGCAGTCATTGCCACTCCCACCGATTCTTTTACATCTAAAATATATAACAAATAAATCATTCAACATTAACAGCTCAAAAAGGACTTAAATTCGGTAGTTGTTTTGGTGTCTAGTAGAAAGAAATGGACGGTTATGTAACAAAAGTAGACAAGCTAACCATCGGAAATTAAAAGAACATATCCCTCTATTCCCCTCGTGGTTAATGCATTGATGCCAACCATTTAGGTTTAGTTTTAGTTTTTGAAACTAATCTGCAACTTGTCGTAGACAGCGTGGGTTTTCTCCGGGACCTCTGGTTTCCTCCCATTGCTAAAGACCCTTGCGCGCAAGCGACTTTTTTAAATAAAATTCAAAAAACACATGATGTTAGTCCTGAAAATACCTAGTTTGTGTCGAGTGGACGTTAATCCCCCATCTCTCCCTCTCTCGCTCTCCCTCTCTCTCTCTCTTTGGCTTGACATTGTTGTCTAAATTGAAATGAATTGTATTACTTTTAAAGCAAAAAATAATTGGATCACTGCTCACTTAACCCGTTACCTCTAAAACCATTAAAAGGGACCTTCCCAGAAACATTTAAGCGAATAAATTTCAATAAACGGTATAATTCAATATGCTATTAATTCAACTCACAGCAACAGACACCCTGTGAAATTTGGGAGTGTTGCTTGAAAGGTACTACTTTACATCAATCGCTCTGACAATTAAACTAAATTATTTAATAGAGAAGCAGTGTGATGTTCATTGTGTTTACCGTGTTATTGAGAAGTTACCGAACTTACGTAACCGACCATATGGCCATGCTAGAGCACGAGAATGAATCTATTAAAGATGGATTACCTGTTGTCCCATATTATCGAGTAGCTGAATAACAAATTCCTCTCCTTTCTGGGACTTAATAAAACAACGGTTGTTTGATCCATCCAGGGATCATCAGTGGGCTCCCACGTCTTTAGTACAATACCACAAAACTAACATTTCACTGCATCTACATTGCCTAATAACTAAATGTTGATTTTCTTCTACAAAACAACGATTCTTTATTATTTTGAAATCGCGGAGATAACACATGGATTCATTTTACCTGACATATTTTTAAAATAATAAAAAGTTTTTAAAGTGAAAAGCCAAGTGACAATGTTCCAGTGAGAATTGACGAACAAGAAACATAGATAAAGGGAAATAACTCATATAACTCTACGTCCTGCATTAATTGCAACCGTGCCTTAACTTACCCGTGTAAAAGAATCCAGCTTCAGCCATTCTTATTGGCAATTGGAATCCAGTGCTTTTCCATGAACTGGTGAAGGTTGATATACGACTAATCAGTGATCCATATAGGGGACTTTTAGACCCCTCTTTGTTTAATATACCGTAACCATATTGTATTTCTACTGGCATTGAATGATCAATAAAGTTAGGTTGATTAAAACGTTCCCAATCCATGTTTCCAGCTTCTTCTTTACTTGGTTCCTGCTTTAATATCGCATCCTCCTGCATATTCCATTGAGATTCCATTGCATTTTATTCATACGACACCATACGCCTTTTGTTATTGCCTTAACCCCATCTGGCGCATAAAGCTGACCCCGCTAGTTACATATATTAATAACCTGCTGTAATTAAAAATTGGGGTTTGCATTTGTTGAATGTGGCCATTCCCTGGTGTTTGGTATTATATAGGTTATTATTAACAAAGAAATGTTTATTTCACTTCAAGGAAGTATTTCAAATCATATTCGAAACCTGTATACATTCAAACGGTTTAGATAGATGTAAATATGTGTATATATGTCAATAGTATACTGGTGATTGGAAAGAACATCATTCGGTGTTCTTCAATAATAAGTAAAACACCCAGCATAATTACCTGTAGGGACTACACCTTTTGTTGTATAAGACAACTGACGAAGTCGTGGTAGCAGGCTTTTTTTCTCCGCATGTAGCGTGTCTCAGATGTTCAGAATGACTTTAAGTACAGTACTTGACCTCGAAACGGGGGTCACAACGAATGGCAATTCACCAACACAGAAACGGGAAAACCTAGAACCTGGCTATGACGCGAAATTCACGTCATAATCTTAATGTTTGTACTGGTTTGCTCGCTTCAATGTATGAATTTCATACTTACATATTGTATATTTCTAATCTGTGTGACTTGTTCGTTACATAGCGTTGTTTGCATTTGTATTTTACACTACTACTTTTAATTTTTTGGGCTATTGTTAATATTAAAGCGGGCTGTAATCCGTTTAGTTTCGTAAATTTGTTGACATTCTGTAGGCAAAGTGGTGGAAGACGAAATGAAAATCTGACTCTCACAGACCCCCCCCCCCTTTTAAGTGGGGTTGGGATGGCCTAGTGGTCTAGAGTGCCTCGCTTCGACCTCTAGCTGGCCGGCCACCTCTGGCTTGCGTCTGTGGTTTCGAGCCCTGGTGTGAGCATATGTGGCATGGAGATAGGTTCGCCTTCTCAACCTCGTGGGTTTCCTCTGGGTACTCCGGTTTCCTCCCACTGCTAAATACCCCTACGCGCATGTGAATTATTGAAATAAAATTAAACCATGTGTTAGTCCAGAAATGACCTAGTTGTGTTGAGTGGACGTTAAATCCAATTTCTCTATCTCTATCTCTCCCCCCTTTAAGAACGGCAAAGAAACCTATCGTGATTTTTTCGAACTCTCTGCTTGTTTGTTGGGAAGGGTGCTTTTCTGGTATGGGATGCCAAGAACTATTTGCCGCTCGTATTCACTTTATCGCAGGTGCATTGAACAATAGTGATCCCTGAATAATTTCTCCCACCTTTCCCCTCTCACTTTTTAATTTTTCGAGACCTATAACCCCGAAATCAAAAACCATGCAGTATTTACAATAACGTGCGGTTGTTTCATACGTAAATTGTTTTTCTGGTTTGTTAGGTTTTTAAAACCATATTCAGGCTTCTTTTTTTAGTTTCGCCTTTCTACAACCTAGTCATATATTTCTTCGTATATAAAGATTCATTGAGTCGGTCAGTTCGTAAGATATTTTTCCCTATCTTCTCCAGATTCTTCATGCTTGTAGATAAATTTACTTGGTCTGCATCTGGTACTACCATAGTCACCGCCTCATCTATACGACCGTTAGTAAAACCAGCAGTCATTGCCACTCCCACCGATTCTTTTACATCTAAAATATATAACAAATAAATCATTCAACATTAACAGCTCAAAAAGGACTTAAATTCGGTAGTTGTTTTGGTGTCTAGTAGAAAGAAATGGACGGTTATGTAACAAAAGTAGACAAGCTAACCATCGGAAATTAAAAGAACATATCCCTCTATTCCCCTCGTGGTTAATGCATTGATGCCAACCATTTAGGTTTAGTTTTAGTTTTTGAAACTAATCTGCAACTTGTCGTAGACAGCGTGGGTTTTCTCCGGGACCTCTGGTTTCCTCCCATTGCTAAAGATCCTTGCGCGCAAGCGACTTTTTTAAATAAAATTCAAAAAACACATGATGTTAGTCCTGAAAATACCTAGTTTGTGTCGAGTGGACGTTAATCCCCCATCTCTCCCTCTCTCGCTCTCCCTCTCTCTCTCTCTTTGGCTTGACATTGTTGTCTAAATTGAAATGAATTGTATTACTTTTAAAGCAAAAAATAATTGGATCACTGCTCACTTAACCCGTTACCTCTAAAACCATTAAAAGGGACCTTCCCAGAAACATTTAAGCGAATAAATTTCAATAAACGGTATAATTCAATATGCTATTAATTCAACTCACAGCAACAGACACCCTGTGAAATTTGGGAGTGTTGCTTGAAAGGTACTACTTTACATCAATCGCTCTGACAATTAAACTAAATTATTTAATAGAGAAGCAGTGTGATGTTCATTGTGTTTACCGTGTTATTGAGAAGTTACCGAACTTACGTAACCGACCATATGGCCATGCTAGAGCACGAGAATGAATCTATTAAAGATGGATTACCTGTTGTCCCATATTATCGAGTAGCTGAATAACAAATTCCTCTCCTTTCTGGGACTTAATAAAACAACGGTTGTTTGATCCATCCAGGGATCATCAGTGGGCTCCCACGTCTTTAGTACAATACCACAAAACTAACATTTCACTGCATCTACATTGCCTAATAACTAAATGTTGATTTTCTTCTACAAAACAACGATTCTTTATTATTTTGAAATCGCGGAGATAACACATGGATTCATTTTACCTGACATATTTTTAAAATAATAAAAAGTTTTTAAAGTGAAAAGCCAAGTGACAATGTTCCAGTGAGAATTGACGAACAAGAAACATAGATAAAGGGAAATAACTCATATAACTCTACGTCCTGCATTAATTGCAACCGTGCCTTAACTTACCCGTGTAAAAGAATCCAGCTTCAGCCATTCTTATTGGCAATTGGAATCCAGTGCTTTTCCATGAACTGGTGAAGGTTGATATACGACTAATCAGTGATCCATATAGGGGACTTTTAGACCCCTCTTTGTTTAATATACCGTAACCATATTGTATTTCTACTGGCATTGAATGATCAATAAAGTTAGGTTGATTAAAACGTTCCCAATCCATGTTTCCAGCTTCTTCTTTACTTGGTTCCTGCTTTAATATCGCATCCTCCTGCATATTCCATTGAGATTCCATTGCATTTTATTCATACGACACCATACGCCTTTTGTTATTGCCTTAACCCCATCTGGCGCATAAAGCTGACCCCGCTAGTTACATATATTAATAACCTGCTGTAATTAAAAATTGGGGTTTGCATTTGTTGAATGTGGCCATTCCCTGGTGTTTGGTATTATATAGGTTATTATTAACAAAGAAATGTTTATTTCACTTCAAGGAAGTATTTCAAATCATATTCGAAACCTGTATACATTCAAACGGTTTAGATAGATGTAAATATGTGTATATATGTCAATAGTATACTGGTGATTGGAAAGAACATCATTCGGTGTTCTTCAATAATAAGTAAAACACCCAGCATAATTACCTGTAGGGACTACACCTTTTGTTGTATAAGACAACTGACGAAGTCGTGGTAGCAGGCTTTTTTTCTCCGCATGTAGCGTGTCTCAGATGTTCAGAATGACTTTAAGTACAGTACTTGACCTCGAAACGGGGGTCACAACGAATGGCAATTCACCAACACAGAAACGGGAAAACCTAGAACCTGGCTATGACGCGAAATTCACGTCATAATCTTAATGTTTGTACTGGTTTGCTCGCTTCAATGTATGAATTTCATACTTACATATTGTATATTTCTAATCTGTGTGACTTGTTCGTTACATAGCGTTGTTTGCATTTGTATTTTACACTACTACTTTTAATTTTTTGGGCTATTGTTAATATTAAAGCGGGCTGTAATCCGTTTAGTTTCGTAAATTTGTTGACATTCTGTAGGCAAAGTGGTGGAAGACGAAATGAAAATCTGACTCTCACAGACCCCCCCCCCCCCTTTTAAGTGGGGTTGGGATGGCCTAGTGGTCTAGAGTGCCTCGCTTCGACCTCTAGCTGGCCGGCCACCTCTGGCTTGCGTCTGTGGTTTCGAGCCCTGGTGTGAGCATATGTGGCATGGAGATAGGTTCGCCTTCTCAACCTCGTGGGTTTCCTCTGGGTACTCCGGTTTCCTCCCACTGCTAAATACCCCTACGCGCATGTGAATTATTGAAATAAAATTAAACCATGTGTTAGTCCAGAAATGACCTAGTTGTGTTGAGTGGACGTTAAATCCAATTTCTCTATCTCTATCTCTCCCCCCTTTAAGAACGGCAAAGAAACCTATCGTGATTTTTTCGAACTCTCTGCTTGTTTGTTGGGAAGGGTGCTTTTCTGGTATGGGATGCCAAGAACTATTTGCCGCTCGTATTCACTTTATCGCAGGTGCATTGAACAATAGTGATCCCTGAATAATTTCTCCCACCTTTCCCCTCTCACTTTTTAATTTTTCGAGACCTATAACCCCGAAATCAAAAACCATGCAGTATTTACAATAACGTGCGGTTGTTTCATACGTAAATTGTTTTTCTGGTTTGTTAGGTTTTTGGCGCCAAGAAAAGGTATAGAATATCAGGCTTTTATTTCCAAGCCCCTGATTCAACTTTTCACAGCAGTTCATATAGAAGAAATTGTTATTAAAAAGGGATGGTTGGGAATAGCGGTATTATAATGGTGTAATAATTTGCCAATCGCTAAAATAATTAATGTTTTTAAATTAACCATTGCTAGTAAGACGTTAAGCCCATCTATTGTTTTTGTTGATTTAAACAATATTTGATTAATTGTAAAAATAGGTAAATATACAAAGAATACAAGGATACGATACATTACTCACTCTCTCTCTCCCATTTCAAAAACAATGTGCATTGTGTGAGATCTGTAAGTAAACTTACGAGGAGCGACCATTGCTTTGCATGGAATTTCTCTGACCAAATTCCGAAAAACGCCGATATTACGTTAATTTTAGTGCATCAATCACCCGTGTCTCTATCACATCATATATATGAAATATCCTCCATCACTAAAATTAACGTAAAATCGCCGTTCGTCTATAACAAGCTAAACTTATAAACACCGCTTCCTTAAGGGATAGTGTAAGAATATGTAAAGTACGTGGTGGGTATATACAAGGTGGGTGATGGTGTAAGAATATGTAAAGTACGTGGTGGGTATATACAAGGTGGAAACATACATAACTGAGAAATAGAGACTTTACTAGTTAAAATAAACACTTGATTTTGATAAGCAATGGCAATATAGGGTTTGAAACGGTTTAATAGGCTAACATTTAGGCTTCAAGTTTAAGATATAAATAAAACTAGTTTGTTTTATATGGATCACTGCAAAATATTGAGATGTAATGGCTTAATATGTGAGTTTCAAAGACTAAATTGATTTTAGATCCATGCTAAACATAGATAAATATTTAAATACCAAGATACGTAAGAATACAACTAATGATCATCATCAGAGTGCTGATGAATTTTGTGTTACTATCCTTTTAGTATTTTAAATGTGTACGTTGGATTATTACACATGAGATATAAAACGTTTAGTACTATTATATATGACTGCACTGTTTGGGAGATCTTAGTAGAATATGGAATATTATTGTATAATCCGAAAAGTAATGTATAAGATGTTTTGTATCTTGTATCTAATAGATCAATTGTACTTGATCTTTGAGATTTATAGTGGGGGCAATAAAAGAAGTGATCGACATTTTCGACATGTCAGTTTTAACTACAACATTAACTTTTATCCTATTATCTGATTTTCTTTAAATATATTTATCACGTTTTGTACATTTGAAGGCAGTCACTAGTTAGGCTACCTTACCAAGTGCAGTAACTGGCGTGTCTTCGTACTGTATGAGTAAATGACGATATACGTATATTAATGTTCCGGTATTTTAAAGAATTAAAGAATCATTCTAAGTCTGTTATATGCGATGTGAGAATTTACACCTCTAAGGTATCAAGGGCTGAAATGGATGACATGCAAGATTTATAAAAATGAATAGGAGAGAAATGCAGTATCAAGGGCTGAAAGTTATGACACCCAAGTTGATATTTGGGAATCAGAGACTAGAGGTAGTAAATTGTCACAAACATCTAGGCATTAGCATTTCACAAGATGCCATGTTGACCAACCAGGTATAAACTATAATCACGTCCTCCGCAAAACTGTTAAATATTTGATGTAAACTGAAATTGAAATATTTTTTGATTCTTTTGAGAAATGCAGGCATAATGAAGAAAAGTGAAAAGATGATTTTGTCACATTTAAAGCAGTTACTTAGGTGTCTTGTTTCCCTAAATGTCTTTTGAGCTTGTCACTTCAAGCCGAAAAGGCTTTCGATCCTAATGAGTAATTTATTTCGAAAACCGACGACCCTCATCCACAGGTATCCTTTAAAATAGTTAAAGCTATAATCATACCGGTAGCCGTTCGTCGGCTTTGAATAAGAACTTTTGTAAACATTTGTTACGTATACATAAATCGTCCACGAGTGCTGATGATGTAGGAGAAAGTGGGCGACATATAATGTTCATTACAATTCCATGTTTTCTAGTATCAAGTATTGATATATTTCAATCAATAAGAATATAGACCGTTATCCGAAACGCCAGCAATATTCGAACCAGGCGTTGATCGAGAAAGTTCATCGTAATTAAGAGAAAACATGTATACACGATTGTTAAACTGTTGTATATGGGTATCATTTAAGACCAATGAGTGGAAAATGATCTCGGGATAAATTAAAATGATTAATGGACCACTGTAACGATAGGCAAAGCAATAAACACCAAACCCCAGCATAATCTCACTCTTATTGTCTTAAATATGTAGAAAGCATCCAATTAAGAAACTGTTACGTTGTTGGAAAATAAGACAAATGTTCATAATTGGCAAAATTACTAGAATACATTCATTATTGTTGACGATTAGCTGTTCAGAAATACATCACTAGTTTCTTTTGGAATGGCAAACCCCCTCTTCTTAAAAAAACAACTCTACTATAAACAACAAAGATAGAGGGGCGTAACTTTACCGATTATTAAACTTAAAATAAAATCCATTTGATTTGTGCTTGAAATGGCTTGGCAAATAGCCCTGATCATAATTATACATGAAATGCCATAATAAACTATTTTATCATATAACATATAGCCACTTAAGTATATAAGCGCTAAAATAGTGTATGTGTACTATTCTCGAAAATCCATTCAATATTTCCCAATCGTTTTATCAATTATTACTTTTGTCTTAGGGTGCACTCAACTAATACGACTCCTTCATATCTTACATATTATTTCAATTCTAATCATTATGCAACAATCACCTATATGTAAACAAGGTAACAATTAATTGTTTACTCTTGAGTTACTTAAAGAGTGTGGAATTAATGTAATTAAGGATATCATATATTAAACAAAACCAGAAATATAATCCATAAAATCCGTTGTATTAATATACTAAACAGAAAAAAAAACGTCAATACAATTTCAAAATCAGAGAGGCGCTTTCATTAAATCAGTATGTTGACACATTGGGGATTAATTCATCACAATTCCAAAACATTATGAGACGGTTTAGTTTAGAGTCTGTACACAGTCTATACATTAGTATCGCAGCAGCGCAGCGTCTGTATACACGGAGTGGACCAGAGGATTGATAAACGCCATTAGCACCTGGAACCACACTCTCAGAATGGCCTGGCGCAATCTATCGGCTGTGTTGGGTCTCGGTACGACGCTATTAAGTCTTGCTGGAAAATGCGTTACCGTGCTGAAAAATGTTGTTTCGATGACGTGCGAAATGTGGTATGGCGTGGGTTCTGAGAGCTTGATCGGTGTAGCGCACTGCTGTGATGTCGCATCCTCTCCCTGGACCAAGATTTTGGAACACCACAGGACCCACTGTCTGGATCAGGCCGATTCCACCTAAATAATTATGCTTGGACCTCCCATGACTTGTTCAATGACACATTAGTCAGAATAACGCTAGCCACACCGACGCCACGGATCCTGCCATCTGCAGTTGCTACGAAACACCGACTCTAATCCGTGAACAGAACAGTTCTCCAATGACTGTGTTGCCAGTTCTGGTGTTGTTGGGCAAACTGTAGACGTTCACGTCGATGGTGAGATGGTGAGTATCTGTTCACGGTAAGGTCTATGGCAATGGACGTTCTCTCTGTCGAGACGTCAGTGCACTGTATCGGTACTGATGGGTCTTCCGTGTGTTCCCACTAACCGACGGGATGTCTCAGATGCCATTGTTCAGGGATTCTGCACGTACTGTCGCACAACATGGCGGTCTTGTTGCCTTGTGGTAACCCTTGACCTACCAGTTCGGGACGACCATTTGTTGTGTTGCTGAAACCTGTAGATGGCCCGAATATTGACATGGAAGTGATTGGCAAGGGCTTGGGCAGTGTGGCCAGCGTCGAGTCGTTCAAGCGCCTGGTTCCTCTGAGCTGTCGGGGGCCGTGGCATGCTGCTGATGTTGTAGCGTGAATGAGTCAACCTGGTATGGGGTGCATTTCATAGGGCTGGTCCCGGTGAACAGAATGTGTAACATGAGTAACATGTTAGAAGTCAGAATGCGTTTTTTTAGAACATTTCCAGGGTTCAACTCTGTTTTAGGAAGGAGCCTTATTGCTCAGGTAAAGTTGGAGATGTGGTCAGAAATATACAATAGAAACATTTGTCAAATTTTACACAATGCCTCTATCTAGAGCAACATACCAACCTGGCGTTTCTTTTGCGGCTAAGTATATAATCTTAGCAGCAATGACACAGGAAAAACTGGCTAAACTTTGTAAAACATTCGATAATTTATATTCTGTTTGTAAAGAAGAAACTCATGTTTAGATATATCAACATTAAATACACTCATCAAAGTTATGCTGTCAGAAATATTATCGAACACTTTTTGCTATGCAAATTCGAAATTAGATCAGACTATATAAACCATTTAACAAAATTCTAGATATTTAATTTCAAAACATGGGCATATAATAAATATACACGATAATTGTCACATATAAATTGTATAGTTACTTAAGACACACCCTAGAAGATCCATTTATAACTATGTAACCTTCCATGATTATGCAAATAGAATCAGTCGGAACAAATACATGTGATTTATGAGCGATTAAGAATGTTGGCGTTAAAGAATCTTGTATTATGAAAACACTGGTTTAATATTGTACTTGACTTATTTTACTGTTTTGCCTTAAATCATTGTAATGTTTAAACCTGTTAAAACTCTATGTAAAGAAAACAAAAATATGTAAAATTCAACTAATTAAAATGTTTTTCAAATCGTCCGTTTTATATTATTATGGGTTTTTTTTTATTAATTTATCAACACCGATATTGGCTGTACTGTATGTTATATCATGTATTTTGTGAATAAATACCTTTACACGAGAAAAAAACAAATAGTCTTAACTATCAAACAGAACAATATCAGATGATATTAGTCTTACTATCAAACAGAACAATTAAAGTTGATCAAATGAATTAGAAATATTTTGCTTTAGCCTAATATCAACCCAAAATAGTTTCAGATAAAGAATACTTTACATAACCTTAAAGGGGTTTTCTTTGCTGTCAAATTGAACCACGTAATTATCACCGAATAAATGGAACCATAATTGTAAAAGGCTTTGTGCTCGACTATGAAAAATCTGTTGAATCTTTACTCCTAAACTATCTCACGTTGTTTTTGTTTTTTTTAATACAGCATTTTAATAAGTTGTTTTCTGAAATAGGAATGGGAAACAACCATTTTTTCCTATGCTATCAAAGATATTTCATCGTTAACCTCATTTGCCCCTTACAATCAGATATCAGACAGAAAATACGAGTCATTGCCTAACGCATTCCAACATTAACATTAATACTCTACTCTTTGGCAAATAATGAACTCTCGGATGTAGAAAATATTAGTATTTTTAAACAGGTGCATAGGTTTATTGAATATTCGAAACGTTTTAATTAATTAAATCCACATTGTTAATTTTTAATTTTAATTTATGTAATATTTATTATTATAACAGGGTAGCAATACATGTCATATTATTATTTTTTTTTTAATTCCTAATACTTATGATAGGGTACTTATTTTTTTTTCATTTACTTATTTATAAATGTAACACGTATTAATGTTATAACTTTGTTTTGGAGAGGGGTGATTGCGCCATTTTGCCAGATAACACTGTTTTTCCTGTACCGTTTTTTTTTGGGGGGGGGGGACTCGGAGTTTTGTCTGGGGGTTTAAATTGGTCGGCTATGCAAATTCGAAATTAAATCAGACTATATAAACCATTTAACACAATTCTAGATATTTAATTTTAAAACATGGGCATATAATAAATAAACACGATAATTGTCACATATAAATTGTATAGTTACTTAAGACACACCCTAGAAGATCCATTTATAACTATGTAACCTTCCATGATTATGCAAATAGAATCAGTCGGAACAAATACATGTGATTTATGAGCGATTCTAATCTGTGTGACTTGTTCGTTATATAGCGTTGTTTGCATTTGTATTTTACACTACTACTTTTAATTGTTTGGGCTATTGTTAATATTAAAGCGGCCTGTAATCCGTTTAGTTTCGTAAATTTGTTGACATTTTGTAGGCAAAGTGGTGGAAGACGAAATGAAAATCTGACTCTCACAGATCCCCCCCCCCTTTTTAAGGGGGGTTGGGATGGCCTAGTGGTCTAGAGTGCCTCGCTTCGACCTCTAGCTGGTCGGCCACCTCTGGCTTGCGTCTGTGGTTTCGAGCCCTGGTGTGAGCGTATGGGCATGGAGATAGGTTCGCCTTCTCAACCTCGTGGGTTTCCTCCGGGTACTCCGGTTTCCTCCCACTGCTAAATACCCCTACGCGAATGCGAATTTTTGAAATAAATTTAAACCATATGTTAGTCCAGAAATGACCTAGTTGTGTTGAGTGGACGTTAAACCCAGTTTCTCTCTCTCTATCTCTCCCCCCTTTAAGAACGGCAAAGAAAACCTGTGATACAATCATGATTTTATTGAACTTTCTGCTTGTTTGTTGTGAAGGGTGCTCTTCTGGTATGGGATGCCAAAAACTATTTGCCGCTCGTATTCACTTTATCGCACATGCATTGAACAATAGTGATCCCTGAATAATTGCTCCCACCTTTCCCCTCTCACTTTTTAATTTTTCGAGACCTATAACCCCGAAATCAAAAACCATGCAGTATTTACAATAGCGTACGGTTGTTTCATACGTAAATTGTTTTTCTGGTTTGTAAGGTTTTTGGCGCCAAGAAAAGGTATAGAATATCAGGCTTTTATTTTCAAGCCCCTGATTCAACTTTTCACAGCAGTTCATATAGAAGAAATTGTTATTCTTTTGTGTAAGCGGTTTTTAATCAAACGTTTTCTTGTACCAAGACATTGAATCCAGTTTTTAAAAAGGGATGGTTGGGAATAGCGGTATTATAATGGTGTAATAATTTGTCAATCGCTAAAATAATTAATGTTTATAAATTAACCATTGCTAGTAAGGCGTTAATCCCATCTATTGTTTTTGTTGATTTAAACAATATTTTATTAATTGTAAAAATAGGTAAATATACAAAGAATACAAGGATACGATACATTACTCACTCTCTCTCCCATTTCAAAAACAATGTGCATTGTGTGAGATCTGTAAGTAAACTTACGAGGAGCGACCATTGCTTTGCATGGGATTTCTCTGACCAAATTCCGAAAAACGCCGATATTACGTTAATATTAGTGCATCAACCACCTGTGTCGCTATCACATCATATATATTAAATATCCTCCATCACTAAAATTGACGTAAAATCGGCGTTCATCTATAACAAGCTTAGCTTATAAACACCGCTTCCTTAAGTGATGGTGTAAGAATATGTAAAGTACGTGGCGGGTATAAGCATAAGGTGAGTCATCAATAGGCCTACTTGAAACAAACATAACTGAGAAAAAGAGTTAATAGTTAAAATAAACATTTGATTTTGCTTAGCAATGGCAATATAGCGTTTGAAAAGGTTTAATAGGCTAACATTTAGGATTCAAGTTTAAGATATAAATAAAACTACATGTAGTTTGTTTTATATGGATCACTGCAAAATACTGAGAGGTAATGGCTTAATGTGTGTAGACGGTAAAAACCGGGTTTTGTCGGTACCCGGATGTCATCCTTCCCGAACTTCCGTACATTTATAACATTGGCACAAATAACGAAGGTCGGTGTTCATCGTCTTTTACCGTTACAAAACTTCAGTCAGTGTAGACGCTACACTTGAAAAAGCCGGCTTTTACTAGCCTAGTGTAGACGAAGCTATGATATGACTGCACTAAAGTAATGTATAAAGCTAAGCGTACATCGGGCAGAAAAACTGGATATATCCAGTTGCAAGCAGGTTTCGGCAACTGAGGGGAACTGACGGGATACAGTCAGTTGCCGAAACGGGCCGATGTGTGTGCTCTTGCGACTGAAGAAAAACTGTCTATCTCCAGTTTCTGTCAGTTGCCCGTGTTCTACTTTTCGGCAACTAGTTGTACTCAGATCCAGAGTTTTCCCCCCGATGTGCGCGCTAGAAGTGTATACAACGAAATAAATCATGAAATTAGTGAGTGACAAACCTTCGACATGGAGAGCGCCATTTTAGAAAAGTCACATGATTTTCAGCGCCCTCTGTTGCCGTTGGTGGATAACAAGTTCCAGTTTGTCCAAGTCGCTACCCGATGTGAGCGCTCTGATTCTCGAGACTGGCCTGCACCTGTCAGTTGCTGGTTTTCACAAAATTTCCGATGTGAGCGGGGTGAACGACTCACTGGCTACGGATATATCCAGTTTCTCTGCCGATGTACGCTTAGCTTAAGATGTTTTGTATCTTGTATCTAATAGATCAATTGTACTTGATCTTTGAGATTTATAGTGGGGGCAATAAAAGAAGTGATCGACATTTTCGACATGTCAGTTTTAACTACAACATTAACTTTTATCCTATTATCTGATTTTCTTTAAATATATTTATCACGTTTTGTACATTTGAAGGCAGTCACTAGTTAGGCTACCTTACCAAGTGCAGTAACTGGCGTGGTTATAGTACTGTATGACCATATACGTATATTAATGTTCAGGTATTTTAAAGAATTGAAGAATCATTCGAAGTCTGTTATATCCGGTGTGAGAATATTTGATATTTGGGAATCAGAGACTAGAGGTAGTAAATTGTCACAAACATCTAGGCATTAGCATTTCACAAGATGCCATGTGGACCAACCAGGTATAAACTATAATCCCGTCCTCCGCCAAACTATTAAATATTTGATGTAAGCTGAAATTGAAATAATTTGTTATTCCTTTTAGAAATGCAGGCATAATGAAGAAAAGTGATAAGATGATTTTGTCACATTTAAAGCAGTTACTTAGGTGTCTTGTTTCCCTAAATGTCTTTTGAGCTTGTCACTTCAAGCCGAAAAGGCTTTCGATCCTAATGAGTAATTTATTTCGAAAACCGACGAAACTCATCTACAGGTATCCTTTAAAATAGTTGAAGCTATAATCATACCGGTAGCCGTTCGTCGGCTTTGAATAAGAATTTTTGTAAACATGTGTTACGTATACATAAATCGTCCACGAGTGCTGATGATGTAGGAGAAAGTGGGCGACATATAATGTTCATTACAATTCCATGTTTTCTAGTATCAAGTATTGATATATTTAAATCAATAGGAATATAGACCGTTATCCAAAACGCGAGCAGTATTCGAACCAGGCGTTGATCGAGAAAGTTCGTCGTATCTAAGAGAAAACATGTATACACGATTGTTAAACTGTTGTATATGGGTATCATTTAGGACCAATGAGTGGAAAATGATCTCGGGATAAATCAAGATGATTAATGGACCAGTGTAACCATAGGCAAAGCAATAAACACCAAACCCCAGCATAATCTCACTCTTATTGTCTTAAATATGTAGAAAGCATCCAATTAAGAAGCTGTTATGTTGTTGGAAAATAAGAAAAATGTTCATAATTGGCAAAATTACTAGAATACATTCATTATTGTTGACGATTAACTGTTCAGAAATACATCACTAGTTTCTTTTGGAATGGCAAACCCCCTCTTCTTAAATACAACTCCACCATAAACAACAAAGATCAAGGGGGCGTAGCTTTACCGATTATTAAACTAAAATCAAAATCCTGATCATAATTATACATGAAATGTCATATTAAATAGAGAATCTCCTACGAGTGTTTTTTGATATCAAAAAATATCAACACAAGTTGTTAAAGTAAAAAAAACGAGGCTCTGCCGCGTTTTTTTTTACTTTATCAACGAGTGTTGATATTTTTTGGTATGAAAAAACACGAGTTGGAGAATTTTTTTATCACCCAATCCTTTCTTACATGCACAAATAAATAAATATAATTTTTTCCTAAAGATTTCACTTTTACCAATCCTATTTACATTATAGCGTAGTGATACATCATTTTTTGACAGCAGTTTAGCTATTGTATAGCCCTGTATACTGACCCAGTTTTTTCCTCCAAGGTCAATTTAATAAAAGCAGTTTCTTTTTCTTTTTAAAAAAGTCACTCTTTACTTAAACTAAGTGGTTTCTTTAAAATAAAAGAAGGTAGTTCCTTTTTGATTGACCAATCAAATTTATGTAAAGTGATCTCACCACACTGTGTATATATCACTAAAGTGATATCACCACACTGTAGATATCACATTTAACACACAAGCGATATCTACTGTCAAATGTATTATTGGGTGATAAACTATTTTATCATATAACATAATTATAGCCACTTAAGTATATAAGCGCTGGTATATTATATGTGTACTATTCTCAAAAATCCATTCAATATTTCCCAAATCGTTTAATTAATTATTAATTTTGTCTTAGGGTGCACTCAACTAATACGACTCCTTCATATCTTACATATTATTTCAATTCTAATCATTATGCAACAATCACCTATATTATGTAAACAAGGTAACAATTAATTGTTTACTCTTGAGTTACTACTTAAAGAGTGTGGAATTAACGTAATTAAGGATATCATATTTTAAACAAAACCAGGTTTCATAACACATCATTCCATTTAGTGGTGTGTCAGAAATATAATCCATAAAATCCGTTGTATTAATATACTAAACAGAAAAAAAAACGTCAATACAATTTCAAAATCAGAGAGGCGCTTTCATTAAATCAGTATATTGACACATTGGGGATTAATTCACCACAATTCCAAAACATTATGAGACGGTTTAGAGTCTGTACACAGTCTATACATTAGTATCTGGTGTGTCCATCGCGAGTGTCAATTACAGCAGCGCAGCGTCTGTATACACGGAGTGGACCAGAAGATTGATAAACGCCATTAGCACCTGGAACCACACTCTCAGAAAGGCCTGTCGCAATCTATCGGCGGTGTTAGGTCTCGGTACGACGCTATTAAGTCTTGCTGGAAAATGCGTTAGCGTGCTGAAAAATGTTGTTTCGATGACGTGCGAAATGTGGTATGGCGTGGGTTCTGAGAGCTTGATCGGTGTAGCGCACTGCTGTGATGTTGCATCCTCTCCCTGGACCAAGATTTTTGAACACCACAGGACCCACTGTCTGGATCAGGCCGATTCCACCTAAAACATTATGCTTGGACCTCCCATGACTTTTTCAATGACACATTAGTCAGAATAACGCTGGCCACGCCGACGCCACGGATCCTGCCATCTGCAGTTGCTACGAAACACCGACTCTAATCCGTGAACAGAACAGTTCTCCAATGACTGTGTTGCCAGTTCTGGTGTTGTTGGGCAAACTGTAGACGTTCACGTCGATGGCGAGATGGTGAGTATCTGTTCACGGTAAGGTCTATGGCAATGGACGTTCTCTCTGTTGAGACGTCAGTGCACTGTATCGGTACTGATGGGTCTTCCGTGTGTTCCCACTATCCGACGGGATGTCTCAGATGCCATTGTTCAGGGATTCTGCGGGTACTGTCGCACAACATGGCGGTCTTGTTGCCTTGTGGTAACCCTTGACCTACCAGTTCGGGACGACGATTTGTTGTGTTGCTGAAACCTGTAGATGGCCCGAATATTGACATGGAAGTGATTGGCAAGGGCTTGGGCAGTGTGGCCAGCGTCGAGTCTTTCAAGCGCCTGGTTCCTCTGAGCTGTCGTGGGGGCCGTGGCATGCTGCTGATGTTGTAGCGTGAATGATTCAGCCTGGTATGGGGTGCATTTCATAGGGCTGGTCCCGGTGAACAGAATGTGTAACATGAGTAACATGAAAATCACGGAGAACACATTACCATGTTAGAAGTTCTGGTGTTGTTGGGCAAACTGTAGACGTTCACGTCGATGGCGAGATGGTGAGTATCTGTTCACGGTAAGGTCTATGGCAATGGACGTTCTCTCTGTTGAGACGTCAGTGCACTGTATCGGTACTGATGGGTCTTCCGTGTGTTCCCACTATCCGACGGGATGTCTCAGATGCCATTGTTCAGTGATTCTGCGGGTACTGTCGCACAATATGGCGGTCCCGGTGAACAGAATGTGTAACATGAGTAACATGAAAATCACGGAGAACATTTTAGAAGTCAGAATGCGTTTTTTTAGAACATTTCCAGGGTTCAACTCTGTTTTAGGAAGGAGCCTTATTGCTCAGGTAAAGTTGGAGATGTGGTCACAAATATACAATAGAAACATTTGTCCAATTTTACACAATGCCTCTATCTAGAGCAACATACCAACCTTGCGTTTCTTTTGCGGCTAAGTTTATAATCTTAGCAGCAATGACACAGGAAAAACTGGCTAAACTTTGTAAAACATTTGATAATTAATATCCTGTTTGTAAAGAAGAAACTCATGTTTAGATATATCAACATTAAATACACTCATCAAAGTTATGCTGTCAGAAATATTATCGAACACTTTTTGCTATGCAAATTCGAAATTAGATCAGACTATATAACCATTTAACACAATTCTAGATATTTAATTTTAAAACATGGGCATATAATAAATAAACACGATAATTGTCACATATAAATTGTATAGTTACTTAAGACACACCCTAGAAGATCCATTTATAACTATGTAACCTTCCATGATTATGCAAATAGAATCAGTCGGAACAAATACATGTGATTTATGAGCGATTAAGAATGTTGGCGTTAAAGGATCTTGTATTATGCAAACACTGGTTTAATATTGTACTTGACTTATTTTACTGTTTTGCCTTAAATCATTGTAATGTTTAAACCTGTTAAAACTCTATGAAAAGAAAACACAAATATGTAAAATCCAACTAATTAAAATGTTTTTCAAATCGTCCGTTTTATATTATTATGGTTTTTTTTTTATTAATTTATCAACACCGATATTGGCTGTACTGTATGTTATATCATGTATTTTGTGAATAAATACCTTTACGCGAGAAAAAAACAAATAGTCTTAACTATCAAACAGAACAATATCAGATGATATTAGTCTTACTATCAAACAGAACAATTAAAGTTGATCAAATGAATTAGAAATATTTTGCTTTAGCCTAATATCAACCCAAAATAGTTTCAGATAAAGAATACTTTACATAACCTTAAAGGGGTTTTCTTTGCTGTCAAATTGAACCACGTAATTATCACCGAATAAATGGAACCATAATTGTAAAAGGCTTTGTGCTCGACTATGAAAAATCTGTTGAATCTTTACTCCTAAACTATCTCACGTTGTTTTGTTTTTTTTAATACAGCATTTTAATAAGTTGCTTTCTGAAATAGGAATGGGAAACAACCATTTTTTCCTATGCTATCAAAGATATTTCATCGTTAACCTCATTTGCCCCTTACAATCAGATATCAGACAGAAAATACGAGTCATTGCCTAACGCATTCCAACATTAACATTAATACTCTACTCTTTGGCAAATAATGAACTCTCGGATGTAGAAAATATTAGTATTTTTAAACAGGTGCATAGGTTTATTGAATATTCGAAACGTTTTAATTAATTAAATCCACATTGTTAATTTTTAATTTTAATTTATGTAATATTTATTATTATAACAGGGTAGCAATACATGTCATATTATTATTTTTTTTTTAATTCCTAATACTTATGATAGGGTACTTATTTTTTTTTTCATTTACTTATTTATAAATGTAACACGTATTAATGTTATAACTTTGTTTTGGAGAGGGGTGATTGCGCCATTTTGCCAGATAACACTGTTTTTCCTGTACCGTTTTTTTTTGGGGGGGGGGGGGACTCGGAGTTTTGTCTGGGGGTTTAAATTGGTCGTGCTTGTTTTTTTAATATTTATAGGCTTTGTCCTGTTCCCCGATCCTTTCAGATATCTGAATAAATAATGTTTATATAAAAACATTTTTTTTTATTCTTTACGCAGTCTTTAAAAAATATGAAATCTAATAATGGACCTGATTCTGATGCATTTGTGTCACAGTTTTATAATAATTCCTGGTAAATCTTTTATGGACATGTTTAAACTTTGCCTAAAACAAATTAATCGCTGTCTTTTATCTTGGTATTGTAATTTGTTAATTAACCATGGTAATTTTAGAAATGTTAAGAAAGTGGCAATTCAAGAACGCAAAATGTTCCCCTTTCCCCACTATACCACTATGGCACTAATTACACGTAATAATAATGATATTTTTGTATCGCGCCACTATTCAATCCACTTGGGAATGTCACATTCTAAGAATGTAATTACCAGTTTTGTTAATGGGTGACGTTTTTGCTTGAAACGCGCAAGCGAATTATCGAAATGAAATTGAACTATAGGTTAGTCCCGAAATGACCTAGTTTTTGTCTAGTGAACGTTAAACCCAATCTCCCAAATCCCTCTCTCTCTCTCTCTCTCTCTCTCTCTCTCTCTGGCTTTGCTTGACTATAATTATCATTATTATTATTAACATTTGTAAAAAAAAAAACGTGTTCAGATGCGCTGTACAACACAATTCAATAAAGTAAGCAATAAAAAAAATGAAAGGATACATCCTCAAATGGATGCAATAATTTTGTCGTTCCACAATTCATTAATTACGGTTATCATAAATGTGTAGTATATTGTAATCATGGGGCGGTATTTCTCGATTGGGCACATTAAAAGACACAACGACCATTTACATGGAATACAATTACTAGTTTATTATAATAATAAAATAAAAACCAAGTACGAACAATCCAAACCGTAAGACGGAATTCGAAGTCCTAAAAACGATATAGGCAAAATAGTATATTCAAGCAAAATAGTGTAATCAGCAAATGGACTGCTCCCCGTGTACAACATACACGACAAACAGTGGTAACAGGTGTGCACATCATAGCTCGATGTAGCTATAACATTGTAATTGATATCCCTGACAATATTATTCACGGTTTATAACCTTAGGAACAAGAAATTGCTGTGGCCTAGATTTCCATTCAACATATGATTCAGTATATGACGATCTGACATGTATATCTGTTCTCAACAATAAAAATACGAAAGGCTATATATAGGTATGCAAATCAATTGACTAAGTGATAACATTCGTGGGGATAGTCAATTTCTAGGAAATCATTTATAGCGAGAATATATGTATATATATTTCTCGGAAATCGATTGCCAGTTTGTAGATTTTGTACATGGTTGGATTCAACTGTATTATATTAACTGGCGTTAATAAAGATAGTTTAGATACAAATTTTACAGTGATCGAGGTAAAATGGAAGACAGAATGCTACCTTATAAAATGGCGGACTATGCTGTGGATTTGCTTGGAAGCTATAACGTCAGCCCCAGGACATGTTAGTAAGTACCAAATTTACATAAGTTCATAAGTATATGGGCACTTTTGTCTAAGATCAAGGGCGGACGCCCCGCCCCCCCCCCCCCCAATTCTTGTATCAGATCACTGGGAAACGACATTTCAGGCCGTTTGGTTTTCGATATTTACGGGGGAAGCCAGACGCCCCGCTTTGCGCTTCGCTCTTTCGCACCCCCCCCCCCTCCATGGTCTCTGGAACCGCCCTGCGAGATAAAATAACAAACATAATAAAACAGATCACCACAGTTTTATTTAGTTTTAGTTTTAAAGCAAATCGGACTCTAATTCTTATATATATTTAATATAAGTGTGCATTCTAATCTTATGTTTTCATTTCCCCATTGCGATACAGATTGCATATAAGGGGAAATCCAGCCAGGAAGATATTCTCTATTCATTTACAGACTGGATAAACGCAATGAAAACAAATTTTTGGAGGGTAGACTGGATAAACGCGGTGAAAACAAATTTGAGTAGACTGGAAAAACCCGCATTCGGCAAACCTCGATAGATTCCGGTACTCTCCGTAACCTACACCTAGACTCAGATGTATGATAGTAATTGATATGTACCTACGACCATACATTTGCGATGCGGCTAGTCAACTACCGATTTACTTCAACAGGAAAACGTGCCGCTTTCACAAAATAGTCCCAAAATGGCGTCTTTTCTAGATATAATCTCTATGGGGGCAGCCATTTTTTAGTTTGTTGATATAATCTCCATGGCCATGGGGGCAGCCATTGTTTATCCGGGTCCTTCATCATACAGCCGAGTCTAGATGTGAGCACCGAAATCTGTCGAGGTTTGCTGAATGGAAAAACCCGCCCCGTTGACACCGCAAAAAGACTTGTTATTTGCGACAACCAAGGATTGGTCTTGTGGTATAGTGTATAAGTTATGGTATACCATAAGTTATTGTACGCAATGAAATAATTTAGTCGTAAAGTGCTTGATCAAGCAAGCCTTCTATTGGAGATGGTGAATATTGTGGTATAATTGTTTATATATTTGGATATATTTATTTTTTGTTTGGCACCCTAGCTATTGTGCTTTGGCAAAGCTATAAGTAGGGTAGGTATTATTTATAATTCTATTCAGCAATCGCAAGAAGTACGTATTAATGTGTTGTTAAAAAATTTCCGGTGAAATATTAAAATGAAATATGTTCACATAGGTGAATAACGAGGTCAGTTTCGGAAAATTGCAACGCTTGGACAAGGTTTCTAGGTTGGGGCTCTGGGTCTACCCGCTTCATAAATTGGCGAGTATATTCCTCTGATAGAGCACGTCTATGTAAAGATTTGTTTCAAAATGTCTAATTCAGAGCTTCTCAACTGGGGTCCATGTGCACGCCCAGTGAGTTCGAAATGTTCGGGGTGAAATTTGAAAAGGGTGGAATTAGGGGGGGGGGGGCTATACACAAAGGGCTGAATGGGGGGCAGGGGGGTATACACAGAGGGGTGAATTTTGTGAAATGGGGGAGGGGGGAATTCGCATGAATTGCGTTTTCAGACTCCTGGCCTGGAGCCATCAGTCAGAATGTTACTGACAACAAACCCGCGTAGCCATTGGTCGGAAACTAAATGACTGACTAAGTAAGTTAGTTTATTGCATAAAACGCCCACGGGGAGCAGCATACAATTACAAAATGAAAGAAACATCACATTAGAACAGATATATACATGACTAGAATATATACGAATACATGTAGAAAATATACTAATACAGAATAATATATTAGAACATTCAAATATGCTTAATGATATACGTGTACATGTATATAAATACATATCTACGCCAGGAAAGGTCCTGTCAGGTAACATCTCTTGAATTAAGAGCAGAAAACACAAAACGGCAGATTTCCCGAGATATACACCTTGGGGGGTTAAATAGATATGTGAAAAAGAACTGTAGATCATTTTGGGATAGAATTGAATATACAATTTGCTTCCAAAGATTTTCGTACTTTGTGCATTCAAGTAGAAAGTGCTTTTCATCTTCGACGACAGCGAGGGTACACTGGCTACATAACCTTTGTATAACGGGTATATATTTGTACCTCCCCCTGATGTGAGCTTAGTCGGAGAGATGACATGGCACTTCTGTGGTGTTTGTTAGTAACAGAGAAGAGATAGTCTGGAGGGTTGGCGATTGAGGTTTTGACTAGCGTATAGGTTCTTAATTTGTGGTGATTATCATTGGGTGGGGAAAATGCATTTGTTAGCACTGAGTTAAATTTAGTTTCAAGTGACATTTGTAGTTTAGGTTTTGTTAACTGATTTTTATCTATGTCAAAAAAGTTCAGTATCTCTGTAATGGAAGCTAGCCAGGACATTTTATAATTAGATTTAGCAATTTCGGTATCCGCTGCAGCGAGGAGGATGTGGAAGGTGTCTTTAGTGCTTTGAAATGTGAGAAGTCTTTTATAGTAGAGCAGCATGCTTTTATAGATATTGAGCTGGAGTGGAAACAAGCCTACTTCAGCTAGGCACCCTATATTAGTGGTTCTTGGTGGCTGTGATAATATAGATTTACATGTATTTGTGGTGAGTTTATTGTGCTCAACTTTGCTCCATTTAGAAACATTAAATGTTTTGCTATGTACAAGTTCACTCCCCCATATCTCGCTCCCATAGATACTAATCGGTTTTACAACAGCATTATAGAGTTTTATTAACACACCAATAGGGACATGGTGAGAAGAATATAGACCAACTTTACTCCTTAAACTTAACCAAGCACGTTTAGCTTTTTTAACAAGGTCCGAGACTGTTAGTTTGAAGGATGAGTTATTGCATATCTTGATTCCCAGGTAGATGTAGGACTGTACAACTTCGAGTTTGAAATCACGAAAAAGGTATTTGTTAGGAATGCTTTTCTTTAACTTGGGGTTATTGATAAACAACATAATTTTAGATTTATCTGTATTGAGGTTTAATTTCCAGTCATCGCAAACTTCTCAAGATGTTTAAAACTATTTTGAATTCCATTGGGGGAAGTGGATAAAAGTACCATATCATCAGCAAAAAGTAAATGAGATACCGTTATATTATGGAGTGTGGGGGCATAGGCATCGGGTACTTTCAGATATGATTGAAGGTCATTGACATAGACGTTAAACAGGGTTGGGCTAAGGACACAACCCTGTTTAACTCCCATGCAAGAATTAATAGGTTCCAAAAGACCTTCACGAGTTTTAACAATATATTTAGTTTTGTCATATACTGAGATTAATAGATTTAATATATTGCCGTTTATGTTATGTTTTAATAACTTGAAAAATAGTCCCTTTTCCATATTGTGTCAAATGCCTTACCAAAATCAACAAAGCAAAGGAAAATATTTTTTTGCAGATTTTTAAACCTGCTAATTATTGTTTTAAGAATCAGAATATTATCAGAAGTCCTGTGGTCCCGGTAGAATAATTAATTTCGACCCAGAGTATAATGGGGCGTATCCTATCTCGCTGTACTGTTGATTGTCTGGGAAGTGGGTAATCTCAATGTGAAGTAGACTATAGGCAGCTAGGTAGGATTGTGCTTTTAATGTGTAAATCCATGGCATCCGTTCATTAAATATGTGTTTGAAACGATACCTAATTAGCATGTTTTAGTTTTTAGTAAGTTGATGTTTTATAGTGCCAGGGGTGAAATAGCCGAGAAAATATTTCTCAAGTGGGGATTAGTATCACAGAGGTTGAGAATCACTGGTCTAATTATTTGTATATATTTTTAATTTGAAAGATTATTATTTTGATGACGTTAAGATAAGGACACTCGGACAGACATTTTTAATGACAGAGTTATGTAATGTCAGACCAGCAGTTAACTCCCTTTATAACCGATAAATGGATTTAGATTGCTATTCTGATTAATCATTTTTGTTTTGCTTTGCAGTTGATTTCCAAGTCTACAAAATTAAAATAAGAAAAACAATATTTTGTTGTATATATTTTAATCATACATAATTAACTACAGTTTGTATTATTATATAAGATGGCCAACAGTCTATAAATAACTATTTCAACCCCTCCGTGGGTATTGTCAGGCGATGGCAATAACAGAAAGTTACCACAGATATCCCCGCTATTATATTACATTTCAACCCCTCCATGGTTATTGTCAGGCATCGGTGTCGCATTTAAAGTATATTTCTCGCAGTGTAACTAATTATTTTTTTTTAAAAATTGAATTGGTATGCACATTTTAAATTATTATGTTGTAGTGTTGGGTAGTATGTGGTGATATTGAGGTGGTATTGGTAGTATTGGGTAAATCTTCCCTCCGGCTAGGCTGGATTAGCACATAAAACTACTGTAATACAGATGCGGTTGGGTACCCTGCCAGACACGCCTAAAACGTCACGCTCCAAAGCTAGAGTAAATTAGCTGAAATCCATACCATCCAAGAGATCGATCACAATGCCCATGGCTAGGCAGTTTGTGTGATGAGATTCTCCCGACAGAAACGGCGGCCATGTATGGAAACTAATCTGTGTCTTTATTTCTAGCAAATGTCAAGAGAGAGGAGCACACACATTTGTGAAGGTTGTATGGTTTATGAATGGCACCGATTAGCAACCTTTGCCAATTGGTACTCTTACAACCATGCCAGACCTATAAAATTAGCTGAGTTTGGCTTCTTCTACACGGGAAATCGAGATATAGTAAGATGCTACAGCTGTGGTGTTGAAAAGGGGCAGTGGTCCGTTAGATCCAATCCAATGCTAGAGCACAGACATCTGAGTCCATGGTGCCTACATCTTAATGGTGAAGATATGAGAAATGTGCCTGTGTATAGTGCTACACAGAACCACAGTGCATTTCCAACATACAGACAGCAACATCCATCACCACTATTTCACCACCAGTGTTCATCAGAAGTATTTTATCCAAGAGGGTTGACTTTGCAGCCCACAGCAAACAACTTACACATAACAGAAAACAGACAACTCACACCAGCCAACCACATCTACCACCCAGAATTCTTGGATGCAAGACAATGTACCTCATCAAAAAGGGTCTATATTGAATATAATATACGTGGCGAAGGTACTAGTTTATAATAGACTATTTTGTCAATTGTAGCAAACCTCACTCAGCACCCTTAGATAAAACATTGTTTGGAATTATTGTTTTTTTATCTAAGTCCCTTAGGAGAGGCAGTGCAGTTTTAATTTACCCTACCTCCATGCTGGATTGACCATTTGATAACCAAGCCATATATATTTGCTTCAGGTGGAGGGGTTTTTTTTAACTTTTGATTTACATTCTAAATTTTCTTTCTGTGTGATGTTTAAATATACATTGTTTATTCTATTCATTTCCATTGTATTAGCGGTTACACATTATTTGTTAATTCTATCCATTTCCATCGTATTAGCGGTTACACATTATTTGTTAATTCTATTCATTTCCATCGTATTAGTGGTTACACATTATTTTAGGGACGCTTAATTCCTTCTATAATCATCCTTTGTGGAAGCGAATGAACAATCTCCTCTACCGGAATAAATAATATTACTGTTGTTATAAAACCTATTATTATTTTTTTATAATTACAGTTGATACAAGAAATACATATCCTGATCAGAATTCAGTTGTTGAAGAATGTAAGCAAATCAATATGTCTCTCTTTTTCTTTATACCATATCTGCTTCGCATAGTCCAAAATTTAAAAAGACTTGAATCTAAAATGAAAGACTTTTACAAATTTATAGCCGATAATTTCAACAATAAATACAATTTGGACATAGATTATTACAAAGTTAAAAATTAATAAAACTGGTTGAAATCGACTACTAGCCAGATTTCATATTGCTTTTCAACTTCAACCACTCTTGAGGCTTACAGGTTGACAAAAACACGTTGTAAAGGTTATACATGTCTATAGTTGTTCTCTTTTTCTCTCCACATTCTAGATGAAGAAGGCAGAGGTGCATCAAACAGGAGAAATGGTGTAGTGTGTTGTATCTGCAAAGATAGGCCTCCGGAAGTTCAATTTCTACCATGTTGTCATCTCATATGTTGTGGCGTATGCGCTGAAACTGTCCGATCATGTCCGAATTGCAGAAATATTATCAGAGAAACTATCCCAGCTGCTGACGTCTAAAAATAATACTGGAGTAGTCACTCGCGGAATACATACAATAAGCCTAATTTTGCCTACAGCTGGGTTTTTGTATCGAGATAGATTAAAAGAAAAAACGTTATTTCTCTTTTAATTTTGCTCAATTTTTAATTTTGCTCAATTATCAATCTGGAAATGTTGATGAGTTATGAGCCGTTAAAAGATGCCCGATTCAATCATCTAGTGTTAAATGTACATATATTTGTAATATTATTTAATATGTTAAACCCGGGTTTATTCCATGACATTCCATAAATAATCTTATTAAATATGATAACTACTTTTAATGTATTATATTAAAAAGATTTTAAAGAATTATGAGATAATTAAGGCTTCAATACCTGAATCATGGAGATATATTGTTGAAAAACAGTGTTGTTGATTTTAAAGTAATTTATGAACTGGTCAAATCCCATGAACTTACTTCCAAATTTTATTATAAATAAAAACTTAAGAATTAAGTTTCTGACACCACATCCTATAGTTATTGGAACGATATTAATGTCAATTGATCCATTGTTTGGAAAGCGTATTGATTTAGATTTTAAAATTGCTCACAATATTTTGTTTTAACTATGGGCAAATTATATAAAGTAAATATTACTGATAATAATATATTTGTCCTTTATGCTAAACAGATATATAAGATAGTTTGCATAAGTTTATAGAATGTAATATATTTATTTAATATTTGAATAAATGTCATTTTATTGTCTAGTTTGTATCAAGTAAACTGTAAACCTTATCTCATTTTAGAAATAATCTTATCATATTTCTGGGGATCTTAAAAATGTCATCGGTTAAACTATTATACTTTAATAATAGGTCTCTACGTGTTAGCAAATATACAGACCTGGGCATCCTTAATATTGACTCAAAATGTTAGAGAAATCAATACAGATCGTAACATATGTTAAGAAAAATAATTTGATCTAACCGTCGATTAGAATGGTGACATGATATTTGACCGGCACATGTTTAATTATTTATTAGATTGCACCAGCGCCAAGGAACAAAATTTAAAATACATTTTAAAGGTATGATACTTTTAGAATCACAAAAAGCGTTTGACGCTTGTCTCAGCTCCACAAATTAGTTCCGATCATATCTGTCCGAGGGGAAACACATGTAATAATAAAATAAAACCAAGTACGAACAATCCAAACCATAAGACATAATTCGAAGTGCTAAAAGCAGTGGTAAGACACTTTCCGATCTGTAAACTGGCGCGTCCCCCAGGGTGGTATTCTTGAACCTTTGTTGTTTCTTTGTGCTGTTAATGACATAATTATTAACATTCCAGCTACATTTTTACGTTTGTATTTTAGTAAGTCATCAGATCAGTTCTTGGTTGTTGTATGAAGAATGTTCACAAAATTACCGGATGGTTCTTGAAACGCCCACCTCAAGATTATACTCAGTCTGTTATTACGGATAGAATAAAACAAACACCTTT
Organism: Patella pellucida; assembly: GCA_917208275.1. Taxonomy (NCBI): domain Eukaryota; kingdom Metazoa; phylum Mollusca; class Gastropoda; family Patellidae; genus Patella; species Patella pellucida. The sequence continues at coordinate 68,662,294 of OU795036.1, forward strand.
AAAATAGATTAGAAGTATTTTGAAGAAATGCTATATGATTCTTGAGATGTGCTCATGACACGACCTCAAATTTGCCTAAATAGCAAAAGGCACAACTTCGCATGCGACTGAAGGATCACGGGTCATACGGAAGGAAGGGGCGAGCAGACATAGTGAGCGTGGTGGCTATATTTCCCCATATATGCTTAATTGCAGCTAATAAAATTCTAATATTATTTCGTAATGAAGGGGGATAACTCTTTAGGCGTCCGCGTTTCAAATGTCAAAATATAAAAACATCTACACTCTCCATTTATTTCCCCGGGTTAAATGCTTCCATTATCACATTTTAATATAAAACCTTAGACGCAAGGTATTTCTGATGTCAAAGTGCTAGCCTGCTACGAGAACGGTTCATTTAAATTCTTGAAAGCCACGACAGAATTTGAACGACTATAGTATTTTAAATGACACGCTTGTTGCGACTGTTTTTGTGGGGGGGGGGAGCTGCAAATCAGACACATCAGGGTGCATCTGAAATATGGCGGATTATTTTCGTCTGTCACGTTTGTCCAAAACCACACAAACCCAAATATAAAATAAAATATTTAGTCTCTTCTATCTACGGCTTTCAACATAGGCAATAAAGGGCAAATCAAAGTTCATACCCTAAATGTGGGTTATTATCAATGATTAGTAGTGTATTCTTTTACCTATAACACGAACGGTTAGCATAGTACTAATTGCTGAGATATATAGAGAATCTCCTTCGAGTGTTTTTTGATATCAAAAAATATCAACACAAGTTGATAAAGTAAAAAAAAACGAGGCTCTGCCGAGTTTTTTTACTTTATCAACGAGTGTTGATATTTTTTGGTGTCAAAAAACTTGAGTTGGAGATTTTATTTATCACCCAATCCTTTCTTACATGCACAAATAAATAAATATAATTCTTTCCTAAAGATTTCACTTTTACCGATCCTATTTACATTATAGCGTAGTGATACATCATTTTTTGACAGCAGTTAAGCTATTGTATAGCCCTGTATACTGACCCAGTTTTTTCCTTCAAGATCAATTAAATAAAAGCAGTTTCTTTTTTTTTTTAAAAAAGTCACTCTTTACTTAAACTAAGTGGTTTCTTTAAAATAAAAGAAGGTAGTTCCTTTTTGATTGACCAATCAAATTTATGTAAAGTGATCTCACCACACTGTGTATATATCACCAAAGTGATATCACCACACTGTAGATATCACATTTAACACACAAGCGATATCTACTGTCAAATGTATTATTGGGTGATAAACATTATTATCTAATCTTGTAGAACAGTTTAACTGCCTCAGAGAAGACCTCTATAACAGCTGTTAAATAATTTTGGGCGTCTGAACGGGTCTTCGTAAATACACCGGCTCTAGCTTACTGGTTAGGTGCAGTACTTTTAACACTAACATTCTTTTTATGTTTATCATTATTTTTTGTCTGTCCTTCGATTTTTAGAGTAACTAACGCATGGTGTTAAGTGAAGGGTTCTGGATGGAACACCAATGGCATCTTGTCGAAAATCAATAATGACAAAACGCACACTAATCTGTTTCAAATGATAAACAATTTAGACATAGTGTGTTTTGTAGAAACCTGGACCAACTTTAAACAAACTGGTGTTTGAATTTTCGATAGTGTTTTCAAAGGATATTTAGGATTTACATTTAGTAGGAAAACGGTAGGGACAGCGGCAACAGTTTCAAGAGGAGGTTGTGCTTCTTTTATGAAAACTTATCTCAGGATTTAAATTCAAATACTAGACCAAAACGACATTATTTAGATTAAAGTACCAAAATATATTGAATATTTGCCAAAGGATCTTTTCATAGCTACCGTGTACATTCCTCTAATATACTAGTAATTCCAAAATATGGCTGAGTAAATACTGCAACATATAAGATATTCTTGAGCAAGCTATCTCAAAATACCAAGATTTTGGTGATACCCTTTCCGGGGGAGGGGCGTCCATATAATCTTGAAGCCAATGTGTTTTCTGACAATACTTCATCCAACCTCAATTTTCCATACCCAAACATAACAAGACCAAATTACTAATCTGCGGAGTAGACATCTGGGGCCGGTTGCTCAAAACTAATAAGTTATTTTAACGATCCGTTATACTCTAACGGATTAGTGTCTTGCTAGATGGCAAATTGGGATAAAATAAATACGAATGAAATGACCGTTAAAATATGTATGTATATTCTTCACAACGATTAAAAGCGTGGAATATTAGGCAGTTTGGCCGAATTGGGAATTACCATTGTTGATATTGATAAATTGCAAAGAATGGTTATGAACTATAAATTATTAAATGAAAACAACAATATCTTAAGTAATTCATTACTGAATTCTGCACACCAGTAAGACATAAAAAAATGCATTTAACCCCAAAACTCTCCTGGTATGCGTCTATCCAATATATCCTTGAAAAATATGTCATTTCTTTTCCCATCCCGCCATAAAGAGATTTGCGTAATTCGGGGTAAATCGTTTTCCCATCGCAGTTCCTGAAGACTGGAGGTATACTTGGTCATTAAATGTGAAGTAATTTGAAGATGTCTTCATCTGGCCTGGATGTATGCGGGTTAGGGTTAGGGTCAGGTATTTAAGATTAAAAAGATAAATTCGGGGTTAGGGCTTAATATTAAAAGCAATGAGTAAGACAAAATCTTCAACAACAATGGGATATTGAGACACAAAAATGGAAGTCACATCAAACATGAATGCCACTTTACATTATTGTTGTGTTGGTCGAAACAAGAGTTTTTTTTGTCTGGATATTTATTAGTTTCTGGCATGGTAGTTCCGCAATAAAAAAAATGAATATCACGTGAACAGTAATACAATAAAGCGTCTGTTATACAACATACTACAGAATAATGATCCACACAACAATTATATCATTATGGAGGGTGTGGCGCGCCAGGCAGAGTAAGCTTACTCTTCCGGACACCTGTTACCACAGTCCATATATTATTATGCTGATTACACTACATTGCCTTTTTGCACTACTTTGTCTATACCGTTTTTTTAAGGACTTCAAATTTTGTCTAATGGTTTGGATTGTTCGTACTTGGTCTTATTATATTTAAATCGTTTAGCGACTGTGGTAGTCGTGTTACCAGAACCCCAAATAAAATAAAACCAAGTGCGAACAATCCAAACAATTAGACCTGAAGAAATGGTATAGGCAAAATAGTGTAATCTGACAAAATGGTGTATTCAGCATATGGACTGTTCACCGTGTAACCCACAACAGACATGTTTCATGGTGCTTAGCTCAATTGCTATATTTATGGAGCAACGTCTGTGTTTTGAACAGTTTTAGGTAGTTTGGAACGAAATATATGCCCATTTCACAAACTTGTAGTGCACACACAAGATTACTTAAATTTGAAACTTTATAGGTAAAATATGCAGACATACGGCTGTCTAATAATTAGTTCATGTCGAACTACCAAACAGAGTTTAGACGCAGTGACTTTTATTTATTGTTTTCCGTGGCAACGTAGTCAATCACAAAGCCGTTTCAAACTGAATTGTCGGGATAACTTCGGACTCGTGACTTTCAGGATTATGGGTGATAACTCGGCTAGTAATTTTATAATCTTGGTTCTTGTAGCTACCTGAAAACTCACTGTGCGATTTCAATAAATGTACATATGTATTTCGTCGTCTGGAGCAATAACTTCATCCCTTAGTTGTATTTAAACTACAGCCTGCAATAACAATCTATCAGTGTGTTCAATATGGCTAGCTAACCAAGTAATCACAGCAATTTGTTTAAAATTAAAATTAAGGCCAAGAGTAATAACTCTATTATACAAACTTTTCAGGATCAGAATTTCAATATACATGTACTTGTCTTAATAGCTACATCTAAATTCACAACGAATTCTGGTTGCATTGACGTTGAAGGTACAATAACTCTTGCTGGCTTGACAGGTCCAGAAAATAAATAATACCTTTATTCTAAGTACTAGCTGTTTAAGTGTCCTACCTGTTGTGTCAATTATCCATTACATATTATTTTACTTGTTCAGATGGTTCGATAATATGTTTAAATCCAAGTTACATTTGAAAATATTTACGTAAGGCTTTCTAAATCATACAGTTGAATTTTTTCCATTTTTTTTAAATAAGGTGTGTTAAAATAAAATTTGTATCACCAATTAATATGAATATTATTTTACTTGTTCAGATGGTTCGATAATATGTTTAAATCCGAGTTACATTTGAAAATTTTTACGTAAGGCTTTCTAAATCATACAGTTGAATTTTTTCCATTTTTTTTAAATAAGGTGTGTTAAAATAAAATTTGTATCATCAATTAATATGAATATTGTAAAATAGTACAATTTATTGAGCGGAATAACGATTGGGACATATTATTCAGTTACAATAAGAGGGGTATTGGGCCTTTAATATATAACGTATGTTAATGTATTAACTGTTTATATGTACATTTATTGCACAGGCACTTGAAGAGATTAAAATAAAACTTCTTACTGCTGCTTGGCTATATTATAGTATATAATGTAATATAATATATAGTCAAGCATTAGTAAGAAGTTTTATTTTAATCTCTTCAAGTGCCTGTTATTTATTGCTACTAATTTGTCATATCAATCCTGTTTAAATGAAATTCATTACATTTGCAATTTAACTGATTTTGGGGAATTTTTAATTTCAAAATGTAAGATAACCCTTCTTCCGAACCAAATTTTGAAGGAAAAAAAAGGGAATTTCAAATTTACATTTGGAAATTAAAAGAATGAATGAAATGAAATGGGACCTGGCCTAACCTGGGCTTATGAAAGACGAACATTATAGGCTATAAATAGACAATAGTATACAGAGGTTACTAAATGGTGTACGAACTCGCAATACGATATACGAATGTTCATTTAGATTCGAACGTAATTTAACTGAAAATTATTATACCACAGAAAGCGTGGCCAACATTTGACTTTAAATTGTATTGGCAACACCGACCTTTGGTAGAATATGCGCCCCTTTAAATTTAGCTTTACTGAACGGTGACACAATAATACTCATTGAAATATTAGTAGTAGTCTATATCATAGCTTAACACTGAGTGACTTGCTTAGAAAAGAATTGCCCAATGATAATAAACTTTACTAAGAGTAGTCCGTTATATCACAAGGAGGAAGTATAAATTTACTTGAATCGCATATCACCGTTGTAGTTATGTTATATTATTTGAGTGAGATATTATCAAAAGTAGGATGCACAAAGTTGAATCGTTATGGTGTTGTGATTCGGCTGAAAACCATATATTATCACTTTAAACCGAGGTGCTGCTAAATCCAAATTAAAAGTAGTTAAATAGATTTAGGATTATCAGTATGATTTTAAAATTTGTGTACTTCGGATTTGTGGCTTGTACATTGGTAGTGTTACTTCCTGGAGTAAGTATGTCTTAAGTATATATTTGGGGGACACAAAATATCACCCGGGGAAAGAGATCGTCATGGAAGGAGATAACGGGGACTGGGTGTGAACGGGGCGTGGTTCAACATTGACCACCTGACCAAGAACACTAAGGAAGAAGGTACTTTCCGACCCCGGTGTTGCGTTTTATTACATTTTATTTGTATTAATTATTTTTACCTAATTGTTCGACCTACATTTACATCACAATTTGATATGAAACGAGTAGAATTTTATGATCGCAGTACAACAATTGTTCAAGTTTAGTCAAGTGTAAAGAGTAATGCACTTGTTCGGTAGAGGGAGCTATGGTGGTATAATTTCTATGGTGGGGGATTTAATCAATGGTGGTATAATTTCTAGAATATTACTGACAGGAAATGTGCAATATGTCGTGTGCGAGTGACAAGGTAGTAATATGCTTTGTCAACTTATGGTGTTATGCAAGTCTGAACACCACTAGTTTAGTTTATAAAATATAGGTTATCAGAGATATTGTCATACGAAACTCACGCTGTCTGTCTATAATTAGACCCACTTGAAAACAAACGCTAATCTAGCTGACCGAGAGAGGGGAAGAGAGATGGGATTTAACGTCAACTCGACACAAACTAGGTCATTTTGGGACTAACATAGTTTAATTTTATTTCAATAATTCGCTTGCGCGTAGGGGTCTTTAGCAGTGGGGGAAAACCGCGGGACCCAGGAGAAAACCCACGAGGTTGGACAGGCGATCCTACTCCTTGTCAGGTACAACCAGGGATTCGAAACCGACCAGTTGACTAAATGACAGGCCTTACGATACAGCACGCACGTGCTAACCATTCGGCGATCCAACAAATTTTAAACGAAAACACAAAGTATAATATTTAATGTTAATTTTTTTCTTTGCGTGTCTAAAACCACACGAAAAAACAGTATAGTTTTAAAATGGTATCTAGTCATTTAGGGCAGAGATCTATTATCAAAGTAGAGAGTTGTAGGCTTTCACTTCACATTCAAAGGAATCGTGCTAGACATATAAGAGTGACTATAACTGGTCACCTGAATTATTCGTTAAATCATTTAATGGACCCTCTTTAAATCCGATTGAATTCGGTCCCGTTGATATTTCGATTTTGTTTTCTTAATTGAATAGTTGGAGTACTTTTTGGTGTAAATTACGTGTGGTTCGAAAGAAATGCAAGTGACGATCAGCTACCTTAAGCTCACAATAACATAAAACAATTGGAGTTACTTGTGATATTTTTGTGTCTCCGATTTCGTGTCTGCGATATTTCCTCGGTGGATGCTGACATTAAGCTCCATAAAGGAATGAAAACAATGTGACAATGTTGCAGAAAGCAGAATATATAGGGTTAATCCTTGAATTGTATGTAAATACAACAACTTCATGTATAATAATGTTGATTCGAATAGTTGACCTCTCTGTTCTGTGTATAATAGAGACATGGTGGTATAGCATTCTCTTCGAGAAGATGCAGAATGGTATTTTGACTAAAGAATCAAAATATTATGATATTTCGAAGGGAAGGGAACTAGATTATTAATATACATATACAGCAACTCATTGGTCACATCTAGGAGTTAGTGTCCTCATCACTTCCACGCTCACCCCATAACACAAAGCTACAATTTATGTTTTAATTTCGCTGATTTTAGAAACACTAATACGCCGTGTAGGACTCAAAGTCCTTGGCCAGGGACATAAAATTCACGACGGTTTACCATGAGGTTGGTATATGAAATGTAACTTATGTATTATTAGGTGTTGGAACTGGGATATACCACCAAAACATTAAAACTAGTCCGTATCATTATGTTAGGATAGACTTGTATTACAGACAAATATTTGAACAGTCATGTTTGTTTGAAGTCGAGAACTAAGTAAGTAAGTAAATTTATTGCATAAAAACGCCCACGAGGAGCAGCATACATTTACAATCACAAAAATCACATTAAGATACTTCCTGGTTTGTATCAGTCTATTTAAATAATATTGAACATGTATTCATGTTTAACAGGTTAGACGATATGTTGATTGTATTATATATAGCCCAGGACATAAAATAAAACACTTTCATACGTATACTATCATACAGATATTATTGTTGCTATCAAAGTGTACATATAGTTACGTACAGAAGAGCTGTATAGTATAATGTCGAATTTACATGTAGGCGGAACAAGTCACGCCCGGTTCAGTGTAGATCAGTCATACCTATAAATACGAAAAACTGTGTGTGACTCTTTATTTAGTGTTCTTAATTCTTATAATCCTTTATTCTTATTTTTTCATTATTTGTTCTCGTATTACAACATCTGTATACGTAATTTAACAGTAATCGTATCAGATTTGTGAATGTTATCTTTGTTTAAAGATACAGTATGGGAGATTAGATAACGAGTTGGTAGTTCTCACTATAATAGTTAAAAACGAGATAATATAAAGGCAATTTGCTGAAAGTTTCAGTCAAATTGATCAACTTTGATCCGAGAAATAAGCGATCGAAAGTTCCGCATAGCCTCGATCATCATTACCCAAAGTCGGTAAGACAAAAATCATACTTTCGATTATCCATTTAATTGTTAAATCGCGAAGAAAAGTTATGCAGCAAATCGGATCATAATCCAGCAAATATCGCAGACTAGCGTTGACATCGAATACGTTAATTAATGGTCTGAATACGTTAATTAATGTATAATTAATAGTCTATATATCATGCCTAAAGAAAGACCTACAATAATAGGCAGATTTATCTCTTGCATAATGGCTGTTTAATTTAAAAATTGACATAAATGGGTCGCAACGTATATAATAATGTAATATGAATGTATAATATAAACTGATTTACATTTAATTTTTTCCGTTTTTATTCTAATTTTAAATCAGTTATGTTCGGCGTAATACGCCAGATGTCTAAATCGAATGGCAATCTATAACGTCTGGTTATTTCAGTCTGCACCGGTAGTATATATTGCGCATGCTCTCCAGATAAGAATATGGGTCACCTTTTGACATGACGTGTGGCCACTGATCACTAATGATTTCCCTTTTAATTCAATTCTAATTCTCGTCTCTGAGACCGGCTCTAACTTTTCCTCAAATTTTCGTTGGGTAAAACGTTTTCTACCAGAGATGGAGCAACATGTGGCAATCTCTTGCTAAATAGCACGTATGAGGTTTATCATCAAAACCTGAGATACACAAACTGGAAGTAAAGACTAATAAACATGCAACTATTATCCCTACATTTCAATCTAATCAATCTTTCAACTCTCGCATCCTTCCGCCCCAAAATCATTCATATCCACCAAAACCTGGCAGAAAATATATTTTCAAACCCTTTTCTTCAATTCTACACCAAACCACCAACAAGCTTTGTTCGTTCTAGTTTAATTTGGGTTTTTTCGTTGAAGTTATTTGTGGTCAAATGAAATGAAATGAAATGGGGTTAAACGTCCTACTGTTATACACCTGACCTGGGTTAATGGAAGACGGGCATACGCCATACTGTGTGCTATGAGGGATTTTTTTTCCGGGCAGCGGCGCAACGGCCTACTCTTTTATCGAATGCCAATTCCAAGGCATCTTTTACGTGTACAGGGGACCTCTGTTCTTCGTCCCACCGAACGACTAAACAGCTGTCCTTGTCAGACCCTCCGTTCTGCATCACTGACAAGGGAAAATATTTGTTGACAAACAGATTGTGGCCTATCTTTATGGCAATGATTGGGTTTAACTCTTCGACCTTTAACAGTGGGTGGGAGGGGGGCTGCAAGACACCTGTATATTTAATTAGTCTGCGACAAGGGGGTGGGGATGGAAAATAGAAAGATGAAAGTAGAAATTATGCCGATGAAAGTAGAATTCTGGCGATTTAAAGTCGGAGAGGTTGAAGTTTTTAAATGTTAAATGCACAAAGTTATAGGTTTCCACAACAATAATATCGCTTTTATAAGAATTTTCTCTTTTACGTTGGATTTATTACTTTTTATTATCTCTCACAGCATGAACCTGATACCTATCAATATTATATGATGATATTTTAACACATTGTTAGGTATGGTGTGATGTTGGTGATTCATGTAGAGAAGACGATGTAACAAACTGTACAACAAGTCTTACAAACCAGACAGAATATGCATGTATTAATAACACATGTACCCTCAGTAAGTATACAGTAAAACACTCTCAAAGTTTTAAAAAAGAGCTGGCCGTTCTTGCTATAATAGTTCAAAAATAGACAATAAAAAAAGAATACATTCAAAATTCTATTCAGATTTCGGGCGATGTTTTGACTGTAATGTTGATCGTTTATTATTGTTGCAACGGTGCTTGTCAATCGTTAAAAGTTTAAATTTCGTGGGTGTTCAAATCCATTTACATGTCGGGAGTTGGGATGGCCTAGTGGCCTAGACTGCCGCGCTTCGACCTCTAGCTGGCCGGTCACCTCTGGCTTGCGGCTGTGGTTTCGAGCCCTGGTGTGAGCGTATGTGGCATGGGGATAGGGGTGCCTTCTCAACCTCGTGGGTATCCTCCGAACACTCCGGTTCCCTCCCACTGCTAAAGACCCCTACCCGCAAGCGAACTATTGAAATAAAATTAAACCATTTGTTAGTCCCGAAATGACCTAGTAGTGTTGAGTGGACGTTAAACCCCACCCACCCCCCTCTCTCTCTCTCTCTCCCATATACATGGTGACCATCCGATGGTCTATAGAGTTGATTATAGGCTTGATTATGTAAATAAATGTTTAGGGGTCGACCTCGTTTATATTTTGGAGAATAAAACTGCTTAATTTTGTGCCAAAAGCCCTTAAAATCAATGATTTGACGGATCACAGTCAATTAAATAGAGCGTACATAATATGTGCCAGAGATGCTTTCATCTGGAAGTTTTCTATCAGAATGACAATTGACGCTAAAACATTGGTCATGTAAATGGACAAGGTCTGTTTTGTCCAATTAATTGATATTAGTGAGTTTGCCACCTATTCATTGATGAAAAATTGAACGTGTATGGGCCGCTTTACACTATTGAAAGCGTAGGCCTATGACCCAATCTACAAATCGTCCCAAAACAGACGTTTTCACATTAATGTTGCAGTAGCCTGTCAATGACAGGGAGGTTGGAGGCCGAGTGTATTAATATAAGGTCTGGCATTGGGTCAACTGGGGTAGTTTTCGATACTTCGGTTGTACGTGACAAGGAGTAAGGTCGCCCGTCCAATTTTAGTGGGCTTTCAGACTACTACGCGCAAGCGAATTATTGAAATAAAATTGAACCATATGTTTGTCCTGAAATTACCTAGTATGTGTCGAGCGGACGTTAAACCCTCCCCACCCTCTCCCTCTCCCCCTCTCCCTCTCTCTCAATGACAGTTATAAATTCAGTAACCCTATCAATAATGTAATTAGGGCGATAATTCAGATAGAAAGCGGTAATATTAATAATGTTAAAATTATCAGATTCGGAACAAATAAATATTATTCGGTTATATTATTGCGTTTTGTCGAAAATACCGACATTGTATTTACTGTTATTTATATTTTTATCCAAGTCCATAATAAATGCAGCTATTGTGCTGAAAATTTTCTTTACTTAATACTTGATAGGTGTTATTCCATCAATGTATCGGAGGTATAGTTTAAACAGGGGGTTGGGATGGCCTGGTGGTCTAGAGTGCCGCGCTTCGAACTCTAGCTGGCCGGCAACCTCTGGCTTGCGGCTGTGGTTTCGAGCCCTGGTGTAAGCGTATGTGGCATGGAGATAGGGGCGCCTTCTTAACCTCGTGGGTTTTCTCCGGGTCCTCCGGTATCCTCCCACTGCTAAAGACCCCTATGCGCAATTGTTGAAGTAAAATTAAACCACATGTTAGTCCCGAAATGACCTAGTTGTGTTGATTGGACGTTAAACCCCATTTATCTTTCTCTCTCTATAGTTTAAATTTTGAGCTATTTTATAATCAGTTTTATTATGTCCCTGAAAGAAGAATTCATGTTAGGAAAGTTGTTAATAGTTTGACATGAAGATTTAAGGAAAAGGGGGATAGTGTTGTTTTAAATAAATTGTGTAAATTGTTGGAGCTAATTTCCGATGTATATTTTTTCAAACAATTGATTTAGATGTTAATGACTGGCTATCAGAGATTGTGTCTTTCAGGGGTTTTAAAACGTGTTAATTAACCCTTAGACAGCATTGATGATATGTTGAAAATTGACTTAAAAAAGAAAAATCAAATTTTGTTAGTGTATATAAAGTTGTTTATACGATTGAGAGAGTGTTTAGTAGACAAAACTTTGTTAAAACATATAGGAGAAACTATTTAAAACCTAATACGTTGACAATGTAATGTCCATTACATTAAGCATTACATTAAGGAAAAATCAACAATACCTTCACAAGTTATTTTTGAATTGGGTTAATGTGAAGCTAAGGTGGATTTTGTAAATTGTATAATATGATTTTTTATATAGTGAAAATTAAACTGTTTTACATTATTTATTATTACTGTAACAATGTTTTGTTTTTTTATCATACATTTTTGGCAGATAAATTATTCCAGTTTGCCAGAAAAATATCATAAATTATTTATATAAAACTCTTGATCCAATTTGGCAAAAACAAAATTGAAAGCATATGAATGCGGAAGTATTTAAAAATGACTGATTCAAAATAACACTAAAAACGAGTAGAATTATTAACAAAGCAGGTACAAAAGGAATGTCGCTCAATTTGGACTGTTCGGGTATTTCCCCGAAAATGATTTATTAAAAATAGAATAAAAAGAAATGAATAAATCACTTTATATACACACATTTTATTAATATGACATTGTGCTTTTTCTATCAATGTTCGTCCATATATAAGGTCCAAAGAATAAAGCGATATGACTTTTTAATGATCGGGTCTCAAATATAAGCAAACGTTCTATGAGTTAGCATATCATTGTCGTAATCCATTATCGTTTTACATAACCGTGTGATCGTCTTTTAAAGACCATCGAAAATTAAAATAATTACTAATGGAGTTATTAACCTTTTTTACGAAAACTATATGAACACGTAAAAGAGAAAAGGTAATGGTGAATATTGTCGAAATTCATATTGAAAGGTAAACGGTTGATATTCGACGAGAAGGCAGACACACCACTGTCCGTGTATATATTTTTCATGACACACCATGGAGCATGTCCCTTTTTATTATTCCCGGTTGGTGCAGCAAAGTGGGCGTTTATTTCATTTCTTCTGTTTTTAATTTTGTACGTCATTTTAAAGAAAGGAAATATTATTTCTAAATAATCCCTTGCCTCACATATACAGTTATTCGATTTTGTAGCTTTTTTGTATACCTCGTTACAAGTACATTTTATTACAAAGTGTTCACTGTTAAAATTATTATACATTATTGCGTATTTTTACCCTTTCTTAACTAGCAGAAATATTGCCATCGTTATAACTGTATTTTAACATTGCATGTTATTTCACACTCTGTAATGTAAAATTTACCTCTAGCTCGTATACATTAGCGTCGGTCTTTTCAATTTTGGCCCTGGTTTTTCAAATTTGTTTCTTATTTATTTTAGGAAGTGGGTACAACCAAACGTGTAATGCAACCACGCATTGTTTGGCACCAATGGTATGTTTAGGGGAGCTATGTGGTTGTAACACCACCGAATACTACAATAGTTCCAGTGAAGAGTGCATAGAAAGTGAGTTTTAATCTACTGTACATTACAGATTAATTTCTGGAATATAGCAGCGAATCAAAAAACATAATTTAAAAAATGAAACTTGAAATGTGCAAATATATTATGTGGGTCCAATTACTCGAAAGTCATGTTATTCATAAATCTCATATGCCGGTCATTAAATCTAACTTGGCCCATCTACTTATGGAACACGACCTTCGGCAGAAATGCCACTTTCTTTAATACGACGTACATACATTCTTTAATTTGAATGATGTGTCATCAGTCAAATATTCACACGTTCCATAATTTATTGTCTCTCTGGATTTAACTACTGCGCTCACGGTCATGCAGAAATTAAATTTGATTGCTTGATGACCTGGCGCCTAGTACGTTCGAGCATTTTTATGCGCGGACTCTTAGGTTTTTTTTACTGGCATGCGCACAGGTACTATTTCTTTTTCTTTTACAAGTACCCAATTCGGGGATTTCGTTCGAAGGTAGTTCGGAGGTAACAGTCTGTGAAGTAGCACATTTACCACTGTACCTGTGTATCGCTAACTATAAACCGAATGTGTGAAGACAGTTCTACATATCACTGAAAAATTGTTCAGTACAAACCGAGTTGATTCACGCTCGATTTGCTACTAAACAGTGTGACCCGAAGTAACCGCGGATTTATTGACCTTGTATGAACTTATCCATAGCTATATTCTTACACCGAGAGAAATTATCTAGTCTCGATGAAAAGAACCATGATCGGTCATCTGGTAGAAAATTACTTTTGTATTTTTTTGAACGGTAAACAGTGTTGTTAGAAGCAAACATTTAACCTGCCGCATATGAGGAAGTCATTATACTAATAATAAAAGGCGAGACCTCTTTTTGCAGCGCAGGCTTATCACTGAGTAGTAAACCATCCACAAACAATATAATGTATGGACGAGTGTAGCAAGTACGATATAGACTATAGTTTTGAGTCGAGATGTTCATGTCATGTCAAAGGTTAATCGGGGAAAGATAATAAAAACACCAATCGAAGCGTCTATAAATCAAAACACGGCTGATTCAACACGACTTCATTGGTTATTGAATACGTCGTTAACCCCGAATAACCTTTCACACGTCCAATCACAATATCGTGCAATAGCTGTATTAATGTGATTTTTAGGTTTAACCCCGCATACAATGCCAGTTTGTTTTTATTTTTTTAGGAAGTGGGTACAACCAAACGTGTAATGTAACCATGCATTGTTTGGCAACATTGGTATGTTTAGGGGAGCTATGTGGTTGTAACCCAACCGAATACTACAATAGTTCCAGTGAAGAGTGCGTAGAAAGTGAGTTTCAATCCAATGTACAATACAGATTAATTTCTGGAACGTTAACATTGAACCCAAATTGTCCCAAATATAGCAGCGAATCAACTAGGCTAATTTTAAAACTAAAAACTAAAATATACAAATATATTATGTGGACCCACTTACCCGAACGTCATGTTATTCATAAATCCAATATGCCTGTCATTAAATCTAACTCGTCCCATCTACTTATGACAACTTGTTCCATGATGTAGATTCAGAGGAAGACACATCAATGATCTTGAGAGTGACCATCTAAATGACGGTTCTTATTCTGACAATACCTGGAGTGATGACTCTGAAGTGTCTGCTTGAATACATTTATTGTGAAATAAGGAAATCAAATCAAATAAAATGGGGCTATATGTCCTACTGTTCTTCTCCGACTGGCTGGGTGAAATAAGGAAGATGTTGTCTGGAATGGAACATAGAGTCTCCTGTCTCCACGGGCCCAAACTTAGTCCAGTCGAATTATTCATTTTAACCTTGCTTCATGTGATACCTTCAATGCTTAATGTAGCTCAGAATGTGAGACCCGGCCTTGGGGCATCGGGCAGGCCCTATATAGAGGAGAATTTGTCTGGCAGTGCCTGTTTTGTACTCAATGAGATGTACCAGTTCATTAAAACGTCGTTCAATTTGGTTTCACCAATGTTTGATCAAGCTCATTTTTAACACACCATCCACGGTGCAAAACACCCGGGGCTGTCTGGCGGGGTTTATTTTACAGCAGACCATTTGTCTGGCATTGGGATTTTTATACTTAGTAGATTCTAATTGTTCATTTTGACTTTCTGTCTTGTGGTACTTCCGATGTTTAATCTAGCTAAAAATGTGGGACCCTTTCAGGCCCAAAAGGTCACACACAGCAACTTGACCCCGACATACATCATCCATATCTGAATATTCTAGATAACACATTATTCATTCCGGTAGTCAGATATTGGTACCTTGTTGATTTGAACAAAGTGCTCTGGGCTGCCGGTCTATTCGCCATGAATGTCATTTTCTTTAATACGACGTACATACATTCTTTAACTTGAATGATGTTTCTTCAGTCATATATTTACACTTCCACAATTTATTGTCCCTCTCGAAATTAACCACTGCGCTCACGGTCATGCACAAATGAATTTTTTTCGCTGATTTCTCTGTATGCATTTTCATACGCAAACATTTCAGTGTGGGCGTGTTATGTTGTCACCCTGTCCGTCGGCCGTCGGTAGCAATAAAGGCTACAGTTTTAACGGATTTTTTTACAGCAATATTGTCATGAAAGCGCGACTCCTGTTTCCATCCAGTTATGGCGTATCGGAGTCATACCCCATTTGCCAATAACGGTCTGAACGGATTATTTTCAAACTTTAGGGGTGGAGGAGTATTGGGGGTACCCAAAGGCTTTTAATGGACTTTTGTTTAAATTTGGTTTGAATCATTTGGTCATGAAGGTACAAGCCTATCGATAATCAGCGTTCCACGACTTTCGATTGCGAGATTACCCCCTCATTTAATTGCCAAAAACCTTGTGAACTCGACAGATGCTTTCAAATTTGTAGGAAGTATATGATAGGACGAATCCTGCGAATCCTGCTATATTCGATATGCAGTTGCATAGTGTACACACGTAACCGTACAGCTCATAATTCTTTTATTGGCGAAAAGTTTTGTTTTCCCTCCAAATTTAATGATATACATCTTCAATTATGTAAATTTTATACTTTCTATAATTTTTGTCACTCCCACATTTAGACACGGTCGTGGACTAATTTAGTTTTGCTTGAAAGTAAAAGTGTCGATGTCTGATGATGTTTGATAAATTTTGATTGTGAAGATTTATGTTGTAACATACGTAATGACTTCAGCGTCGGCCTTTTCAAGTTTGACCGTGTTTTTTCCCAATTTGTTTTTATTTATTTTAGAAAGTGGGTACAACCAAACGTGTAATGCGACCACGCATTGTTTGGCACCAATGGTATGTTTAGAGGGGCTGTGTGGTTGTAACACCACCGAATACTACAATAGTTCCAGTGAAGAATGCGTTGAAAGTGAGTTTCAATCTACTGTACAATATAGATTAATTTCTGGAATGTTAACATTGAACCCAAATATAGCAGCGAATCAACTAGGATAATTTAAAAACTAAAATCTTAAATATACTAATATATTATGTGGGACCACTTACCCGAAAGTCATGTTATTCATAATATTCGAGAACCACGAGCCGACTAGTTAAGGGCGCGTCCTTGCCCGTTTGCAGAATAAACCAGACTTTTCATTTCACCAGCCACGAACGGCCATGCACCACCACCCATCTAACCGAGAAAGACAGCACGAGCGTATGCCAATCTAACTCGTCCGATCTATTTATGACAACCTATTCCATGATGTAGATTCAGAGGAAGACACATCAATGATCTTGAGAGTGACCATCTAAATGACGGTTCTTATTCTGACAATACCTGGAGTGATGACTCTGAAGTGTCTGCTTGAATACATTTATTGTGAAATAAGGAAATCAAATCAAATAAAATGGGGCTATATGTCCTACTGTTCTTCTCCGACTGGCTGGGTGAAATAAGGAAGATGTTGTCTGGAATGGAACATAGAGTCTCCTGTCTCCACGGGCCCAAACTTAGTCCAGTCGAATTATTCATTTTAAACCTTGCTTCATGTGATACCTTCAATGCTTAATGTAGCTCAGAATGTGAGACCCGGCCTTGGGGCATCGGGCAGGCCCTATATAGAGGAGAATTTGTCTGGCAGTGCCTGTTTTGTACTCAATGAGATGTACCTGTTCATTAACAACGTCGTTCCATTTGGTTTCACCAATGTTTGATCAAGCTCATTTTTAACACACTATCCACGGTACAAAACACCTGGGGCTGTCTGGCGGGTTTATTGTTTACAGCAGACCATTTGTCTGGCATTGGGATTTTTATACTTAATAGATTCTAATTGTTCATTTTGACTTTCTGTCTTGTGGTACTTCGGATGTTTAATCTAGCTAAAAATTTGGGACCCTTTCAGGCCCACAAGGTCACACACAGCAACTTGACCCCGAAATACATCATCCATATCTGAATATTCTAGATAACACATTATTCATTCTGGTAGTCAGATATTGGTACCTTGTTGATTTGACCAAAGTGCTCTGGGCTGCCGGTCTATTCGCTACGAATGTCACTTTCTTTAATACGACGTTCGAACATTCTTTAATTTGAATGATGTGTCTTCAGTCATATATTTACACGTTCCACAATTTATTGCCTCTCTGGATTTAACCACTGCGCTCACGGACATGCACAAATTAAATATTTCTCTGTGTACATTTTCATACGCAAACATTTCAGCGTGGGCGTGTTATGTTGTCACCCTGTCCGCCGGCCGTCGGTAGCAATAAAGGTTAAATTTTTTAATGGATTTTTTTACAGCAATATTGTCATGAAAGCGCGACCCCTGTTTCCATCCAGTTATGGCGTATAGGAGTCTTACCCTATTTGCCAATAACGGTCTGAACGGATTATTTTCAAACTTTAGGGGTGGAGGAGTATTGGGGGTACCCAAAGGCTTTTAATGGATTTTTGTTTAAATTTGGTTTGAATCATTTGGGTCATGAAGGTACAAGCCTATCGATAATCAGCTTTCCACGACTTTCGATTGCGAGATTATCCCCTCATTTGCCGAAAACCTTGTGAACTCGACAGATGCCTTTAAATTTGTAGGAAGTATATGATAGGACGAATCCTGCGAATCCTGCTATATTCGATATACAGTTGCATAGTGTACACAGGTAACCGTACAGCTCATAATTCTTTTATTGGCGAAAAGTTTTGTTTTCCCTCCAAATTTAATAATATACATCTTCAATTTTGTAAATTTTATACTTTCTATAATTTTTGTCACTCCCACATTTAGACACGGTCGTGGACTAATTTAGTTTTGCTTGAAAGTAAAAGTGTGGACGTTTGGTGATGTTTGATAAATTTTGATTGTGAAGATTTATGTTAAAACATACGTAATAACTTTAGCGTCGGCCTTTTCAAGTTTAACCGTGTTTTTTCTCACATTGTTTTTATTTATTTTTAGAAAGTGGGTACAACCAAACGTGTAATGCAACCACGCATTGTTTGGCATCAATGATATGTTTAGAGAAGCTATGTGGTTGTAACACCACCGAATACTACAATAGTTCCAGTGAAGAGTGCATAGAAAGTAAGTTCCCATCTATGTACAAATATAGTAGCGAATCAACTAGGATAATTTAAAAACTGAAATCTAAAATATACAAATATATTATGTGTACCTACTTACCCGAAAGTAATGTTATTCATAAATCAAATATTTGAATGATGTGCCTTCAGAGCTATGTTTACACGTTCCACAATTCATTCTCTTTGAAATTTAACCAATGCGTTCACGGTCATGCAAAAAATTAAATTTGATCGCTGATTTCTCTGTATGCTGGATAGTATGACTTGCAATCCCATGTCTTTTCCTTGAGTATGGGACAAGTTCACCAACCTGGAGATCCCTGTATGTTCTTCGGAATTTCCCAGTCTTATTTCACCTAGCCAGTGCGCCGGTCAGTAGCGGATTATCAATGAGGCTGATCAGGCTGCAGCCTTAGGCCCAAAGATTTTGTAAAAAAAAATTTTTTTAGACTTGTATGATACGATTACAAACACGTAGACAATGAATGTTAGGGGGGGGGGGGGGTATGCCCAACGGGAATCAACATAGGCCCTGGTCCGAAATTAATTAGACCCTCGCCATTTTAAATAGGCCCTCCAGCAACTGCCGCCTCAGGCCTTGGTGGAGCTTAATCCGTCACTGGCGCCGGTCAATTCATTTTATTATCAACTGCGTACATTTTTGGTTCCAAAACAAAGAAATTGAAGAAAGTGATTCGCAAAGGCAGGCTAATACTATAATTTCATTAACTGACAATGGTCGTAGGATTAACTTGATGCAATATAATATAGTATAAATATTATTGTATATTATGGATTGTATTGTTAATAATATGATTGTATATGTTGTTAATAATAACTTTATTTCATATGTTTTATATAGAATTAGAACCAGGTTACGGTGAAGACTGTACCGTAACGACAGATAACTGTAATGTAGGTAATGGAAGTTGTTTTAATACAAGTTCAACATGTAGATGTAATGAGAACTTTTATACACATAATAATCAATGTGAACCAGGTTAGTCAAATATTTATTCTATCATTTTGTAAGTAAGAATAATAAGTCATACTACAAACAAATCAACGGTACCAAGCTTAAATGTCTTATAAACGAGAGTCTTACATTGCATACATTGATAAATGAGTTATTTAATTGTATGTATGACATTTCCTAGTAATAGTTTTGGTTGTTGTCAGTTTATCAGGTGTTAAAACTCAACAAACAAAGCAACTAAAGATGGCCTTCAATGCAAATTCATAACTTCGATGCAAAATACCACCTTACCGCATGTTTGGTTTTTTTCTGGGTCATATTTAAAATCTCTTTGAAAGTCTCTAAAACATTGATTAATTTATAAGATTATCCTGAAAGGTACCTCTACAACAATGACCCGTCTTCTAGTGTCGTATATACTACCAAGAAATTTAACTGTCATGAATGCAACAGTTAATTCTATAATATTATCTTGGAACGTGCCCAAGGTTGACGTTATTAGGGAATTTGTCTTCAGTGAAAATAAAATAAGTAAATCGATAACCAAAATAATAAAACTCCTACCTTTGAAACTTCAAATGAGAACTATATATAATAATAACCTAGAGATTACAGCTATTTTATAAATTCAATTTTAATGTAGTTCTATACGGATGAAAGAAAATATTTATTTTAAACCCTTTTTCCAGTGTCGGCTTTACAACCAAGAGATTTTGTTGTCACTGATACAACAGCTGAATCAATAACATTATCCTGGAATGTAACCAGTAATGATGCAATACAGGAATTTATCATCACGGGATATGGAAGTAATTTCCAAAATACATCAATAAACGGAACTACAAGGGCAATAACCATTCCGGGATTAATTCCTGGAACTAGATATGATAATGTAACAGTTACAGCAATTGTTAATACAGATAGGGGTGCAGTATCCGTTATGTCTGAATATATCAGTGATACCACCAGTAAGTTTATACCTGACTTGTAATTTAATTACAATATTATCCCTGATACTACTAGTTAGTACATTATTATATTACAGGTTGCAGCTACTGATACCACTGGTTGGTCGATTATAATTATTACTGGTTACGAGCATGTCGATTATAATATTATCACTGATACCACTAATAACTTGATTATAATATTAACCACTGATACAACTTGATTATAATATTATCATTGATAACTGGTAACTTGATTATAATATTATCACTAACACCACTATTAACTTGATTATAATATTATCACTGATACCACTAGTAACTTAATTATAATATTATCACTGATACCACTATAGTAACTTAATTATAATATTAACCACTGATACAACTATTAATTATAATATTATCACTGATACCACTATAGTAACTTAATTATAATATTATCACTGATACCACTATTAATTATTATATTATCACTGGTTATAATTATTTTGCTTATACTACTAGTTAGGGGATTATCATTGATATCAGTAGTTAGTTGATTATAATATTATCATTAGTGAAATTAGCAATAGAAAGGTGTGATGTTATATTATTACCGATTTTAATTATTTATATGATATTTGCAGATCCTGGCAAAGCTGGAGAGATAATCAGCAACAAGAAGACAGAGACGGCAATAGAGATATCCTTCATGCCACCCAGTGAAGGGGAAGTGGATTATTACCTAGTTTATGTGTCATCTTACAGCGTGGTTATCAATGTTTCAACTCCTAATGTCTCTCTAAATGCATCTACACTTGAACCAGGCCAAATCTATGACATCAATATTACAACATATTATAACAAAAAATCTGGAGAAGTCTCTATGCAATATTTTACTATACCATCAGGTAATCGTATTAATAAAATAGTTAAATAATTGATATTTGTATTTAATTATGGCTGATATCAATGACTCGTTTGTCATTTATACCCCTATCCCACCCTTCACCTCCCAATGGAAGGTTTGGTGGCCGAATTGTATAACGCGTGCGCTTTAGATCTTAATGTCTGTCACCGAATCAAGAGGCGTTGTCTCGATACTGTTATGTGACAAGGAGTAGGGTTACCTGTCAACTGCGTGGGTTTTCTACGGGTTCTCTCACTGCTTACTTCACTTACGCACAATGAAATTGTACTATTATGTTGCTTCTTGGGTTTTCAAGAGGTCTTCCGGAATCCTCCCACTGTTAAATATCCTTACGCGCAAACATATTATTGAAATACAATTTCTCCCCCCCCCCTCTATCTGTATCCCTCTTACTGTCTCTGAAATATATTGATCATAACTAAACCTATTTATTTACCAGGTTATGGAGAAATTTGTATATTATCACCAGACAGTTGTACTGGTAATAATAGTAGCTGTTATAATGACAGTACCAGTAACAGTACAAACTGTAGATGTAACGCCATGTTTTATACAGATACAAACCAATGTAAATCAGGTAAATGTTTCGTCAATATCATTGTTATAATAATAATAATAATCTCGTCATTTTACAAGGGTAGCAAATAAGGCCTGGGGCCTGTTTCCAATTTGGCCCTTGGCACTCAAAGATATATTCCCGTGATAGTCCTGACCAATTATTGGACATATATCCAAACTACCCCAAAAAATGTCTGTTGTTAAATACAATATACATTGTGAGATATTTAAACCCAGGCACACTGTGATTGCGGTCACACAATCTTGGCTCTCATGAATGACACATCACTTTTCGATAATACATTTTTTTAATTTCAGTTTAAAATTATGTTTCTTTCTTTTTTTTTCATAAAAAATATCGTAAAGTCTTTAAATACACTGCAAGAACCGTAATTTTAATTAATTGATGTAGTAAACCCCATCTATTTATTGATTCTGTCCGTGGATGACTCTTTGGTCAAGGTAGCAAATGAAATGTTGGACTGTTTGCAGTGGAACGTTGTTTAACATTGGGATTTTTACATTTGTCTTATTGGATACATGGCAATTCAAAATCCGGTATAATAAAAACGAAAAACATCTGTACTGGTACACAGCTAATAATACTTTGTGTATTACTAATCATTTGCTAAAATAATAATTAGATAAATGGTTTTGCTCATGGGAGGTCTGTTCCCCCGTCAGGTAACCTGGATATAGTCTTGTGTTATATGGAGATTAAATTTGTGTGTAAGGAAAATTAGATGTACAATTACAGCAACTGCCTTGACATGCCTTCACCCGGACCCAAATTTCTTAATTTTCTCCATGATCCCGAACCCCCTGCAAACACGAAGCTTCCGTTTTTGCTTCATGGTCGCCGGTCATTCAAACCTGAACGTCAACCATTACGTCTTTACACCTACTACTGGAAATTTCGTGGCTACGTCTTTACACCTACTACTGGAAATTTCGTGGCTACGTCTTTACACCTACTACTGGAAATGTACACATTATGTTTATTCTCGTAAACGTTTTAGCTATTGCATAAAAACAAATTGATAAACACATTTTCGATATTCTTTAATTACTGCAGCTATGTATATTAAGCCGCTCATTGGATTAAAATAACCTTGATTAACCAGCACCTGAGACTATGCCATTTTCTGGATTCGGCTGATTTATAAACAAAATATACTCATATTTGACATGGACTGAAATTAGGCATTATCAGCAATGACGGAATCATGGACAACCCAGTAATGCCAACGGCGACATTAGAATTTAATAAATTTAGTTTTAATTTAAATTTTATACGGATGTAAGAAAAGAACATTATTTCAACTTTACTTTCAGTGGTGTCTTTGCAACCAAACCAGCTTACTATCATTGCTACAACAGCCGAATCAATAACATTATCCTGGGATGTATCCAGTAATAACGTAATTAAGGAATTTATCATCAGTGCGATTGGTATAAATTTCAAAACTACAATAGTGGACGAAACTACGTTACAAACCCAAATTCCAGGATTGCAACAGGGCACTATATATGAGAATTTAACAGTTACAGCAATCGTTAATACAGATAGAGGAAACGTATCCGTTATGTCTGGAAATATCAACCACGTTACTACTGGTATGTTGATTATAATGTACCTCTAGTATGCTGATTATAGTGTTATTACAGATACCACTAGTATGTTGATTATAAGGTCATTACTGATATCACTAGTGTGTTGATTATAATGTCATTACAGATACCACTAGTATGTTGATTATAATGTCATTACAGATACCACTAGTATGTTGATTATAAGGTCATTACTGATACCACTAGTACATTGATTATAATGTCCTTACTGATATCACTAGTGTGTTGATTATAATGTTATTATCTGTGTGTTGATTTTTATGGCATTACTGATACCACTATTGTGTTGATTATAATGTTATAACTGACACCACTTGTATATTAATTATAATATTATCACCAAAAGTTAGTTGATTATAATATTATACTATTAGTTAGCGAATTATAATAGTATCACCAATATTATACCATTAGTTAGCGAATTATAATAGTATCACCAATATTATACCATTAGTAAGCGGATTTTTATAGTATCACTGATACCACTTCTATGTTAATCATGATGTTATGACTGACACCATTAGTAGGTTGATTATAATATTACCACTAATACCACTAGTAAATTGATTATAATAGTACCACTGATACCACTAATGAATTGATTATGATAGTATCAATTATACCACTGGTAACTTAATTCAAATAGTATCACTGATTAGTAGTATATTGATTATAATATTGTCACTAATAACACCAGTATAATTGAATTATAAAATTACCCCCAACTCCCGAGCTACTACTATTATCGTTGTGACCACTAGCATGTTCATTATTATATGATTACTGGTGCCATGGTAAGTTGAAATGATATTATGACTGATACCCCTAGTTAGTTAGTACAACTGACACCATTCAAAATACTATTAAAACCGAAGTTTAAATCACTAATAGTTTTGATACTAGTTAGTTGATTATAATATTAACATCACTAATACAAGTAAGATGGTTATACCACTACCTTTTCTTTATATGTGTAGGTCCTATTAAAGCTTGTGAATTATCTACTAGTAGGCCTAATATATAATGAATATACATGTATGTCCCATTTATATTTGTAGAACCTGGTAAAGCTGGTGATTTATCTGTTTATAATATTTATGATACGACTAAGATAATGAATATAAGCTTTGAACGACCACAGTATGGTGTTGATGAATATTGGGTGGAAATATCAGGAGGACAATTAAACAATGATATCAATCAAACTGTTTATATCGCCAGTATTTTAGTACCTCCTAGTACTCTGTCACCTGAAACACACTATACTATCACTATTATATCTTATTATAATAACAAAGCTGGGGAAGTTTCTAGACAAACGTTTAAAACAATGGCAGGTAAGAATAAACAATACATAGCGTTATT
Organism: Patella pellucida; assembly: GCA_917208275.1. Classification (NCBI taxonomy): domain Eukaryota; kingdom Metazoa; phylum Mollusca; class Gastropoda; family Patellidae; genus Patella; species Patella pellucida. The sequence goes on from OU795036.1 coordinate 68,687,432, forward strand.
ACTTTATTATATTGAATATCGCCATTTCATGTGAATATTGTAAGTTTGTTTCGTGTAGATACAAGGTAAGTTTCGCCATAAACAGTATTTGTATTTTTAATGCAGATATTATTATTTAGTTAACTTCCATTTTTGTCGATATTATTTGTATAGTTTCGTGGAGATATTAGTGTCAAGGTTCGTGAAGATATTATTTGTATGTTTCGTGGAGATATTATTTGTATGTTTCGTGTAGAGATTAATTCGTGGAGATATTATTTGTATGTTTCGTGTAGAGATTAATTCGTGGAGATATTATTTGTATGTTTCGTGTAGAGATTAGTTGTATGGTTCGTGAAGATATTATTTTTATGTTTCGTGGAGATATTAGTTGTATGGTTTGTGGAGATATCAGTTGTGTGCTTTGGGGAGATATCAGTTGTATGTTTCATATAAGTATAAGTCGTTTGTTTCATGTAGATATCAGTCGTGTGTTTCACGTAAATATTAGCTGTATGTTTCATGTAGATATCAGATGTATCGGTTCTATTGGTTTAATTGTCTTAATGATTTACATTTAAGTTAATCAATATATTTTATGTTTACAAATATTTCAGTACCTGCAGAAACACCAGTTGTTGCTATAGTTGTCAGTATCCTTGTTATATTGGTTATAATTGTAATCATCATCGGGGCTATAATCTGGTATAGACGTCGACGGTTCGTATAAATTAATTAGCTTGTTACACATAAAACATTGTCTGCGATATCACCTTCGGTGGAAGCGGACGTTAAACACTAACAACAACAACAACACACAGAACAGAACTATAAGTTTAACAACCTAACAGATTAATATTTTATAGCTTATGAATCAATCGCTGCACTAAGAAAATGCCCGTTGTTAACTGTTTGCTTTAATATTTATTTAAAAAAGTTACTATGTCTCATTGGATAAAGGCATGGATGGTCTCGTTGATAAAGAGGGTTATATTATTGGTGTTTAATTTCGTACAAACATAAAACAAAACCCAGATTGGTGATCTGAGTCCACCAAGGTTCTTGTTTATAATACACATCATATATTCCGTTAAACTTAAGTCGAATAAATATTTATGACCACGATTGCTTTTGAATATTTTTGAGATACATGTGTTTAGTAATGCAAACGGGCTAACTACAATAATCCATTCATAAACTTAAACTATACAAAGAACCACTGACATGGTATGAGATAGATAAAATGGACGACAAATAACCTGAAACTTCCCAATAGAAAGAGGTGCCATGTATTCATGAAAAACTTTGAATGACAAACTCCAACATTGAGGAGATGGGTAATTCTCTAGAGTCAATAGCCACATAACCGAATTTGAGGACTAGCACTCAATTAGCTGAATCTCTTTCGATTTTATTTTCAGTTCAAACATTAATTAAAGCGGTGTAGTGTCACAGATATTAAATTAATATTATTTTCTTTTTTCATAGCACTCCGCTTAAGAGAGAGAACAGTATAAGAATGTCAGAAGTAGTATCTGCGACGAAGTGAGTATTGTGGGCAAATATGACTATTCGTTGGAATACTTTTCTTTCCAAGAGTACCATGTTCGTATATATATATATATAAATTTATTTATATTTCAATGCCCCTCCACCACAAAAAGCCCCCACCCCACCCCTTGTAAAAATTGTCGAGCATAAAAAAAATAGATATCCATTGTCCGTTAATTTTACAGCACCCCTGAGAACACCACCCACCCCCTCGTTGCTCTGCGCTAGTTACGTCCCTGCATATACAGTTGGTAACAAAATGCCCCTTACACAACGCTTTACTCTAACTTTTAGAAAGTTAAGTTAGAACATGTATAATATTCAATATTTAATGTGTTTTGATTTATTCCTGTTTTGTTATCTACAGTCCCATTAAATTGAAGGATTTCTCGTTTCAACTAGAAAATATGCTAAAAGATGAAGGTCGTCTATTTATGGGAGAGTTTGGGGTAAGTTTGGCATTACCACAGAATTACCAGAAAAAAATTATAGAATTACAGTTAACCATAGTATTACACGGTTAGGCATAAATAATTGACATTTTGTAGAATTACATCATCGAAGCAGTATTTATCGACATTATTGTTTCACCAGTGTATCCCTCCATCCTGATGGCATTGATAACCAATGCTCCGCCAATGGATACTAGTTAGTGAAATAAACAATACATCGGCTCGACGAGAGTACGCTAAACCCCATTTCAATCTATCAAGCCGTCATCAGCTAAATTCCTTTTGAATATTGAGATATATATTTTTTTTGCTATGTTGGTTTTTTTTATATAACTTGTAGGATGTCGCAGACTGCAGTCCCAACTATCCAAAGGAAGCTGCTAAGCTACAAATAAATGGACCTAAAAACCGTTATATGGATATCTTACCATGTAAGTATTTAGTAAAATAACCAGGCATAAAGTATACCTTCAGCATTTAAAGGAGCTAAATCGCTAACATTTGGGACCTAGAATCTGACACAAATGGATCGCAACATATCTAATAATGTAATAATGAATGTATATAAAATGCTGAAACGCATTATGGTACGAATCGTGTACCAATGGTAAAATGTTTATCTTGTCTTGAATATTGGATATCAGAAGCCTATCTTTTACCGGTAAGATCACAACATCAATGTCGATTTAAATTGACAAAAAGTTCTTTTTTTCAATGTCGAAGACATTTGATGATATTGAGTTAGATGCTTTAAAAATGGGGGTGGAGGTGGGGGTGGCCTAGTGGTCTAGATTGCCGCGCTTCGACCCTAGCTGGCCGGTCACCTCTGGCTCGCGGCTGTGCTTTCGAGCCCTGGTGTGAGCGTATTTTGCATGGAGATAGGGGCGCATTCTCAACTTCGTGGGTTTCCTCTGGGCAATCCGGTTTCCTCCCACTGCTAAAGACCCCTACGCACAAGCGAGCTATTGAAATAAAATTAAACCACATGTTAGTCCCGAAATGACCTAGTTGTGTGGATCGGACGTTTAACTCCATTTCTCTCTCTCTCTCTCTCGCTTTAAAAATGTATAATGTGGCACTTTACTGATTTATATCGATCACTGTTTTAAAGGACAGTGTCGATATCTACCCGACATTAAATATTTGGTGTAATTGGTGAACCACATTCCAAATATAATTTTAAAATGGATTCGTTGCAACGGATGATCCGTAACAATGATTTGAGGAATCGAGACGTGTCGCAAATAAAGGAAATACTTGTTATTAAGATTTTCAGCTCATTAATAATTCCTGTTAGTTAGACGATGAAGACTTGATCAATGTTAGAATCATATATTGAATATGTTAGCTTATACATATGGAAAATCGTTGGACACCAACATTGTCCTTTAATTCAACCCGTAAAACTCGTTCTATATTACAAGCCTTTTTTTCAGTTGATAAAACTCGGGTTAAACTCACCCCTTTAGACGACGAAGATAAAACGACAGATTATATCAATGCTAGCTTTATACGAGTAAGTAACCATATTTCAACCAAGAACCAAGCGTTACCCATTCTGATGTTCTTTGTGGGGGCGACTCTTTAAAAAACCAACATCAATTCAAGACTCGTGGCATGAAACTCCAAGATGGTGACTGTGTTTTTAAGCTTGGTTTCCTATCCATACATAGTACTATTATAATTCCAAGTTTTACTGTCGATCGTAGTTCCAAGGACGCCCTTCCCCCAAGAGAACAAGATGAGTAGAAACCGCATTCCCAAACCCCTCCACCACCATAAGGAATTCTTTAAAAATCTGAGTTGTCCTACTAGGCTTACCAACTAGATATATAGTTACCAAGAGGAGTTGATTTGGACAAAAAGCGCACTTTGTTTGTGTTTCAATGATGGTAGGTTTAAATGTATCTGTTACTATTACTTTATATTGTACTATGCATGTATAACCCATTAAATAGAACTTATTTTATGAGCGTAGTTCCATGATATATGTTAGAAAAGGAGGGAACCAAATCTGGAGACCATACATGCTTATCCAGGCATATACTTTATCAATTATGATACTTTTCAGAAATCAAACTAAGAATTTGCTAGTTGTATTCATCTAAATATAGTTATATGTTATTGTTTATCCCCAGGGTTATAAATCAGATACCGAATATATCGCAGCTCAGGGGCCTTTAGCCGAAACCGTGGATACTTTTTGGCGGATGATTTGGGAACATAATGTGTGTATCATTGTCATGTTGTCAAATTTTGAAGAAGATGGCAAGGTATTGTAAAATTTCATGTTTTTTAGTTGAAATTGACACATAACAAAATACCAAAGGATTTACTGTTCAGCTGGTTTGGTGTCTTGTTGATATCTCCAGGATCATCAGGATGTATTTACGAAACTTTGTAGCACACCACTCTTTTATAGTAATTGTGCGGCTCCTTTCAAATCCTTGTATTTTTAATTGTGTTTCTTAATGACCGAATGTTCTTGGTTGTTTTACTTAGAATGATAAATTATCATTAAGTTATGTATACCTACCGTTTTGTTTCAGCCCAAGGTATACAGATACTATAACGATGGCGGTGATCCGATGCAGTATGGGACTATCAGCGTCAAACTGCAGCAGAAATCAAACATTTGTGTCACTGGCAACCCAGAAAACACTTTTCAAATTCAAACCTTTGAAATAAGAAAGGTAAAGAGATTATTGACTGCAATTTATTGAAAACAATGTTCTTTTCCGCAGACTACATTTTCTGCAGTCTGGGTTGAAAATAGTGGAGGTTAATCATTTAGGAGATTAAAACTGTGGGTTAAATAATAGACTACCATGATCCCGATATTAGAAGACATAATGTTAGTAGACATAATTTATTGATCAATGATTTGATTGTATATTGTCTCAAACTCTGTTTTAGACCAGGAACTGGTCGCTTACCACTGCTTATCTTGTTCTTGTTCTAGAAGTGGCTCTTTTCGAATAAAAGCCCAAGCCTCCGTTAATGCCAGTCCGATCGACATGAAAATTGGCATGATACTGCATCAAATTGGGGAATTAGATTTTTGCATTTCGTCGAACAGCTTGGCCTATCCCTGTTCCGTAGTACGATTGTACGTCATAAAGTGTGCATTGTCGGGAAAAATTTCGCCTAATACTTGGAGAAAACCAGAAACCTCCTATATATCGAGCCAGCGCTTTACTCATTGACACCCCTCTCCCTCCACGCCTTTTAATTGAAATATACTTGTGTTTTTAAAATCAGATAATACTATTTGTATATTTAGGATAACGAAGAAAGAACTGTTCGACATTTTTTTCTGCCGGGATGGGTAGATTTTGGCGCTAATCTGGAACCAGCTGATGTCTTAGAATTTATTCAACGTGTTCGTCAAGAAATCAACTCTGTTCCCAAAAGACCATTACTGGTACATTGCAGGTAGGTGGCTAATATGTACAAGAAAGGTAATAAATAAATATTTCGAAGTATGCTAATGGATAGTCTGAGTTCCTTGTGCTTCCTCTAAGAGGTGTAACCAATTCTTTCAAACGTACTTTAATAAATTATCATTGTGTATTTGAAAAGGCGGCTGGCCATTCCACCTGGGAATGCACTCAAATGGCTGCACGTGACTTTTACGTGGAATCATTAATTCTGCACAGGAGAAGATAAATGAAATGAATTGGTACCTAGCGTGCTATTTCTCTGGGAACCGCGGTGGCTCATTAGGCAAGGGAGGGGAATTTTTCCCCGACAGCAGCGCTACGGCCTACTCTTTTTTCGAATTCCAACTGTTGTGGCTTATTTTACGTGCACGCCATCGCAGTTTTTGTGTGACACTATCTTTAGGACTTGACGCTGTGTATAAAACTTTCAATGACGAATAAACTCTGGATAACGGTGTGGTTATAACTATTTTAATGAAATACAGGAAATTAAAACATCTGTGATAGTACGTTATAGGTTATTAAAATATCTACAGATTGGGTTTAACAAGCCTAGAACTTAGACCTAACGACTGAAACACTGCATATTGCCTCTATCCTGGCTAACAGTACGTCTTTCTAAGAACCATGAAGACTTCATCCTAACCTCGATCCAGGGGCTGTGAATGCGTCCTTCTAAGAACCCCGCACGATGTCTGAATCCTAGCCTCTATGGGGACGTCCTTCTGAGAATCCCAAATTATCTGTGATTCCTGGCCTCTAAGCCGAGGCGGCTATCCCCCGCCCACCCTAGGATCACTCTATGATTATGATGCCTAAATGACCTCTGAAGGGAAATTTAACCCCGATCTTTCTTACTTATATACGCCGGTAATAGGGTATGTTTACGCTGTTTTTTTGTACATATATAATAGTATATTCATACTTGTGTTTTATTACACGATTTAATTGCAGTGCTGGTGTGGGTCGTACTGGAACATTTATTGCATTAGATATTCTTCAACAGCATATCAATCGGTTAAAAATGACTCAAAAAATAGATATACCGGATTTAGTGGTGCGATTAAGATGTTGCCGTTGTCGTATGGTTCAGTCACTTGTAAGTACAACCAATTTTGCAAGTTCTGGAGTTTCACCAATTTGTATGTCAGGAAAACAAAGTCTTAAGACTTTTGATTTGGAAAAGATGATAGTACAAATATTTTTTTTATGTTATCTAAGTGATTCGACATTGTATCTTGTCTTTATCGTAGTGTTGTAATACTAGATATTAATTTAAAGGTTGACTTCTTTTCAAATTCAGAAACAATATATGTTCATTCACCGTGCAGTCAATGAAATTATCGAAAACAAATTGGGAAATCGGACCAAATATGCTGCCGGTAGTCCTTCATTAAATGGTCAAACACCTCAACATTATCGGGTTGACAATGAGCTACCAAACCAGCGTGACAACGTAAAGACAGAAGATGGGAAGACAGATAAATCCAATGAAAAAGAGAAGCCCAGTGATGAATGGGTAACAGCAGAGACGCCCAGTGAACCAGAGGTAACAGAGAAGGCTGATCAACCTAAAGTAACATATATTAATATAGGAGATCGGGTTTCACTTATTACCAAAAGCACAGAAAATGCCCGAAACAGTGACAGATCCGTCGCAGACAATCGTTTTCATGACAATCCAACTTTTGGTAAGATACGAAATAGATTATGTAAATATAGTGTTAATAGTCTTCATTTGATTGATATTACATTGGAATCCAGGTTAAATTTTGATTCTGAAGATTTTAGACTACCAGTACATGGAATTTGGCATGAAACAATGTACAGCCGGTAATTAAAACATATCATTTAAACCGATTTTTCATGGTTTAAAGATGGGGATGAAATATTCCTGCTCTCTTTAATATCCAATCCTGTGATAGTGATAGGAGGTAAAAACTAACAACATTGATAAAGTTCAACATATGTAAATCCGTCCGTCCGTCCTTCCACAAATGTTTGTGGACTCTCTACATGTCACAATTCTTATCCGATTTTGACAAAACTTCAAATATAGGTTTATCCCCAAAATATCTCGGCTGCTTTCGATATTGGCATGTATCGGATCGGAACTTCATGGATTATGGCCCCTGATTGTACGAATAATCACGTTTTTGGCTTGTGGAACCTATAGAGGAAACTTGACATGCATATTTATAACCCAAAGATCTTGATTCCTGTCGATATTTGCCCCCATCGTAACGTAACTTCCTGAATTATTTCACTTTTTTAAAGGTTACCTTTTAACAAGGTAAACACTATTATATCAGTAAAATGTTATCATGTATAGAGTACGACATTATTTTCAAGTCCAACTATTTTTAGACGTAATCAAAATCTAAAAACAATTTTTACATTACAGTTGCAGAAGATGATATTAAACTTAATATGGAAACAGAGACATCTGAGCCTGGTGTTTAAGAACCAAAGACTTCGCTGATTTTTATAGATATAATTATTCAATATATAAGCATAGTTTATTTATTGTTAATCTGTGATATTCATAATTTTATATTAACACTTTGTTATTGTTATTAGTTGTTCTGTTATTCTCGATACATGTTGTTAATGCTATTTAGGGTCACTTAAAATAGCTGAATGTATTTATGTGCCCACTTTATGTTATATTGTACATGTAGTTTCCTTGTCTGCCTGTCCTTCCGTTCGAACCTTTTAAAGTTTTAGTAGACTGTCCAGCTTTTTGAATTGAGGCGACTGGTGATTTCGAGCGATTTTCGAAAAAAAACTCCAAGAGTCCCCCCTCCCTTGATTTTTTAAATCAATATAAAATTTGAAATGTTTTCTTAGCTTATTGAACCAAAGAACTTTGGTCACATTAGCCCTATTAATTAGAAAGTATCGCTGTCACTAGGAAATATAATATAAATACTTTTGATTAATTAACTTAGATTCCTCTAATCATCGAAAACTAGGGCAATAATTTATTAAAGATGCATTAGGTAAGAGCTAAATCTGCCTTAATTGTTGTATGAATCATGAATGAATGAGATATGTATTCACATGCCATCTCCATAAGCGACTCTTTAGAAAAGCGGATGGTTTTATTTTCGACGGATTTAAACACCAATTAATGATCTAATTAAATAATGAATAATCGAGCCTTTGTTTTTTATCGTAAAAGTAGCAATGTCAATCGAGACTGCACTGATCTTTAAACGACGATACCTCCGCTCTGAATGAAGTAAGTTGACTGACATTTTCAACATATTCCCTTCCATTACCCACTTACACTTACAAATCTTTGTCAAATCTTACACAATTCATCTTTAAATAGTAAGTTATTTGGAACAGGCGTACAGTACACTCAATGTAGTAAATCAATGAAAAAAAACTATTTTTTTTACTCATAAATTGACAGTTAATAGTAGGCCTATAGTGCTTATTATGCCTATTATCTATGCATAGTTTCCCCGATACAGATAACCCTTGCGTTCGTTGCTTATGTGGTCAGTATTTGACATTTTTAAATTCGTCACTAATGTTTTCTTGTATCCGGATGCTAGAGTTGTGGAAAGGCGTATAATTGGTTGGCCGGGGATGGGGAGTGGATGTTATTATGTCATTCATTGTGTTCTATAGTGTGTTCTATAGTGCCCACCCTATTACATTCTGTGTAGTGTGTTGTTATACCCACCATTCATGTGTTGTTGTCGCCATTATTCTGTGTATTATAGCTATACTATTACTTGTGTTTTATAGTCTTTTTGTATATATATATATATTAAGTTTATTATATTGAGTAACACATTGCTGATCTATGAGTGATAAGATGATTGGGCTCTTAAAATGACAGTAAATATAGTATATAGCCTGATCATTTTACAGCGTGGTTTTCATCGCTTTTAAATAAAAGTCATAGGTTCTCCTACCAGAGGGCGTGGCCTTGTTTCTTAGACGTCCTCGGATAAAAATTAACTTCAGTGAGCAATGCTACAATACTTTTGTTATTATTTGTGTGAATTAGTTTTTTTAGTCATGCATCATTTAAAGAATACGCCATTAACGATGATCATCTAGCGTCATATATAATCATATTATTTAATTAACAATAATTATGTAGAATAAATACTCCAATCGAACATCATTGTTTTTGTCTGACACGTAAATTTATTACTCAGTTATGCGGCATAATATGTAAAATTTCCAAAAATAAGGGGTTGGGCGGGGGAATTTAAAGAAGTTAATAGTAAAATTGGAATATAGACGAGAAATATTTACAAAGAATATTAACAAAATCACAATTGAATATAATAAAATTACAATCACAATATTATAATAATACTTCTAGTCGATGACTGTTGGTACCATCAAACCATATGGGTGAAAAATGCGATGACCGATAATTCATTAACTTAAACATGCATTATGCTAGAGGTAAGTTTGACTATTGTGGGTCTTAATTTAGGCCTGAAGGCTGAAATGTTATATAAACTATTAATTAGACATTTATTAACTTGAAAAGACCATAATCAACTTTTGATGCCATCGTCTCTGTCTGTTTTTTATTGGGTTTGAATCTGGTCTGCTGCTCAATGTCCGTTGATGATTAAACACAAAAATAGATAATCGAAACTTTGTTATAGTGACGACGGAAACAATGGCAATCGAGACTACAGAGACTTTAAAATAACTTTTTCTCGACTAAGAGTGAAGCAATTTGACTTAAATTTTCAGAATTATCCATTTACATAATCTATTATGGCGAGAATTGCCAGCTCTTTCTCTGAACTTCCATAATGTATCTTCAATTGGTCCACAGTCGACTAGTAGGAATTATGTAAAGAGCTTAGTCGTTCTTGATACAATATTTAAAAATAGAAAATAATAAACTGAATATATCTTTTTTTTTTTAAAGTAGCATCCAAACTACTTCATTCTGTGTCAAGTTAGAGGTGTTTGAAGGTTTGTCAAAATGAAGCGTAGATTGCGTATTAAATGGCCGCGGTGTTCTGGTTTTGTCATGTTTCTGCAAGTTCCCATGGAAAGTTTAAAGCTATTAGGGCCGGGGCGTCGTTTTCTACACAAATAAAGGGACATGACTCAAACAATATTTCAGTGGCGATGGATAATTTACAGCAGGGGAGTTGCAGTGGCTCAGTGAGTAAGATGTTGTGACAATTGTCAATGGTGCAGGACAGGTGGCATGAAAAATCTAGGTCTCAATTACCCATTGGTATGCACTGAAAAGATTCCTGATAGTTGGGAAGGAGAATATTTTCAAAATTTGGTTGATGTTTCCTGTGATCACTTGAGTTGATCATTCTTGTACTTGGATCTAAGACTTACTACTTGGAACTCTCAAGTTATCTCGTAATTGTAGCAAACTCCCTATGTACAATTGCACCCCCCCCCCCCAAATAATTTGGCCTCAAGTACTTTTTTCTCCAGGTTATTGCGGCCCCTGGAGACCCTCGCATATTATATTATAGGGACCTAGGATGGAAGCCCCCCCCCCCCCAATCAAGTAATGCTTCCGCCAGCCTTGAATTGGTAGCATAACAAAACAAAAACCCAGACTACACAGATAAGATAAGATAAATAGTATTTCATACAAAAGATTTACATGTAACAGGAGAATAAAAAATAAAACTTGTTCAAAGTAGAAGGCCATTATAGAAAGGTTGATAATAGGCTTATGTGTGTCTCTTATATGAATCTTTGGTTTTGGAGTGAGTAATATAGAGTTTTGTAAACAAACAGGGCAGAAGATCTTGACAATACAATACAATAGTTGTAGCGGGTACGTTATATTACTCTCTTTTTTGAAAGCATGATAAACAAATGAGCAGACAGATTTTGCAACTAGTGAGGGTGGGTCAAATATAACATCGAAGGAAATGGTTTGTTGGCGGCTAAGGCACTAATCATATCACTCAGCAGACTCCAGTACCCTACATCTTCCAATAACGGCATTTTTTAGAGCTTCTTTCTAAAAGCGGCAAGTTTTCCTTATAAGTAAACTTGTATCACTTACCGTCATACGGTTGAGATTAGGTGACGCCTAAAAAGTGTCCAAGGGATTTTCAACCATATTATTTACGGTGCTTATATTATATAGCGTTTATCTAAAATATTACTCTTAAGCGCTTTACAATTCATAAAATTACATAAAATCAACAACAAACCAGCGGCTGCCAGGCAGGATACGCCCACATACAAGAGTTGGATAGAGAACAAGCTAAAAAGAAAGTGATTTTTCCTACAATCAAGGACAATAACTCATGAAGTTACAAATCGATATGCGCATATATCGAATTGAACCAAGATCTTTGAAAGGGTTATGAACATGCATTTCAAGGTACTTCAAAATCGGATTAAAATTATGACCTCTACAGGGTTCACCACCTTGATAAACCATATTTTTACACAATATTCGCATACAAGTGGCGGCAGTTGTGGTCCGATTTCACAAAATTCAAACTCAACCTTCATTACAATGTAACGATGATATAATCAAATGTTTTTTAAATCGGATAATAATTGTGACCTCCAGAGTGACCACAAGCTAAACAAAGACGATTTTGCGTATAATCAGGGGCCATAATTCAGGAAGTTACGATCCGATATGCGCAAATATCGAAAGGAACCAAGATCTTTGGGTTATAACCATGCATTTTAAGTTTCATCAAAATCAAATTAAAATTGTGATCTCTACAGGGTCCACAACCTTGATATACCATTTTTTAACAGGATTCGCGTACGAACGGCGGCCATTTAATATGGTCATTTTAGTCCGATTTTTCCGAAATTTGAACTCAACCCTCCTTAGGGTGTAACGTTGACATAATAGAACGGTTTTTCAAATTGGATAATAATTGTGACCTCCAGAGGTACCACAAGCTAAAATAGGTGATTTTTCGGACAATCGGGGGACATAATTCAGGAAATTACGTTCCGATAGGCACAAATATCGAAAGGAACCAAGATCTTTGGGTTATAACCATGCATTTCAAGTTTCATTAAAATCGAATTAAAATTGTGACCTCTACAGGGTCCACAACCTTGATATACCATTTTTTAACCGTATTCGCGTACGAATGGCGGCCATTTTGTATGGCAATTTTGGTCCAATTTTACCGAAATTCGAACTCAACCTTCCTTAGGGTGTAACGGTGATATAATCAAACGATTTTTTAAATCGGATAATTATTGTTACCTCCAGAGGGACCACAAGCTAAACCAAGGTGATTTTGCGTATAATCAGGGACCATAATTCAGGAAGTTACGATCCGATATGCGCAAATATCGAAAGGAACCAAGATCTTTGGGTTATAACCATGCATTTCAAGTTTCATCAAAATCGAATTAGAATTGTGATCTCTACAGGGTCCACAACCTTGATATACCATTTTTTAACAGTATTCGCGTACGAACGGCGGCCATTTTGTATGGTAATTTTGGTCCGATTTTTCCGAAATTTGAACTCAACCCTCCTTAGGGTGTAACGGTGATATAATCGAACGGTTTTACAAATCGGATAATAATTTTGACCTCCAGAGGTACCACGAGCTAAAATAGGTGATTTTTCGGACAATCAGAGGCCATAATTCAGGAAATTACGTTTCGATAGGCGCAAATATCGAAAGGAACCAAGATCTTTGGGTTATAAACATGCATGTCAAGTTTCATCAAAATCGGTTCAAAATTGTGACCTCTATAGGGTCCACAAGCTAAAAACGTGATTTTTCGTACAATCAGGGGCCATAATCCATGAAGTTTTGATCCGATACATGCCAATATCGAAAGCAGCCGAGATCTTTTGGGGATAAACCTATATTTCAAGTTTCGTTAAAATCCGACAAGAATTGTGACCTATAGAGAGTCCACAAACAATTGTGGACGGACGGACGGACGGACGGACAGACGGACAGGGGCGACGACATTATACGTCCACATGAAAATGTGGGCGTATAAAAATGCATATATGTATATATAAAGTCATATAAAAGATTCGTGAAAAAATAGCGGTCGTTTATTGAATATTTAAAAAAGCTTGTCTGAATACAAAAAAAAGTCTTAAGGTTTTAAAGCCCCAATACCACTCTTGTTGTAACTGAATAATATGTTCCAATCTTTATTCTGGTCAACAAATTGTACTATTTAACCATATTCTAATTAAAAAATGATACAAATTTCATCTTAACATACCTAATTTTAAAAATTAGAAAAAATTCAACTACATGCCGTAACATGGCTTGAAAAGCCTTACGTAAGCACTTTCAAATGCAACTTGGATTTAAACATATTTTCGAACCCTCTGGACAAGTAAGATAGGTTGTAATGGATAATTTACACAACAGGAAGGACACTTAAACTTCTTGTAGTTAGAATAAGGCCAATTTTTGTTCTGGACCAGTCAAGCCAGCAAGAGTGTTATTGTCCCTTTAAGACTTATTACAGATGAAGTCTACCCCTAACAATCATTCTACAAGAAGGGCATTGTCGAAGATTTTCTGAACATGTACTACAACAAATCCTATGTCCACACGGTAAAAACTGCACTTGGGTTGGATTATTTTTGCAGCTAACACACAATCTTTCCGGAGTTTCATTGTCCCTTATTTCCATTCCTTCATCATCTGCAATTTAAACATTTGGAATTTATTATCACAGTAGACATGGGCTTGATAGTCCCACAAGTAGCAACATAATCCATGCTGGTTATAAAACCGAGTTTTAAAAAAATTAATCACTGGGTAAAAACCAGGTCAATGTGGGTGCAATTTTATTTAAACAATTCGCTTATACATCACATATGTATCTTTAACAGTGGGAGGAAATCGAAAGACCTTGAGAAAAACCACAAGGTTGAGCAGTGAATCTACTCCTTGTCACATAAAAGCTCGAGATCGAAAGCACACCAGTTGTCTACACGACCCAAAAATTGTTTTAACCAGAGCTATCCTCGCTGGATTTCTGTTCTGTACATTTAATTTGAACAGATTAATGACTCCGGTTATCAAAACCATGTATGGCCAATGCAGGACAGAGGTTTTTCCCAAAAATAAAATTTATCCTTTTACAGGCCTGCAATTGTAGAGTGACTAATGGGAGACATGCAACCATTAAATCCCCCATCTCAACGAATTAACGCTCTCTCCCTCCTCACCCTCTAGGGAAAAGAGACCTGAATCAAACCTCAGGCCTAATTTGCTACCCTTGTAAAATGACGTGATTATTATTATTATTATTATTATTAACAGGTCAATGGGGAAATCAATGGTAGTAAAACTATTACCTCCCTTTATGAAAGCAAAAGTAGCATTGTGATTGAAAAGGGTAACAAATCATAAATTTGAGTGTCTCTCAGAAAACATGTTAGTTGACACCTCTGGTACTTTCACTCACATGTAAATAATTTTAACTTACATTCTTCACTTATCAAAGGGTTGCCATCCATATCACTGGATCTGTTGACTTCTACATAAATAAAATAAAGTAGAATTTAGTAGTTTTTGACTTGTCTTACTGGACTTTCGAGTTATGCTAATCTAATGCTGTTCAGCAGCGTTTCATCATATTCATACTGCGAAAGGTTCTTTTACGTACACCTCAATGTCGCATTCAAATAACACAATACTTCCAACACTTACAAGGGGAAGTCGGACTGGATTACCCAGAAGAGGTGTCTTGCCCAACGCCTGGATTGAACCAATAGTAATCAGAAATTTAAAGACAGCTTGAACATCTTAATAAAACAAACTACTAGAAAAATTGTTGATTTCATATCACAAGGTAAATAAATGTATTTACCTAAGTTTCCGTCACCTAACGATACAGCTACCGAACTCTGTAATAAAAATAAACCAATTCACTTAGTTTCAATTCAACAAATGTGATATTGTGTTACAACCCATTTTCAAATGCCACCCTAAAAAAGCATGCAATCACTCATTTAAAGGCAATACAGCCCAGATATGTCCATATGTTCAAAACTGCTTATGTGTCTCCACTCATCAAAGTGCCTATAGAAAATCCCACTCCACTGAAACCGCGTTATTGAAAGTTCACGACGACATCTTAACATCAGTTGATACTTATAAATGTGTACAGCTGGTACTTCTTGATTTGTCCGCAGCTTTTGACACGGTCGACCATGACACCTTGCTGTCGCGTCTTAAATCCGAATTCTGTGTTCATGGTGCTGTGCTTGAATGTTCCGTTCTTATCTAGGTGGCAGAAGCCAGTCAGTGGTAATCCATGGTAAAGTATCTGACCCCACGGATGTTAAGTATGGTGTGTCTCAAGGTTCAAGTTTGGGTCCAATCCTCTTCACTGTTTACACAACTCCGCTCGGTAAAATTGTACAAAGATACGGCGTTGATTCCCATCTATATGCTGACGATATGCAGCTCTACATAGAATTTAAAATTTAAACTATGTGATATTTATTATTCCAAGGCAAAACTTGAACAGTGTATCAGTGAAATTAAATGTTGGATGCGTATTAATCTCTTGAAATTCAACGATGATAAAACTGAGTATCTCGTATCTCCTATTAGGAACAAAACTTCTTCAAGTAAAGCAGAAGGGGGGGGGGGTGATACAAGTATACAAATCGGTTCCCATACTACCTGTCCAGTTGAAACCGCCCGAAATATTGATGTACCTTTTGACGATTATATGTCTATGACTGCTCAAATTTTTGATGGTAATAACAGAGTTTACAGATATTGTTAAAACAATATCTGTAAACTCTGTTATTACCATCTTAGAGACATTAGTAAAATAAGGTCAACTCTCACTATTGATGCCATTTAAACTGTCGTAAACTCCCTAGTAACATCAAGATTAGATAATTGTAACTCCCTTTTAGCAGGAATCCCAGATGTTTTAATTAATTAACTACAAATGGTACAAAATAGTGCAGCAAGGGTTATCACCAGATCAAATTTTAGAGAGCACATAACCCCTATTTTAATTGATTTACGCTGGCTAGCCATTTTTTTTTTATAATCAATATAAAATCCTTCTTTTAGTTTTAAAATGTCTTACTTGTCTTGTACCTGTTTACTTGCGATATTAACTTTAATTATATACACCTTCCCGAACGTTTCGTTCCTCCTCAGATACATTAATTTTATGTTCCAAACGATCAAGACTCAAAACAATTGGTGACAGAGCTTTTAGTGTACGGGCGCCAATTGCATGGAATAAAATACCATTTTCTATCAGAAACGCGGTGTCTCTTTCTGGTTTAAGAAATATGTCAAAACATTTTTATTTAAAGAGAGCCTTAAGCTTATAACGATTTCGATTTTTTGTTAATCTCTTAGTAATCTTTTTTTTTACTGACTTCTGTTATCTTATTTTCTACCTTTATTCATAATATCTTCATGATATGTTGTTTACTCAATAATTTCCCGTCTTCCATTAGCCCAGGTTAGGTGCATAATAGCAGGACGTTAAACCCATTTCATCCATTCATTCATTACTTAATAATTTATGATTATATTGTTTATCTGTGATACTGTTTTGTGATAATTAATAAAATGTGATAATTTATAATGTTTTGTAAAGCGCATTTGAGCACCTAGTGAATTGTGGGCTATAAAAATAATAATATAATAATATATTTCAAAGGTAATCATAAAATAGAAATTTCCGAAGAATGGGCTGGCTTAAACGAACAAAACAGCAGAATTGTATTATTATTGATTACTATCTTTGACTCATCCGTGACAATTAATCATTGCATAGATTCTTCCACTCTCGAAAATGTTTGATAGCGCCGAAAACAGATACCCCACAAAACAGCTTATCAGGAAGAAGAAAACAACTGGGTGTTGAACACACTAATAAAGATCCTTTAAAGAATCTATTGTGCTCACAAGCTCTTCTGGGCACATGACAACACGATGACAGCAACCTATCTTTTAGTAGGTCTCAAATAGAGTTGTCATGTTAGAAGAATAATGTTGCCAATATTATTTCAATGTTCACGGTGCGAACTGCACATGTTAGCAGTTCAAAATACGTATTTTAGTTTTACGATTTGCAATTTTCATTGCTCCACAATACCAATGTCAAACTGTTTAAATACAGAATACACTCTTGAATAATACAAAATACAGTATAATAGTTTTTTTGCACATTATTTTTTTTCCATTCTGCATTTTGCTTTATAGACAAATGCACAATAGAATTAAGCATATTAGAACATAAACCTTATATGGGATCTACCCCGAAACTCATTTGTATTCTGTAAAAAGTCCGGAATAGGACAGAATTTCCTTCCTAGTCCAGACTTTTGACTTTTATTCGTATGGAAATGAGGTCTGTTGTAGATTCTATATAATAATTGTTCTAATATTGTAAGTTCTAATATGCATTTGTCTACAAGGCAAAGTTCAAAATGGAGAAGTGTAATCTGCAAAATAACTATTATACTGTAACGTGTATTTTGTATTTAACTCTGTGATACTGGTATTGTCGAACAATGGAAATTGAAAATTCAGAAAATAAAATTCGTATTTTGCATCCCTGATATATGTATTTTGCACCATAAATATTGCAATAGTATTGGCAACGTTATCCGTTCGTAGTCACGGTGACTCAGTGTGTCAGGTGTTTGCTCACTGACCAGAAGAGCCTGTTTTTGATGCCAGTGTAATCCGATAAAGCTCCGCTGTCCATTCTGCCTGAGTTCTTTTGTCATTTTGCATGTACTTACCCCTCCAGCAATGTGATCTCCTTCCGGTAACTAGAAAACAAAATTAATAAAATGTTTCTCAATTAATCCTTGTACATGTATAGACGATTAACATACTCAATACTGGCACCGTTTACTAAAACCTCTCTTTAACATCAAATTAAAATATGTTGTGCCATCCTTATAAAGTCGTACATACAACAATATGGCCAATGCCATAGAGATTGTCAGAATAAAATGAATGACTAATTTTGAATAGATAGATAAAAACAAAGAGAACATGTGAGCTACTTTTCAACAACCAGCACTGAAATCAATTACAGCATGGTAATAATTTGTTTAATTCGTGACATTTCAAAACAGTTTCAATTTTAAAAGCTCTTACATTATTTGGATTGCGAAATAGTTGAACAAAGGCTTCGCCTTTGACTTGTAGTAAGTATGATCATCTGGAGAACCATTTGGCATGTTCTTCCCATGGGTCATCACCTCTTTCCCAGGTCCTTAATCCACCGCCACAATGAAAACACATCACGCTATCACCAGCACCTAAATAATAAAACTTGTTTAATCAAATCATATTGTGTTTTAACATTTTTATTTCATCAATGGAGATTTAAAATTATGATTGTAATAAATTACTAAACCTGTAAATAGAAGGATTCTGAAGAGAGTTTGAAGAAGGAAAACTCAAATGATTTAAAATTAACAAAAAAAGAATTATACCTGCATAGAAGAATCCAGCATTGGCTAACTGTTGAGGTGTTTGTGAAAGTCCACTCGGCCACGTAGTGTAAGAAGCAATTCTGGATGCTTCAGTAGCATAATTAGAATGACGAGGTCTTTCTGTATGAATACCAGATACTGGAGTAAATTGATTAGTGGCACCAGTTCCATGAGAATGAGTTGCATCAAGTCTTTCATTAAAACTTGTACTAACAGGAAGTCTAACATCTATTGGAATATTACCTACTTGGTGACCACAAACAAATGGACAGTTAGGGAAATGCTTTCTGTGTTCTATCATAGGTATATCTACATCCTGCCAGTGTTTCAATATACCATTACAAAATACACATTGAACTCGATCTAGTGAACTAGTAAAGTAGAAACCAGCTTTAGCCAAGTCATTTGGCGAAGGACTGCAATGAGGCCAGCTGTCGTTAAATGTCTGTAAACGAGCCATTTCTGACCACAATATGTCATGCAGATATTTCAAACATCTCTGGTAAGTTTCAGGGGTGGGTAAATAAACAGGAATATTTCTGGCATCTTGTCCAAGTAGGTGCAGACATTTTGGATTTAATCTTCGATGTTCAACATTTGGTTTGGATCTAAAAGACCACTGTCCTTTCTGTACACCACAACTAAAACATTTTACAATATCTTCAGTTCCAGTAAAATAGAAGCCATCTTTAGCCAATGCCATAGGTTGTGCCTTGTCATATGCTTTACGTGGCCATTCATCAAATGATTTAAGTCTCCAAGTTTCATACGTCATCATTTCTTCGGGAGATTGTTCTAAAAACATTTTGTCAACAATCCAGGAAATATTCCCCTGATACCTGGAAATAAGATTATATGGTGTAACGGTGATACATAGGTGCCAATAGTTGATACTTGTGCAAAAAGATAGGCTGGCACGGCGAGGCAGGATACGCCAACATTTTCGAGAGATGGATAGAGAACAAGCAATATCGAGAGTTATTTTTCCTACAATCAAAGGCCATAATTCATTACGTTACAATTTGATATGCGCAAAATATCGAATCAAGATCTTTGGGTTATAAACATACATTTCAAGATTCATCGAAATCGAATTAAAAGTGTGACCTCTACAGGGTCCACAGCTTTGATATACCATATTTTTACACGGCGGCCATTTTGTCTGGCAATTATGTCCCGATTTTCTCGAAATTCGAACTCAATCTTCCGTAGGGTGTAACGGTTATATAGTTAAGCGGTTTTTTAAATAGGATAATAATTGTGACCTCCAGGGGGACCAAAAGCTAAAAAAGGCTTTTTTTCGGATAGTCAGGGGCCATAATTCAGGAAGTTACGTCCTTATGGGCGCACATATCGAAAGGAACCAAGATCCTTGGGTTATAAATATGCATGTCAAGTTTCATCAAAATCGGTTCAAAATTGTGACCTCTCCAGGGTCCACAACCTTGATATACCATATTTTACACTATTCGCATACAAACGGCGGCCATTTTGTCCGGCAAGTTTGGTCAGATTTTTACGAAATTCGAACTCAGCCTTCCTTATTGTGTAACGGTGACATAATCAAACGTTGTGCCACATCGGATAATAATTGTGACCTCCAGAGAGACCTCAAGCTAAAAAAGGCCATTTTTCGGACAATCAGGGGCCATAATTCAGGAAGTTACGTTCCAATAGGCACAAATTTAGAAAGGGTTATTAACATCCATGTCAAGTTTCATCAAAATCGGTTCGAAATTGCGACCTTTCTAGGGTCCACAAGCTAAATAAAAAGTGATTTTTCGTACAATTAGGGACCATAATCCATGAAGTTTCGATCCGATACGTGCCAACATCGAAAGCAGTCGAGATCTTTTCGGGATAAATTTATATTTAAAGTTTCGTCAAAATCGGATAAGAATTGTGACCTGTAGAGAGTCCACAAACAATTGTGGACGGACGGACGGACGGACAGGGGCGACGATAATATACGTCCACTTGGAAATGTGGGCGTATAAAAATAATCAGTATTTCAATACAGTGTAGAAATTTTTCTACACTGCCCATAGAAAATTACCGTCATTGCACTCTGCATAGTGTGTGCTAGTCTAATTGATTTAGACAAGTAGGAAAATGAAATTAAATGAAATGGGATTCAATGCCCTACTGTTCTGCTCTGAGTGGGATAATGAAGACAGGCATATGCTTTACAGTGTACATAAGAAAAATCCCCGATAGTTGGAATTCAATAAAGAATTTTCCAGTGTTTTTCTTCTTTGAAATCTTCACCTGACATACCTGACACCACGACATTAAAAATATATGCAACGTAAAAACATTGTATTGTCAGGTCAAAATGTTGTGATACAAGTTCATAATTATGAGTGTCCAATTACCAAGCGTTTAATATGCCTCTATCACTGTTTAAACATATACAACACAATTGATGTATTTGAACAGTATTAAGGAAAATAAATATTTGTAAATTGGACACTCGTTATTGAAATTAAAGAGAGAATTTCATATTTTCTAAGAAAGTCAAACATAATTATTTCTATGTCGTTTGATCAATAGGTTGTCAACTCACTATTGTACGATCAAAGGTGTCATTCTCATACTTAATCTCATTTAAAACCGAAAATAATAACACAATATATTTTTGCCAATTTCTCAACTGTCAATAGTGAATTATATTTAACAAGGTAGGTCTGTTTATAGATACCATCTACTTTAGGGCTTTATTTTAAAACATTTTAAAAATATAACTTAAAAATATGAAATTGTAACATTAATAAGACAGCTTTACACTGGAAATAAATACAAATTAGTTGATTTGGGGTGATCTGAAATGATTTTTATGAATTGTTAAAAAAGATTTAATATTAAATGAATGTTAAAGAAATAAGTGCTAAATACCCATAAAGGGATGAATGATGTTTTAGACTGCACACTTTCAGAAGTCTTCTATAATGCATTTTCGAGATACAATACCGTAAACATATCAATTATATATATATCAGAAAGTAGGGTTAGGACAGCCTCGCTGCACATACAAATACTTCTAAACTAGCTTCGGTTGCTCTGAGATGTTTATATTTCCGCATTGACAGATGACAAAAAGGGTGAACATGCCAAAGTTCATGAACTTTCTATGCTGCATTATTAAGTTATCGAACCCCAAAGTTTACAAAATCTGAAATCGAGGCGAAGTTGGTGGGTTCAAAAACAAAGGTAAATCCTCGCGGCATCAAAAAGAATCTAATTAAGGGGTCTTTAACGAGGTTGGACATGCGACCATACTCCTTGTCACATACAAGCGGGGAATCGATGCCACGCCACTTGATTCAATGCTAGACCTTATGATTAAATGCAAACGCGTTTACCGACGACCACCAAGGCCTCTGCCGATTTTCCACCCGGCTAATGAAGACGAGTATATGCCATGTAGTATATGCCATGCCATGCAGTCCTACTCTTATTTCGAATTCCAAATCTCAAGGGTTCCTTGAAGTGCGCACCAATGTGTACACATTATGAAATGGCCGCAATAGGTTTCCATAGCTTTGCAAGGAACAGCTTCAAATCGTTTGAATGGTATGGAAAAAAGAGGTGCACCTAAGAGCTGTCCGGGAATAAAAACCCCGTATTGATAGCACACTGCGTGGCACATCCAGTATATCATTGAGCCGCGAATTGCCGTGTTTTTTGAGCAAACCAGGGCCATATAGGTAGCCATACTCCTCGCAGCGTTTCGTTTGATTAGAGGTAATCCAACTACACACTGCTATTTTGAGTGGATATTGTTGTTTTAAATTTTGATTGGTCAGTAGTCCGTCTACTGGCCAATCACTAGCTGCCCTACAAAAGCTTTACATTTAAAACGAGTGCCAGTATTGGATCAAATATGTTAACCATAGATATCCTGTCTTTATAGGATATCTATGATGTTAACATAACGTTGTAGTCATGGCTCACGGTAAAACTAATTGCGTGACAAACGAGGCTATCAAGACGAATAAAATGTAAACAATACTGTTTGGAAACGAACATACTTTCACGGCTTTCAATACCTTAATATCATTGTCCAAAGTTTTAGGAAAGACCCAGAATAAACGAAGGGCTGTCATGTTGCTGTACTTAAGTTATAGCTTTCATTGAATGGAAAGAATAGACACATTCCCGCGTAAGTTCAAGAAACAGACGCCATTCCAGCAATGGTCAGAGAGGGATTTCTCGGGCCATTGCTACAGGAATATGATAGCCTACTATACCCTATATATAATTGATAAGAAATTTACAATTAATTTTGGAAATTAATTAATAATTGTTAATCGCTTTATGTTCATGTTGCATTAATGTAAGTTTTTAGACCCATGAATAGAGCTATACGCCCCTCAAAGTCAAACACCAATTCATTTATTCATTCATTAAAATCGTTTACTCCTGAAGCCGTGCTCTGTCAGCCGGGCAGCGGCGCTACGGCCTACTTTTATATCGAAGTCCAACTGGATATTTTACGTGCACTCCAATTAGTACACGGGACCTCGGTTTTTTGTCCCATCCGAACGACTAGGCAGCTGTCCTTGTCAGGTCCTCCTTCTGCATCACCGACAAGGGGAAATCACGCCGGAAAATCAAGATGAATTTTCTCGGCCAATGCAGGGATCGAACACCCGACCTCCAGGCTAGCGAACCAGTGCCTTATCCACTAAGCCACCATGATCCCCTTATATTAATGAACTTGTTATATTTATAATTATGAACTTGTTTTATTAATGAACTTTTAAATTTGTTTATGAATTTGTTATTTATTGAATAAAATGATTTAGGCCTACTTTGTTGTTTTTTTGCCGGGAGAAAGGGTGACCAAACCATGGACCTTATAATAATACATGACAACTATAGGCTACTAATAGTAATTAAAAACACATTATGTGTTCCGAAAGTAAACTATGTCGTGTGACGACTCCACAAACATTACTATATCAAGAAATTATACTAAGTCGTGTGAACGACTCCACTAACGAGTGTGGACGGCTCCGCCAACGGGTATGGACGACTTAACCAGATTTTTAGTGTGTACGACTTTGCTTGTGGACGACTTGACTCGCATTCGCCCTATTAACGTCCTGTTAATCGTTCTTAAATAATCAGGAGGAGACTACTCTTTTCGTTTCGGTTTGTTTTTGTTTTGTTTTTCTACCTAAAGCCGGTTCAATTTTGCGGAACTTATTTTTATTTTATAATATTTTCAATGTCTTTAGAAAGTGCAACTACCTTTCTGCCAAAGAATGACTCTCTCATCCAGTGCCGAGTTATAGATCACGAGAGCGTGTCTTGTAATGGTACGATTTATAAATTGGAAGAGAAGAAACTCAATTATCATGACGAACAGTTCTGGATTTATTTGTCAATTTATTCAGGACTTGTAATACTTGCAGGTATAATCATGTTGCTATTTTTTGTCATCCATATTTTAATAATCTATCACAAAACAATGTTTTGCAGTGGCCGATTCGATCCATGCCAAATGACAAACATGTGACTTAGATTTACTGTCTTCGCCATGGTAAATGTTCTTCCCCTGGGCTCCTCAATAAACAAAAACACTAAAAATGTAATTAAATAAGACGCCGCCAAAAATTGCACTCTTCTACCACATTTTAAAAAAAAAGATAGTCATCCCTGCATATGTACACTGTACATAGCTATAATAATGCTCCCCGCATGTGCCTACAGTTTGAATAATATAAGCTTACTTACGGTACTACCAGTTTAAATCGAGCAAATAAATAATGATAATGCAAATCATTAGTCATTATACAACTTGTTACAATTAAAAGTGTTGAAACCCAATTTCCGCTAAAGCTAAGCAGAGCTCTGCAATTTTATTGGTCGACGCTTTTGGGAAAAGATACCTTGGATTCTAACTTATAGAACGCGATGAAACTTATTGAATTGTAGAGGTTCACTACCAGTAGATAACAAATCATCTCTCAACCCTCTGTGTTTCGAGATGACTTTGGCTCCCATTACAAGTAACGTTGCAACCCCCGTTCTGATTCATTACGGGGCGTTTATACAAAATTGACAGCATTTTTCATCGAAACAAAAATTGATTATTGTTATTAATAATATTTCCGCCACACACCACTACAATTAAAGATTTTATCTTACCTGAAATGGGTACAAATCGTCGTATTTAAAATCGAAGCGTTTAGCCGTTATTAACACAAATGTCTTATATTTTGATAGTCTCTATCATCAAGACAAATATTCTATGTACGTTGAAGACTAGGGGGTTCTGGGTGACCAAGACTAATATTTTGACAGCTGTCATTTTGCGACGTGAAAATGATGGCTGCCAATCGTAGCTAAAAACAAGCACATCAGTATATCTCAATTCTCTACGTATTAGCTACGTTCTCGTAGCTTCACTACCAGGTACAACCCTTGCTGAGTTCGATCATGAAAATTTTCTGCTCAGACTAAGTATAGATAATAATGATAATAATAATGAATATTTATATTGTGCGCATTCCATCCAAACAGTATGCTCACGCCACAGGTTTGTTTAGCTGTTCAGTTTTATAGTTCACTCTGTATAATAGGAATCAAACAAATATGATTTTAGTGTTGATTTGAAAGTTTCCAAACATTGCGAAGTTTTGAGATTTATGGGTAAAGAGCTCTATAGTTTTGGGGATATATTCAGATAGCATTGAACTAAGATATTCTGGGGCTGTTCTATTTAAACATTTATGGGCCATACACGTTTGAAATGGATTCTGTGGGTCATTGGTAGCCAGTGCAGTTCTTTTAAAACAGGTGTAATGTGACAGTTTCTGTCAGATCTGCAGACGATCCTGGCTGCAGTGTTTTGCACAATTTGAAGTCTGTTGATCAGGTTTTGATTTATACGATGGAGTAAACTGTTACAGTAGTCGAGTCGTGAGGAAACTAATGATCTGACTAAAAAGTATGTGCAGCATCCTTTGTGATAAGATGTCGAAATTGTCTAATAGACCGGAGATGAAATTAGCAGACTTACACAACTGATTGACATGGTTTTCCATACTAAGCTCAGAATCAAGATGGACACCAATATCCTTAAACCGAATTCACAATATTTATTTGAGAGTCAGTGATTTGAATGGTAAATGCTGATTTATTAAACAGCTGTTGTTTGGTACCAATAACCATGACCTCTTTTTTATCATCATTTATTCAGTTTGGGCAAAATATTGGTCATCCATGATTTGATATCTTTTGTACATAATGTGATTCTATTAACTAAATCATAATCCTGATGATCTGTAGAATTCCAGCTATCAACAATATGTGTGTCATCAGCATATGAGTGGTACAAAAGCTAGTGTTTTTAAAGTATATTGGCGACACTAACTGTGTAAAGCACAAATAACACTGTTCCCAGCACAGAACCTTGTGGAACTTCGTTTGAAAGGTTAACAGAATCTGAGTTGATGTTTGTAATCTGTATCGATTGACTACGACCGAGAAGGTAAGATTCAAACCATGCCAGGACACCATCTGTAATGCCTAACTCTGGGTGAAATTGCTTAAGGAGCACCAATGGATAGATCATGTCGAACGCGGCTAAATGATCCAACATTACTAAGGAACAGCAGTTGCCTTTGTCGACAATATGTCTGATATCATCCACGACCTTGAGAAGAGCTGTCTCGGTTGAATGGCCTTGTGTGTAAGCTGACTGATACTGATCTAACAGTGAATGTCGAGTCAAATGCTCGTTCAACAGAATGTTTGCAGCTTTTTCCAATATCTTTGAAATGAATGGTAAATTGTATACAGGGCGATAGTTTTTGAACAGAGGTTTAACCAGTGCATGTTTAAACATTTTGGGACAGACGCCCAATTGAAGGCTGTTGTTAATTATCAAAGTTATTGTTGGAAATGTCTGCAAGTTGAATGACTAGAGGTGTGGGAATGGGATCTGATGAATAAGTGGTTGGCTTAGATGAAAGGATAATCTTCAAGACATCATCTTCAGAAAATAAACAAAATTCCTCGAGTGTGCCACCAGAAAATTCAACTGTTGAATCAATTGAGGTTGAACTATCAGAAGATTCGAGTACGAAGGTTCTGATTTTATCGATCTTGTCAACAAAGTAATGGTTGAACTCGTCTGCTAGTTTCTTGGAATTATCAGAAGAAGGCAGTTTCGTTTAAGATTTCGTACCCAAGAGAGAATGCATGAATGTGTGTATCAGTTTGATTACTCGATACTTCTCAAAAAGATACATACATGTAATTACATTATGCAATTAATTGATATGTATCATCTATTTATTTTGAGATTGCATCTGCAGACATCAGCCTCACTGTTGGCTTATTTTATTCAGAATCTGATGGAAACTAGGTTCTTTTATATAAATCAAAAACTCTAGACATCTTAAAGTCACGTTTGAAGACACGTCTATTTGACAAAACTAAACACTAACAGAATCCGCATAAAGTTTAAGGCGCATTATGAACTTCATCATAGTATTGTTTTGTTGCGCTATACAAGTTCTGCGTGAATTGATTGATATTATAAGTCCTGTCATATTGGCATTTTCCCTTTGTTTTGTTCTTTAATTTTAATTTGTTAGTGTTTGTCTTTTGTAGGTTTGATGTCCGGATTAACAATGGGGTTATTGTCACTGGATATGATGACACTGAGAATATTAAAGGAGAGTGGAACTAAAACAGAAAAAAAATATGCATCAAGAATTATACCATTAGTGAAACGTCATCATTTATTACTGGTAACCTTGTTGCTGGCTAATGCAGGGTGTGTTGAGGCCATGCCGATATTTCTAGACCGTGTATCCGATCCAATAATTGCAATATGTGTTTCTGTATCAGCTGTGCTAATATTTGGAGAGTAAGTTGTTACAGCGTTTTAAGTTGTTAAATTGTAGCTATTCCCCTTCACTTTAATTCCAGGCAGTTAATTGTATATGACCGTAAATAATTGAATCATAGAAATAATTATGTTTCTGTTAAGAAATTTTAAGAAATATAATGGGCAAGCATCTCGTGGCTAGCAATCAAAAGATTATTGACACTTGCCCATTTGATAAACTGCTATATAAATTAAGAATTTACCTGGATGACCAAGATGTAATTAAAGGACCTGAGTCCGTAACTCAAAATCCTCCAAAATCTTTGACATTATTTGTCAATTTAAATCAATATTGATGATGTAAACTTACCGAGAAAAGATGAGCTTAGGATATCTGATATTTAAGATAAAATATATTTTTTTTAACATGGTACACAAATCGTGTACCATAATGCGCTTCAGCCCCAGTTGTATTGAGGGACGAGGCTAGACACATTGCAGTAATTCAAACGGAGTAATGTAGACTGGAATAACTAGACGCTAGAAATCTGCACTTGATTGAAATTGCTGGCATATTTTGCCAAACATAACTGATTTGAAATTGGAGTAAAGAACGGAAACCATTGAATGTAAATCAATTTATATACATTCATATTACAGTATTATATGTGCGCAACCCACTTTTGTGAATTTCTAGGTCCCAAATGTTAGCGATTTAGCTGCTTTAAGTAAATAACTGAATAATAGAACAAAACAAATTGCTTGTATAATTTTAATTATACTGATAGACACAATCTTTATACAAGATAAATTATCTATTTTAACTCAACACATATTCTTAAATAGTTAATTTTCTTCTTGAAAAGGTCCAACCCTATATCATGCAGTTCATTCATTCCTATTTTTAGAAAATTGTTTAAAGTTGTTAAACAGATATTTATCTTTTGATTTTGTTTTATAGGGTTATACCACAAGCTATATGTACAAGATTTGGCCTTGCAATAGGTGCTACTCTATCACCGTAAGTTAATTAATTGACTTTCAAACTTTGGAATCACGTGGCTAAGTGGGTAAGGCACTGGCTCGCTAGCCTGGAGTTCGAGTTTTCGATCCCTGCATTTGCCGAGAAAGTTTATCTTGATTTTCCAGCGTGGTTTCCCCTTGTTAGTGATGCAGAAAGGAGGGTCTGACAAGGACAGCTGTCTAGTTGTTCGGATGGAATGAAAAACCAAGGTCCTGTGTACACATTGGTGTGCACGTAAAAGATCCCTTGGCAGTTGAAATTCAATGAGTAGGCGTATGCCTGTCTTCCATTAGCCCAGGTTAGGTGCATAACAGTAGGAAGTTAAAACTTATTTCATGACTTTTAAACTTATGTTAGCTTTTATAATTACACATCATTTATAAAGTTCTATTTACATATAAAACGGTCAACTTAACTGAGAGGATGGTTGTAGTGTTTGCCAGATTTGTATTTTGATTTTGTATATTTTATCATGGGTGCCATGAGATTCTGAACGTTAACATTTAATTTAGAAATTAGCTAAAAGATGATTTTTTCAAAGATTATGTGATTAATTTCTGGAATGTTTTTCTTCACAGATTAGTTTATTTCTTGATGGGTTTGTTTTTCATCATCTCCTGGCCATTGTCGAAAATGTTAGATTGTATATTAGGAAAAGATCATGAAACATTTTATAGACGTGGGCAGCTTAAAGCTTTAGTAGATCTACATGGTAATGGTGAGGAGACACAGGGTGTGGATCCTCTTTCTGTTGATGAAGTTTTAATCATAAAGGTAATAAAAAGTGTTCACTATTTTAATACAATGCGAGAAGAGCTTTATAAGTGAATTCATCTGCCACCCATCCCTTAACCCTTTCACTGCGTCTACCTGGTAGTACCGGGTATTATAAAATGTCGTCAAAATGCCCGTACCCGGTATTACCGAGTACTCAGTATAGCCCTCACTACAATTAGCCCCGTAGCTGCAAGTGCCATCTATTGTATTTTCAATACACTAGAACATATTTCCACGTGTTTCAAAATGGCAAACAGTAAAATGGCGGAGTGCATAGTGACAACGTAGACGATGCAATCTCGGCAAAGTAGGGAATGACATCTTCGGTGACCAAGACAATTTCGAGGCGGGTATACTGATACACGTTATTTGTTTCCAGTATGTTGATAATACATAATAGTATTCAGGACAGTGATTGGTGGTATGAAGTGCGTGATTTGTTGCTCGACCTTCCGCCTATAGCTATGTCTCCCGTGCATGATGAACAAGCCCAATGTGAACACGATAGCCCTATGTAGTAGCCTATATGTCTTCAGTAGATTCTGACGATAATTCTGATGTTGATAATAATGCTGGCCTGCTGGATCGTAAAAGACGAAGGCAATTCATGAGTCCCGATCTATTACAGCTATTGGCTGACTATAGTGATAAAGATAGGATGAAAGTGAAAGTGAAAATCAAAACAAGGTATTGCAATCTGCACGTGGTCATGGCAGTGGGAGACGTGGTGCGCGTGTTCGTGGTGACATTACTCGTGGCTGCTATTGATATTTGTGTTCATTTTATATATCTGTATCAAAATCCAGTGAAAAAAACAATATCCCATGAGTATTTCATGGAGAAAAATTTTCGTGTTAGTTTTAGTGAGAATTGAGAAATCCAAAATGGCCGCCATGACGTCACATGACCTCATGATTATGCAAATTTCCAAAATTCCATTTTTTCCTATAAGCCCAACCTCATGTCAATCCCAGCACACATAAAGAATTTTCATAAAAGCTTTCATAAATACTGTTTGGCATCTAGTTCCAAACACACCTTTTTCCTCAAAAAAGTGTCTAGCACAGGCAGTGGATTTACGTCTAGCAGTGAAAGGGTTAAAATGGTTATTTACAATATGAAGAGCCTTTTCCCAATTCATAGTAAATGGCTTACAAACCCTCCCATTTCAAACTGTTTGTGAAAGCCTTACCTCCAGAGTAAGACTAAAATATTTTTTACACCTGTACTGTGAGGACCCCAGTATTTATATTTAGAAGTTGTTAAAACTCAATCATTTTCTTTGCATAGTTACCTTGATTCAGTATTCGCAAAAGAAATAAATTTTCGAAAGCCCATGCCTTTATATCCTGCCCTGCTTTCTCTTATCTCTCAGGAGTCATATATTATTTGTAAGAGCAGAAAACTTTCAAGCTGCCTACTTTTACTAAGGCAACAGATCCGTTTAATTTAATCATTTGAAATGGAGTTGAAATTGATCACCATCTGAATGTCTCATAACAGGGTGCTTTGGATATGAAGTACAAGACTGCTATTGATGCTATGCTTCCACACAAGAAAATTTTTATGCTAGATGTAAATGCTAAAATGGATCACCAAACAATGACCGAAGTAAGTTTTCATTTGCCTTTCATAATAGAAGGTCACATTGCAATGAAGAATATCTCTTATTTCGAATAAGCTGTCAATTTGAGAAGATAGTGGTCTAAGGGGAGACAACTTGTCGACTGTATTAAAGTACATCAGCTTTACTATGGTCATATTAAGTCAGATTTGGCATAGTTGTTTTTACTTGTAATGAAAGAGATAATTTTGCCAAGGCAGCAGTTTTAGTAGCGAGAAGTCTTTAGTGTCAAGCTTTTAGTTCCCCTACCTAATATTCTGGTTTTAAGTATTTATTTTTAGATGAAAGTTAAATTGATAATCTATGGATTAAAGAATTAAGCAGTTTGGTGAGTGGAAAACAATATCAATGAAATATTACCGTCTAATGATTGTAATTTACAAAGAATGTTTCCAAAAATAATACTGTTGTTCTTTATTGTTTCAGATTTTGGAGAAGGGCCATTCTCGTATACCTGTATATGATGGTAATGATAGTAATATAATAGGTTTATTGATGACTAAAACATTAATTAAACTAGATCCTGATGATTGTATACCTGTAAGAACTCTAGTAGATAGTCCAGTACATGCTAGAGATGTTATATTTATTAAACCAGATTTACCACTCTTTGATCTGCTGAATCTGTTTCAAACTGGAAAAGGTTTGTTAATTTAAAACTTTTAATTAAAGGGGCAATATCACTTTTGCCATGCAATAATTTCACATGATAACATATTGAAAATTAAAGCACTGGCCCACTTAAAAATGGTAATTTTAATAAGTGTTTGTTTAACTGCTAAAAACCAATAAAGACATGGCTCAGGAAATTGTGCTATAATGTACATAATCTGAACATCCCCAATGTAACCAAATCAATAATCATAGGTTATTTTTTTTACCCATCAGTGAAGATTTGAATAATGTTATGAGGTCAGGGTGCCAACCCATTCGATCTTGATTGAAGCTATTAGTATAATTTTGATTTGATCTGATCTAGAGGTGATTATTAATGGGTCAGGTACAAATTTGATTGCTTATTGTTATTGAGATATCCCTTATAGCAGAGAATATCCAGGGATTTTTGTGCAATCATCATAAAATAGATGATCAAAAACTGCTAGATTAACCCCTTGAAATTTTCAAGTTGGATGAATGGTCTTGAAATGAATAGTTTCTATCTAATAGGAAATAAATTTGGTATCATTGCTGTGATATTATGAATATTGTATGTATTTAATATTATTATTATCATTATTAGGTCATCTAGCTATAATTAAAGGTATAAAGAAAGATGTGATAGAATCTAGTATACAACATACAGATGATGATACATCACCTTTATTAAGAAGTGAAGTAATTGATGCAGCATTAGACACAGACGATCAAGTTTGTATTTCTGTCTTTATAAAAAAAATTGAGGGGGGTAGCTTTTTGTTATCGCATCATGTTATATGAATTGTGATTAACAGGGTTTATTAACCTATAGTCAAATCGATCATGTTTAGAAATGTATAATATGTGATAAATCAAATTTATTGGTAACATCAGTGATATGTTTATATTTTGCATATATAAACATTGGATTGTTTTTTCTTTCATCTTTTCTTCTGTATTTTATATTACTAAACTTAACATCTTACAAGTTTTATCATGGAGTCCTGTTATTACCTATGTAGATTTCAATGTCAGTCATTGCGAATATAAGTTGAATGTTGGATCCTTTATGTAGTGTAAAAAAAGAGAACTATGAAAACGAAACCTTAAAAGTTATGACTTTTTTAAAAGATCAATGTTATTCATTTTGTGTTTTTTTGTTAAAGATCTTAGGAATTATAACACTAGAAGACGTTTTAGAAGAATTGCTACAAGAAGAGATAGAAGATGAAAAAGACGTGGTTTTGGAAATGCAACGGAGATTAAATCTGTCTAAATCAAGATTACCAAGACAGTCGAGTCGGCAACAAACAACAACATCAGGCGAATCAAACATTATTCTAGATACATCTATAAATAATCGGCCATCATCATCCGATTCTACTTTATTAGTACCATGAAATCATTTTAGTTACCAAAATGATGCATGACTCGTAGTTCTTGTGTATTTGACTCATGGGTTCATATTATCTTATTATATACAGTCTATATATGACAGTATTAAGGAAGAAATAATTTAGATCTTTTGGCAATGGTTACATTGAATTATTTTGTTATTGTTATACTGTATTTATAATCTATGTATAGTCAAAAAGGCAACCTTGTAATCTCAGTCAACCACAACCTCCTAGTCTTCAACAAATGGAGGACTTGCACCTGCTGTCAACATTTGACAACAAGTTCCTTTACCTATGCATAACCAATAGTTTTTTTTTCGTTATTACGTGGTTGAATCCACTAAATTTTGCCAATCAAGTAAGAGTTCCACCCCTTTTGAAATTAATCCCATAATTCATGCATTATTATTTATAAACAAATATGAATCCTGACGACAAATTAGGATTAATTACAATGTATGATATGGTTCATGAAGAGAGAAATTTTACAATAAAATAATAAGAGTGTTGGATATTGAAATGGCAATTCCAATAGATTTTCAGAAATGGCAATTCTTAAATTAATTTCATGGGCGTTGACATCTTGTTTTAGGTCAAGTTAGTAGTTACCCCTCTTAAGACTCTGTAAAAGACTGGATAATCAAGAATGACCTATTATTCTCATATGTTAACAACCCATCCAGACTAATATCTGTCTGAATAATAGAGACTAGTAACTCTGTCCAGTATCTAATGCATTTATAAAGCTGTCATGTGGGTAGATGGCCAGGGATGATATTAATTTGCTTTGAGCTAATATAATTAGTCGGAAGTCCACATTTCAGATCCAGTGAAACATATGACCAAATGCTTCATCACTCTTAGTTAAATAAAGTCTACCGGAATATATCTTGTGTGACTAAGCCAAGAGATGCCTTGAATCGAAAATAACCATTACAACCAGAAATAGGTCCTTTATACTATAGCCTGTGTAGGCATATTTGGATACAAAAAAAAAAAAAATATCAATCAGACCTTTATACCATACATTCACAAACTATGATCAAGTTTATCAAATTTCAGTACTCAACTTGATTGTTATTTCCTTTGACCCAAAACCATCCCTCAATAGTATTCTTCCAGTGTGTATGAGTTATATTAATGCAGGGTATTCTGAATTGAAATGCTGCATCAAGCCCTGATTAATGTCTTGGACCAGCTATCAACAAGGGTTGCAATAAATTCGAAAAAAGACAATAAACATTAAAAATTTCTGTAAATAAGGGTCAATTTGAAGAAATTGTTTGATGAAGTCATATGTGATAACCAATCAAATATATTAATTTTAGCCACATTTTATTGTAGATGACAGAATATGTCTGTTATATAAAATCCGGCAACAAATTAGAGCTTTTATTTCCACTTGGTTTAATGATTCTGGATGTCATAGTGGACGATTTTCTGCAGGTGGAAATTTTCAATTTTCTTTTTTATTTCCAACATTTCATCATCACATATTCTTATGTTGAGACAAAATATATAAACAGTTTGTTATGTATTATATAGAATCAGTTTATTATAATATAATTCTTTGTTAATATTTTATTGTGATAATGTCTATGTGTCAGTAAGATATTTTTAACTGTAATGCTATTTTCTATAGCTTGTGTGTATGGACTAATCTTAACACTATAAACATGGTACTACACGATGTTTCAGTCTTAATGAAATTATACTATCATTATATTCCATTTTACTTTTTGGTTGTTTACTCCACTCCATCTTGGTTCAGTGTCTCTGAACTAAACCCGAATTGACCTTTGACACCGAGCTATGCAAATGACAAACTTTTTATGTTCATTCATTTAACAACAGTTTATGTAAATATTCTGAAAGAGGGTGAAAAATTTGAAAGCTTAAAACACTATGAAAGAGGATGAAAAACGTGAATGTTGGGACATAAGACATCTTTGTGCATGTCTCGTGTATATTCAAAAATTGCGGTTGTGTCTTCAGGAGTCCCAGTGAACCGTCACAACTTAATGCATTTTAACAAAATGCAGCATCTTTTCTTCATGGGGTGTAGTGTAGATACAGTTAGACTACACTAGTGTTGTGGAGTTTTGGCAAAACGTTTTAACAAAAGAAAAGCTGTAAGAATGTGGTAAAAGTTTTAAAGATAATATTCTGTATTCACTGTCTGTGTATAACTCTCATCTAGTATTTGTTTCTATGTGCATGTTATATTTCTATTGTTTACTTTTTATATCTATTTATACATTCTGTGTTTTTGACCTTGTCCTGTCTTTGTAAATTACATTTGTAATTTTTACATTACATTGAATCATTTCAGAAGTATTACCTTAATGAATTACCTTCATTAATTAATCAGCGCCATATTTAAAATCAATTTGAGCACATTATGTATATGATTTGAATACATGCTTGAATTAAATATTTTTCCTATGAGCTTATTCCTTTTTTTATTTGAAATCTCATGTTGTTACTTGCAGACAACAATATTGAATCCCTAAATGGAAAATCAAACGATATTGAATCTGTAATAGAAAAATCAAACAATACTGAATTCCTTATAGGAAAATGGTTTAATACCATTCAGTACATGTATGATGAACTGAACATTACTCAACATCCTGCAGAGGATATAAACTATTCGAGATAATCTACTATTGATATTTTGATTTCAATTCATTAATTTTTAAATGTTAAATAACCAATTTGAGTACATTATAGCATGACTTTAGCTCAAAAGAGTCTAGACATTGCCGGAAAAATACATGACTGTCAGCGGCTTTAAAGATAGGTTGCCAAGCAACGAAACATACGCCCACAGCAGCTAAATTGTCCGGGCAGTCAACAAGAGTTGTAGCATATTTTACTTTTTTTCGGTAATGAAACATTTATAATACACTAAAATCTGATTAAAAGTAACAACTCATTATGTAATTATCAGAAAATCATTCAAATTTATTTGGCTTTGATAACGTTCTCCTCCATGATAACGTTTAGTATGCAAATATTTAATATCCTGGATTTAACTGTTCAAGTTATCAAAATTCATTGAAACTCAATTTACTTGTTCGTCTCATGACCTTCAACACTGTGTATATATTATATCAATCTGATTAAAACACAGATCCAATTTCGTTTCGTTTTTTATAGTTCAAAATTTCGTTTTACTTTTTACTACACTCTAGGATCTGGGAGGATTGTTATTTAACTCGTGTTCAGCTTGAAATGAGGGGTCAGCCAATCAAATTGTCTGTCGAATCGGGAGTTTGAACTCTCTTGCACGGAACTGTGGGTAGACATGAACTCCGACAGAAATCAAAACAAAGCAAAAGTATAGCCACTTGCAACAACGATTCTGATTGGTTAATCGAATGACTGACCTTATAGGGTCAAATGTCGTTTGCTACGTCATAGAACGTGACATCCCACTGTTAGTTGTTAGATCTACATGAGCGAGGCCATCGAAAGTATAAAAAAACGAAACGAAATATAGATCTGTATTTTAATTAGATTGTATATTATATAGTCAATCAGATATTAACTTTAGCCTCTATAGCAGTGCTTCTCAACCTAGGTCCATGTGCACCCCCAGGGGGGAATTCGAAATGCTCAGGGTAGAAATTTGGAAAACCGGGTAAATTATACACAAAGGGGTGAATTTTGTGAATAGGAGGGAATTTGCATGAATTGAGTTTTCAGACTCTTGACCGGGACCCATCAGTTAGAATGTTACCGACCACAAAGTTAGTTCTGGGTGTTAAGACCCTTGTTCAAAAACATTAAGCAACAGGTGCTCACTAAAAAAGGGTCATTACATCTCCATGGTGCTTTTAATGTGTAAATCCATTGCATCTGTTCATTAAATATTTGTTTGAAATGATACCTTATTGGCAAGTTTCAGTTTTTAGTTTTTAGTAATTTGATGTTTTATAGTGCTAGGGGTGAATAGCGGAGAAAATATTTCTCAAGTGGGGAATTGTATCATAAAGGTTGAGAAGCACTGCTCTATAGCGTCCACAAGATTTTTTGAAGTGATCAAGGGCCATAGCTCTGACAGTAATTATCAAAAATCGCTGAAAATCAATCGGATTCTTCGTCTCATGACCTTAAGCACTGAGTATAAATTTAAAGTCAATCTGATATTAACTTTGGCCTCTAGAGCATCCACAAGATTTTTTGAAGTGATCAAGGCCCATAACTCTGACAGCAGTTATGGAAATCGCTGAAAATCAATATGATTCTTTGTCTCATGACCTTCAACACTGTGTATAAATTTAAAGTCAATCGGTTATTAACTTTAGCCTCTAGAGCGTCCACAAAATTTTGAAAGTGACCAAGGGCCATAACTCAGTCAGTAATTATTGGAAACGCTGAAAATCAATCAGCCTCTTCGTCTCATGATATTAAACACTGTGTATAAATTTAAAGTCAATCGGATATTAACTTTGGCCTCTAGAGCATCAACAAGAATTTTTGAAGTGATCAAGGGCCATAACTCTGACAGTAATTATTGGAAATTGCTGAAAATCAATAGTCTTCTTCGTTTCATGACCTTACACTGTGTATAAATTTAAAGTCAATCGGTTATTAACTTTAGCCTCTAGAGCGTCAACAAGATCTTTTTAAGAGATCAAGGGCCATAACTCTGACAGTAATTATCGGAAATTGCTGAAAATCAATAGGATTTTTCGTCTCGTGACCTTAAACACTGTGTATAAATTTAAAGTCAATCGGATATTAACTTTGGCCTCTAGAGCGTCCACATGATTTTTTTAAGTGATCAAGGGCCATAACTCTGACAGTTATTATCAGAAATTGCTGAAAATCAATAGGCTTCTTCGTCTCATGACCTTAAACACTGTGTATTAATTTAAAGTCAATCGGATATTAACTTTGGCCTCTAGAGCTTCCACAAGCAATTGTGGACGCCGGACCGACGGACGGACCGACTGCGGACGGGGGCGACGGCAATATACGACCACATTTCAATGTGGGCGTATAAAAATGGCTGACCTCATGGGGATTTCTGTGGAGAGTGTATTATATCAACAAACGTCACATTTGGCATTGGGTTTGGGGAATTACCAGAGAATTTTATCAAACCAGCAGCCTTGAGACAATTCCTCCGCCCATTTAGGTATATACACTCTACAAAAGATGCAATTTGGGAGTTTTTTGTAAAAGCGACACAATTTCCTGTTTAAAGTAAACTGGTAGCCGCATCGCAAATGTTTGGGCGTAGTACATATCACTTACTGTCATACAGCCAAGATTTGATGTAGGGTACCAGAATATCTTAAGATTTGCCGAGTGGTTCAACCTTGCGGGATTTCTAAGGGTCCTCTGGTTTCCTCCCACTGCTAAAGACCCCTATGCGCAACTAAATTGAACCATATGTTTCAACCCAACATGATCTAGTTTGTGTCAAGTGGACATTAAACACATTTCACTCTCAGATTCTTTTTCTGCTTTACAACTCAAGCTTTGGACCAATAATCACACTCATTATTACAAGAAACCCCCCCCCCCCCAATGTTTGAAATATTTTAAAGCTTAGGTTCTAAATTTCTTTCTGTACTCAAAAAAAACAAGCCACAGACTCTGCCTCCTGATTGTGTTATATAAAATCAGAATGAAATTTAATTTCAAGGATATACCATGGGGGCATCTATTTATTGAAAAACTGATGACTTACTACATAATTATTTTGTTTATTACATAATTCTAAATGCAACAATATAACATAGATTCTCTTCTAATACAGTAATGCTAATACTTGCTAAATTAGGATGTAAATAAAACATATAATGGATACAACTTGATGAGTACCAAACCAAAAACGAACTTGTATACTCGATGGAAAAAATGTTCTAAAATGTGTGTACATGTAAATATACATTTATGTACAAAGAAATGATAAAAAAAACATATGAACTGACTTACATGGAAAAGATAGAAATGTCATTACATACACTCACAATATGCATTCTTTATACAGATAATAAAGTCATGTTTAACACCTTGACACAAATATCTAATGATGACCTATCTCACTAACACCTAATACACTTCTCTCTTATTCATCTAACTTTCTCTTTGGTTTCTTTGGATTGCGTGATCGACTTTTAGCTTTACATAATGGACATATTGGAGCATTACGATGAATTTGTTGATGACAAGACAGACATGCCTGTAAAAATAAAAAATACCTATAAGTTTCATCAATTCACAAGATCAGCTTCTAGATTGAAAAATATCCAGTATTATTTATGCCTGAGAAGAACGATCTAGTATTATTTTTTCCCGATAATATTTCTGTCTGAAAATAATTTTGGACTGATAAGAAATATCCAGTATCATTTATGCCTAAGAAGAATGATCTAGTATTATTTAGGAGCATGTAATAACAACTATCTAGTATTATTTAGGAGCAGGTATTCTAAAAGCCAATATACTTCACCTAATACAACAGAAATCAGAAAATTCTAATACAGATACTCATTTTACTCCTGACATAAAAGAATAATAAAAAAGGAACTTACTTTCATGGGAGGCGGTTGTTGACGGAATGCTTGACGTTCTGTTTTAGATCTAGGAACCTGAATATTTTGTGCTGCTGCTGCGGCTACTTGCAGAGTTTGAGGGAGAGGAGGTTCAGGGGGTTCCTGCTGCCATTCGCTATTCTGTTTCTCAAAAAACCTGCTAAAACACATTGTTGATACATGTACACAGCTTTAAACAAATTATTAAGGTGCCCAACAGAATAAAACAAAATGTCAAAATGTACAGATAATTATGCCACTATAATCACATACTTAATAAAAACAACCCTTATTCTTGCATTGATCATCAATTTATGGTCTGACTGTGTCGTACTTCATATGCAATGGTCAATGGAAAGAAATATTTGTTACTACAAAATCCAAGTTCCCCAAAACTAGTAACTAAATATATAGTAAACTGTGATCCTTGAATACCAAATTTTTTTTACTAATTACCCTACACTTACTCAGAGTTTAATTTTTGTTCTTCTTCCTGAAGATCAGGTAATCTGTCTAACCCAACATTAGATCTCATAGCATCTACTTCATCCTTCAAAGGTTTATATTCCTCATACAATTTTTTGGCACTTTCCAAAGCTCTATTCCTTTCTTCTTCCGCTTGCTTAATGGTGCCTTCCATCTTTAAAATATATAATTTATTTTTAAAAGTTAAAAAGGTATTAGCCCTGCAAAGAGCTTTATCAGTCACAAAAATAATGATATTAGACAAAAAAAAGGACCTATAAAAGTATATTTGTCTACCAAGGAAGATATTACCAAACAAGGAAAGGCATTACTTAAAACAGATTGTTTATACTGAATTAAATCAAGTTAATTTTGGTACAGAAAAAAACATCTTGAAAGGAGACAGTTGCTTGACCACACCACACGGTATTGTGTAGATTTGTCTCAGCCCTTACCTACTACAAATACTACAATACATGAACATTTAAAATAATTGTAAAATAGTAGCCCCTCAAAACAGTAGAAATAGATGAATTCCTTGGAAGTTTTGAAAGTGTCCTTCCTCAGTAATGGCTTGGAATGGTGCGAACCATGCTGTATTGATACTTGTCCATTATGACGTAATAAGATTATTTAAGAAGGTTTAAGAGTAAATTGGACTAATCTTGACCCTCTAGGAGTGTTCATGATTATTTAAGAATATTTTGGATGCT
The DNA here is from genome assembly GCA_917208275.1 of Patella pellucida. NCBI lineage: Eukaryota > Metazoa > Mollusca > Gastropoda > Patellidae > Patella > Patella pellucida. The sequence continues at coordinate 68,728,336 of OU795036.1, forward strand.
AATGCATAAAAAAAGTTTAAATTATTTTGAAAAATAATAGAATAGGGATTTTTTGGAAAAAAGTTAAATATACAGCTTGATTTGCGATAATATGGCGATGACATGAGTTTATGATGATTTTAACAATTATAACAAATTAATAATATATTTGTAACAAAGATTATTTAAAGCCCCAATACCACTCTTGTTGTAACTGGAAAAATTCAACTACATGCCCTAACATGGTTTGAAAAGCCTTACGTAAGTACTTTCAAATGCAACTTGGATTTAAACATATTTTCAAACCCTCTGGACAAGTAAGATAGGTTGTAATGGATAATTTACACAACAGGTAGGACACTTAAACATCTAGTAGTTAGAATAAGGCTATTTTTTTTTCTGTAACTGTCAAGCTAGCAAGAGTGTTATTGTCCCTTTAAAAAAATAAAAGTTGAATTTAAAATTAAACATTCTTTTTTCAAGAATGTGAAAAGTTTTTAAAAAAGTCTTTTTGAAATGTGAAGATAGTTCTGGATTCTCCTTCTTTTAAAACGTGATATTATATTTAAAATAATTATGATGTCTGAGGACTGATATGTAATACAAAGATATTTGAAAAAATAAATGTATGGAAAACTTACAAGATTAATATCAGCATGAATTAGACGTAATTCTTCAACATGTGCCATCTTTTCTTGTAAAAGTAATTCCATTTCTTGCTTGTATTCATGAAGATATTTTTCTTCACTTTCAGTAATGTCGACATCTTGTTTTAGCTTTGATTTTACCTTTTCAAGTTGAATAACTCTGGATCTATAGAATATAATCAATAATAAGGCTAATATTATATAGGGGTGGATCATCCTTAAAGTGCAACAAACAACTATCCTTTATCAAGATTTATGTAATTGTAGACTGATCACCTTAAGGACAAGGTAGTTCTTTCAAATAAAGTGTGACAATTTTGTTATATATTCAAAGTAGATCGATGCACGCAATCTTATCCAAAAAATACTAGAATCCCAGAAAAACACCAATATGTTGGTTGATTTGGGGAGGTAATTAGGAATTTGAGTGGGCTACACCAAGAAACAGGGTTTAAGTGGTGTAAATCCACTTAGATATACCATGTATATGTTTTTATTTTTTGTGTTGGTAACCTTGTGGTTACAAAGATTAAGATCGTCATAAAGCTCCAAATAATTTTTTTTTTTTTCACCCCAGCTTACCTAAATTTCTATACGCCTAGATGGGGCACAAGATATGTAAATTTGTGCGTTACCTTATATGTAATGTCAATGGCGTCAGCCAAGTTGTTTAGCAGAAGGGTACATATTTTTACAATAACAGCATGTTGTGTTGCACATACCTGGTAATGACATTTTTGCAAGTTTAGTAAGGTCTTATATTCTCACTAAAATGTTCCTTAACACTGTAAGGGCATTCACACGCGATTGTTTAGCAGTGAAAAGTTTCCCAGTAAAGTGCCTGGGAAGTGAACATTTTTCGACAAGGATTATATAGGATGGTTACTGAACATGCAGGGCGAGTGTAATGAGACCTACATTGAGAGCTTAACTAGGCCATTTGTTGATACCAATTTCACATAGGACATTTAGTTTTAACTGGATAAAAATACATCTGACCGCTATAATCGGTCAATCAAGTCTATTAGCCTACTAAATATATCGGTACTCAAATTTTGAACATTTTTTAAGTTATATATATCTGATGGTTTATTATTGTCTAAAACCTCATTATTATGAATTCTAAAAATTCATCTGTGGACTGCGTCCGAAAATTGTTTTGTGTGTAGTCTAAATAATCAAGCAACCGAAACATCATGCTACCATTACCAATTTTATACCATATTAATTATATTATCATAATGTATAAATCGTCTACCAAAATAAGGAAGAAAAGACATAAATATGTTGTTTTAGGCAAAATACATGCTTTGTGGGAATACCTGACCACTCGGACCAAGACCACTCAGACCAATTGATAGAGTGGTCTATCAATTGGTCCGAGTGGTCTTTGGTCCGAGTGGTCTGGATGGTATCACGTCATTTGTGACTCGCGTCATTTGGGACTTGACATAAACGACATTTGGGACTCGGTTGACGACGTTTGGGACTTGACTGGCGTCATTTGGGACTCGATATAAACGATAGTTGGGACTCTTAAGCGGTGTTTTGGTGGGTGAGGGAAAACTCGAGTTAACAATCATCGAGATTGCCGACTGTGTGTTGATTGTGTACCAATTACGGGGTTCTTTTTCTCAGGAAAATATAAGAAATGGCAATGACCCCAGCGGGATAATTAAAGCACATTAACCGATAATCCCAATGTTATACAAGTATGTGTAAAGAAACCTAGCGGTTCTTTGGTAGATGAGGCAAAACGTGAGTTGTCAATCATCGAGAATGGCGGCCGTGTGTTGATTGCAATTATCCCGTTTCACGAAAAACATTAGTAGTGATCGGTCAATCAAGCTCATTTACTATATGAGAAAGAAAAACATGGAAGTACATGTACTACTAAATATACCCGAGCCCCAAACGATGTATACCAAAGTCCCAAACGACGTATACCAAAGTCCCAAACGTCATATAGCCAAGTCCCAAACGTCACGGTCAAATTTTTTTGAGTCCCAAATGACGCAAGTACCAAAATGGCCAAATGGCATGTAATCGTCTGCATACCCTTTGTGGGGTAATTAATTCCAGTTGTTTCGGGTACATCTATTGCCCGAATTAGGCTAAACGATACAGATAATAATAATGTCATTTGATTTGTGAATTGTTCTTCAAAAGTTCTTGTATTGTATGTGTTTTGTGTGACTACAAGTACAGTCTACACTTGTTTTTTTAATTTTCTGTTTGTGTACAGAAATTTTGACTGGGAGGCATGGGCTATTATTATCGGCATTTTCATAGGCCTTTTTCACTTAGAATCTAATTCAAAATTAACTGAATATTGGTCTCGTGTTACGAACTAAATATAACGACAACAAAGTACTTGTACCGTAATTCTTTCAGACTATCTAATCTGTTCATTATTTCGCTTTCTTTTTCATCCGCCATGTTTGTTTAGATGGCTTCGTTCTTTTTGTTTTCCCGGAAAAGAAGAGTTTCAAGCCGCCATTATCCAGACGTATAATATCAAGGTTGATTACTATTGGGAAAATAGTTGAACTGTCTGGATAAATAGGTCTTGACATTAAACCGCGCCAAATTTAGCTACTTGTAATTTCAATATGGCTGTGCAACCAAAACAAGAATTACAACTTGGTAATTTGCAGACAAAAACATGTCATAGGAATATATTTTGTTTAATTTACTGCTCCGAATTGATAGATTTAAATGTCATATAAGATTTTTATTTATTGATCATAAATTACAATAAACATCAAATCAATTATTATGAAATCTCATATGAATCATGAATATCTCAGTCAATCAATTGGCTATTTTTTAAAAATTCATAAAATTGCGTAAAAGTTTTAAATTTGTTTGCTTAGAACTGAAATAAATTAACTTTTAGTCAATCCCCACGCTAAAAACATTAGCAGAATTCATTGTGTATATCGTCGGTGGGGAGTCAAAAGGTCGTATGTGGGTTTTGCGAAATTGTCCAGGACTAGGAGAGCCAAAAAACACGAGGTTAAGAATCAAAATGTCGAATAAAACCGTCACGTCAAAATGTTGTATGTAAAATGTCGTATTTCTGAAGCTTTTCTCAAATATTTATTTACAAAATGTATGTGTATCCATTTAAACAGTATGTAACGATCCGAACGTATCAAGCTCAACATCTAGTGCAGAAATAAGGAGTGAAAGCTAGTTATTTGCAATTTTTTAAAGCAAAGATGTATGTCCTAAAAATATTTACCTTTACCTGCTTCAATTTCATAGATTTTATACAGTAGAGCCTCAACAATAATTCCAATAATACATATTCAACCATTAACTGATACTGGCCGTATTTCGTTTGATTGCAATGCTTTGATTAGACACAAAGTTGTTTTTTGTCAAGAAAATACGACATTTTCACTTCAAATTTTTTTTTTTAAAATTAACACCCGATATACGACTTTTTGAAACAGTATCTATGGAGACTATAAAACCTCTTTTTATTGGCTTAGAAATACGACTACCAGATTAAAAGATGCGCACGGAAATTATCATTCCGAAAAAGCAAAAAAGTGAATATCGCAAAATATGCCACATACGACCTTTTGACTCCCCACCGACGATATGTGAAATAGACCCGACCGAAGCATAAAAATAGTGCTGATAGTGATAGCGCAGTCACCTCGTGTCGTGTGTCAAATGTCCGTTTAAACTTGCTAATTCTGTTAAAATCCCATTTTCTTCCGGGAATTATTTTTCAATCTCCAGTTGTGTCCATGTTATTGCACAGACAACCCTGATACGACGCAGGTTTTTTGTTCGTAGAAGTCACTGTACCACAGTGTACTTTCGTTTGTTTGACTTCTGTGCATTGACCTCGCGACCTGTGACGATTAGATAACGTCATGTGGATATAATGGCTGTTCACTAGGTCAGAGTCACTTCTCTGCAGGTAGGGTGAGTCTGTCGTTCAGATTAAGATCATATGAATGAAGTATAGACTTTCTTGTAGAACCGTCCTTATTAATATATATAGAATTATTTTCAATTTTTGAACTAACAGAATAGACTGTAATAATTCACACTTTTAATAAATTTTGTACAGTGTACTTGACTTGGTTCAAAAATAATTCTGTCAATTTCAATGTAGATTGTCATCATCAAAGAAAGAATAATAGGTGTTAATAATATTTAATCAATTACCGGTAGTTGGATTAAAGCTTTTTCTCAATGACAATGCTATTACACTTGAGTGTAATTAGATTTATAAACAGACCTGAACTAGGTGACGGGTAGCAAACCAAGCCCTTTTTCAGTCGTATGTTGGTGGGATGACATCTACATTGTTAATTGTTTATGTCTCATTGATATTTATTCAACACAGCCAAAATTTGAAATAATAGTTAATAACTAAAATGATATTGGGTGTAAGTATCATCCTACTGTTCTGCTCCATCTAATCTAGGTAATAAAGACAGACATGCAGTGAGCTTTGAGTAGGAGAGTAAGGAGGCAAAGTTTGTATGGACATTGACACTGCAGCTTACACTTGTTCTAAAGTTTAGCTGTCAAGGGTACTTTTATTTACATGCACATAAAAAAATTGGTGTATTAAAAACTATAAACCACCTGCTCGGTCACAGCCTGTGATGTTTCGCTTGACACTCTCATCAACGACAGGGTATCAGGGCCCCCTTCTGAATCCAGTTCATCAAGATGTTGTGCAGTAGGCCTGCATGCAACAAGATTTTGTGCAGTACATGACATGTATTATTGAAAACATTTTCTCTTTCATATTTTGGCATGCCTGGAAGACTTAATCAAATTGATGTACATAATTATATCTATACCAAGTATAATATTGATTTATGCATTCTATTAATTTCAGATTTTTCACAGGAACAAGGATTTCTAGCTTTTCATAAAGGATTGCCAGAGGTTAGTACAATAATATCATAATTGAAAAGTATGAATTTAGCGATGGAGTCCCTTTTAGAATTTCTAACACAAGAATATTTTCTACATATTTTCTACTTGGGTCATTTGTTTTTTTTAATTGTTCTTTGTATTGCAGAAACCAAATACAACATTACGTGTGTTTGACAGATCAGTAAGTTAGTTTTTTTAAAGTAATTTATGTAAAACCCATGATGTTTTAAATTGGAAAATAATTTAACCCAATCTTTTTCTCCCAGTCATTAATAATATTAACACTGTAACCTCTTGACAAAATTTTGTGACAGTTAACATTCAAAAAATATAGTCCGATCTCTGAAGTACCACTCTCTGTGTAAAATTTATATCCCTAAAATATACATTATCGCCAGAAATTTGTGTTAGTCCTAAAATAACAAAACATGAATTCAAAATACCTATATGTGCTTCAAAAAGTATTTTAATAAATGTCTGAATAAATGTAATAGGTTTTGTGTATAAACCATTTATAAGTGTTTTTAATCCTTGTGTATTTTTTATGTATGACAAATCATTTTACTTTATGTTTCGATGCATTATAAATTATACTCTATTCCTTTTCTTTAAAAGATAAAAGATTTAGTCCCGAAATGACCTAGTTTGGGAAGAGTGGATGTTAAACCCCATTTCTCTCTTTCTCTTTAAAAGATTTGTGATGATAAATGTAGACTGTATAAATGTATATTTCAGGATTATTATACTGTTCATGGTCAAGATGCTTTATTTGTTGCAAAGGAGGTTTTTAAAACAACCGGTGTTGTCAAATACTTAGGAGGAGGTAAGTACCTCCATTCAACCACTCATGTTATAATGTCTGTGTATGCAAGGCTTGCCACAAGATGTAGGTACTTAGTAATTTGATTGGATAATATTCGATTAATTTTACTGCTTAGCCAATGAAAATTGAAGTATCTACTAAATTTTGGATTTTATCTTTAGTTAAAATTTTGTGAAACAGGGCCCAGGCCTAGGAATAACGGTTTTAGGTGTACCTGACAAAATGTCAGGCACTAATGAAATAGTAGGCCTACCTGACATTTTTAACTTAGTACCATAGTACCTGACATTTTCAACTTAGTGCCGGACATGTATTAATAATATCATTAAAAAAAACAAATCAGTGCCTGATATTGTTACTGACAGGTGCCTTAATTCCAGGCTTGTTAAGAAAGAGATATATACACAAATAGTTGATTATTCGCCAAATAATACTGTAGTTTCAGATGATTACACTCTATTAATACATTTATAAGATTCTTTCACACAGAATTAACCAACTTTATTCTCTAAAATTTGTTAGAGCAGACTTCTTTAACGCTACCTGTAATTGATTTCATAAACAAGTTTTAACATACTGTTGACCAGGAACAGTAACCAAGCATGATGTCATCGCAGCCATCTTAGATTTGTGACTTCATATCAAAAATTAAAGTCCACCATTCAATGCTTAATTGTCCCAAGGAACATGCATTCAAAGTGGTATTAATGCTGAAATATTTTGCCAGGTGTTACGATGGTCAAAGTTGTGAGAATTTATTTGACCCTATAGAAAAACACATAATATTAGGGGGAAAGTCTATAATCATGTCCTTCCATAGGACACAAATCTGTTGAATACAATCTCTATATAACCGAACAATGTTTCAGTTATGCTTCTCTTGTCTTTATCAAGTAATTAAAAAATATGATGTGATAATCTACATTCTACATAACAAGAAGCTTACATAGTAAATGATGACCAGAGATAATTTAATGTAGCTCTTTGGGCATGCGTAAATATATGGATTATTGAGTGCATCATATATATACATTAATATTAGAAGCTTGGTGGTTACATAGAATTGTGTCCTGCTTATTTTATGGTTCAATCACTATATGTCACTGAAAGAATTCCATAATCCCTGTAATTTAAATTGAATTGATGACCTCAGAAAGTGCAATAAAATAAGCTCCCATATGATTTTATTTTACAGGAAGTAAAAAACTAGAATCTGTGGTACTCAGTAAGATGAATTTTGAATCTTTAATGCGAGACCTGTTATTGGTTCAACAGTATAGAGTAGAAGTATATCGTAATAAAGGATCTTCTAAAAACAATGACTGGACTTTAGCTTTAAAGGTAAATATTATATCCAATATATATATAAATAATAATAACTGGACTCGAGCTTAAAAGGTAAATATATCCAATATATATATAAATAATAATAACTGGACTCAAGCTTAAAAGGTAAATATATCCAATATATATATAAATAATAATAACTGGACTCAAGCTTTAAAGGTACCGGTAATTGTTTTCAATAAATATTGATAAATGGACTCTACCTTTTAAGGTAATTTTATTCCATAAATATTATAATATAACATAAAAAGTCAAAAAGTTCCCTGGGTATGCTAATATAAAACCATGACTCGTTATTACCAAATGTCTATTTTCAAAATATCTTGTATCTTATTTCCACGTCACTTTTGTCAGAAGAGAGTATATCAGTGGGTGGTTAGATTGATTGAAAGTTCATCTAGATTTTCCTGCGTCATTCTTCATTGTCTGTAGGCCTAGCAAGAAACTATAGTTATTCAGATCGAACAAAAAATTAAGGTCCTGCGTGCATGTAAAACATACCTTGGCATTTGAAATTCAATATTAGAGTAAGCCATAGTGAATTGGTCCAGTCAAAATTGCCCATCTTGATTAGCCCAGCAAGGAGTAGAACATTAAATCTCATTTCATGTTATGTTTATAGGCTTCACCAGGTAATCTAAGCCAGTTTGAAGAGATTTTATTTGGAAATAATGAAATGGCTGGATCGGTAGGTGTGGTCGCTGTCAAGATAGCTACAGAAAATGGACAGAAGGTGAGAAATATATGATCAATGGACAATTTGTGTAAACATGTTAAATCAGACAGTACAAATAATATTCACAATCCTCATTATTCGCCAACCAATTCTAATAAAGGGGAGGGGTGTCCGAATGGTTAGCCCTACCATACGGTCTGTCACTAAGTCAACTGGCGTGGTTTTTATTTTCCTGGTTGTACTTGACAAGAAGTGGGTTCGCTGGTCCAACCTTGTGAGTTTTTCCTGGATCCTCCAGTTTCATCCCACTGGTAAAGATCTCCACGTGCATTGAATTATTGAAATAGAATTGAATCATGTGTTAGTCCCAAAATGACCCAGTTTGTGTTGAGTAGACATTAAACCCCACCCTCTCTTTGGGGATCACAGTGGCTAAGTGGGTGAGACACTGGCTCGCTAGCCTAGAGGTTGGGTGTTCGATCCCTGCTTTAGCCGAGAAAGTCCAGCCAGATTTTCCGGCTTGGTTCTCCCTTATCAGTGATGCAGGTCGGAGGGCCTGACAAGGACAGATAAGGATAGCTGTCTAGTCGTTCAAATGGGATGAAAAACGAAAAAACATTGCCATTAATCAGATTTTTGTCTTGCCCTTATTTGGGTTCTTGAAATAATAATTGGCTCAAGGACGGGTACCCTGCTGTGCTCCTGTTCTTGTGGGCACTGATTTGACTAGTTTATATGGCATGTATTTGAAAACTATAACATCAAAAACATATATTTTTTCTATTAAGGTGGTTGGTGTTGGATATGCAGATGCCACGGTGAGAAAATTTTGTGTCTGTGAATTTCATGATAATGACCAGTATTCTAACTTAGAGGTAAGACTTTGTTATAACTATAATGGAACATTTGAAAATAACTTTCATAACAAGGCTGTCTGCTGTGTGAGAGTTAATAATGCAGCTTCTTTTTTGGTGAGTGGGGGGATGGTGGTGGATGGCTGAATGGTAAGAATGCGTGCACTGTATCATAAAGTCTGTCATTGAGTCAACTGGCGTGGTTTCAAATCCCCGGTTGTACGGGCAAGGAGTAGGGTCACCTGTCCAACCTCATGGGCTTTCTCCGGGTCCTCCGGTTTCCTCGCACTGCTGGAGACCCCTACGCGCGAGCAAATTATTGAAATAAAATTAAACCATATGTTAGTCCCGAAATGACCTAGTTTGTGTCGAGTGGACATTAAACCCCATTTGTCTCTCTCTCTCTTTAGGTGAGTGGCTGTTACATCAGCAGACATCATTGAGAATTTGTAAAAACTTATGAAAATTAATTTAAGACTCTTCTGTACAGATCTATTATTATAATATACTTAAAGAATATTTTAAGAATTTTGGATAATTGAATTCTTATTTAAGGGTACTTTTATCTTATTGTACAGGTGTATGTAGTTTTCGAGCAGTAATAGCCTTGTTAATTTGTTTGATAAATCAGTTATTGTCCGAAAAATGCAAGAGCCAATCAACGATTTTAATCGTACGGATATATCATTATAATGTATGAAACTTTCAGGCTTTGTTAGTTCAACTTGGACCAAAAGAATGTGTTTTAGGAACTGGTGAATTGACTTCCGATATGAAGCTGAAGCAAGTTTTAGATCGAAGTAACGCACTCGTAACTGAGAGAAAGAAAAGTAAGTGATGTGGAACATTTGAAAATCTTCTGAAAACTTATTCACTGACAAAAAAATAAAAACAATATGTCTTTAGATAGAAGCTTTTCATAAATTTGAACACTACCTATTGGATTTATATACCGGTATAGAAGTTGTCTTCTCAATGGAGGACCTACTCTTTCTGGAACATTTCATACCACTTTTAATTTGATTTATAAAAATCTGACCCTTAAGGTACTTGATTGCAGTGTTTACTTTACTCTTTCAAGAATACATACATATACAAGACCATTTGAGCATTGTACTGCTTTACAAATAGATAGAAAGTGTACGGGTCCTAACTGATCAGATTAATGCAATAGTTCTAGCTTTTATTGAAGCAACTGTTGCAGGTAAAACTTAGGATCCAGTCAAATCTGAATATAAAGCACAAACTCAGGCTTTATCAAGCACAAATCTGCCATTTTGTCTAGCAGTGATTTGTCTTTTTGATTTATATTATTAATACACTATACATATTTTTTTTTCTTACAGCCGAGTTTAACAATAAAGATATAGTACAAGATATGAATAGATTATTAAAAAAGAAAAAGGGAGAACAAGCTAATAGTGCTGCTTTATGTGAGTTACATTTAATATAATTCTACTCCAAACATAAAATTTCACAAATTTGTGCGATGTCTGAATTTGCATTCACCCTGGCAAAAATAATCATTTTTGAGTCAATGAAAATTTGGTTACTATTTTTTGATCTTATCACTAAAAATATCAACAGTTTTCTTTCAATTAGCATATATTATGATGCATTTGACAGTTGTGTATTGTGTATTTATAAATTTATCTTTTAGCTGAAATGGATAAAGTACATGCTGTAGCAGCTTTAGCCGCAGTTGTCAAATACTTAGAGGTAATATGATTTAGTATTGTACATGACGCCTATAAAGTTAAATTTAAACTCATGTGGTGGGTGGGTTATCTGGTATTCTAATGTATGTACTTAAGATCATTAGGTCTGTCATTAAGACAAATGGCGTGGTATTGAATCCAATGTTGTACATGATGAGGGGTAGGGTCATATGGTGACCAATCTTGTTGTCTTCCGCACCTAAACCCCCCTTGTGTACCTAAAGCAACAACTCCTAAGTTTTACAATACCATTGCTACATTTGTCTAAAATTACCAAAGTCATAGGTATGTTTTCTTCCTTTATAGCAGACACATGAACAATAGCATTGTCCAAGCAGCGGTCATGACCCAAACACACTCAAATCAAACATAACGACCTACACTGAAAACCTTGATGTTGAACGAACCATAGTTTGCAACTTGATTATCACAGGTAAACATTTTAGCTGAAAGGCGTGAGACTTGGTATTCAAGATGATACAGAATGAAAGCGTGATCAAACCTTCTATTGAGGATAAAGCTCCCTATGCGCTAACAAATTATTGAAATAAAATCTTAAATGTAATTTCAGGTTTTGTCTGATGAAAGTAACTTCGGTCAATATACTTTGTTAACCTTTGATCTCAAACAGTATATGAGATTAGATTCAGCTGCAGTTAGAGCCTTAAATCTGCTTCCTAATCCAAATGAAGGTAGGTAACTTTAAATAAACAGAAACATGTGTTTGGTTATAAACAGTCTGGGGTCACCTGGTGCCGTGGCTAAGTGGGTAGTTAGCCTGGAGGTCGGGTGTTCGATCCCTGCATTGGCCGAGAAAGTTCATCCAGGTTTTCTGTCAAGGTTCCCCCTCATCCCAGTGATGCAGGACGGAGGGCCTGACAGGACGAAAAGAACAAGGTCCGTGTTCACATTGGTGTGCACTTAAAAGATCCCTTGAGAGTTGGAATTCAATATAAGAGTAGGCTGTAATTACGCCTTCAGGGCAAAATATCCCTCATAGCACACTGTATGGCGTATGCCGGTCTTCATTAGCCCATATTGTTTTTTATTACACTATAAACAGTCTGTATGTAATCAAATTGGATAAACTTGTTTGTACAAAAATAAAAAATTGATGTTAGCTTACATTACCTGTTGACACTTTACATAGATTATAGGAGTCCGGTGAGTATGGATTTTCCAGACTTATTTCCTGAGTCATGGTGTACCTAACAGACTACCTGACAAGGAAAAGTCGTTAAGATGAGGTGAAAAACCAAGCTCCTGTGTATATTATTGGCAGCACGTTAAATACAAATTTATATAAGAGCTGGCAGTATTCCTGCTCATACAGCATAATGTCTGCCTGTCTTGTAAAAAATAAAATGTTAAACCTCGACTGATGTTTTATCAATTTGATAAATGAGGAGTGAACTTTATAATTTACAGGTGGTAATAAAAATCAAAGTGTGCTCGGGTTACTCAATAAATGTCGTACAGCGCAGGGTCAAAGGTTAATAGCACAATGGGTAAAACAACCATTAATGGATATAAACAAGATAGGTAAGTCTTTTAATTGTAGTCTTCATATCTTGATTCAACTGCTTAGATTTGATCATCGAGATCGTGTAGGAACTTTCAGGCCATAATATAGCGTCAATTATCTTTAAGGTTATGCAAACATTTTATTAAACAAAACAAAAAAATAAGCAGAAGGCCGCCAATTTCCGTATTTGTGTATATATCAATCTTTGTTGGCATATTCATTTAACTGAAGGCGGTGCTATTAGTCCAAAAATTGATCAGTCATCATGCACATTGAGACTCTTGTTTTCAATGATTTATATTCCAAATTTCAACCAATGTTTTAGCAATTCCCAAAAGAATAAAAATTTTGTTTGTTTTTAATTTTCAGAAGAAAGATTAAATGTTGTAGAAACTATGTTAGAAAATACAGAACTAAGACAAACACTTCAAGAAGAACAACTACGTAAAATACCAGATTTTCAAAGACTAGCGAAAAAATTCCAGAGAAAAAAGGCCAATTTACAGGTACTACCTAATTACCGAAATTATTATCATTGGAAAAACACAACAGATATTAAATTGTTAAAAAAAAAGTATGTTCAAGAAAAATTCTTATGCTGATTTATATTGGTAGCATTATCTAGCAGACAACTTGTCAAAATCAGCAGGGTTGAGGGGGAATCTCTGACCATAAGATGCAAAATAATAGGAACCATCAAAGCTTTGACTGGGTTCATTTAAAGAAAATTTCTAGAAATGTTGATAAGAATTTTGAATATGTTTGAGAGACAAAGAGCGAAAACAGGTTTAATATCCATTAAACACTTCATCATTTTGGGGAAAAAAAGATGGCACAGTTTTATTTTGATAATTCAATAATTCACATAGCACAGATGTCTTTAGTAATGGTAGGCAGCCGAGGAAAATCCACAAGGTCAGGTATTCGACAATAAAAATGTGAAACAGATAACTCTTGCATTGCTATCATAGATTATAATCTACAGCACAATGTGTTGTATCAGTCGGGAGGGAGAGCGAAATGGGGTTTAACGTTCACTCAATACAACTAGGTCATTTCGGGACTAACATGGTTTAATTTTATTTCAATAATTCGCTTGCGCATATGGGTCTTTAGCAGTGGGAGGAAACCAGTGTGCCCATGGGAAACCCACTAGGTTGAGTGAATCAGTCGGTCACCCAGCCTATCATATAAATTATAAAATGGGAATAACCTAGTTATCTGATCTTCTTTATGTAAATGTTTTTTCTACTAGGACTGTTATAGAGTATATCAAGCTATAGATAAGATGCCCTATCTACTAGAAACATTAGAAAAACATGAAGGAACTCATCATGCATTACTCATGGAATTGTTTTCAAATCCATTAAAGGTAAATGTGACAGAGATGTCTCTTTGACAAATCCTGTTGAATGCAGAAATTGAATAATTATTGTACCACGATACAATACTGTCCAATGTAACCTGAAAAAATTAGTTTCGGTAGTCTGGAGATCAGATGTTCGATCCCTGCATTGGCTGAGAAAGTTCATCCAGATTTGCCGGCGTGATTCCCCCTTGTCAGTGATGCAGGACAGAGGGCCTGACATAAAAAAAGCTTGCTAGTCGTTTGGACAAAAAACCGAGGCCGTGTACACATAGGCTTGCACGTAAAGATCCCTTGGCAGTTGGAATTCGATATAAGAGTAAGCCGTAGTGCCGCTGTCCGGACAAAATTTCCCTCGTAGCACACTGTATGGCGTATGCTCGTCTTCATTAGCCCAGTTTTGGGCAGAACAGTGGGATGTTAAACTCATTTCAATTTTGAGAAAATTAGATAACTTTTATGCTGATCAAATAATTTTTGCAATACGAAAGCTCAGTAATAGTAAAGACATAATGAATTAAAGGAGCTAAATCGCTAACATTTGGGACCTATAAATTCACAAAAATTGGCGGCAACGCATATAATACTGTAATATGAATGTATATAATGGTTTCCGTTTTTACTCCAATTTCAAATTAGTTAGGCCTATGTTCGGCCAAATAAGCCAGCAATTTCAATCAAGTGCACATTTCTAGCGTCTAGTTATTCCAGTCCGTTTGGTTTGATGCAATGTGTCTAGCCTCGTCCCTCGAGTCTCTCAATACAAGTGGGGCTGAAGCGCATTATGGTACACGATTACGAATGTTAAAAAAAATATTTTATCTTAAATATCAGATAACGGAAGCTCATCTTCTCCCGGTAAGATTACATCATCAATGTTGATTTAAATTGACAAAGAATTCGTGATTTCGATGTTGAAGATTTTGGAGGATTTTGAGTTACGGACTTAGGTCCTTTAAGGGTTGAAATGAACTGTCCATTATCACGCAGATTCAGAAAATCTTTGGTTCAGAGCTCTTTATTTATCAACAGTGCTTTAAGATTTGTCCTGCTTAATATTTTGTACATATCAATATTGTTAACAGGAATTGTTGATGGATTTTGCCAAGTTTCAAGAAATGGTTGAAACAACAATGGACTTAGATCAAGTAGAAAACCATGAATTTGTTATTAAGTCAGATTTTGATGAAAACCTTGCAGGTAAGTCATACCAACACATGTTATTTTCTTTTTTCTGATATATATACACCCACATTTTAACGGATATGTTTCACAATTTTTTGGGGAGCATTGAGGTCCGATTTTCAACATTCTGTCACTTGTGAAAGCGAGATAGTAGTTTTCAAAAGATTTTTTCAAATTTGGTGGAAAGCATTGGAGTCATGAGAGGGTGAACCCTATCAATTTTCAAATTTTTCTGACTTTCCATTCCAGTGTTATCCTCCCTTTCCCGAAAACTTTGTGAACATCTTAGCATCTGCAGTTTAAACGGACAGTTTTGCAAATTTAGTTGCAAGCATTGGTGTCCTGAGAGGATGATTCCTGTTGATTTTAAGGGTTTCCTGCTTTAAGTGGGAGATCTTGCACAAATAGATTACATGTAATTATATAAATACATTTGCTTTTCAGAACTTAGAGAAAGAATTGATTCATTGGAAAGTGATATCAAGGCTCAAGTAAACAAGGTACGAGTGAAAAGTTATTTTACATGTATATTGATTACAAGAACAGTCCCATATATATATTTAGTGAATAAAAATGGTTAATTAGTGATAAAAGACTGTCGCAATCCTATCCTAACTCTATTAAACTATTTGTCCTGACTCCCTCCCTATTAGTCGTTGAGAAGTACTTGTTTACATAGTTAAACCAGACATTTCTCTATATTGTTCAGCAAACTCTATAATGGCCTGTTTAATCTTCTGAAAAAGTTTTAAAATATTTTGATGTTGTATAAAATGATACAGATCAATTTCTTTATAGCGAGTGTAATGATTATAATTTTTTGTATGACAGGTTGCACGTGACTTGGGATTAGAAGCAAATAAAACTTTAAAACTAGAAAGTAATAATCAGTTAGGTTATTTTTTTAGAGTGACTAGAAAAGTAAGTTTATTCTCAATATTATTTAAATTATCAGTTTCATCAATTATTTATTTAGAAATAAATGCATTGACACAACATAACTAAACATGATCTGATATTAAATCTTAGTAAAAACTGGCCATGGTACACCCCCTTTCACTGTGTTCAATAACCATAATTACTATAATATTTATATTTACATTACATCTTTTTTTTCTGTTTTAAAACAATATTTGTTAGCTACTAAATTACATATTTCTGTCGATGCACAAGGGAACTGTGTGGTCCTTTGGTTTCCTCCCACTATTATGGATATAAAATTTGACCATGTGTTAGTCCCAATATGACCTAGTTTCTCTCTCTTTATCCATTCACATTGAAATCAAGATGGCATCCAATATAGCTAGTTTTAGTGTAAAGATTGTTATTTAAAGAACATAGATTAGCTCTTATTTATGTTAAATTTGGAGAGAGAGAGAGAAATGGAATTTAACGTCCACTCAACACAAACTAGGTCCTTTTGGGACTAACGTATGGTTTTCAATTTTTATTTCAATAATTTGCTTGTGCATAGGGGTCTATAGCAGTGGGAGGAAACTGGAGTGTCCATAGGACACCCACGACGTTCAGAAGGCGCCCCTCGAAACCATAGCCGCAAGCCAGAGGTGACCGGCCAGCTAGAGGTCGAAGCGCGGCACTCTAGACCACTAGGCTGTCCCAACCCCCTGGCAGTTAAATTTGGATAAGGCAAATAACTATTAGTTTTCTGGCACATTGATGCTTTAAATGTTAAATTAAAATTTAAGTTACCTGATTTTTTATTTAATTGTATGTATTGTTTAATTTCAAGGATGAAAAGGCACTGAGAAATAACAAAAATTATAGAACTATAGATACAAATAAAAATGGTGTTCGTTTTCGTAATTCAGCTGTTCAAAAACACAATGAAGAATATCTAAAAGCCAAAGAAGAATATAACGAACAACAGAAAAGTGTTGTAGCTGAAATAGTAGAAATAGCAGGTTTGTGTTTGGTAGTTGTCTCTTGAAATATGTCGGAGAGATGTTTGGTTTTTAATATGCTTTGTTTTTGATCATTAGGCTTGTCGTATGTGTAGGCATTATTCTAATCCTATACAACTATTCTTTATAACTCCCAAATTAACACAAGGCTTATTGTTTTTCTCTGGGATGATTTTTTAAATTCTTAAATATTAAAAATACCATTTTTATGAGCCATTTACAGAAAGTATCAAAAACGTGCAATGAATCTTGATCTAAAAATAAAACAAATGTATTTGCTGAACTCCTTACTCTGTTGGGTGGGTTTTTTTTATGAATAGATCAATGTATTGGAAGTATCATTATTTAAACATAAAAGATGAAAAAATTGTTTCCTATTAACTACATAAAAATGTGACCAACACATTTTTCAAGACAGATATGGTGTATGCAGCCAGCACATTTTTAAAGGCAGATAAATGCTATATGCAGAAAGCACATTTTTTAACACAGATATTATGCAAGAAACTTTGATAAAAATGTTTCTTTACTATTCTCTTGATGCATCAGATATAATGGGCTGAAAGATGTTTGATTAGAGCTGGTCATATACGCTGTAACAACAATGTGTATAACTACAGTATTAGTTTAGCTGGCTAATAATAACTACGGTATTATTTTACTGTTTTTGTTTTAGCTGGCTAAATTTAATAATAACTACAGTATTACTTTATTTAATAATAACTACAGTATTACTTTATTCTTTTTTTAGCTGGCTATGTTGATCCTATGTTAATAATAAATGATGTGGTAGCACAGTTAGATGTATTAGTTAGCTTTGCTCATGTCTCTGCCAGTGCTCCAATTCAGTATGTCAGACCAAAGATGCTCAGTCCAGGTGAGTAGATGTACATCCCTTCATAAAGATATTTCTTAAATTTATATAATCTAATCTGTTAAAATGCTTCATTGAATTTTTAAAACCATATTTGATATGACTGCATTGGTTGTATATTGTCTTTACACCTGTCTTTCCGTCCTGCAGGAGAGACTAAAAGTTATCATTTAATTGACTTTTATACACAATGTTTCTATTTATGATCAGTTGTTAGTGTCTTGTATATAACCTAAAAAAAAACAAATAAAAGATGTAATATATAGATAGAACTCAATGACCATTGAATACCGCTTGGGTTATTCAATGGTTCAAGAGAGTGTATCCCTGAGCAAGTATTGCGAGTGGAATGTGGCAGGGATACACTAGAGTGAACCATTGAATAACCCGAGCGGTATTCAATGGTCATTGAGTTCTGTTTTTATTCTATGACTACATGCAAATCTCAAAATACACCGTTCTATCCAGATTATCATGTTAAAATTCATCATAAGTTCCTTCCTTTTTTCTTTCTTTTTACAAAAGTTGTGGTTGTCTAGTTGCGACGTCATTACAGTTTGACGTCATTCTGGAAAAAGTAGTCCTTGTCCAAGCCATTGAATACAGCTAGGGTTATTCAATGGCTGTATTCAATGACTGTATACAATGATATTTGCTTGTATTTGCATGTAGTCATAGAATAAAGTGACCTATTTACCCTGTGGACAGTTTCAGCAAAACTTAGTGACCTGGGGCTAATATGTGTGTTCTTTCTGGATACAAATATAGTATGCAGAAATGGAATCACTTGAAAGATTTCCTGATATTTGATATATACAGATTCACAAATATTAAAATACTTTGTCATTAGATCCTTTACCAAAATTTTATGAAATACATATATTTTCCAGGTAGTGGAAGTTTGAAACTTAATGAAGCAAGACATCCATGTCTTGAAATGCAGGATGATGTCTCATTTATTCCAAATGATGCTGTCTTTAAGAAAGGTTGAATTTAAGTTATTTTATGGTTTAAAGATTAATTAGTCAAGTAGCATCCATGCAAGATGTGCCCACATATTGCAATAGATGGACAAAGAACTTAAAAGTAGGGCTTGTCATCTTATTGTTTCAGTGCCTCACGTCAAATTACAAATAATTCTGTCAGCAATTGAAGTTTCTATTGCGTTCACAAGGTTTTTTAAAATATCACAAGGCAAAAAGGTGGTTTTTTTGTACAACCATGGGCTATAATTCAGGAAGTTATGATCCGATGCACTCTTAAATCTGCCTGTCCAACCTCATGAATTTTCTTCGGGTCCTCCAGTTTCCTCCCACTGCTTAAGACCCCTACGAATTATTGAAATAAAATCAAACCATTATGTTAGTCCCGAAATGACCTAGTTTGTGTCAAGTAGATGTTAAACCCCTTTTATGAAAATTAAGGTGTATAAAAAAGCTAGTTTGAATAGGAAGACAGTGCTGTAGTACTTGACAATAAAAAAAATTAAACAAGAACACAGCAGAATTAGAAACATACTCCATTATGAACAAGTTGCCATCACTCAACGATTTATTTTTGCTAATGCTCTATAAGAGAATGAATATAACACACATCAACATTACAGAAAAAAAAATGGTGTTACCCGATGAATTTATACAAATATATTGATTTATTTTAATTACTGTGTCATGTATGTATAATGAGATAGAGAGAGAAATGGGGTTTAACGTCCACTCAACACAACTAGGTCTTTTCGGGACTAACATATGTTTTTTATAAATTTAATTTCAATAATTCGCTTGCGCGTATGGGTCTTTAGCCGTGGGAGGAAACCCACGAGGTTGAGAAGGGGCCCCTATCTCCATGCCACATACGCCCACACCAGAGGTGACCGGCTCGCTAGAGGTCGCAGCGCAACACTCTAGACCACTAGGCCATCCCTACAGTCTCCCCCCACCCTCCGTATGTCTAATGAATAATGGGTTTAAACAAATGTTACTGTATAGTATACATGTGCAAATATTCATTCATATCTTTCTTCTCTTTTTAACCACCATTAGATGAAAAAATGTTTCATATTATTACTGGACCAAATATGGGTGGAAAATCAACATATATAAGATCAGTAAGTTTTTATCATAGTTATACGGGGAGCCACAGTGGCTAGGTGGGTATGACGCTGCAGTGGCTGAGAAAGTTCATCAGGATTTTCCAGCAGTTGATTAGATATAAGGGTAGGCCAAAATTTCCCTCATAGCAGACTGTATGTCGTATATGCCCGTCTTCATTAGCCCAGTTGAAGGAAACCCGCATTTCATTTCTTAGTTATACAAGTGAATTGAACTCCTTGTATGTAACAAAACTGCTCCCTGTTTCATATTCTGGACTATTTAACCTCACAACGCGGTCCTTTGAAAAAGTTAAATGAATTCTGATATTTAAAATGAGAAACTTTTATTATTATATTTTGTAATATTTAGAAATTTAACAGTGGGGTGATCAGATAAGATATTTATATTAATAGGTTGGAGTTGTTGTATTAATGGCACAACTTGGTTGTTTCGTGCCATGTTCAGAAGCAGAAGTAACAATAGTTGATAGTATATTAGCTAGAGTCGGAGCAGGTGATAGTCAACTTAAAGGTGTATCCACATTCATGGCAGAAATGCTAGAAACAGCTTCTATATTAAGGGTCAGTTGTATTATTTTAATGGTTTACTAATTAATCGGTAAAACAGGTTTTAAAGAGGAGTTTAGCATGATTTAATAAATAGTATATACAATAGTGAATACTGTATTCAGAGCTGGCATTAATTATCTATAATTATTATCCATAATAAAAGGCTACTGAAAGCAAAGCATGTTTTATTGAAAAAAGCAAAATAAAGGTGGTTTTTAAAAGATATTTTTAAAGGAAACTTACAGTTCAGCAATGAATGCAGACGTAACGTTGTTTCTTTAAGTACTTTAATTCAAAACAAAACTAAATGTTTTATTTGAATCTTAAGGCCAAACAAAAAAAATTTATTATTCTCAGTTACTCCTGCATCACTTAAAAAAGGCTGCATAACCTGTCTTTATTTCAAACAATCACATTAATTACGTCTAAGCATAAAAGTTGAAGTGTATGCAACCTGATAATTATTACTAACAATCATGGATGACACTAGATAATCTTATATACTATATGATTCGATAAATGTAGTGCCTTGAAATGTGATGTGAGAATTTATTTGGCCCACATCCTATAAAAAATAAAAACCTCCCTCCCACATCAGATATTTTGGAAGAATTGTCTGAGAACCACAATATATTTTTTTGTATGTCCTAACTAATGTCTTTTCATCTTTAGTCAGCTACAGAAGATTCACTAATTATAATAGATGAATTAGGAAGAGGAACATCCACATATGATGGATTTGGTTTAGCTTGGGCTATTTCAGAGTAAGTATCTGTAACAAACATTTAACTTTTTAAAAAAAGGATCATGTTTGTCACATTATTTGTAGTTAATTGACATCCCTGTGCCCTCATTTGAAAATTTTAATGTATTCTTTAATTTTTAAATCCTCAGCAAGATCTATGCAAAATTTATACATCTTTTTCATTTGTTGGCAATTAACATTGTCCTAGAATACCAATTTTTCCATCATCTGTATATTCCATGGAAAGAAGTATCAGAAAATACGGAAATAATCAAATTTATAGTACACAGCTGGCTAATTTTTGCTTTTCAGACATATTGCTACAAAGATCAAGGCATTTTGCTTATTTGCCACCCATTTTCATGAATTGACGGCTTTATCTGACAGTGTCACTACAGTCAATAATCTTCATGTGACGGCACTGACAACAAACAATACATTAACGTTACTATACCGTGTAAAACCAGGTAAAATTAATCGACTCAATTTACTTAAATTTTATTCAAACGAGGAAAAATACCTAAGAGTCCTTGACTAATTTGATTCACTGTATTAAATATACCAAAGAATATCAATTAATTCAGGAGGTTGGGCAGCCAACATTTCTTATTTACCATAACTAAAGTTAATAGGAATATCATGTTAGTCCTAAAATGACTTAATTTTTGCTGTGCGGACGTTTAAGACAGACAATTTCTCTCTCTTAATAAAATCAAATGTAACTTAGAAGAAGTTCTACTATCATTTTTACAGCAATATTCTTACATTATTAGAAACTTTTAGTTGGTTTTGTTAATATTTCTCTTAAATTTAAGGTGTTTGTGATCAGAGTTTTGGTATTCATGTAGCAGAACTAGCTCACTTTCCTAAACATGTTATAGAGGTAAGTCTATCTGTCAAAACTAGCTCAATTAAACATCTTATAGAGGTAAGTCTATCTGTCAAAACTAGCTCAATTAAACATGTTATAGAGGTAAGTCTATCTGTCAGGACTAGCTCAATGAAACATGTTATAGAGGTTAGTCTATCTGTTGGAACTAGCTCAATTAAACATATTATAGAGGTAAGTCTATCTGTCAAAACTAGCTCAATTTAACATGTAATAGAGGTTAGTCTATCTGTTGGAACTAGCTCAATTAAACATGTTATAGAGGTAAGTCTATCTGTCAAAACTAGCTCAATTAAACATGTAATAGAGGTTAGTCTATCTGTTGGAACTAGCTCCCTTCCTTAAATATTTTATAGAGGCTAGCTGAATAAATGTGACTGGGTCTGGCTAAAAGAGTAAGCCCTTAAGTTGGTATATCCAATATTGTTTGGAGTTTATTTGAATCCTCAGTCCTCACCTTGTCATTATTATCTATCAAACAAGATGAGCTCTTGAAGGTGAATGTACAATGTGGCTATGCAGCTGCTACAATATTTGGCAGTGAAGTTGGTTACACAATAAGATGAAGTATCTTAAGAAAAGATAAAGCAATTTAAAATTACAAAAACAAAGCAAGAATCCATAGCCGCCAAAACACAGCAAATCTTTTGTATTCCAGTTCTGATCAGTTTTTGCCTTTGAGCATTTGGTATAAATTTAACACTAAAATAATGTAAACATGTATATTTCAGTTTGCTAAAGAAAAGGCTAATGAATTAGAAGATTTTCAATCAGTCAGTTTGGAAGGAACAGATTTTGAAGGTGATGGTGAACCCGCTATTAAGAAAAGAAAATTGGCAAAACAGGTCTGTACTGAACAATAGACAATCAAGTCTAATCTGGTCATAAGTGTATAAGCCAATCTGTCCATCTGATGTGATTGTGTACATTTTTTAAAATCATAACTAAAGACATTCTGCTGCATAATATTTCTATCAAGCTTTCATGTTAACTAATTAATACTGATGAATGTATGCATTGTGATCATGAGTTGATTCAGTGATAAGACAAGTTATTGCTTGACGAACATTATCTCCAACATCACGATAACTAGTACAAAATTTGAATCAAGTTTACAGCTAATTCCTGCTTACACCAGAAGCTAATCTATTTAAAGGGGAACAATGCTAAATTTAGTTCTGTTTGATTTTTCCCATTTCATGATTATTCAATATTGCTTTCATGGCCAAGCTCCAGGTATTAATTAACTGCAAAAATACTAATTTTTCTGTTAAAAGGAATGAAAAATAATAAATTCCATAACAGTTGACAAAGTTAATCAAGAAGAGCATACACTATAAAATTAATTTTGCCCAGATGTATGTGGCCTACACCTACTTTTTTTTTTCAACTGTCATGCTGCCAAAACAAAATTGACAAGATTTGGTTGGATTCCCGTTCATCGAAATAACAAAACAACTAGAAGCCCTGGACCTGCACCACTGACAATGGAAAACAAGGAACTATGCCAACATAGTGATTGCTTCAAGACCCCTAGTGCAATACCCAACATGCCACTATGGCTTCCGCCAACAGTACATGAATACAAAAATAAACGTTATAAAGCATCAAATTGAATTACAATTTCACAGGTCCTACTTTATATTAACGTCTATGTCAAAGCATGAATAAATTTAATTCCATCTTTCTTTACAGGAGGGTGAAGAATTGGTCCATGATTTTCTACAAAAAGTGAAAAAACTACCCATCAATTCTATGACAGAGGAAGATTTAAAAAAAGAAGTTGATAAATTAAAAGAAGAAATCAGTGCTAAAAACAATCCTTATATAAAAGACATACTAGCTAAAACAAAAAAACAAGAGTGCTCATAGCCATTGTCGTCTGCTAACAGTATCAATGGTTTAAAATCATCTCTAATAGGGGTTACATTTTATGTCAATGTACTATGCAGTAGAAGATAACATCTGACCCCCAGATTCTTGTATTGTCCATGTTTTGCCTGTGTCTTGTATGTTTGTTTTGTTTTGTATTTTTATAGATTATGATTACCTGTATAGAAGATTCTGTGACATACTAATATAGGTATTTTCTATGCTGAAGTATACTTAAATATGGTTATGTGTTATTGTTTATATATGAACTAGCCAACAGTGAAGCTGATGTACTCCGCAGCAACCCAAATAAATACCAGACGCGTATTAATAATTGCACATTTCTTTTTGAAAAGCATACAGCAACCAAACTGCTTAGGTATCTTTACTTTGCCTTAGTAGAAAGTGTTCATGATCGCACTCGGTCATGGATTTGATGTAGCGAAGTTATATATCAGATTTCATCACTCTTCCTTAAACATACATTATGTAAGACCTAAATCTGCCTATTAGCAGGTCTTTCTTTAGGCCTGAAATGTTCAATAAGTTTTTAATTAGACATTAATTAACTTACCAAGACCATAATTAACTGTCGTTGCTTACGATACTTATTAGTTCAAATACTTTTTGTTGTGGATGTGGGGACCCTAATAATTGATAATCAAGACTTTGTTTATTATCTTAATGACAATTGAGGCTAGCCTATAATTATATATCTGATATTTTGGCTCAGTAATTCTCTTTTCATCATCTAGTTTTTAACTTTTTAGCTAGATCTGTCAGCTCTTTGTGTAATCTTACCTAATGCTGCTTAGAATAAAAGTTGTAGTCTTAAACAGAAATTGTTAACCATTAAAATCAGTCATCACCAAGATAGAACATTTTACCTTGATTAAAAGATGAGATGATTCAATGATTGTCTGAAAAACAGAGGACAAAAAATTGTGATAAATGGTTACGAATCAGAATGGCAAGATGTGCTATCTGGTGTCCCACAAGGAAGCATTATTGGACCAGTCATGTTCATCCTATTTAAAAATGACATGCCCGAAGTTGTATTTAGCTTCATACAGATACTTGCAGAAGATGCTGCAATCTTCAGGGAAATATGCTCAAATCAAGATCACAAGACTCTACAACAAGACCTGGAAGACTGGGCTTCAAAATGGCAGATGACATTTAATGCGAAAAAATGCAAAGTAATGCATATTGGAAAGAAAAACCAAAACCTCAGCTATCAAATGGACGTTGATACTACTCTTGAAGCAAGATCATTCGAAAAAGATCTCGGTGTAGTGGACAAGGAGCTGAAATTTGACAAACACACAGAAAACCAAGTGAAAAAAGCTAACAAAACATTGGGTTAAAATAAACATACATTAAAATAATATCTCTAAAGGTCCCTTAGAGATATTTTTTTAATGTTGTACAAATCACTGGTAAGAGTCCACCTCGAATACTGCAATGCTGTAACATATCCCAATTTGAAAAAGATGTGAAATTATTGTGGAAAGTGTCCAGTGGAGAGCTACGAGACGAGTTCAAGAAGTTCGACATATGGACTGCACAGACCGACTGAAAACTCTGAAACTACCATCTCTGTGCTACAGACGTTTAAGGGGAGATATGATCGAGACGTATAAGTACACCCACGACATATACCAATTGGCTACTACCAGGACTATTCACCATGGCCACCGGTTCAACACGTGGACACTAATTCAAATTACAGAAACTAAGATGCTCCCGTAACACTAAACAGAAGTTACAGAAGCCATAACACTAAACTCCTTTTAAAAAAAATCAGCTAGACAGACACTGGCACTATAGATTACACAACACACTCAATAATTGAAATAATTCAGTCCTTTATAACCCCAAACAGTATTATCTATCAAACAAGATGGGCTCTTGAAGTTGAATGTACACTGTGTCCATGCAGCTGCTACAATAATTTAGCCAAATAAGGAATAAAAGCATAACTTTAATAACAAAAATTAGTTTAATTTCGCCAAATAAGACACCTAGTACAAATATTGTGGTTATTATTTAGCTTTACTAGAATGTCGTTCACTGTTATCGCTTTAATATTACAATTTTTATGGTTGCATTTCCAAATAGTAGTTTCATCTATTTTTCGTTTACTTACACTTTACATATAACCACCCGAGAAAAGATATCGCCCTTGCGATTTGTAGGTACAAAGCTGAATTGAAGTTGTGCGTTTGCCATTGTAGAATATTATTGTGAGTGAGCGAATAAGTGCACACTACTTGGGTAATTTGATGATATTCATCATTAGTTGCCAAATTTGGTCACGCTCTGTAACTGCGCCTTCGCGGGAATACACCCTTGCAACGTTTGACCTTGTTTTTCCAATAAGCCAACTCTATAAACACTGTGTTGTGTTAATTATTACATCACAGAAATAAAATTACTGGATCTAAAATGACTTTATCTGCTATACACGAAGTGTTCAATTTAGAGGTTCCAGAATTTGGAGGGACCTTTTATCTTTTGTATTATTATTTCAGCTTCATTTATAGTTTTTATACGCCCACATTGAAATGTAGCCATATAATGGCGTCGACCCCGCTGAAGTTAATATCCGATTGACTTTGAATTTATACATAGGCATAGCAGGGGCGGACTGGCGGGCCCCCACTTCCAAAAAACCCAAAACAAGATGAACATTTTTTTTAATGTAAAAGTGAACATAAAGGGGGGGGTGCACCCACTATGATTTCTGTGACAAAGCTTTGGGGCCCCAGTTGCCTCAACTTGGGGGCCCCCATCCCCATGTCAGCTAGCTTTTCCCTTATATATTGCCCTCCACTCTACATGTACGTACTCTACAGGGGGCCCCATTTTCCTCAAGAGGGGCCCAATTTTGGCTTAAAAACTCAAAAATACTTCAAAATTCAGTAAAAATAGTGATTTATTTCTGTCAAAAGTGGGGGCCCATAGTCAAGACTAGGGGCCCACTTGCCATTGGTAAGTGGGCCTCTATTCGGTGACCACTGGGCCCCCATTTTCCTCAAGAGGGGCCCAATTTTAGCTTAAAAACTCAATTAGTAATACAGTGAGTTTGATCTGTTACAGTCGTAATGCGTTATTATAACGGCTCACAAATACATATTATACTGTTACTGATGACATATTTAGTGTGGGTGGGACCTCGTGATATTTGCTCTCGGGCACTTTCGGGGCAGCACCATTCAGCTGAAATAGCATTTTTCCCGCTTCTGGCACCTGGCGGTATTTTTCGGTACATGGAATTTAGTTGCAGTAGTACTCAGTCCTATGTCATGTACATTTACCAGTTTAATATAAACAGTCTTTTATCCATAATTCATCATAAGTTGATACATGTATATATGTCGAAGTCTTGTTTATTATCACTAGCCGACAGTATAACTTTTAAGTAATTTTATTTATTTATTAAGTAATTTTATTTTTTATGTTTTTGTTTTTGAAATTCGGCAGATTTACTTTTTCCAAAAGTGATCCCCAGATGCTTGGAAAACGATACTATCCCAGAGAAATTCCTCGCCAAAATTGAGTTGTAATTTTTCCAAAATAGATCCCCAGATGCTTGGAAAACGGGTTTCCAGCTGGCGACTTTCAAAAAAATATCGCCCCTGGGCATGAGACTCTCAACGATTTCAGATAATTACTGCTAGTGTGAGGGTCCTTGACTACTTCGAAAAATCTAAGGCCTAAAGATAATAATATTAAATTTAAATCAAGTACGGACAATCCAAACTATTCGATAAAATTCGAAGTCATAATATCAGATTGACGTCAACTCGATACAGTGTTTAAGCCTTTTAGATCATGGGATCAGGTTCGGACAAAAAATGAAAAGGGCCGGTCGGACAAAAAATGATTTTTTCGTCTAAATAAAACCTTTTTCTGCTCAACATAATACGCGGGGGGGGGGGGATTGGACGGGCCATGGAGCGATGATGATCATGTTGTATTTGCCCCGTGGCTTTAACGGCTGCCAAGTCATCACTGGAGTCTTGAATGGGCTGGTATAATAGACCTTCTGGGCCAGGTGTGCTGGGTGTTGGCCGGAATTCGGAATCATGCAATGGGGATTCCAAATTTCATCAGAAAATGTCATCGGATTCACCCGTCACTGTCGCTCGCAAATTTACTAATTATTAAGTCACTTGCACCCTGTTTGTGGGGATGCGCCAGAAACGTCGGCCGGTGGTTCGTAACTCAAAAAAAATTCAACTTCAACAAAATTTGATCATAGCTGGTCTACTGGATGAATATGAGTGCGAGACCCTTTTTTTGAAGTTTCCTAAGGCTGGTGTTAATCATTCCTTGACATTGAAATGACAGATTTTCGATGTCGGGAATAGTCTCAAAAATGAATTGTGTCCCGCAACCAATCTTTCAACATAAGAAACCCACTGCCGCTGTCTGTAAACCTGAATTTTTTTCGGAAATTTCTAGTTTTTCTTACCTAACTGTCATCGAGCGCTATTAAAACACTAATTTCCCTTTATAATAAAGTCTGTCATTGAGTCAACAAGCGTGGTTTTGAATCCCTTGTTGTACGTGGCAAGGAGTAGTGTCGCCTGTCCAACCTCGTGGGTTTTCTCTGGGTCCTCCGGTTTCCTCACACTGCTAAAGACCACTACGCGCAAGCGAATTATTAAAATAAAATCAAACCATATGGTTGTCCTGAAATGACCTAGTTTGTGTTGAGTGGACGTTAACCCCCCCCCCCTTTTTTTTAAATTCAATACCGCGAATTTATACTGAGCATCGATAATTATTTTTGAATGCAGCTGTTTGGATGGTTGGAATTTAGAGTGGTGAACAGTCCATTTGCTGATTACACTATTTTGCCTTTACAGTTTCTTTTAAGAATTTTGTCTAATGGTTTGGATTGTTCTTACTTGGTTTTATTTTATTTCGGTTACAAAACCGTTGAATACTTTTGGAGCTGATTACACGGGCGTTTGCGGTGGTTATCTCAGACCCCGTCCCCATCAATCAGATATGCCAACAAATCGCATATTTGGGGTTTATTTTTCAAAATTTTATAGGGGAAGAGCTACCGGCCTTCGTACGGGCTCCGCGGTCAGTAAAAGGGGTCGCTTCGACACGGGGGCCCGGGCCGGTTCCAGGCCCCAATCCGCCCCTGCATGGGATGGAGTATTCTATTAATCATTAAAATGATTCCAGAATGCACATTTCAGTCCCCCATGCCACAATGTTCGTTATCCCTAAGACGTTTTCTAAAACGGCAACAATAGTGGTGGGTCCTTTTATAAATTGTATGACGTCATAATGAAAAGTCGTTTGACAACACGTTTACTGTTTGTTCTTCGAAGTAGCGTGGTTTGGAAACTTGGTTATATGCCTGGACAGAAAGCTGGAAAACGTAAATGGTTTCGTAAATTGTTTAGCTGTTTGTTGAGACGGTCGGATAACTACACCTTAGAGAGCGAGTATCCGAGAGACTTTTTACCAAGCGTAAGCTCTACGTCAGTTAGCAGTTTTGAGCTTGCGTTGAAAGAGGAGGGCCTCCTATATTTGGGGTCTACTGTGGATACAGAACCAGTACTAGACTTGTGCTTTGGTTTTACTGAGAAAGACCTGGCATGTAAAGGGGATTTCTTTTCTTTAAGCCCGTCTTATGATTGGTCAACGGAGTTCCTGCAACCTGGGTTTGAAAAGATTGTAGAAGATTTTTATTTTAATGAACCTATTATTGATGGACTGCCAGCCACTTTATGGTTAGAGTGTATTGAACCAACTTTGTCGATTTTAACATCCTTAAACACTTTGAAACATCGAAAATCTAACTTGAGCCTCAAACGCCAACGTCCACCTATTTCTGATAGTCAAGACAGTCGACATGGAGATTTTGAGTTTCTACCTATGGCTTTGCTAGCCGTGCCAAGAAGACTTACAATGAGATTAGATTTGGTTCACCTTGGTCAGCCCAATGATGCCGGGACAACATATCAGGTAAAATGGGTCTACCTTTTTCTATATTTTACAACAGACAGATAACATTAATGATGTCAACTCAACATAGATCAAGCCTGTTATCCAATCCATCTTCAAAAATAAATAGAATCAAATGTTAAAAACGTTTTGGCGCCTTTGTTTAAACGCCTTATAAAGGATCGTGTCCATAATTTCAGATTAGGAAGAATCGGTAAGTTTTGAAAAGTTAGAAGCGCGACTAAATGCCTATGCGACGCAACTCGCGAAATAATTTTATCAAGTACATGAATAAATGACTGTGCTAAGTGCTTAATTCAATGCATGCATATGAGTTCTAACTAACATCGTAAATTGGCTATAAAGTTAATAGCCAATTTACGATATTGGTTATGTTTTTACACATGTACTGATGATTTTAAATACCAATGTTTTGTGTGATGAATGGGGAACATGGGGGCTTGAAACCTCTTGATTTTCGTATGGACGATCCCTTAGCATTCTACGGTCTTGACCTTGGTAAAGATGCTATAATTTTTACTATAGGTTGCTTTTTAAATTTGGTGTGAAGCATTGAAATCATGAGATGATGAATCCTTTCGATATTCGCCGCAGGGCCGGATTAACCTTGTGGGGGGCCGGGACATGCCAACAGTGGGGGGCCCCAAATGTTGTTTGTTCAAATTGTTCGTACTGAGCGCGGATCGTACTAGTATATACTTCGCCCTCTTGAGTGCCTGGGGTGTTTTCCTCCAGGATTTTTTTTTAAATTAGGATTAATTTCAGTGTATCTGAATCTGAGACAATTTAAACAGCGATCTTATTGAAGTTTTGAATTCGTTGACAATTTCAGTATTTTAAACATACCCTATCGCTCATGATGTTTTCATTTACTTTATTTTAGTGAAATTATTTTAGGTGACATAAAACATTAAACTCCGTTGTTTGTTTATTTCCCAGGACTGGTTGGGCCCCAACAATCACATCGCGGGATTGTGTCCCCGGAACTGGTTAGGACCGATTGATTGGTAGAACCTCTAAGTTATGTAATTTAGTGAATTTTAGGGCCTAACCGACCCCCCCCCCCCCCGGAAATCTGTTGGTACCTACCAGTCCCGTGGCCCCCAATAGGCAAAAGCCCTTACTGCCCAGGGCCCAAATCATCGCCCCTCAGCCCAGGTACTGGTTAGCTCCGTCCGTGATAAAATAATAGTATGACCCAAAATTGTGGGGGGGGGGGGCCGGGACATTTGTCCCACTTTGCTTCCCCTAGATCCGGCACTGATTCGGCGTAGCTGGTCGACATTCCGTTCTAGTTTCAAAGTCGAGCACGATCGAGTTTCTCTGTCCCCGGTCCATCTTTTGGAAAATGTATTGTAACCGATGTAAATTAAATTTTTTAAACTCAAAAAAGTTGTGTCATTTTTATGTATTGAATCATTATTGTTGCAAGCTATTTTTTGTTTCTGTTTTTAGATGCAGGTTAGGTCTTTGGACAGGCCTCAAAACAGAAGAAGACCCAGAAGATATTCAATAGAATTGTTAGATATTGTGTCGCTTACTCGTAGCTTGGATTTGGATATTAATCAGTCGGCCAATCCTAATGACGGAGCAACTAATCAATGTGCAGTTTTCAGTAGAGATATTGCTCCAAGTGATCCTCGCCCAACTTCGGCCAGCCGTTCACCATCAGATGATGTAGACGATGAGTCAGTCCCTATTGATGTTATTGATGATTACGAAAATTCCATATATGAAGAAACAGCGGAAGAAGTTATTCCAAGGATACCGATTTTTACAAACCCCAGAGATTTGGTCAGTCATCTTTGTGAAGCACGCTTTGCCAGGGAGGAATTGCGGCAACGTGCAATGGAACTTTTAAGCCTAACCAACGCCAACCACACCCCAAACCGAAGTAGTGAAATAAGACCAAATATCACGTATACGTTTCAAGCCAGTGCAAATACGACCACTCATCATGTTCCCTACGTTTATAAGTGGAATGCCTCTGCCAGGTTCTTCTCTCGTGAACATTTCGAAGATTATAAGTTGGATTATATGAAAATTGTTAAAGCCGGAATTAAATATTTCCTCCAAATGACTACAGATTGTGATAATTATAATGAATACAGTGATCGTGTTGCTATTTTTGTTATTAATGATTTCTTTTCAAGGCGACTGTTAATGCTTGGTGCACAAGAAACTTCCGGTGCGAAGGTAAGCGTGACATGCTTCCTTTAAAATAAATTTCCCAAGTAAAGACAAATAGAATGGGGTTTAACGACGGTCTGTTCTTACAAAGAACGAATAGTAATAATAATAACAAAAGTCAAACATGTAGATGTTTATATATTCGAAATTAACAAAGCATAGTACAGAATTTGATTCAGTAAATGGACAAGAAAATTGTCGGTCATACCCCTTTTTTTTGCTTTGTTTAGTATGTTTATGGTCTGTTTCTTTCCAGAATTTGGCAAGTCGTGTAGAAAGATTTAATGTTTAAGCACTGCTTTGTTTTTGTTTGGTTTTATTTTTTAGAAGAATCTTACAGACGAAGAAATGGTTGATGCAAAGGCATTCTTAAAACTAGAGGAATGCTTGGATTCTAAATTTACCTTAGTAGAGAAAATAACACCAGTGTCACCAGCTCCTGCCAGTAGCGATAAGAGTAGCAGTAGTGTACAATTTGATGAACACCAAAGTCGCTTTGCCAGAGTTCGAAATCAAATAAGACATTTTTTCCACCGATTTCGGGATCGTCTCCAGAGACGACGGCCTTTGCAATTTGAATACATGTAATGATTTTAAACAAATATACAAATATACATTTTTTTTATCTGGGAAACTTTGATGTATTAAAAATAAGGTTACGTGTCAAAGGGAGGATTGGGACAAACGCAAGGACCATCCCGGGCTGCACACACTCGAGGTACTCCAATAGTTAAATATGAACCAAGGTAGGGCTACTATTGTCTGCTAACATAATTTAAGTCTGTAAATCCCATTTTATACCTATACCACGCCGGGCTCATTGTACATGTAATTACAGTTTTGGGGATATATATCCAACTTGCTTGGCTATTTAACAACTCAAACACATGAACCTTGTTGAAATTCAGAGATTGTTTAGCTAATTATATAATATAAAACTTATTGAGTGGCATACTAATTATTGAGTTATTGTCCTTTCAAAACTTGCAGTTCACAATAATGCAACCAATTCAGATGAACAGCACTATTTACTGACATAGCCGAAGCAAAGTAATTTATTCTTTCCCTTGCTTTTACGCGTGGCTATTAGGAAATTTCGTCGGCAATTAACATGGCTGTCGTAAACTTTTACCGTTTGGACCAATAGAGAAAACAAATGTAGTCTTACTAGCAGAAATAACTTACATGGCTGTCGGACCGCAAGGAACGCGTGTTCTCTTCGATTAAGTTGTCCTTAATGTTGTTAATTCATCTTTGGAAAACTGTCGATCGATATTTTGGGCAAACCAAGATACCCAAAAGATCAACACGATACTTACATCCCAAGACATTCGACAGACGAATAGACTGACATCCTATTAGCATGAAATGAAATAGGGTTTAACGTCATACAGTGTGTTATGAAGGAAATCTCGCCCGGGAAGCGGCACTACGGCCTACTCTTATATCGAATGCCGACTGCCAAGGGATATTTTATGTACACGCCCATATATACACGGGGCCTCGGTTTTGCGTATCATCCGAACGACTAGACAGCTGTCCTTGTCAAACCCTCCGTCCTGCACCAATGATAGACCATTCTATTAGTCAAACGGCGTGTAGTCTTTATCGATGGGGGGGGGGGGGAGTGGTCTAGAGTGCCGTGCTTCGAACTAGCTGGCCGACCACCACTGGCTGTGGTTTCGAGCCCTGATGTGGGCGTATGTGGCATGGCGAAAGGGGCGTCTTCTCAACCTTGTGGGTTTCCTCCGGGCACTCTGGTTTCCTCCCCCTGCTAAAGACCCCTACGCGCAAGCGAATTATTGAAATAAAATTAAAACCATATGCTAGTCCCGAAATGACCTAGTTGTGTTGGGTGGACGTTAAACCCCATCTCTCTCTCTCTTCTCTCTCTCTCTCTCTCTTGACTCGGTCTTAATGATGTTACTAAATTACATGAATCGTTGATGTCTGCACATAGAATACAGAGAGGGAACGCCATCCCCACCCCTCACCTGCCGCACACATGTATTAATATTGTTGGGGGTGGGTCTGCCTCCTCGTGCAAAATAATTATGGGTCATCACGCCGCTGTATGGGGTTTAACGTCCCACCGTTGTGCTCCGACTGCGCTAATAAAGACGAGCATGTGAGGGATGTTGGCTCGGACATCAGCACTATGACCTTTTCTTATTATATCGGATTCCAAATGTCAAGGTTTCCTTTACTATAACGCTGTCCCTTACCAAGCTTTCGTTTGGACTGTACAATAATAATTATGTAGACTACTATCGGTTAGTTCTGACCTGTCCCCTATATACGCATATACATATGATGGCCCGTCAAGCCCATAGATAATAACTTCGGTCGTTCGTTAAATCGTGGATCTCATTAAAATATTCAAAGATGAATTCTGGGGAAATGGAATTCGTAATTAGTTTAAAACATTTCCTTGTCTAGTAGTTAAAGATGCTGAAACAACGTGTCCTCCATTAATACATACTGAAAACGTTTGTTGATTTAATGGTAGGCCTCTCTTCTCCAAATATTAAAAGTTGTTCAAGAAACATTTAAAATCGCCCTGTTCTTAAATGCCTTCCCCGGTAGTGTATAAGTCATTTTATATGTGAACCACGTTTTATGTTTAATAATACACAGGCCTGCATAGCAATGAAGTTTTGAAATGATTGCTTATTCATTAGTAAGTACAGTGTAATCCGAACTGTAGCCAAGTCAACTAAGTGTTAATGCCTTAATGGCGTTTATTAGATCTAATTTACGTTTGTTTGTTTTTTTAATTAAAAAATGTTTAATTTATATATGTATTTTATTTATCAAAATAGGAGTGGGAACTTAATCGTTCAAGTTGTGTGGTATGAAAATGTGCAATATATAACAACTCGCTCCAATTTATGAGTGGGTTGATCCCGCAAATCTGCCAAACTTCGCCATTGTTCGGATTTGCACAGTCAATGACGTCATTGTGCACAATACTCGTTTCATAGACCCAGCATGCAACGCGGAAACTAACGTTTGGCCCTTTCTGGCGGGAATTTTTAATTCTGATTGTCCGAAAGTTTTTTAATTGCTAAAAAAAGTTTAAATTGTGAATTTATAATGGGTTTAATTGAACTTATTTCGTACCAGGCTGGGAGTGAAGGTATTGTAGCACAAACTGTTTTATCAACACCCTTGTGTAGATTCAATTTGACCATTAAAAGGCCTATTTAGGAATAGGCTAATCGAATACGGAATAATAGGATTTGATTAGGATCTAGCTAGGCCTTCCTTCTTACGTTGGCCTAAAACACTACTAACAGTCGCCTTTGTTTATCTTCTATAGGCCTAGTAAGCACTACCTCGTAGGCTACCTACCCAATTCACTCTGCATTAGATTTGTTTAATAAATTATTACATGTATATAGGCCTATTTAATATTTATAGTAATTATAGGCTACCGTACAGTACTTAGCTTACTTAGTAGACTTACTTAATACTTAGACTCTAGGCCTATTTACTATTTATTTAGGCTAATACTAATACTTTTTCCCAGAGAACTTTACCGAATCTTTCTAGAAATCTAAGTTAATTCTTCTAACTAATCTATCTAACAACACCAAATGGCAAAGCGCATAGTATTAGGCCTAGTATAAATAACAAGCATCAAATAAATTTATAAGCCGAATTTTCTCTGTATACTGACTGATCTGACCCGGATTGGTTCAATGAAAATGAAGTAGAAGACAGGTATTTAAATTGCCTATCATAGTAAGTGTGCTAATAAATTATAATAATAATAATAATGTAGGCCTACCCACTTCGTCACCGTGGCCAGTCTCCCACTGGCAATATGCCGTTCTAAGTATAATACTATTACTAAATAATAATACAGTATACTACTAATATTACTATTAGCAATAATAAATATTCTTGCACATTTTTATTAAAATTATGAAGCAAAAGTGACACAACTTACAATTTCTAAAATATAATTATAATTCAAACTGTTCATGATAATTACACAATTACAGGTAAGGAAAAGCAGGGGTTCCAGGCTTTTTTTGGTCCTACTCCTAGAACGGTGTCTTCGAGTTCTGCTGTTGCTGTGCATGTAAGTAGTTAATGCCAATGGACAATGGTGTATTTTAAGTATCATATTTCATATTAAAATTATAATTAAATTATTAATATTATGTAGTTGAACGTAAATTTTGTTCGGCCTGCTCTTTTTTTACTGCAAGGTCAAAGCATAGCAAATTTTGGCAGCTAAAGCCAAGTCACATTTTCTTAAAAAGTAAACAGGTTAGTCGTTGATTCTATGTAATTTGGTCTTGTCTTCCAGCAAAGGTGCCGTCAAATAATAATATGCAGATTGATTAACCGAATAAAACTGATAAACCGTATTCTGATCATTATGCTTTTCATTATATTTACTTTTTCTTTTAAAGGACTTTTCCATAATTGGAAATTCGCACGTCAGGTCTCTGACCCGGTCACAGCATGAATGCCTAGTTGATCTTAATGGCTGTGTTACATCCGTACCGGGCGGCTATGTAACACATGCCATTGATGCCGTCAAAAGACAGAGGAAGGTAAATGAAAGTCTTCTTTTTGGTAACATCCACTGTATCATAGAAAATGCCAAGATTTTTAAACTATCTGAATAAATGTAATATGGTGGTATGTGTATAAGGTCATTGCTATTAGTAGCGTTCCTATTACTCAGTATATAATAACCAACCTGGTAGTGGTAATTGAAGATATCACCTTTCCACTATTTTTTTCACCTTTTCTAAAGTTTTATTATGTTTGGATAATATTTAAAAATGTTTTTTTTACAGGCCAAAGTTGGCATCATCATGACCCTCAGTAACGATATGCGGCGTGATAAAGGTGATTATACAACAGTCAAGTTTTAATTTATAGTTACAATTTAAAAAAATATGGTATTAATAAGCTACTATTTTCAATTGAAGGGCCTCCTTCCCTGAAAGAGACCGTTATTTACAATATTCAATGTATTAATAGGCTGCGTGACGTCTTCGGTAGCCTATAGGGATTTTTTAAAATTAAGGGGTAAATGAAAATGTAATCGTCTCAAAAACTGCATTGTAATTATTTTCAGTTCCGAGAGAAGGTCTATTAAGGCGCTTAATTAAAGAAAGCCAGCGCCGATTTGAGTATATTGTAAGTATAGAGTAATTGTAATATTACAATGTAGTAATGTCATGCTTTGGGGAAGGTCAGCGAATGAAAAGTAAAATTGTTACTGAATATCATTAATTTATATTCTTAGTTTTAGGACTACCAGTATGCCAATTGTTCACATTTTATGCTGCTTTAACTTTAACATGACTGTCAAAACATAATTGTCAAGTGTCTTTTATTTCAGTTCATATGCTCTCCCTTACCGGACAACAAAACCAGCTCAACTGTGTACCAGGAATTTTCCAAAATAGTAGAGCGAAACTGTGAAGAGCTGGAAGTGAACTTCATCTCTGTAGAGGAGTTTATTAACAAACCCCTATACAGAGATGACGTTCACTTTACAGATGCCACTTACAGGGTATTTTTCAGAAATCTATGTACGTAAAACTTACATTACAAATATCAACAATTTATATTTTAAGCTTACACACACACATAAAATATTTGATGACCTTTTATATTTGATGACCTTTTAGCCAACCATTGGTACATGTTTCTGTATAATAAAGATTTAATTGTTTTAGTTAAAGTTACATTGTTCAAGATAAAAATAAGAACTAGCCATTCTTGCTTTAATAGTTCGAAAGAAGATGATGTAAAATGAATATTTTGAAAATTTCATTCAACTTACTCTATTGCAAGCGGAGATATTGGCAGACGTGTGCAATAATTTCAACCACGGTTCTGGTTGATCGAAGCTAAGCCTCAAATCGTCTGGGTCTGCATATTTGATTAGATCGAAGTATCACTGAAACGTTTTAATCTGTTTAATATCAGAGCAATCTGATGCCATCCAAAGTTGATGAAGGCAGTTAATTAATGTCTAATTAATACTTTAGAAAACATTTCAGGCCCAAAGAAAGACCTGTTATAGGCAGATTTAGCTCTTAACTAATGTATGTTTAAATGACCAAGCTTCATTGAACCTAATTACAAAATGATGTTTAATTTTAAACAATGTCTTTTTTTCAGTAAGCTACATACTGGAAACTGTGGAAGGTAAT
Organism: Patella pellucida; assembly: GCA_917208275.1. NCBI lineage: Eukaryota > Metazoa > Mollusca > Gastropoda > Patellidae > Patella > Patella pellucida. The sequence continues at coordinate 68,766,715 of OU795036.1, forward strand.
CATTCTTTTATTCTCTTAAAGTAAATACATAACAAATCAGGGGACAGAAGCCACATCATAAATAATTATGTATTTCAAATATCTGGTTCTCCCTGATACTCCTAATGCATGTAGTATACTATTCATCCACTTCAAAAAAACCAAGGATAAGGCAATCAAAATATTTTATCCACTTCTATTCTTTTAGTTTTTAATGTCCCTAATTTTTATCCACTGTGATATCACTTAAAGATGCCTTCCCGGGTACAAACTTTGTGAATTGACGATATATGTGGACTAAACACATATTCAAAGTAACCAATCTATCAAAAATTTGCTTCAATTCCCTTTCAAAACTTTGCTTTCGTCGTGGATACCCATAGCTATAAGTAAGCTGTTGTTAGACGCAATGTCTGCAAAATTAACTTCATTGTGGGAGGGTCCATTTTTCAGAATGTATCCTTTACACTTACTGTACATTTACCATACTTACTGAGACCTAAGTAAATTCTTATTTATTTCTGTCTACTTCTTTTTAGACCTTTTAATCGCATAGTCTTTTGTACATTGACAACACTCAATGTCCCCAAAACCGCCTAACCATTTGAGCAAGAAATAACAACTGCTCCCTGACCTGAGCTAGCAAACAATAAGCCAGCAGAACCTGTTGGGTTGCTTGTTAGTGATTCCCTGACAATATTGCCCAGTGCTTGCCCCATGGGCGTTTTTCGCGTAATCCAGTATTTTTCTAGTAAGATTGGGTGTCTATACTTTCCATATATACCAAATTTGACATACTTTTATTGGAAATAACCACCCGATAAATACTTTGCTGGGAACCCAACTTTAAGTCAAATTATTCTTTACTGATAAAGGTAAGATGTGTACCCACCTTAATTTATATTCCCAATTACAAAATTTACATGTAAAACTTATATTTCAGACACAGAATTTGATGGTCCATTATTAAGGTCTGTAATACACAGAGAATGCCCAGTTGCTGTAGTGTAAGACATTTATCAATATCCTCATTATTAAACCCACATATATAAGCATATCACCAAAAACTGCTAAAATCCAAAATGTGTTACCTGTAACTATTGTATTTGTACGTCAGACCCTGTCAATGCCTGTTGGTTTACGTGATTCCTCATATTGCAGACGGACTTAAGAAAGTTGTAACACATTCCAACCCCGTTGTTTTACCCTGGGTGCCACACTTTGAATTAACTTGTGCTCCTTGTATGAACATAATCACAACAGTACAAGTTTTGTATGATTTTGCTCCAATAATGGAATGACTTTTATTAATAAATACCATCAATAAAAGAACGCTGTAGAAAATAAGTGAAAATCTATAATATAAACAAACCGTAGTCAAGACTCATATGACATAATGTCCCTAAGTTATATGAACAGTTAAGTAACCAGACAACACCAATCATTAAATATAAATAAATTAAATAAAAACATATCTTGATGCAATCTTTACAAGCATAATAAACTCAATATAAAATAATACAACATAATAATATCAATATTTCAGATCTGAAGTTATCAAAAATTATAAACCAGTGGAAGATGGAATATCTGAAAGTAAGTACAGAAATATTCTAATTTAATCATTTTTATAATAGTAAATAATACAAATATCATGACATATAAATGTTCAGCATATTATGTTTAGTATTTAAATGGATATAACAGTATGTGTAAGAAGGCCAGGAGACAGATTAGCAATACTCGGAAGGTCATACTGCTTTCTTTTATAGCTCAACCAATGACATTTCCTTGTCCTGCCAAAAAAGACCTGCATCGTCAAGGAAATTTGAAAAAGTTTTATGGTGGTGAGTAGGTTTTTTAAATCTGAACTTGGAAGAATTTTGTTATATATTTCAGTTTAAATCTCACTAGTAATTTAAGTCTCAAGATGACAAAAACTGTAACATACCATACATTTGTTTGTTTGTTTTTTTCATGACACAACAGATAATGATGTTGGGGTTGGCCAGATGCACAGTACATGTGAGAAAAGTGGCGATTTTAATTGGCAAGTTATCTTTTGTTTTAGATAAGATTATGTATAGCATAACTTAAATTAAAATAATAAAAATTGTAAATTTTTACTACATCTGAACACGAACAAGAATTTTGAATGCTTTAAATTTAAAGTAGCCAAGTCCGTAACTCAATATCATCCAAAATTTTTCAGGCATACTGTAGATGGCACTTTTAAAGGGACATTTACTTATGATGATGAACTTATACATATACCAGATGAAACATCTAATAGGTTAGTAGTCAAAAATTGTCATATCCTTTTTTGTTATCCTTTGCTTCAGAATTATTTCAAGAAAATGTAAATGGGGATGATTCTCAATTTATTCATGTTTTTTTTCTTTTTAAGTGTGGGAACTATATATGCTATGGACCGTAAACGACCAAAGATTAGAGGAAAATTCATATTCTCCAGTGAAGTAATAGAGGATACTGTTATTAGGTTAGTAAACATAAGATATTTAAAACTTTTAAATCTGATTTTTATCGTTTTTTTACGTTAAGCTGTATTTATGACAGAAAGTATATAAGATTGTCAATAACAACCACTATGTATATCACTTAAAAAAATGTTTAATTCAGTGTTTATTTCAATTGTATAACTTTATTTCAATTAGTATAAAAATTTAATATCTCACATGATTTTTGGGTGACAAACATCTAATATCCTGTATTGCACGATACTTTGTGGTTTATTATTTTCTTTTTCATGACCAATGTGACCAAGATTAGGTAATGGTACTCCATGCAAACAAACTTCACTGCAAATAAGTTTGTCAAATCAACACCACAAACACTCACCTTTTTTTGGCTTTTCTAGCACTGCGCACAGTTATTTTAGTGTAAAGCAAAGAATTAATGCGAGCCAAAAATTAATGCATATATGGGACCTTCCACTAATCTATTATTTTCAATATACATTCCTATTCTGGGATCCAACAAAATAAAACAGTGAATCAGCAAAGTGACCAAACGTAAAATCCTAGTATTATCTGATACATAAATTATTATTTAATTAGAATATAGGTCACATTAAATATTTATGTCCATCTCCCTCAAGTCGCATTGATTTTTTGTTTTATACTTATAGTAGTCAGCTTTATTTAAACTCTGTTGCCAGGTGTGCAACAAATAACATTAGATATAGTTTATTTTAGTTTTAACATTATGTTGCCAGGTGTGCAACCATTGACATTATATGTACTTTATTTTATTTTTAACATTATGTTGCAAGGTGTGCAACAAATACTATAATATGTGCCTTATTTTAACTCAGCTGCTTTAGTTTTTGTACAATATACTGGTACACAAAACCATTATTTCAAAACCATAAGTTGACTATTCATTTTTTCACTCAACTAATTGTTTATGTCTTATATAAAAAATAAAAAGGCCATAAGTCTACATAACTTTTAATTACTCATAGAAAAGGGCATGGAAAAGCTTTATTTCCAAACTATTAATTTGCTCACAAGAATACAAAACGAGCATTACCTATTTATTATTGTAATAAAATAATCATATAATTTGTTTTATTCTTTTGTCAGGTTTACTGGAGGAGGACAGGTAATTATTGGAGAAAACGGTAAAGAAATAGTGAATAAGGAAAAGAATGACTGTACATGTATGAACAAAGGGTGTGTGAATGTGGAGAGTAATGTGGAAAAGAGCGAAGGGTGTGTGAATGGACAATGTGTGAATGTGGAGAGTAATGTGGAAAAGAGCAATGTGAAAATGAGCAAGTGTGTGAATCAAGTGTGTGTGATTGATAATATGGAATTGAACGAAAATAAGGAAGTGTGTGTGATTGATGATATGAAATTGAACGAAAATAAGGAAGTGTGTGTGATTGAGGATATGAAATTAGATGATAATAAGGAAGTGTGTGTGATTGATGATATGAAATTGAATGATAATAAGGAAGTGTGTGTGATTGATGATATGAAATTGAATGATAATAAGGAAGTGTGTGTGATTGATGATATGAAATTGAATGATAATAAGGAAGTGTGTGTGATTGATGACATGAAATTGAATGATAATAAGGAAGTGTGTGTGATTGATGACATGAAATTGAATGATAATAAGGAAGTGTGTGTGATTGATGATATGAAATTAGATGATAAGGAAGTGTGTGTGATTGATGACATGAAATTGAATGATAATAAGGAAGTGTGTGTGATTGATGATATGAAATTAGATGATAAGGAAGTGTGTGTGATTGATGACATGAAATTAGATGATAAGGAAGTGTGTGTGATTGATGACATGAAATTAGATGATAAGGAAGTGTGTGTGATTGATGACATGAAATTGAATTGTATTTCAAATTTAATATGTGTAGGTGAGCATGATAAGTTACAGCTGTCTGATAATATATTCATTCCTGAAGTAAAAAACAGTAGCATAGAATACATAGATATCCATTCTGTGGCTACAAACTGCGCGAAAGAATCCAGATATATGCTGCCCTACAATCAAATTAACCAAATTTTAAAAACATTAAGTCATAATAAAAATAAAGTTGTTAAGTTAGATTTTGGAATTTACGATAATTCTGGCATAAAATATTTTTTATCAAAATTGGAAGAAAAGGAAACTATACTTAGGTATCGAAATCATTTATCTTGGTTCAGTAAAACCATGAATTTGCCAGTAACTCTAGAAACCATTTCAAAAACAAAAATAGAAAATTTTAAAATATTGGCTTATAAATACAAAACTAATTACATTCACAGGCTAACACATGGTTCATTAGAGGTCTGTGACTTACAAACCATTCCATCTACAGGATGGCTATCAGATTCAGTGATATCATACTTTTTTAATTGTTTCAATAATAGTCTAACTTCCTATGCCTTTTTTTTAAATCAAATTAATAACCAAAGATATAATCATCTAGCAAGCCACATTGCACAGCATTTCAATAATAATTTTCAGAATAAAATATTAATAATAGGATTACATGTTGGAAATGTTGATGGACTGACATTTTTAGGTCCAGAAATAGAAATTGAAAATAATATTTATCAAGCAAACCATTTCTCTTTTGCTCTTTATGATTTTGATATGAACACTCTTTTTTACTGTGATACTTTAGGACATTCCCAACCATATGATTTAGCCTTGAAGATAGAGCAGATTCTCAATTATTTTGATAAATGCAATATTTCATACAAATATATGCACATGCCCAACACTTTGCTGGATAAACATATCTGTAAAAAAGAATGTTCATCAACATTTCCATATCAAACTTGCAGTTCAATTTGTGGGGTGTCAAATATAATTTGTTCAGCCATTGCAGTTTATGACTATGACAATTTTAAAAGATTTTTTCCAAATAGTGCAAATATTACAAATAATGATTATACTTATCTGCGCGACATTTCCAAATGGTCCGATTTTTTAAGGTTAGTTTTAATTCACTGGATGTTATCTGATACCATTTCATTGAATATTATTAAACTAAGAAGAAATGCTTCATTTCCGCGACTTTCATTAAAGAAGTGTCATAACGTTTCAGCTAAAACTATAACACTTGAAACAAAACAAGTTAATGTTCCAAAAACAAAAGAATCTATTGAAACAATATTGAATTGTACCAATGATAATTTTATTTTGAATGAAAAATGTCTAATCACAGATACTGAACAGTTTAAACTATGGCTGTTTAATGATAATGAAATTAGGAATCGTTTTCAGGATAAAGGAGATTTAAAGATATATTTTAATATGCAACAGAAACAATTTCGTTTAGTATATAGGTCTCTGAAGGGCAAGCGCCATTACACTGCTTTCAAATGCAATGATTTGGGATTTCAGGACAAAATTTGTCAACAAAAGATAAAAACATTTTTATTAAGCACAAAAGGTGCGGCTTGGACAAATGATGGCATTCAGGAAAATAAAATTAAAAGATTATTTGAATTACCCACAAGTATTAGAATTCTACTTTCTAGTGATCCATCTGTATCTCTTCTGAAAAATAGATGTCAGTACCGTCTTGATTGTAAGTTAAAGTTTGGGACAACCAAATGTAAATTCTTTGAAGTCGCCAACACTGAAATCCAAAGTTATGATAAAATAAATGAATTTTTAATAAATGAAAAAAATTGTTTAAATTGGCTAACCAATAAAGTAACAGGGAAAAATAACTTAAAATGGACTTTTATAAAATCTGTTCAAACTGGTATTGAAACTAAACGATACATGGATTTGTTAGACTTTGATTTTAGAATTGAATGTAAAAATAATAAAAATAGTACTGAAAAAATCTTTGATGAAGACACACCAAAGGTGTCGTTGACTAATAATCCTGTATGGGGTGAAACACATAGACCCGATGAGTGTTATAAATTTTTAGATCATTGTATGGGAAGCCAACAAGTTTTATCAAAATTTTACATCCGTTGTTCTGGCAAAACCTCATTATGCAAAGCAAGGTGCGGCAATTTGCTATCGGAAATTGACAGGTCCCCTTCAATTAATCATTGTAATAAATGCAATACTAAACTGCTTTCAAAGATTTGTACAAATTGTTGCGTTGAAAATAGCCATGAGTGGTATAAAAATCAAGAAACCAATGGAGACATGTGCAGTGCATGCCACAAATATTTCAAAATTAATAAAACTAACAGACCTGAACAACTTTATGATTTGGACAATAAAAATAAGGAATCAATAATGCGTCATGATTTTCATTTTGGTTGCAATTTTGCCCTTAAGTTTGTAAATTCACAACAGAATCAATCACAGTGGGACATCTTTCAGTTCACTGAAAGTTGTCACACCAGTGAGGTACAACAGATTAATAAAAGGGGTCTGCCTTTAAGTTTCAGGGATAAAGTTGATGGAGCTAGAAGCACATATAAAACCACACCTCAGCAAATTTTGGCAGGTCATCTAAAAAAGATACCCATATATACAGGAAATAGTAGTACACCTGAAATATGTCAATTAGATCCAAGAAAAGTCATGAAAAAAATTCAAAAACGAATAGTAACATCCGATAAACACTATATCGATCAGCATATTGGAGTTGGCAAAGAGGACGATATCAAAATTACTTCAGATTGGCGCAGTACTGAAAAAATTTTAGAAAACAATATCGAATCTGTGTTATTTTTTCAAAGAGGCTATTCTAAACGAAATAGGAACTATCACATTGTAATTTCCACTGATTCAAATCTAAAAGCATTATTTAAATGGGGAAAGCATGTTATGGGTTTAGACGTTAATCATAACTTTATGTCTGTACGATTCAAAACATTCATGTATACTTTTTGTGATTCACACAACACAGGGCGTGTTGCTGCCTTTGCCATCTCTAATAATGAGACTGCGATGACCCACACATTACACATGCAGATTCTTCTAGCAAATATGCCATGTGGAGAAAATTGTAATCACCGTAAAGAGTTAAAGGTCTATAATGATTATGAGGGGTGGTATTATATAAGATCATGTTCAAAAAGCAGTGACATGTTTTTTCCAACATTAGGTCATGACAAAGCCAACCAAATTAGAAATTGTGCCATACACCAAAATTTCAATTCTTCTCTATGTAATTTTCACGCATTAAATGCATTTCAAGAGAAAATTCATTCGGATAAAATTTTATTGATGTTTATTTTACCATTAGAAACAGGGTTTAAATGTGTTATGCGTACTTGGTGTGAATCTATGAGAAAGGGCATGGCTCTTCGATTTATTACATTTATTCGAGAGTCACTGCCCACCTTTCTGTTCAATACGGAAACTAAAGATAACTTAATAAAATACTTACAAGACAACTGGTTTCAGAGTAATATGTGGCAATCAACTTTTACATCAGAAGTCCTCTTTTCGGTTCCTATAGAATATAGAAGAAATTGTTTACTCATGACAGATAATATTACAGAGAGGCTGTTTAAAACAATAGAAGAGTCTGATTTGAATTTAAAACTTAATAAAAAATTATCAAATTTTATTGTCACAATCATAAATAATGTTCTTCATCGTCAGGTTACATACACAGAAAAAATACAAGACACATTTAAACCCTCAATTAAAGACCCGACTAAAGAACGTAAATTGGCTACCGTTGGGATAAACCTAGTTCCTAGGGTTGAAGCTATAGGTGCTGCAGAAGATGGCTGGTTTTTAGTAGAACCAAATAGTAAAGATGATTCAATCACACATGATGATTTTGTTTTGTTAAATAGAAAAGAAGGTGAACATTTTCTCATTGATCATGATTATTCTTCAACTACATCTGTTCTCCATGATAATATAAGAAAACAGACTGAAAACTTGAATGCAAAAGCAGGGGATACACATCTAAAATGTAAAAACCTAATTAAACTATTAACAGACTTGATATGTTCACATTTCAGAACTGAGACATTAAAATTTATACCATCCCATTTAATTAATTCAGTTAGTAATAATAATAAATATGTATGCAATATCAAATTATGTACATGTACATGTCTCTATTTTATTATTCGTGGTCAGCCATATTTCTGCAAGCATCTTTATGCATGTCTCTCTTTCCATTATGGTCTGAACGATCTTGACAAATTATTAAAATTATATCTGAACACTGTTCCCACAATACCTTCTTATTTAGACACATTGGGAGTTGGAAAAGTTATACAGCCAAGGCCTCCAGTCTTAGATTACATTAATTTATTAGAAGACATGGTCCATCCTGTAACTTTATTGGACACTGAAAAACTCAGAAAAGGCAAATTATTAAACATTTTACACAATTCAAAAATTAAATGTACAAATTATAGTGGCCCACTGGCTCAGAAACAGCCACATAACATGGGAAACCGACGTAAGGATGGACCAATTAAGCCAGATCGATATTCTTTAATTGAGCCTCAAGATATTAAAAATGATCCATACCGTCCACAGGTACAATTTCCTGAAAATGCACATGAGCGCCATGGTGGAAGGAAACGAATTAAATCTAGGAACAGAGGTCGGAAATTTAATAAAATTGTTGAAGAGGCCTACTTACAGTTGGGAAAACATGTCACTCTTTCTACTAGTACTATAGAAGACAATTGTAACAATGACGATGTTATCGACGACTGGATTGATGAAACTAAAATTTCAATAAAAAACATCAATTCTAATAATAATAATGAAAAACATGATAACGGAATTCCCCGTATTTTAAAAAAGAAGGAAATTCAAAAAAACGTAATGTGTGGACTTTGCTTTGATAACAACATAAAACCAGTTTTTAGATGTTCCACATTGTCCATATTAAATCACCACATTAAATCTGTACATGAACCATTTGTTTGTTACCTTTGTTTTCAGGCCAGTGGAGCATGCATAAGATTTTCCAGTAAAAACACTTTCGATCAGCATATACTTCTGAATCATAGTTCAGCAGCGGTAGATAAAATATCTGAAGACAATGAATCTTTTGATGAAAGTATATGCTCGCCGAAACCGTTTTTACCTTTGTTTGATGAAGATATTTCTGGCGAAGACATTTGCAATGAAATCCAAAATTTTTCAAAAAAAATTTCAAATTCATTAGAAGACAGAAATATTGATGAATTGAATATAGCTGCAAAAAAGAAAGGACATCCAGGATTAGCCAACCTTGCCATTTCCCAAAAAAATAAAATAAAACATTTAACAAAATCAAAGCCTAGGATAAAAATAATACGCGATAAAATTTTTAAATCTTTTGATACAAAGCAATCTGACACCTTTTTTTGTCCAGTATGCCACAAATTAGCTGATTTTGATCCACCAACAATAGAATGTAACAAGTGTTTAAAATGGTTTCACTGGCCATGTGTCCAAATTAAGCGAAACATTTCAGGGGAGTGGTTCTGCAAATCTTGCAAAAATTAGAAATACATACCGTTTTCATCAGTGATATACTCCCCAAGATTATAAATTCAAATAGGACTTTTTTTACTGCTCTTTTTCTCTTTTCAGTGGGTACTGGATTCTTCGGTTAGAGAACCAACAATAAAAAGAATGAATAAATCTAACCATCTATAGAATAACATTTCTATGTCAAATTAATTATTTATAAAATGCTAATTTGTGCTTTTTAATTTCAAATATTATAGAAAATATTGAGTAAATATTCATATGGTAGGCCTACATTAAATAATTTGTGCTTTTTAATTTTAAATATTATAGAAAATATTGAGTAAATATTCATATGGTAGGCCTACATTAAATAATTTGTGCTTTTTAATTTTAAATATTATAGAAAATATTGAGTAAATATTCATAAGGTAGGCCTACATTAAATAATTTGTGCTTTTTAATTTTAAATTTTATAGAAAATATTGAGTAAATATTCATATGGAAGGCCTACATTAATAATTTGTGTTTTTTTTTTAAGGGTTAACTTTTTATGTTTCAGCATATAATTTTTTTCTTTCAGCATATAATTTTTTTCTTTCAGGATTAATACTGAAATGCACTTCATTGACTCCCCAGAATTTCAAAGAACATTTCGTAGACTATTTACTCTCGGGGTCTTGGGAGTGTATTTCAGTATGGTCTTTACGTTCAAATGGCAGTGTTTGGGTTTGTGAACGTAAAGGCCACAATCACATTACTGCTGGCGGTCCAGTTTATGATCACTACTGTCGCTTTTGTGATTATGGTCTTTATGGTTCTTGCAGAGTTCCTAATCACTAATTAATTGAACCTTTGTAAATAATGTACAGAGATATGTAGCAGAGACTTTACTGACTCTATCTATATCAGATTCACCATGTTAAGTTGAAAACCAAAGCATAAGTATTGTTAAATTTTGCAAACTGTATAATAATTTTATTACATACATCATTACACATTGCATTGTTATTTTACAGATGTCTCTAACTGAAATTTGATTGTAAATTCTTGGACTTTTCTGTTAAATCTTTAATACCGGTACCCGTCCTAATAAATTAAAATATTTAACAAAGAAAATATTTTGTTTGTTTATTTTGGGGTCTGGGTGGCTGAATCAGAGAGTGGTGTGGTGATGGCTCATGTAAGAAATGGCCCTGGGTTAATCAGATTTTTCCAATTTTTGGGTCAACGATGGGGTGTCAACCCGTGTAGGCGCCTGTACAATGTAAACTAACATCTTACTCTTAGTGAGAAAATAAGACCTTGCGCTTACTTCGCTAGAGGCAGTATGAGCGACACAACACGCTGTTAAAAATAAGTCCCCTCCCATCAAGTTACATTTCCCCCGCCATGGCACTCTAACTGCAGGTCAACGTCCAAATTCTGAATTGTCAGCTTCGTATACTATACCGATCGTCAAATTCAGAAAATTTCCGATTTTTGTGAGATTCGTATATTATACTGATCGGGGGGTTGGGATGGCCTAGAGATTTTTTAATTATTTTGCTTGTGCACAATCCAGGCCTATCTAGGCCTATCTATTAAATATAAAGAAAAGGCATAGGTTATAAACTACTATATCATAAGCTTAGAACAATAACTCGCCTAAAAGCACAGGTGTAGGTTCTAATTTCTGTTTTATTAAATTATGTAAAAATGTGTATGAATTCATGAAACGTCTTCAGAGTCAGAGTGTCTGATCGAAAGAAGCAGACAAACGATTTGATTTTATTAATATTATATTAGAGTTGTCTTGCTCGATTTACTTCATCAAAAATAGTAAAATGGAAAATTAAAATCTACTCACAGTTACATGGAAACGTGTAGACTTCTACGTAAAAATAAAAAACAACCGAAAAAATTATACGCGACAAATATTATGGTGTTAGAAATAATTAGACCGGTCGCGAGTGAATTTGACAGTTGTGAATCTCACGGTTTCGGCATAATAAATTGGCCAATACGACGACAATATTGACATTTTGATGCTGAAAAAAAGACAAATTGAAAAGCTGAAGGTTATAAAATCAAACTACGGTCGATTTGATAACTGTCATTCCATAAAAAAATCGGTAAATGAACATTTCAGTCAGAAAAACACGTGTTTCTCGCCCTGACCCCATAGGACGCCATCTTTGTTTATAACGTATTTGCCGAAACCAGAACCACACTAGACGCGCGTTGCATGCTGGGTCTATGAAAACGAGAATTGTGCACAATGACGTCATTGACTGTGCAAATCCGAACAACGGCGAAGTTTGGCAGATTTGCGTTGATCCCATTCACGGCGTAAATGAGAGTTACTCCCCCCTGTTAATTAACATCAAAATGGCGACGAAAAATTCGCAGATTGATTCTACTAGAAGCGAATTAATCGAATTGGTCAGAAGGCGAGCTGAGATTGCGGTATGAAATAACATTGAAATGCTACAAAAATAACGGATGTAGAATTGTATTTCCATAAGTCCGCCATTTTGGTATTTTAGACTCGAAAATATGTGTTCTATATATTCTTGACGAAAAGAACTTTTTTCTTCTTTCCATTTCCGTCAATAAATGGCGCAAAAATTTAAAGTGAGGAACCGTAACACCGATTCGTGTTGCTGTATTATTCTATTGCAATTTGTAATCCTGGATCGGTAACCCATTGAGGGAGATATCCCCAAAAGTTTGGCCCAGAATTTGTCTAGAAAATTAAGACGTTAAATCCCCATCCTGATTCCTGTACTCTTTCTCAACTCTCTGGAATCTGATAAAAAATTAATGAACAGAAGACAGAACTGGTGCCTGGTGGTAGAAGTTTAGGGTTCAGTGATTGTTTTGGCAAAGAAAGTTCCTTGGACTTGGTTTCAATCTGGTTTCCACCGTTGTCAGTGGTACAACAATTTGGGGGACCTATATAACATAACATGTATCAAGGAACATAGCCGGCCCGGCGGAGTAGGGGGGCTAGGGTGGGCTTTAGCCCCCTCCAATAATTTGGCCCAAGTACTCTTTTCTTCAGGCTATTGCGTCCCCTGGACCTTCGCCTATAGGGACTTACAGGGATGTAGCCACGTCGGGCAGCACTGTTTTTTGCTGCCCAGCACAAAGAAAAAATCGAAGAAAGCCGCCCAGTCGTATTTAAACCCCCTCGACTTCGTCCTTCTCTCACTCTGTACTCAGACTCCGCACTCGAAATTTACCACCCCCGGCAAACGGCAAAGCCATTGTAACTATAAGCCAACGCAAACCATATCTGACACAGCATTATTTATCTGTGTGTGCCGTAGTATACCCTATCATTCCAAATTAGTTTAAAGAAAGAAGTATTGGTATTATGTTTATTTAAATTTGTGCAGGTCTATTCATTTCACGGTCACCCAGACCAATTTACTGCACTTCAATGATGTTAAAGGTTTGGATGTCGTAAATGGTGTCGAACATTGGTTGTACGATCAATTTTTAATGTACGCATTCTACGGTTAATTCTACCGAATCGATATTAAATCCTAGCCTATCCATAATGTCAATGTTTCTTTTTCATTCTCAACTTCTGTCTGACCTGATTCTCATTCCACCGTAATAATAATACAAAATACTACAAACACCATTTTAAGAATAGGCCTATATAAATTTGAATATAATATAAATGGAAATTGATTTGCACTGAAGCAAATAAAAGACAGCAAATACTCTGGAAATACACCAATAATTAAATAGGGTTGAATTTTGATAAAAGTCCACGCCCCCCTTCCAAAAATTTTTGCACTCGCTAAGCTCGCCAAAATTTTTTTTACAACTACTCAGCAAATCCTGGCTACATCCCTGGACCTAAGATGGGAGCCCCCCCAATCAAGACTTGCTTCCGCCGGCCCTGACATAGTCAAACCTTATCTTTCCCACAAAAGAAGTTCATGTTACCACGTCCACTGCCACTGGCATGACTGGCATGCATGTAAGACCCACTTAGAGACCCTCCGGCTTGACCTTAACATTTAAAATTCTACGACTACTGTCTGAACCATCGTAAATTTTAAACGTATTTCTACGATTATTAACAAACTACTTAACTTTGATTAATAAACTTACCTGTGTGTTTGAAATCAAATCCCATTGCTCATCTAATTATTGCAAAGACTAAAAAAGTTCTTTCTTGAACAATTTGACCAATCTCGACCAGAAAAATTTTGGAGAAAGAAATTTCTCTGGTGACACTGGGTAGCTATTTTCCCGGAAGGGACGAATTACACGACTGTCACGTGACATGTATTTATTTTAAGTGTCTGGATGACCGAATCACTTAAAAATATACACCCGCGTAGAAAACTAAAAATTTTACATTTAGGATCCACTTTTGTTATGTCAGCGAGTTGACTATGACTCGAGAATCATTTCACAACAAACAAAACGTTGATCCGACATCTTGTTTTCGAGAAAAAGACCAAAAAAAGATTGACCAATCAGAGGTCAAAATGGGCGGGGCTTACCTGTAAAAAAAATTTGAAGATAATGGACGGTCTTTGGCCCAAGAGGCCTCCGGCCCCGCAGCTGACTCTCGGAACGAGATTGCAATTTGACTTTACTATTTACTTGTAATTTCGACCTGTGTTGGACGAATCCAATGTGCCTGTTGCAGGGGTTGTTTAACATTGACAGTTGATTTGACAACCATGTGTTGTAAACAAAACAAAGCTCGATCATTTCAACTCTTACATATATAAGTTTGGGCGAGGAAAAATATCAATTGAAGGCAATTATAGGAGATTTATATTGAAACGACTGATCATCAGTCTTATCAAATTTCATTCAAAATGAAAATATCACTGATTACATGTAAGGTCATATTCTATTGTCTTTATATCATTAATAATTCAGTGGTGCGAACGCTCAAACTCAATACCATTTGTCGTATGTACTTGAATTGTCATAAATGTACTAAACCCCATTTTATTTCAAAAGCTCTCCTCCTGTGAATTGGTTTTAACAATGACCCTTTTTTATTTGTCCATTCCAACTTGCCATGCCTAGGTGACTTGATTTAGCCAGAAGTTGGCAAAAGGTCAACTGCTGCTTATGCTAACAGTGGCTAACACCGGAAGAAGGTGACAAACATGTCAATGAGATAAATACAATATGTTTTAATTTATGAATGCCATAAAACACTAATTAAAAACCAAATGTGTTAAAGTTGAATTGGAGTTTCATAAAACCAGATGTTCATATATCATTCATGTTTTCTCAGTATGTTTGTTACTAATATTCTTTTTATGCTTATTTTGCGCTCACTTGCTGAATGCTTTGTGGGTGCTTTAGAGGCTAAAATTATCATCCAATTGTCTTTAGATTTATACATAGAGTGTCATAGAGTTAATGGCACTATTTTTTGACGCCTAGCACAAAGAAAAATTCGAAGAAAGCTGCCCAGTCGTATTTAAACGCCTTGACTTTGTCCTTCTTATAATTAAAGAAACTATTTTATTTTCAGGAAACTTTAGCAAATCTAGAAAGACAAATATATGCCTTTGAAGGAAGTTATCTTGAAGATACACAGCTATATGGAAACATTATCCGTGGATGGGATAGATATCTCACAAACACAAAGTAATTTAACACAAAGTACAATTAAAATTGTAGACTACCTATAATTATAAATATAACTAGATAATTTGTTTTAAAAACCCAACACCTTGAATTTTCTTTCGAATTAATATTCTTGTCAGGTTGTTATCCAATATGAAAATTAATTCTCGTTGGTCATGTTTCAAAATTTGGATATTTTCAGAAATACAAATAGTAAGGCAGATAAAAGAAACAGAAAATTTAAAGAAGCGGATCGTTTGTTCTCCAAATCATCAGTGACATCAGCAGCTGTAAGTTATTTTATACGCCCACATTTTCATGTGGACGTATTATGTCGTCGCCCCTGTCCGTCCGTCCGTCCACAATTGTTTGTGGACTCTCTACAGGTCACAATTCTTACCCGATTTTGATGAAACTTGAAATATATATGTATTAACCCCCAAAGATCTCGGCTGCTTTCGATATTGGCATGTATCGGATCAAAACTTCATGGATTATGGCCCCTGATTGTACGAAAAATCATGTTTTTAGCTTGTGGACCCTATAGAGGTCACAATTTTGAACTGATTTTGATGAAACTTTACATTCATGTTTATAACCCTAAGATCTTGGTTCCTTTTGATATTTGCGCCTATCGGAACGTAATTTCCTGAATTGTTGCCCCTGATTGTCCGAAAAATCACCTATTTTAGCTTGTGGTACCTCTGGAGGTCACAATTATTATCCGATTTAATAAACCGTTCGAATATATCACCGTTACACGAATACTGTTAAAAAATGGTATATCAAGGTTGTGGACCCTGTAGAGGTCACAATTTTAATTCAATTTTGATGAAACTTGAAATGCATCGTTTGATTATATCACCGTTACACCCTAAAGAAGGTTGAGTTTGAATTTCGGAAAAATCGGACCAAAATTGCCATACAAAATGGTCGCCGATCGTATGCGAATACTGTTTAAAATAGTATATCAATGTTGTGGACCCTGTAGAGGTCACAATTTTAATTTGATTTTAATGAAACTTGAAATGCATGGATATAACCCAAAGATCTTGGTTCCTTTCGATATTTGCGCATATCGTCTGGTAACTTCCTGAATTATGGCCCCTGATTATACGCAAAATCGCCTTTGTTTAGCTTGTGGTTCCTCTAGATGTCACAATTATTATCCGATTTAAAAATTCGTTTGATTATTTCACCTTTACATTCTTAGGAAGGGTGAGTTCGAATTTCGGAAAAGTGGACCAAAATTACCATATAAAATGGCCGCCGTTCGTATGCGAATACTGTTGAAAAATGGTATATCAAGCTCGTCGACCCTGTAGAGGTCCCAATTTTAATTCGATTTTGACGAAACTTGAAATGCATGGAATATTACCCAAAGATCTTGGGTCCTTTTGATATTGGGCATATCGGATCGTAACTTCCTGAATTAATGCCCCTGATTTTACGCAAAATCGCCTTTGTTTAGCTTGTGGTCTCTTTGGAGGTCACAATTATTATCCTATTTTAAAAAATCGTTTGATTATATCACCGTTACAAGCTAAGGAAGGTTGAGTTCAAATTTCGGGAAAATAGGACCAAAATTACAATACAAAATGGCTGCTGTTTGTACGCGAATAATGTTAAAAAATGGTATTTCAGGGTTGTGGACCCTGTAGAGGTCACAATTTTAATTTCGATTTTGATGAAGCTTAAATTGCGTGTTTATAACCTAAATATCTTGATACTTTTCGATATTTGCGCATATCAAATTGTAACTTAATGAATTATGGCCTTTGATTGTAGGAAAAATCACTTTCGGTTTTGCTTGTTCTCTATCCATCTCTCGAAAATGTGGGCGTATCCTGCCTGGCAGCCGCTGGTTTTTAAATCCGGTGAGCAAAAATAAATGCATACATTAAATATAGATTGTGTGCAGTTGGTACTGTCATATGCTAGGGAAAAAGACTGAAAGATAGATGTTGGTCTCAAATGCTATCTGTAAATTTTTTATAAGACATTATATTCACATGAGAAGCCCATAAATAATCAACTTTCTAGATCACTGGATGGTTGTGATTTTTACAGATTGAAACCCAACTGCTATTTACTAATTTTATTTAAAAATAGATGATCAGTAGCAATGAAAATATTGAAAATCAAGACTACACTATTCTTCAAACAGTCTTCATAACGTCGCTCAGAATGAAGTATTTGAGTGAAATTGTTTAGATGTTTATATATTGCTGTTCATAATTTAGAGGCTACAATATATTCCATTGATCTTTTTGAAATTAATACAGTGAAAAAGACTTTTCATTTTCAACGATCTTGGATGATAATTCAACTTTCAACATGAACTTACTTTGTAATAAAATCTTGTTTACACTACACATTCCCCCATTCCAAAATGAAGCATCCAACTTTTAAATATTATGTATTTCATGATATGATAAATTACTGACCTAGTAACATATTTGGTAAATTGATTTGGATATTTTCTTAGTTCAATATTCCATGTTATTAATTAGCCCGAGACCGAGAGAGATTTGTACAATTTTATTTATGTTATTTATTCACGTGGGTGATTTAGATCATGTTGAACAATTTATTTATTGATAATTATCACACTACTGTTGGTGGTTGCTGCCATTAAAAAAATATCTGTATGTCATAGCCATTCAAATGTGAATGCTTTTGATCATGGGTCTGACAAAAAAAACTGCCCTCTTACTCTTAGGGTGGGACACCATTTTTTTCTGGAAAAGAACAGAATTCTTAGTTCATTTACTGGTTGGTGTAATGATAGTGTATACATTATTTCATTGCCTGGCAATCTACTTAGAATCTGCCATTTCAGACTATATCTTCATTAAATGGACATGGCTAATTTATCATTTTAAAGACTTCACGAATTACGATTTATTATTTATCTTTATCACCAGGCTGTCAATGGTGTTTCAGATCAAGTGGATAGAAGTAAGTCAATAGCTTCTTTATAATTTCATATTATACTAAATTGTTGACTATTGTCCAGCTCAAAAGATCCAGAAAAAGAATTGCATAGAATTTTGATATTTTAAATGTGAATTTAAATTGATTTTTAACAGCTTTCCAGTTAAATTAGAAGCATTAGATGTCATGATTAGTTTTAAAAATTTGAAGTTGTTGTCTGGCAACCTATTTTTTTAAGTATTTTCTGGCTTGGAAATAACTTTATTAATGCTCCATTTCGACAGGTTAAAACAGTGTGAAATATTTGTTTATATTTTACAGGACAGTCCCCTAGTCCAGATCCACCCAATATTCCATCAGGAGCCAATACTCCCAGCAGTCAAACTAATGGAAGTGCCTCGCCACCATCTATTACCAATAATGGTTCACACATACCATTACAAACTAATCACTCAGGAAAGGTTCAGAAAAATGCTATTCGACACAAAAAGAATAAGAATAAATCTAGACATAGGTAGGATTTTATTCATCTACTGTGTTTGGCTTAGACTAGGACTTTTAAAACTCTACAGTACAGTGTCTGTCTGTCTGTCCGTCCGTCTGTCACACTTTTTGGGACACAATAACTCCCTTCCTAATAGAGCTAGAATGTATAGGTGTTTATTAGGTCAATGCATTGATGGAGTTTGAAGATAAGCAAATTGGTTGGTTGATGCTTTGGGACACGATAACTAAGTGAGAGTGTTTAAACTTGGTGTAAAGTTTCATTACATCAATACCTTGACTAAGTTCGATAATGAGCATGTTCTGTTCAGGGTAAGCAAAGCAATAAGCAATTTGATTGGTTGAGACATTGTAACGCAATAACTTTAATTCTAATAAAGTTAGAAAGTTCACACTTGACCTAAGGTGTTTATTAGGTCAATACCTTGTTGGAGTACGAAGATGAACATTTTCTGCTGAAATTGAGGTAGGATGTTGAAACTGATAGAGAGTGATGAAACTTTGTGTATAGTTTGATTGCTCAATGCTTTTGAAAAAATAAATGTGCAATTAATTAATATGTGCTATCTATTTATTTAGGATTTCGACAGAGGACATCAGTCTCATTGTTGGCATGATAAAGGATATTTGTACAAGTCGATATTGATGATTTTTATACGCCCACATTTTCATGTGGACGTATTATGTCGTCGACGTCGGTTCGTCCGTCAGTCCACAATTGTTTGTGGACTCTCTACAGGTCACAATTCTTGTCCGATTTTGACGAAACTTGAAATATAGGTTTAACCCCAAAAGATCTCGGCTGCTTTCGATATTGGCACGTATCGAATCAAAACTTCATGGATTATGGCCCCTACGAAAAATCACGTTTTTAGCTTGTGGACCCTATAGAGGTCACAATTTTGAACCGATTTTGATGAAACTTGACATGCATGTTTATATCCCAAAGATCTTGGTTCCTTTCGAAATTTGCGCCTATCGGAACTTAATTTCCTGAATTATGGCTCTGATTGTCCGAAAAATCACCTATTTTAGCTCGTGGTACCTTTGCAGGTCACAATTATTATCCGATTTGAAAAGGAAGGTTGAGTTCAAATTTCGGAAAAATCGGACCAAAATTACCATACAAAATGGCCGCCGTTCGTACGCGAATACTGTTAAAAAATGGTATATCCAGGTTGTGGACCCTGTAGAGATCACAATTTTAATTTGATTTTGATGAAACTTGAAATGCGTGGTTATAACCCAAAGATCTTGGTTCCTTTCAATATTTGCGCATATCAGATTGTAACTTCCTGAATTATGGCCCCTAATTATACGCAAAATCGTCTTTGATTAGCTTGTGGTCCCTCTGGAGGTTACAATAGTTATCCGATTTAAAAAATCGTTTGATTATATCACCGTTACACCCTAAGAAAGGTTGAGTTCGAATTTCGGTAAAATTGGACCAAAATTGCCATACGAAATGGCCGCCATTCGTACGCGAATACTGTTAAAATATGGTATATCAAGGTTGTGGACCCTGTAGAGGTCACAATTTTAATTCAATTTGATGAAACTTGAAATGCATGGTTATAACCCAAAGATCTTGGTTCCTTTCGATATTTGGGCATATCGGATTGTAACTTCCTGAATTATGGCCCCTGATTATACATGTACGCAAAATCGTCTTTGTTTAGCTTGTGGTCCCTCTGGAGGTCACAATTATTATCCAATTTAAAAAATCGTTTGATTATATTACCATTACACCCCTAAGGAAGGTTGACTTCGAATTTGGAAAAATTCGGAACAAAATTGCCATACAAAATGGCCGCCGCGTGTACACGATTACTGTTATAAAATGGAATATCAAGGTTGTGGACCCAGTATAGGTCACAATTTTGATTCAATTTTGATGAAACTTGAAATGCATGGTTATAACCTAAAGATCTTAATTCCTTTCGTTATTTGCACATATCAGATCATAACTTCCTGAATTATGGCCCCTGATTGTCCGAAAAATCGCCTATGGTCCCTCTGGAGGTCACAATTATTATCTGATTTAAAAAAAACGTTTGACTCTATCACCGTTACACCATATGGAAGGTTGAGTTTGAATTTCAGAGAAATCGGACCATAATTACCAGACAAAATGGCCACCGTTTGTACGCTAATAGTGTTAAAATATGGTATGTCAAGGTTGTCGACCCAGTATAGGTCACAATTTTAATTCGATTTTGATGAAACTTGAAATGCATGTTTATAACCTAAAGATCTTGATTCTTTTCGATATTTGCGCATATCAAAATTGTAATTTAATGAATTATAGCCTTTGATTGTAGGAAAAATAACTTTTGGTTTTGCTTGTTCTCTATCCATCTCTCGAAAATGTGGGCGTATCCTGCCTGGCAGCCGCTGGTTATATACCTTGTTAAAAATTTGTTACTGTATTGAAATCCTACCTTACAACACTATTCATGATTATAATTCTGATTAAGTTGAATTTAATATATTCTTGGTTTTAACTGAATTTTAGGCCAGATGTAAAATTAAGAAAAGGGAAAGATGTTAAATGAGGGTTGTTCATTAAACACAGAAATCAAACAACTTTCCAAATAAAAGTGGTAAGTATAATTTTATTTACATATTTATATTTATTAAAACCTTCAAGTAAAGTCCAGCTGTTCCAGGTTCATTACATTGATATCCTTTGATTGGTTTGTGTTTCTTCAAATTCCTTGGTTATATTATTAAGCTAAAAGTAGAAACGGACTACATTTATCATCTGATTGTTTTGAAATTAATATATGTTGTTTACATCAGTGAAATGAAGAATCCTATTTAAGTTTCACTAATTTTTCTGGAGTTATGGCCCTTGTTTCACTTTGTTGAATCTTGTGAAAACTCGATCCACAAAAGTTATCGTCAGTTAAATCTGTGAAATGAAGAAGGCTATTGAATGTCAGCAATTTTCATTAATTATGCATGCAGTTATGGACGTTGTTCACTTTGTTGCACCTTGTGAACTTTCTTGAAGCTAAAAGTTATCATCTGATCTGTACAGAATTGATAAGAATTTCAATAATTTCTGTACATTACTTCCAGAGTTCTTGTATTAGATATAGAAAATAATTATGTTTTGAGGTTCTTTAGAAAATATTCAATTATTTTTGTATTTTGGTCAGGTTTTTTTCTCTGTATTTCAGTTCTGACAATGCCCCAAATTTGTTAAATGAGATGATTGGTGAGATGAAGATAGTCAGTTGGTGTGCTGATTTATAAAAACAGATCATGTTGGTATATATACTGTTCACAGAATGGTCAATTATTTAATAGTTTATGAGATGATCATGTCCATTGGCTATAATTATATTATTTGATCTATATATGGCTGTTATAAATTGTAATAAAGATGTCTAAACAAATTTAGAATCAAATATATAAACTGAAATTCATTTATTGATAAAATTGGACCAGGGGTTACTGTAGTCGTAAACATATAGAGATAGCTGATATATACTAAACACTGATTTACATATAGACTGCTGAACATTTGGACATCTCAAAGGTAGAATTAGTACAAAAGGCTCCCTGAGTCATGTGAATATTAATAGAGCTGGTAGCTACATAGCCCTTTTTAAACATTTGTTATAATTTAGAAAAAAAGTAGTATGTTAATCCCATTTCATTTTCTATATTTAGAAATTCAAAATTCTTAAAACAAGGTTAAAATTCACATCTTTAAAATGCAATCAAATATAATATTTATTGTGTGTAAATTGATTGTTATCACCCTTTCTTGTGTGTTCTACTTGTATTATAGTTATTAAATCAGACTCTTTGATAAGTTAAGGGTATAAACCAGTCCATGGTAGTTTTTGTTCTGTGCAGAAAGCAGATCTTTTCTAATGGCATGTTAAAGGCCTACTTCCCTTCATTATCCCACATTTACACATATATTTCTCTGTTTATCCACTGTCCACAATTCATTGTCATGGTTTAAGCTGAAAATTATTTACCGAGTTATTGAACATGCTTGAGCCCTTCGAGACCGTTATATATAGACTGTTATGAATAAAGAGGTGTACCTTGGTCTGGTGTGTATTCAAAATTGTTTGTCATATCTTTTGTTTATAAAGTCTTTCAGTGACAAAACTGTTTTAATATTGTTTACTGTGTACATATTATATACCTACCTACAATACTTGTTGACCATGTTAAAATTAAACTGCTAGATATAGCATGTAATTGACATCAGATTTTTAATCTCAATTTTTAAAATATTCATTGTAAAAACTATGTTACTTGTCATGTAAATAAATTGTTATCTTGTTGAATATTTGTTGGTACCACTCTTTCTTTAGACTTAAAATGTAATATAACTATTAATGCGACCATATTCAACTCTTGATGCCATCTGTTCTGTCTGATTGTCGTTGGATTTAAAATCCAATCTGCTGTTTAATGTCCATTTATGAATAAAAATGGATAATCAAGACTGTGTTATTTGTCATGACAGCCTTAAAAATGACAATTGAGGCTATAATGATTTTTAAAAATAGGGCTTTCTCCACCTACATGAAGCAATTTTCAGCACATTCCCTTTACAGCATCTAATCTTTAACAATCTGATCAAAACACAGATCCTATTTTAAAAATAGGGCTTTCTCCACCTACATGAAGCAATTTTCAACACATTCCCTTTACAGCATCTAGTCTTTAACAATCTGATCGAAACACAGATCCTATTTCGTTTAGTTTTTTATAGTTCAAAATTTTGTTTTACTTGTCTTCACTACACTAGGATCTGGAAGAGTTGTTACATTATCGGCGTTATGGTTGAAGTAAGGAATTAGTTAATGAAACCATCTATTACGGTGTTACTGATTGATTAATCAATGTCTGATGTCATAGGTCCAAAAGCTGCTTGTGCAACCCCTGACACAACCTTCCAGTACAACTTGTCAGATCTTCATCTAGTGCAGGCCATCGAAAGTATAAAAAAATCCCAACAAAATATAGATCTTCATTTTAATCAGATTGAGTATTTAACTATAATAGAGATACCTGTCAGCTCGTTATCTAATTTTCCATAATGTATCTTTAAGCAGTGGACACATTAGCTAAATCCTTCCGAAAAAAAAATTGGCATTAAGTTTTATTCGGACGAAAGGTTGGACACTTTCGGGCACTTTATGCAAATATTGGCTAATGAATTCTAGAATCGGGCGAATGCTTTAGCAAAGCGTAAACATTAGGCAAATATAATTCGGAAAAAACATTCTTCCGAATAAGACCGATTCAACCAAGGCCAAATCATTCAGCTTCTGATATCCAACATGTTTATATTTCTGGGTAAAGAATATTGTGAGTCATGGCCCATGAATTTAAGCAATAATGACAAAGATAAATAAATAACAAAAGACAGAAACATTTATATACATAGTTTAATCAATATTACCGGTATGCCATTCATAACAAAAAGAAGCACCATACAAATTGAATGTAAACACTGTTATTATTAGGGGGATTGGATGGCCGAATGGTTAGCATGTGTGCGCTGTATTATAAAGCCTGTCAATGAGTCAACTCGCATGGGTTTGAATCTCTGATTGTACGTGACAAGAAGTAGGGTCGTCTGTCCTACCTTGTGGGTTTTCTCTGGTTCCCCCCCCCCCACATTGCTAAAGACTCCTACGCGCAAGTGAATTATTTAAATAAAATTAAACCATATGTTAGTCCAAAAATTACCTAGTTTACGTCGAGTGGACGTTAAACCCCATTTCTCTCTCTCTGTTATTATTAAAGGACAATATTGGTGCCAGTCATTATCACATATGTGATAGAGCTGGTTAAACACATTCCAATACCTTTAACGCAGAGGTCATTGCTACGATAGCTGAATATTACACGCTACCCAAATCAGCAGTGACGTAACGAAAAGGAAAACACAGGCATCTGCTCTATTTAACTGACTGAAGCGACGAGTGATAACCACAGACACACGGCTAAATTTCTGCTCACTAATAATTCATTCGAAGACCAAAAGTTGTTATATGGGACTGTAAGAGGATATCTGACCATGACCATTCAATAAAGTAATTGAATGTCATTAGATAAGAGAACACGAGAAAAATAGAAAGAGTCCGTACATTCCCTTGTTTATATTGTCGCTTTACCTTATAAAACATGTTAATGCACAGACTTTTTCTTTCGTGTTCTCTTATCTTATGACATGCGCCAGGATTGAACACGTGGATGTTATCATAGAACTGTATACGATCTATGTCATTTTGTGTGTTTACATTCTGCTCCTTTTTTCAATTTCCTTTTTGATTGGCTGTTATAAAGACATCATATTTAGCCTTCCTTCATGATACTAGCTGTATACGATTTGTACCCGTTTCAGTTAAGATAAAGTCCTTAATTGTAGTGGTGTGTGGCGGAAATATTGTAAATAACAATAATCAATCGTTGTTTCGATAAAAAAAAATGCTGTCAATTATGTCTAAATGATGCGGCAGTGATTCGCGACCGGCCTTGCAACGTTATAGTTGTGATGGCAGTCAAGCTCATCTCGAAACAGTGAGGGTTGAGCGATGAGTTTTGTTATCTAGGTAAAATCCTCTTTAAAGGGCTAATCCCGATATTTTTTGGGGGAATAAAACTGCTTAAAGGACCTAAGTCTTTAACTCAAAATTTTTCAAAATCTTCGACTTCGAAAATACGAATTATTGGTCAATTTAAATCAACATTGATGGTGTAAACTTACTGGGAAAAGATGAGCTTGTGATATCCAATATTTAAGATAAAATATTTTTTTTAACATAATGCGCTTCAGCCCCAGTTGTATTGAGGGACGAGGCTAGACACATTGCTTTGTATCAAGCGGCAGAATGTAGTCAGTAATAACCAGGCGCTAAAATGTGCACTAGATTGAGACTGCACGGCTTATTTCGCTGGACATAACTGATTTGAAATTGGAGTAAAAATAGAAACAATTGAATGTAAATCAGTTCATATACATTCATATTACAGTATTTATATGCGTTGCGACCCACCTTTGTCAATTTCTAGGTCCCAAATGTTAGTGATTTAGCTCCTTAAACTTCATAAATATAGGAAAGTTGTCTCAAATATTTCCAGTCGTTACCTTAAGTACAATTATAACAAAAAAATAATCTTATATCAGCTCATACGACACTGCTTAATAATACAATAGCCAAATTGCTATTATATCAATTGTCCAAGGCATCTATATTGTTTCTAAATTCATAGCTGCTTGAATGATAGACAACAAAGAACCTTTGTAAATGGTAATTTGTCTTCTTGTAAACCAATAGTTCATGGCGTACCACAAGGTTCAGTCTTGGGTCCTTATTATTTAATATTTTTATAAATGATTTACCTATGTAATTAAATTCTAAATGTGATCTTTTTGCTGATGATACAACTATTTATACTAGTGCAAAAACTGTTCCTGACCTTAAAAATAATCTTCAAATTGACACAGATACGGTGATGAATTGGTGTAGACATAATAGCATGATTGTCAATGAAGTCAAAACAAAATCCATGTTAATTACAACTAGACAGAAGCGTTAATATTTATCATCTGAACTTAGTATCAAAATCAATGACTCTGTCGTCGAAATTGTACCCAGGTTCAAACTTTTGGAAATCATATTAGACCACCATTTACAGTGGACTGATCATGTACATTATGTAACCCAAATTGTAAACCAAAAGATTTTCCAACTTCGCAAAATCAAGCAGCTACTACCACTTCAATACCGGTCTCTATTCTACAAAGCGTAGCCTACATACAAACCTATCTTGATTACTATTCACCAGTTTGGGATCAGGGCAGGGGCGGATTGGGGCTCCCGTGTCGGAGCGGCCCCATTTAATGACCGCGGAGCTTGATGACAGTTGGGGGGGGGGCAGAATCCGATATTTCCGAGAAAAAAAAATTCAGGTTTACAGACACCGGAGCCGGCCTTCCTTGTATGGAGACGACCCCCCCCCCCCCCCCCCAAGAAAATTTTGTAATATATGACGGCTGCAAACACGTTTTTCTGCTATTTCAGCCAGTGAACAAAGCAACTTCTAAGTCGTCTAATATAGTCTAATTAAGACGGATGACTCGAATTCCAATAAATCGTTTACAGTCCACAAAGATGGGACGGTTAGGAGAAATTTTTTAAATTTAGCTGCAGCAAACGCGTTTTCCTGCTATTTCAGCATGTCAATATATTAACTTTACTTTAATTTGGTCCAATATAGCAATCTCGAGACCAGAAAAATTCTTGGAGAATTTTCTCTGGTGACTCAGGGTAGCCATTTTCCCGAAAGTAGTGTAATCAGGCAAAATAGTTTAATCAGCAAATGGACTTTTTACCACTCTAAATTCCAACCATCCAATCAGCTGCATTCACAATTAATAATTATCGATGCTCAGTATAAATTCGTGGTATTCAATTAAAAAAGGGAAAATTAGTGTTTTATTAACACTCGATGACAGTTAGGGAAGCAAAACTAGAAATGCCCGAAAAAATTTCAGGTTTACAGACAGCGGCACCGGTTTTCTTCGAGAGGCAAAGAAGCGGAGCTGACCTTGTATGGATCCCCCGAGAAAATTTTGGCATATTTGACGGCCGCAAACGCGTTTTACTGCTATTCCAGCCCGTAATATTAGTGTTTTATTAGATTTCGGGTATTTTGGCAAGTAGATGAGATAATAAAATGTATTCGCTTTACCCGTCTCCCCGAAAAGTTAGCTTGCCCAAACGTTAGGCCCAGAAAGTCTATTATACCAGCCCATAACAGACTCCAGTGATGACTTGGTGGCCCGTTAAAAAAAAGCCACCTACATCATGATCATAATCGCTCCATGGCCGGTCCAATACGCCCCCCCCCCCCTATTATGTTCAACAGAAAAAGGTTTTATTTAGACGAATTGGGAAAAAAAATAATCTTTTTTTTATCCGACCGGCCCTTTTCATTTTTGTCGGACCGGCCCTTCGGGCGATCGCCCGGTCGCCCGAAGGGCCAATCCGCCCCTGGATCAGGGTGACTCGACTGCTTTGAATAGCCTACACTTGTTCGCCAACAAAACAAAGCCTTCAAATTGATCCTAGGTGAAGAACATACAAAGGATTTGGCTCCAGGCCTTGCCCAAATCAAACTCTTAAATGTTAGACACCGCCACTTAGTGAACAAATTATTTACAAAATTATTAATCAAAAATGCCCTTCATATTTAACCCGTATCCTCTGCTACCGTACTACAATAGCCTACCGGTACTTCATACTCTAGTATAAATAATAAAATTGTTATTCTTCGGCCTAATTTATCTGTTGTTAAGAATAGTATTAGATTCACTGGAGCTCAATAATTATGGAACTCATTACGGTATCTGATTGTCTAAAATATTGTAACTCATATTATTCATTTAGAAGGAGATTATTTCAATTTGTAACTACGTAGAGACCTAGTATAGTCATCTATGTAAGTACTTATATACATTGGAAACTGCCAGAAGAATTATATTATGGACTTTTTCATTAATTAATCTGTTTTATTATTATTATACCTGTATGTTTCATGTGTGCCAACTTATTATATTACCGAGCGGAAGCTCTCACCCGGATTCCAGCACCCTGATTCGAGATCAAGTTAGCAAACAAAATCTCGCAGCCATAACCTAGCACCCGGATTCGAAATCAAGTTAGCACACATATTCCTAGCGGAGGGAAAATAATTGTTACCTTTGTATTTATTGGAAAATAAAATTTTAAAACATATTAATGCAAAATATATATATAATAGATCTCCCACCTCACCCCTCACCCAAAAATATACAATTACCGTAAACAAACTAAAATATCGCACATTAGAGGCTAACTAATCATATGAGGGGAATCGGGTTAGGGTAGGCTCACTATACACCTAATAACTTCTAAACTAGCTTTGGTGGCATCAATATCTTTAGTTCGCCAATTGCACAGGTGCATAAGGCATCAACATGCCAAATTTCATTAACTTTCTATGTTGGCGTATCGAGTTATACCACCGTAAAGTTCCTAGCACCCGGATTCGAGGTGGAGTATGTGGGTTCAATAAACAACGGGTACGCCTACGCTGCATCAAAAAACGACCCAAACCAAATTTGGTGGCATAATGATTTTTATTTCACGGCATAAAGAGATGAATAAACTACTAGAATACAAAATTTCAGAAGGCTCCTATGTTGGCGTTTCGAGATATATTACCGTAAACATACTAAACATATGAGGGGAATCGGGTTAGGGTAGGCTCACTATACACCTAATAACTTCTAAACTAGCTTTGGTGGCATCAATATCTTTAGTTCGCCAATTGAACAGGTGCATAAGGCATCAACATGCCGAATTTCATTAACTTTCTATGTTGGCGTATCGAGTTATACCACCGCAAAGTTCCTAGCACCCGGATTCGAGGTGGAGTATGTGGGTTCAATAAACAACGGGTATGCCTACGCTGCATCAAAAACGACCCAAACCAAATTTGGTGGCAAAATGATTTTTATTTCACGGCATAAAGAGGTGAATAAACTACTAGAATACAAAATTTCAGAAGGCTCCTATGTTGGCGTTTCGAAATATATTACCGTAAACATATGAGGGGAATCGGGTTAGGGTAGGCTCACTATACACCTAATAACTTCTAAACTAGCTTTGGTGGCATCAATATCTTTATTTCGCCAAGTGCACAGGTGCATAAGGCATCAACATGCCGAATGTCATTAACTTTCTATGTTGGCGTATCGAGTTATACCACCGCAAAGTTCCCAGCATCCGGATTCGAGGTGGAGTATGTGGGTTCAATAAACAACGGATATGCCTACGCTGCATCAAAAAACAACCCCAACCAAATTTGGTGGCAAATTGATTTTTATTTCACGGCATAAAGAGATGAATAAACTACTAGAATACAAAATTACAGAAGGCTCCTATGTTGGCGTTTCGAGATATATTACCGTAAACATACTAAACATATGAGGGGAATCGGGTTAGGGTAGGCTCACTATACACCTAATAACTTCTAAACTATCTTTGGTGGCATCAATATCTTTATTTCGCCAATTGCACAGATGCATAAGGCATCAACATGCCAAATGTCATTAACTTTCTATGTTGGCGTATCGAGTTATACCACCGCAAAGTTCCCAGCACCCGGATTCGAGGTCGAGTATGTGGGTTCAATAAACAACGGGTATGCCTATGCTGCATCAAAAACGACCCCAACCAAATTTAGTGGCAAAATGATTTTTATTTCACGGAATTAAGAGATGAATAAACTACTAGAATACAAAATTTCAGAAGGCTCATATGTTGGCGTTTCGAGATATATTACCGTAAACATACTAAACATATGAGGGGAATCGGGTTAGGGTAGGCTCACTATACACCTAATAACTTCTAAACTAGCTTTGGTGGCATCAATATCTTTATTTCGCCAAGTGCACAGATGCATAAGGCATCAACATGCCGAATGTCATTAACTTTCTATGTTGGCGTATCGAGTTATACCACCGCAAAGTTCCCAGCACCCGGATTCGAGGTGGAGTATGTGGGTTCAATAAACAACGGGTACGCCTACGCTGCATCAAAAAACGACCCAAACCAAATTTGGTGGCAAAATGTTTTTTATTACACGGCATAAAGAGATGAATAAACTACTAGAATACAAAATTTCAGAAGGCTCCTATGTTGGCGTTTCGAGATATATTACCGTAAACATACTAAACATATGAGGGGAATCGGGTTAGGGTAGGTTCACTATACACCTAATAACTTCTGAACTAGCTTTGGTGGCATCAATATCTTTATTTCGCCGATTGCACATGTGCATAAGGCATCAATATGCCAAATTTCAATAACATTCTATGTTGGCGTATCGAGTTATACCACCGCAAAGTTCCCAGCACCCGGATTCGAGGTGGAGTATGTGGGTTCAATAAACAATGGGTACGCCTACGCTGCGTCAAATAACGACACAAACCAAACTTGGTGGCACAATGATTTTTATTTCACGGAATCCTGAGATGAATAAACTATTAGAATACAAAATTTCAGAAGGCTCCTATGTTGGCGTTTCGAGATATATTACCGTAAACATACTAAACATATGAGGGGAATCGGGTTAGGGTAGGCTCACTATACACCCAATAACTTCTAAACTAGCTTTGGTGGCATCAATATGTTTACGGTAATATATCTCGAAACGCCAACATAGGAGCCTTCTGAAATTTTGTATTCTAGTAGTTTATTCAATTCCTTATTGCGTGAAATAAAAATCATTCTCCCACCAAATTTGGATTGGGTCGTTTTTTGATGCAGCGTAGGTGTACCCGTTGTTTATTGAACCCACATACTCCTCCTCGAATCCGGATGCTGGGAACTTTGCAGTGGTATAACTCGATACGCCAAAATAGAAAGTTTGTGACATTTGGCATGTTGATGCCTTATGCACCTGTGCAATTGGCGAAATAAGGATATTGATGCCACCAAAGCTAGTTTAGAAGTTATTTGGTTTATAGTTAGCCTACCCTAACACAATTCCCCTCATATGTTTAGTAGGTTTACGGTAATATATCTCGAAACGCCAACATAGGAGCTTTCTGAAATTTTGTATTCTAGTAGTTTATTCATCTCTTTATGCCGTAAAATAAAAATCATTTTGCCACCAAATTTGGTTTGGGTTGTTTTTTGATGCAGCGTAGGCGTACCCGTTGTTTATTGAACCCACATACTCCACCTCGAATCCGGGTGCTGGGAACTTTGCGGCGGTATAACTAGATACGCCAACATAGAAAGTTAATGACATTTGGCATGTTGATGCCTTATGCACCTGTGCACTTGGCGAAATAAAGATATTGATGCCACCAAAGCTAGTTCAGAAGTTATTAGGTGTACAGTGAGCCTACCCTAACCCGATTCCCCTCATTTGTTTAGTATGTTTACGGTAATATATCTCGAAACGCCAATATAGGAGCCTTCTGAAATTTTGTATTCTAGTAGTTTATTCATCTCTTTATGCCGTAAAATAAAAATCATTTTGCCACCAAATTTGGTTGGGGTCGTTTTTGATGCAGCGTAGGCATATCCGTTGTTTATTGAACCCACATACTCCACCTCGAATCCGGGTGCTGGGAACTTTGCGGTGGTATAACTCGATACGCCAACATAGAAAGTTAATGACATTTGGCATGTTGATGCCTTATGCACCTGTGTAATTGGCGAAATAAAGATATTGATGCCACCAAAGCTAGTTTAGAAGTTATTAGGTGTATAGTTAGCCTACCTTAACCCGATTCCCCTCATATGTTTAGTATGTTTACGGTAATATATCTCGAAACGCCAACATAGGAGCCTTCTAAAATTTTGTATTCTAGTAGTTTATTCATCTCTTGATTCCGTGAAATAAAAATCTTTTTCCCACCAAATTTCATTTGGGTCGTGTTTTGATGCAGCGTAGGCATATCCGTTGTTTATTGAACCCACATACTCCACCTCGAATCCGGGTGCTGGGAACTTTGCGGTGGTATAACTCGATACGCCAACATAGAAAGTAATGACATTTGGCATGTTGATGCCTTATGCACCTGTGTAATTGGCGAAATAAAGATATTGATGTCACCAAAGCTAGTTTAGAAGTTATTAGGTGTATAGTTAGCCTTCCCTAACCTGATTCCCCTCATATGTTTAGTATGTTTACGGTAATATATCTCGAAACGCCAACATAGGAGCCTTCTGGAATTTTGTAATCTAGTAGTTTATTCATCTCTTGATTCCGTGAAATAAAAATCATCTTGCCACCAAATTTGGTTTGGGTCGTTTTTTGATGCAGCGTAGGCGTACCCGTTGTTTAATGAAGCACCATACTCAACCTCCAAATCGGGTGCTGGGAACTTTGCGGTGGTATAACTCGATACGCCAACATAGAAAGTTGATGACATTTGGCGTACCCGTTGTTGATTGAACCCACATACTCTACCTCGAATACGGATGCTAGGAACTTTGCGGTGGTATAACTCGATACGCCAACATAGAAAGTTGATGACATTTGGCATGTTGATGCCTTATGCACCTGTGCAATTGGCGAAATAAAGATATTGACGCCACCAAAGCTAGTTTAGAAGTTATTAGGTGTATAGTTAGCCTACCCTATCCTATTCCCCTAATATGTTTAGTATGTTTACGGTAATATATCTCGAAACGCCAACATAGGAGCCTTCTGAAATTTTGTATTCTAGTAGTTTATTCATCTCTTGATTCCGTGAAATAAAAATCATTTTGCCACCAAATTTGGTTTGGGTCGTTTTTTGATGCAGCATAGGCGTACCCGTTGTTGATTGAACCCACATACTCCACCTCGAATCCGGGTGCTAGGAACTTTGCGGTGGTATAACTCGATACGCCAACATAGAAAGTTGATGAATTTTGGCATGTTGATGCCTTATGCACCTGTGCCTACCCTAACCCGATTCCCCTCATATGATTAGTTAGGCTCTAATGTGCAATATTTTAGTATGTTTACGGTAATTGTATATTTTTGGGTGAGGGGTGAGGTGGGGGATCTATTATGTATAAATTTTGCATTAATATGTTTTAAGATTTTATTTTCTAATAAATACAAAGGTAACAATTATTTTCCCTCCGCTAGGAATATGTGTGCTAACTTGATTTCGAATCCGGGTGCTAGGTTATGGCTGCGAGATTTTGTTTGCTAATTTGATTTTGAATCCGGGTGCTGGAATCCGGGTGAGAGCTTCCGCTCGGTGTTCAAATGTATTAAACTCTGTTATAAAGGGCAAAATGTAAGACAGGCCCCCTGGCCTAATTTTCAACCCTTTGAAAATAAAGTTATTATTATTAAACCTCTTGTGGAAGTTACTAACAATAACTCGACTTCGCGCATGCGATGTATAACATACCGACCAGTCGGACTTCCTTCTGGTACAGTTCTATGACACAACGAAACTTTCTATGACACAACGAAACTGAAACTATAGAACTGTTCTATCTACGATCTAATGCTCAAACTTAACCTTGATTTGACGTGATCTACATGTATACTAGAGTATATTTAATATTAAAGGACAATATTGTTGTAAGTCATTATCACATAATATGTGATAGAACTAGAAGAAGTGGTTAAACACTTTCCATTCCAACTATAATTTTAACACAGACCATTGCTACAATTACGATATCATTACTTACGGTACATAAATATATTATATAGGCCTCCTATCAATAACAACAGATCACTAATTATTTCCCCATTAAAGGAGCTAAATCTCTAACATTTGGGATTAGAAATTCACAAAAGTGGGTTGCAACGCATACAAACAATACTGTAATATGAATGTAGGCTAAACTGATTTACATTCAAAATGGTTTCCGTTTTTATTTTACTCCAATTTCAAATCAGTTAGGCCTATGGGAGGGATTTGGTGCAACGGTTAGAGAGTAGGATTTGTGACCTAACGGTTGCAGGTTCGAGACCCGAATTGTTCGCCGAGTTCTTGTGTCCTTGAATAAGACACTTTATCCCTGCATTCCAGTCTACCCAGCTGTAAATGGGTACCGGTAGGATGGTGTATGTATTACACAAAAACTGTTGCGCTCCTTGAAACTTCAAGTTGTAGCTGCATAAGTTGGAGCTCTTTCTAAGAGTTGTAAAGGGAGGTAATCAAGCTTACCTGTATCCTAGAGACCGGGATAGTAAATTGTCGCGCTATGAGCACGCTTTGTGGATTTGGCCCTATATAAATGGACATATTATTATTATTATTATGTTCGGCTAAATAAGCCAGCAATCTCAATCGATTGCAAAATAATAGCATCTGTGAGGGGTTTCAGGTCAAAGTTTCAAATAAGAGAAAACATTTTTTTAAAAATATTTTGTGAAAATATACATAAAATGCTACCCAAATATTTTTATTTCATCAAAATATTCTAATTAGATCCAAAGTTATGGAATTTTAAAATCCGAGATTGACGTCAAAAATATTTTATGAAAATATACATAAAATGCTATCCAAATATTTTTATTTCATCAAAATATTCTTATTAGATCCAATTAAAGTTATGGAATTTTAAAATCTGAGATTGACGTCAAAAATGTAATCAAAATGCTCTATACCAGTCAATGTGTGGTATGGCACCAAAATAAGTGCTTTTCAGTCATATTTGAGTGACGTCGTAAGCGGTATTTCCCCTTCAGAATCGCTAGTACTAATTTTAAAACTGAAATCCGATCGTTATTATCAGCTAAGATTTATTAAAATCATAATAATTTGAATGATAATATGTCAAATATTTATAATCTCAATGGAACCTCACGAAATTTTTTACATATTTAGTCGAAATTTAACAATTTTCAGTCATCAAAACAGATAAATCCCATTTTCTACGGCTCTAATTGTCCGATCTCGAGGTTTCATTGACAATAATAATGACAAAAATGTTATCTATCATTTGATTGGTTCTATATGAAAATCCCCCGGAAATTAACGATCGGATTCACCAATGAAGTGGGTCGTAACAATGCCATCAATGGAAATTTAACGTCCGCATGACGTCAGAGCGGGATTTTCCTGCTAGCGTCTCCTGTAAACAAACGGTAATTTCGCTTAAATTTCGATAATTTTTTAGCCTGAATCTTTGCAGATACTGAGATTAATATTAAACTATTGCAATACAAGTGTTAGGAATGCATTTACATCAATTAGTAATTCAGAATCGTAGATTGAAATGGGCTATATTTCAGCTGCTGGCTGTCCCGATTTCAAGCTCAAGTCACCTGAAACCCCTACATATGGTTATTCCAGTCTACATACGACCGTTTGATTTGATGCAATGTGTCTAGCTTCGTCCTTCGAGTCTCTCATCAAAAAATGGTTTCCGTCTTTTTTTTACTCCAATTTCAAATCAGTTAGGCCTATGTTCGGCGAAATAAGCCAGCAATCTCAATCGAGTGCAAATTAATAGCATCTGGTTATTGCAGTCTACATACGACCGTTTGATTTGATGCAATGTGTCTAGCTTCGTCCTCTGAGTCTCTTATCAAAACTGGGACTTAAGTGCATTATTATGGTACCAACCAATGTTAAAAAAATTATTTTATCTTAAATATTGTCAAAAGCTCATCATTTTCAGTAAGTTTATATCATCAATGTTGATTCAAATTGACCAATAATTCGTGTTTTCGATGTTGAAGATTTTGTAATCTTAGACTGGCTCTTGTTTTTCCCAAATTTTCGTTGGGTAGAAAACTTTCTGCCACAGATGGAGCAACATGTGGCAAACTCTTGCCCAAAAGCATGTATGAGGTTGACTATGAAAAACTTGAGATACACAAGCTGGAAGAGACAAATAAACATGCAATTTCAGGCCCTACTCTTCAATCCTTCTGCCTCAAAATCATGAATATTCACCAATACCTGTCAGAAAATGTATTTTCAAACCCTTTTTATACGCCCACATTTTCATGTGGACGTATTATAAATTTTGTTGCCCCTGGATGTCCTTCCACAATTGTTTGTGGACTATCTACAGGCCACAATTCTTATCCAATTTTGACGAAACTTGATAGGTTTATCCCCAAAATATCATGGATGCTTTCGATATTGGCATGTATCAGATCGTAACTTCATGGATTATGGCCCCTGATTGTACAAAAAATCATGTTTATAGCTTGTGGACCCTATATAGGTCACAATTTCAAAACGATTTTGATGAAACTTGACATGCATGTTTTTAACCCAAAGATCTTGGTTCCTTTCGATATTTGCACCCATCGGAACATAACTTCTGAACTATGGCCCCTGATTGTCCGAAAAATCGCCTTTTTATACGCCCACTTGGAAATGTAGTTGTTAATTGCTGTCGCGCCTGTCTGAATCACGATATATATCGTGCCAGTAGTAGAGTGCATGTACATGCGCCTCATTCTATCTAGGTTGTCAAGACTAAATTTCCTTCTCCAAAACATCCGACATATTTCATAACTCTCTCTTTGCTCGAAGTGTTAATTTTATTTTATATTATCCTATTACTTCAATAGTAAATATAGCCAAAAAAATTTTTTTTTAATTTTTTTTTTTACAGATATAAGGGAAAATAATATAAAATAAACAGGTTAACAAAATGATGACAGTAGATTCAAGTTATGTTGCACCGTTTACATCAGCAATAATGTTTCCAGAACAATCTGACGATGAAATGATGAGATATGAAACTTGGAGGCTGAAATCATTTGATGAATGGCCTCGTGAAGCATATGACAAGGCACGACCTATGGCATTGGCTAAAGATGGCTTCTATTATACTGGAACTGAAGATATTGTCAAATGTTTTAGTTGTGGTGTACAGAAAGGACAGTGGTCTTTAAGATCCAAACCAAATGTTGAACATCAAAGATTAAATCCAGAATGTCTGCACATACGTGGACAAGATGCCAGAAATATTTCAATTTTTTTACCAGACCCTGAAACTCATCAAACAATTCTTACAAATCTTCATGAAAGATATTGTTCAGGAGACTCTTCAAATTCTAATTCTATTTCTCAATCAGAAACAATTTCTTTCAGGTCAAACAGTAATATGGATAGACCTAATAATACTAGTAGTCAAAATACAGTGATGAGTCAACCCAGTCTATTATTACAGTTAAATACCTCTTCATCTTTTAATTCAAATGTTATAAATCATAGTGATAGTACGGGTAGACATCCTGTAACACAACTTAGTACACCTTTAAGAGAGGATAAAGTTATTTTGTTGTCAGAAATGGCTCGCTTACAGACTTTTAAAGACATTTGGCCTCATTGCAGTCCTTCACCAAATGACTTAGCTAAAGCTGGCTTCTCCTTTACTGGAACACCAGATAGAGTTCAATGTGTATTTTGTAATGGTATATTAAAACACTGGCAGGATGTAGATATACCTATGATAGAACACAGGAAACATTTCCCTAACTGTCCATTTGTTTGTGGTCACCAAGTAGGTAATATTCCAATAGATGTTAGACTTCCTGTTAGTACAAGTTATAATGAAAGACTTGATGCAACTCATTCTCATGGAACTGGTGCCACTAATCAATTTACTCCAGTATCTGGTATTCATACAGAAAGACCTCGACATTCTAATTATGCTACTGAAGCATCAAGAATTGCTTCTTACACTACGTGGCCGAGTGGTCTTTCACAAACACCTCAACAGTTAGCCAAAGCTGGATTCTTCTATGCAGGTACATGTATATTTTATATTTATTAATTCTTAACAGAAACCTTTTATTTTTTTTTCTTTGGGTTGGTTTTTCTTTTGGTCTTTTGTTTTCCAGTTTGAAAAAAACAGGCTTTAAATACACTTTGGTTTTTTTTTGTCCCCCGCCTTTCGAAGAAAGCAGGGGACTATTAAAATGGGTTCGTCCGTCTGTCTGTCTGTCTGTCCGTCTGTCACACTTTTTGGGACACAATAACTCTCTTTCTAATTGAGCTAGAATATTCAAACTTGGTGTAGGTGTTTATTAGGTCATTACCTTGATGGAGTTCGAAGATGAGCATTTTCCGCTTAGGGTAAGCAGAGATAAGCAATTTGATTGGTTGATGCTTTGGGACTCGATAACTTAAGTTGTAATTAAGTGAGAGTGATGAAACTTGATATATAGTTTTATTTCATCAATACCTTGACTAAGTTCGATAATGAGCATGTTCTGCTCAGGGTAAGCAGAGCGATAAGCAATTTGATTGGCTGAGACTTTGAAACATAATAACTCTCCTTCTAATTGAGCTAGTATATTCAAACTTGGTGTAGGTGTTTATTAGGTCAATACTGTGATGAAATTCGAAGATGAGCATTTACCGCTTAGGGTAAGCAGAGATAAGCAATTTGATTGGTTGATGCTTTGGGACGCGATAACTTGAGTTGTAATTAAGTTAGATTGATGAAACTTGGTATATAGTTTCATTTCATCAATACCATCACTGAGTTCAATAATGCGCATTTTCTGCTCAGGGTAAGCAGAGCGAAAAGCAATATGATTGGCCGAGACTTTGGAACATTATAACTCTCCTTCAAATTGAGCTAGGATATTCAAACTTGATGTAGGTGTTTATTAGGTCAATACCTTGATGGAGTTCGAAGATGGGCATTTTCTGCTTAGGGTAAGCAGAGATAAGCAATTTGATTGGTTGATGCTTTGGGACGCAATATCTTTAGTTGTAATTAAGTGAGAGTGATGACACTTGGTATATAGTTTTATTTCATCGATACCTTGACTAAGTTCAATAATAAACATTTTCTGTTGAGGGTAAGCAGAGCGATAAGCAACTGATAGGTCTAGACTTTGAAACACAAAAATTCTCCTTCTAATTAAGGTAGAATGTTCAAACTAGGTGTAGGCGTACATTAGGTGAATGCCTTGATGGAGTTCGATGATGAACAATGTCTGATTCTATCTGGTAGAGAGTGATAAAACTTAGTGTATAGTTTGATTGCTCAATACTTTTGAAAAAAATAAATGTGCGATTAATGAATATGTGTCATCTATTTATTTTGGGATTTCGGCGGGGGACATCAGCCTCACTGTTGGCTTGTTATATCATGAAATGAAAATGTTTGTATATTTTAGGTTTTGATGATAGTGTAAAGTGTTTTTATTGTGATGGTGGATTAAGGACCTGGGAAAGAGGTGATGACCCATGGGAAGAACATGCCAAATGGTTCTCCAGATGCCCATATGTACTACAGGTCAGAGGTGAAGCCTTTGTTCAACAATTTCACAATCCTAATAATGTAAGCATAATTTATCATTTAACTGATTTACCAATCGGCCAAATTGTTTACATAAATTTCATACAATTTTACAAATGTTTACCTGTTTGGAACAGTCTTGTTTAAATTAAGTGATTTCAAATTTCAGTGCTAGTTTAAAGTAAACGTCCCTAGAAAGCCTGTTTAAGTATAAACTTCAAATGCCAGAAATGTATAATAAATAATAACCTTGTTACATTTACCTTGTCTAAAAGTTTCGGCTCAAAATATAAAGCCATTCAGAAATGATCATTAAAACAGTGAGCATGGGCTCTGGCTCAATTGCCAAGAAAGTTCCCCAGGATTTCCCAGCCAGTTTTGCCTATTCTGTTGTAAGGACTGGCAAGGAAAAAATGTTTAATCTTTTAAATGGACCAAAAAATAAGTCCACACTTATATTTGAGATGCAGGTAAAAGACATGGTGTATGCCTGTCTGCATTAGTAGGGTGATATACACTGTTATATTTCATAACAGTTTATAGGCTGCTTTTATACATACATGAATATCACTAGCCAGGTTCGGCACTAGAAATCTTGGTTCTGTCATATTTACCAGTTTTTGTCTGACAGTCAGTGAAAATATGTGGCTGACGCGGTAGAATTTACCTGTCAGTCAATGTATAAATATTGTCATATTCTTTGTAGAACATATATTACTAATAT
The DNA here is from genome assembly GCA_917208275.1 of Patella pellucida. NCBI lineage: Eukaryota > Metazoa > Mollusca > Gastropoda > Patellidae > Patella > Patella pellucida. The sequence continues at coordinate 68,807,140 of OU795036.1, forward strand.
GAGGTAAACAAGTACATCATTTATTCACTTACTGACTGGTTGACGTTCTCTACAGGTCTGATGTATTTGGGATATAAGGATGAGCCCTGCTGTAAATTAAATTCATTTTGTGCATTTTTCTTTTTGGTCATATTTTGACTTTTAGTTTAGTTTAGAAACTTATGAAAGCGATACATGTTAAAGTTTTCAATGGAAATTTTACAAATTGTTGAGATGACTTGGTTGGTTGTTGCTATGTTAGCGGCCTGGAAATGTCCTTGTCTATATTTTTTGTTAAATTTGAATAATGGGATTGAAAATTAGTCTTCTAGCAATTTGATGTTCTATAACCACTTGCTATTCAGGGATATCAAAGAATAAAATGTAATATTTTTGATTTTGACAGCCATCACGAAATACAGCTAGTGGAGATAATACAAATGATCCAAGTACCATAGGTAATTATATGTTTATCTATTATGTCAAATATTTTCTATTGCAATTGTACTGAGAACCAAATGTCCAAGCCTATTTTTAACAAATATTGTAATAATCAATATGATACACACACAGACATTTTGTCTTTTAAAGGTTAAAATTGTAACTCTTGTAATTCGTCTGGTTGTTTTATCTGACAATACATTAAGCCTTATTTGAAATACATGTAGAATTTATAAGATATCTTGCAGTGCTTAGATATACTGCAATTTTCTATTAAAGATATCAACAGCTTATAATCTATTAAATACGAGTATATTAAAAGTCTATAATCAAATCTCTAAACCATTGAATGGTGCAGATTTAAATGGATTGAAAGTTAATCACCATTTAATGATTTTATTTAGTATCGAATAACAAGTTCCATTGTTATAATAATAAATAAACAATCTATGCCACATCTTTCAAAACTTCAAACAGTGAAAACTTCTCTCAGAATAAACTTCTCTCAGAATAAATTATTTTGAATGAAATTTTCAATATATTATTTATTTTCCATTATCTATTTTTGAACTATTATAGCAAGAATTGCTAGCTCTTTATCTAAATTTTACATAATGATTTATTGTATTGCAGATCGTAATGTTTCAGCCAGAATTGATATGCCTGTAGTACAAAATGTATTAAAAATGGGTGTTCCTCAAGAAGTAGTGATAAACGTTATCAAAACTCGATTACAACAGACAGGTAGAAAGTCATTCTAATATTGCTGAATTATTATTATCCCTGTGACAGGGTGCTATTAATATCTTAATATGAAATGATATGTAATATAGCACCCTACTAAATATCACTGTCATTCAGGGTTTGAAAACAGGAGGGAACTATTAAAATGGTTCTTTTTGTCAATCTGTTTGTCCATTACAACTCTGCCTCTATTTGAGCTAGAATGTTCAAACATAATGTAGGTAATTATTAAATGAAGGTATTAACATGATTCCCATGATGCTTTTGGAGACAATAACTTTGATTCTAATAAAGTGGGAGTTATGAAACTTGGTTTATAGTTTTGATTCCTCAAGTCAATACCTTGACTAAGTTGATAATGAGCATTTTCTGCTCAGTGGAGTGATAAGCAATTTGATTAATCAAGACTTTGGGAGCACAATAACTTTGATTCTAATAGAGTGACAGTTGTGAAACTATGAGTTCTTATTGATTTTCCTGGGTGCAGGTGTTTTTTTAGGTACAAACAATTTGTATGCTAAAAATTGTGTCTCTTTCATTTTCAGGTGATGATTTTCCTAGTGTGGAGATGTTATTAAATGCTATTTATGATGCTAATGAAAAGACTACTTCCAAATCTCAAACACCACCTCCACAAGATCAACAGAAAAATGCAGATGATAATAAGGGTAATTATAAAATACAAGATTTAAACAGAATAATTTTTCATCCCCAAACTATACTTATTGTAAAATATAGGCTCCATGTTAATTTAGAAATACAAATCAAGCTTAGTGGTATGCAGCTCGCATCTACATGTTTAACACAGTGCTTCAAGTTCAACTATGACCAAACATTATTATTCATGAATAAGAGAAAGGGAGTGGCTCAGGAATGGAATATAGAGGTCCTGTCTAAACATTTGCTTCCAGCAAAAAGTAACCATGTCAGTCATTTTATTGCTATCAGTTCTAGTTCTAGGCCCGTTGTCACGTTATCGCAAAAATTATGCCCAAACCAAATTTAATCCCCATTTTTATTGCAAATTGTGTCTTTAGCCACCAACAGAGTAAGCCCTGACTGGGAGTTCACAATACACTCGTCATTGACAAATATAAACTAATTATATGTGTTTTTATTAGAATTACCTAACAGAAACGAGGAAGAGAGAAGTGGTGAATCTAATGGTAATTGTATTAACTTCTTATATATCACCGATCCGATGTGTGGCTATCTTTTTATGAAAAAAGAAACGTATCCTGGTTGAAGATAAGAGATTTATTCCATCTGACAATATTATTCTCATGGTTAAACTATGAATTGTGATGCATAGGAAAAAACAAACCCTGTATTGTCTGCCGATTGAAACTATGCCTGGTTTTCCAAATTTATACATGTATTTGGTACAGAATTGGAAATCTTTCCAAATTTTTGATTCATTTGTCAGCTGCCGGCAAAATCCAAGGTTAAGGGGTCAAAGGCTTGAGCTTTAACTAGAGGTATTGTGGGCCTCCCCTGGGGAATTTTGAAAAACAGACTGCCAGAAATACAGTCTGGCCGTATTTCAGGCACTGTTCATTGAGGCAAATAGATCAATATCAAAACAAAAAGACTTCCAAGCCTCAACGAAACCCTCTCATGAGCACCAAACGAAATGTTTTGAAGAATAGACTTGACGGCAGACCAGATTTATGGAAGGGCAAATCCCCCCTTGGCAGCAGTGTCCTAAAGAAGTATGTAGATAAATGAATTTTGAAAAAATGTATTTGTTTTATTACAGCTGATCATGAATCACTGATTTTAGAGAATCAGAGATTAAAAGAACAAAGAACATGTAAAATTTGTATGGATGATGAAGCTAATATTGTGTTATTACCATGTGGTCATATGGTTAGTTGTGCATCATGTGCACCAGCTTTGAGAAAATGTCCAATTTGCCGTGCTAATATCAAGGGGACAGTGCGTACATATCTATCTTGAAATAAACACTTTCAGTCAGAAAAGTTGTTGTCTCCTAATTGAGCTAGAATGGTTATTAGGTGAATGCCTTAATGGGGTTTGAAGACGAGCATTTTCTGCTTTGGGAAAGCAGGGATAAGCAATTTGATTGGCTGTTGCTTGCTTTAGGACAATATTTTTGGGTTTGATTCATCCTACTTTAATGTCTGATTCAGCATATTTGCAGTCCAACGTTCTAAGCTAACTGAACAGAATCATCAATTCTTCCTTATGATCAAATACACAATCCTTGGAAATTTGAAAAGAAGTTTCAGGATGAATCAACTATTTTTACTAGTCTGTTAGCGTTCAAGGTAGATCAATGAAAAGAGAGAAATGGGGGGTAACATTTACTCGACACAAACTAGGTTGTTTTGGGACTAGCATATTGTTAAATTTCATTTCAATAATTTGCTTGCGCGCAGGGGTCTTTAGCATTCAAGGAGAGAAATAGTTGAGCTTATTAAGCTTTGTGAATAATAAAATGTATTCCATGCAAGCCACAACATGTTAATAGATAAAACTGACCATTGGAATTTTGTGGATGGACAAAGAAGTGTGAAATAATATCGGATGAGGAAGAAATGAAAAACAAGCTATCTCATATTATAATAAACATTTTATATACATATTTAGGGTTTTTCTTCATAATGAAAGAATATGCCTTTCAACTCCTTAACATTGTTGTAGTGTTTTATATAAAAGTGATAATTTAAACAATGAACAATAGACTGAAAGATGATATTGATAATAAACAATTTACCTACAGTAAACAATTTAAATTTAGATACAGAGAATATCACAGTAACTTAGATTTGCCTAGAAAAACTCAGGTTTCCTTTTTCAAACATGTACAAAAATATAAAATATAACAGTTGTTATGCCATAATCAGTTAATGTCAAACATAACATCCCTCTCAACAATAAATTTAAAAAAATATATGAAAACAATGTCTAGTTTGTACACATACATGTACCGGTATATGTAGCACATTTCGACAAGTGTACTCTTAAGCACAAAAAAAAAATACTATAGTGATAATCATAACAATAATAATGTAATTTTTGGCGCCCCCCAGTTTAGAACTTAAACAAATTTTAATTTGTACTTTTAGTCAATCCCCACGCTAAAACATTAGCAGAATTCATTGTGAATAAGTGAAATAGACCCAACCGAAGCACAAAATAGTGTTGCGTGTGTCAAATGTTTGTTTCAAACTGGCTTCTGTGTGTTAACCTCGCGATCTGTGACGTTTAGATAACGCCATGTGAATATCATGGCTATTCACTGTGTTAGAGTCACTTCTCTGCAGGTAGGGCGAGTCTGTTGTTTATTACACATGCCGGTTTATAAATAATCTCACCATCCTGAAGATAATCTCGCCTTTCTTCATGGTGCCTACATGTACCTCATACAGTCAAATGGCCCCAGTCTGAAGTGTCCAACATAAATATATGTGATGTTTATCATCAAGGAGTATTTTAGCCAAATGAACACATGTAAAAGTTGCCCATGTAAAGTTTACATCCGAAACCAATTATAAATTACAACATGTGTCAGACAAAGTTCTACCCATGCCAATTTATAAATTACATCCTCAATCGACTTTAGAAAAGACATAACCTTTCATTCCATATTTATCAGTTTCTTGTGGATTAAACGGGAGCTTGTCGTGACCCACCAGAAGGTGGAACAGGAATGCCATCTACATAAAATATGTAATTAATGTGATGACAGTTGGGAAACTGTCCCTTATGTTTTGTATATGGATCGTCTGTGCGAAGCCAGTCATCAATCACGCCACCACAACTAAAACACTGAACAGAATCTGTAATGTCAACAAAAAAAACAACAGAAATAAAACATACTTTTTACACAAAGAATTAGCATTAATTAAAAAGTGATATACCTGTACATGTTATTTGACATACAACACATTGATCGACAGGAATGAAGCTTTTTTTAATCAAGTAAAGTGTTTTTCATAGAATATGGGGCAACAATCCAGGATGTTAAAGTGTGATATGAGCAAATATAACCAGCAGCTGCCAGGTAAGATATGCCAACTTACAAGAGTTGGATAGAGAACAAGCTAAAAGAATGTGATTTATCCTACAATCAAGGGCCATAATTCATGAAGTTACAAATCGATATGCGCAAATATCGAATGGAACCAAGCTACATCACAATCGGATTAAAATTGTGACCTCTAGGCCCTACACAGCTACAGGTTCCACAACCTTGATATAACTTATTTTGACACTATTCGCGTATAAGCGGGGGCCATTTTGTCGGAAAGTTTCACCGAATTCAAATACGACCTTCATTACGGTGTAATGGTGATATAAACAAACGGGTTTTTTTTAAATCGGATAATAATTGTGACCACCAGAGAGACCACAAGTTAAGCGGCGGCCATTTTGTCAGGCAATTTTGGGCGATTTTCACGAAGTTTGAACTCGACCTTCATTACAGTTTAAAGGAGCTAAATCGCTAACATTTGGGATCCAGAAATTGACAAAAGTGGGTCGAAACTCATATAATACTGTAATATGAATGTATATAAACTGATTTACATTAAATGCTTTCCGTTTTACTCCAATTTCAAATCAGTTATGTTCGGCGAAACAAGCCATTCAGTCTCAACCCAGTGCATTTTTTTTTAGCGCCTGGTTATTCCAGTCCACATATGCAGTGTGATACAGTGCAATGTGTCTAGCCTCGTCCCCTGAGTCTCTCAATAAAACTAGGACCAGAGCGCAATATGGTACACGATTCGTGTACCAATGTTAGAAAAATTATTTTATCTTAAATATCGGATATCAGAAGCTCATCTTTTCCTGGTAAGTTTACATCATCAATGTTGATTTAAATTGACCAATAATTCGTGTTTTCGATGTCGAAGATTTTGGAGGATTTTGAGTTACGGACTTAGGTCCTTTAACAAGGATATGATCAAACGGTTTTGTAAATCGGATAATAATTGTACACTTAAGAGGGACCACAAGCTAAAAATGCTGATTTTTCGTATTATCAATATAATCAGGGGCCATAATTCAGGAAGTTACGCTCCGATATGCGCAAATATTGAAAGAAACCAAGATCTGTAGGTTATAAACATGCATTTAAACATTTATAAAAATCAGACTAAAATTGTGACCTCTACAGGGTCCACAACCTTGATATACTATATTTTTACACTATTTGTGTACAAGTGGTAGCAATTTTGTCTGTCAGTCTTGGTCGGATTTTCACGAAATTCAATTTCAACCTTTATTACTGTGTAATGGTGATATAATCAAACGGTTTTTTTAAACTCGGTATTGCGACACTCTGTGCGATCCGACATATTGTAACGATCCCGTACGATGTCGGATGTGACAGAGTCCACTGTAAACATATATTTTAAGATTCATCAGTCAGATTAAACTGTGACTGCTAAGAGTGTCCACAACCAGCCTTGGTATTACATAGGCCTACTATTACCTTTTACAATATTTAAGCAATCAGGGACCATAATCCAGGAAGTTATAATCTGATATGCACAAATATCGAAAGGAACCAAGATCTTTGGGTTATAAACATACATTTCAAGTTTCATCAAAATCAAATTAAAATTGGCTCATCCATAAGTTATAGATGTATACTCAAACGTTTTTTTTAATCAGATAAAACTGGTGATCTCTAGGGGAACCACAAGCTAAAATGGGATTTTTCGGACATGAGTCATAAAACATGAAGTTTCCAATCAATTCATGCCAATATCGAAAGAAATCAAGATATTTAGGAGATAAACCCTTAATTCAAGTTTCGTCCGGATAAGTATCATGGCTATATAAAGTGTCCACAAACAAATTTTGGATGGACAGGGGCAACGACAATATACGTCCACATGAAAATGTGCATGTATAACATTAAATTCTTAACATCGGAAATATTGCTGTTCCTTACTTGATGACAAACAGTATATTTTACTTGCATGTTATTGTTATAAAATCATTTCTGGCTTGTTATAAATTGATTTGACGGTTGAGTTCAACCTTTTCTTTCAACTTACGAAAAATCGACACCATATGTTTTTTAGTCCAAAAAGGTTGTAAGTCTGAAATGTCACGGGAACGAAATGTTATTCATGTACCATATTGGACGAGTGAAGTTTTATATGTGGAGAAATAGTCACTCAAAGTTCAAAGGCTCATTATCGCACTTAAAAACTAAAAAGAAATTCTGACATGTATTATTTAAAAACTCTGTTGAAATTCTAAAATTACCTCGCTGTCCTCGCCCAATATAAGAGAAACCGGAATGAGCCATACTTCCTGGATTGGTCCATCGTGCATATTGGTCTTGGAAAGTGGACAGCCTTTGTTGCAATGTAGGATGTTGTTCGGATAAGCTTATGTCCTGTGCTGATATTGGAACTGCAGATACATTTGATGTGATCACCAATTCTAGTGATGTCTCGTTTGTATCATTTTCTCTGTTTAGTAAATGATGATCAAAACTTTGTTGGGACACAGCATGAACTGTTGGTATATCGGTACTCTCTGAACTATCATCATCTCTAGTTCTGTCTTGATCAATATTTGTAGCGGTGGTAAGTGTTTTAGGAGAATGAATGGCCCTTAATGATCTGTCTTCATCACTGTTGTTGGGGTATAATACAGAATTATCTGGGGAATTAAACGGTGACTTTTGAAGTGCCAACACTATTTGAGACGGATCGTTCTCATAATCTCTATTAATGTGAAATTCATCCAAGAAATTTTTTAAGTCTACAGCAGATAATGTATTACGACATCTACTCAATTCTGTAAATGCCTGTTCTTGTTGCAACGGTGTGAACTCGACCGGTACGTCATCCTTGTATTTCTTCTCATCATGACAACTTAAATGACAAAACTCAAAATTTCCGGTCTTTAATTTCGAATCGCCGTTACAAAACATACATTTCAATGATACTTTAGTTTTACTGTCTGATTCACAATATAACCCCTGTTTAGACAATTCTAGAAATGATGAGGGATTAGTGGATTTAAACAGTTTGTCAGATAGCTTAAAAAAAGTAAACCATCTTAGAAGCTGTCTATTGTAATTCACTATTGGCTGACTGAAGGCCATATTGTGACCTTTTCTGGTAGACGTTGATTCCAAACTATAGACTGGCAAAATATTAATGGCAACACATTAAAAAAAAGCGAGATTTAAGACTACCATACTCCTATATAGTCTACGCATGTATATGTGGGACTACTGTATACGGATAATTTTGAAGACAGATATGATGAGGTATCATGATACACTGAAAAACAAAGAATAGTAAGTTAATGGATGAAAGAAAATTACGATATGAGTTGTAATGAATATTGTCAGATTTTTAAAACCTGCATGGTTTGTTGTTCAAATGAATGAATGAATGAATGAATGAAATGGGGTTTAACGTCCTACGCTTAAGCACCTAACCTGGGCTAATTGAAGACGGGCATACGCCACAGTGTGCAATGAGGGAAATTTTGCCCGGGCAGCGGCGCTACGGCCTACTCTTATATCGAATTCCAACTGCCAGGGCATCTTTTACGTGCACTCCAATTTGTACACGGGACCTCGGTTTTTCGTCCCATCCGAACGACTAGGCAGCTGTCCTTGTCAGGCCCTCCTTCTGCATCACTGACAAGGGGAAATCACGCCGGAAAATCGAGATGAACTTTCTCGGCCAATGCAGGGATCGAACACTCAACCTCCAGGCTAGCGAACCAGCGCCTTATCCACTTAGCCACCGTGATCCCCCGTTGTTCAAATGACTCTCCCCTTGCTGTCACCATAGTCTAGCTAGCTGCTCTGAGGTTTGAGGCTTACCTGTTCATTCAGTACGTAACCTCAAACTTGAGCTAAAACCACACTGGTGGTAGTGGTTAGTTTTATAGTTTTACAATATAATATCATTTGATTATAATTAATAAGATGCATGACGGGCAAACTGTAGCCTACCATCACTACATATAAATAAGTGTGTGTGTGTGTGGGGGGGGGGCTGAATGGTTAATGTGTGCGCGCTGCATCATAAATGTCTGTCATCGAGTCAACTGACCAGTGTGGTTTCAATACCCTGGTTGCACGTGACAAGGAGTAGGGTGTAACAATCCTGGGAACCAGACCATCCTGTAACATTATATATTGTTGTACTTTATAAATTGCCTATTATTATTTGCTATAAAGTATTGTTATCATAACGTGCCTTTCTCTTTTTAATGGGACCATTGGACATTGGTTTGTTTACCTTTTACAAACCTGCCATTTTGTACCACGCTGTCTTTCTTTGCGGGCTGCGAGTAGCCCAAAAAACCCTCATAGCTCCGTAAACATAGAATGTCGTGAACCAACGAGTCGATGGGCGACAGTAGTAAACCCAAGTACTAAAACCTGCGCACCAATAAATGTATTTATGCCTTCAGTTCCCCCGCATGGTCGATCGGAACATCAACCAAGACATTCTCCACGCAAGTCTCGCTCAGCTCAGCATTGGACTGCAAGGGGAAGACAACTCTATATATAACTCTATGCCAAGACTGCAGTTGATCACGTGATACAACGTTGGGGGTAATATGACGTCAAAATTTAGTGACGTAATATGGCGCGCTGTACAAACCATAGAAATATATATTTCTATGTACAAACCATTCTAGTTAGTTGGCCTTCGCAACTCATTCTGTATGGACGTATTTATTGAATAGTCATGGCTCAAGCCGCCTGTGATGCCCCTTCTCTAGTAAGAGATTAATTTTATTATAGTAGGTTGTTTAACCTGTGTCTGTTGGGGAGCCTAATCCAGCTTCTTGTTATTTATTTATATTAGGGGTATGAATGCAAAATTGAGTTATTAATGGATTTATTTACAAATAAGCCTATTGGATAAAGCTACATTTAAATAGCATAAAACTGTTTACAGATTGAAGATATCTCCATTAGAAGCCAAGATATGGACATTTATGTTCGGTGAATCGGGGTACTTTTTGTCTAAAATTTTATATAGAGAAAGTCTCTAGCAGTTCAAATTAGACTGAAAGGTCACAGGGGTCAATGGCACAAAATTCAGCAATTAACAATGGATCAGAAGCACATAATAATGCATAATACCTGGACAAAATATCAGATCTTGCTGAAAATTGGCACAACGCATGTCGAATCGACACTCTAAAGTACGACGGAAAAAAAAACATGGTTCGACCACGATGTCGGCCATTTTGAATAAATTAAAGACAAAAAAGGCGTAATATTGTTGAAATTGTAACTATTTATATTCAAATTCCAGTTACATTTACAGAATAATGAACAATTAATACAATATCTAACCAAATAAGTATCATGGTAATGCAAATATGCAAATAAGGTGACGGAAAATCCAAGATGGCTGCCACAATTCCAAGATGGCCACCAGCATCCAAAAACTATTTTATCGCAAACCAAAAAAAAAAAAACTGAACAAATGTTATCATCCAATATATCAAACTGAAGCAAATCTAAACAGCAATTCAAAAATAACACATTTGCACTTCTTAAACCATTACAGTAATAACAGACAAGACAAATATAACTTAGAATTTAAAAAAAAATCAAAAAGTATAATGATTTTAAAAATGTATTTTTAGTGATAGAAAAGTCATACATGCAACAAAATATTTATGAATCCAAGGGAGGTAATAGGTGCAGAGTTCAATTATCTCCCCTTAGACCACAGATGTGATTTATTCTACAAAACATTATAATCATTTAAATTCTGTTTTTTGTCAGTCAAATTAAAATATTTACAATATCAGTCATCCTATTTACCGGTACTGCATTTTAGTAATAATTGTGAAATTAAGGATAATGTTAATATTAAGCTGTGTTTTTTTTCTTCCCATGGAAGAAAATCAACAGCTTTTACAAATCCACTAGCAAACAAATTTTACATGTAATTATAAAGTCTGATATTTATATAAAATTGTGCTGTATAAAAAGTACTGAATCAAAGCATCACACTAATGATTATTTTACTTATTTGTTCACATAGGTATTTGCAATATATCCTTTAGTTTACTGTTTATTTTGTTGTTTTTTGACCTAGTAGGTATTTGTAGTCCTATTCTCAACCCTCCTCCTTTCACAGCTCGGGCTTGGGACCGACCACGACGGATATAAACAGGACAACACTTACACAGACAACACACACACGAGACCAATTACATAACACACGGTATAATAAATATTTATGATGATAAACACACACGACGTATAAGATGGTAGTACTTTTTTTTAATCCTTTGTCATTGAAATGGATCTTGTTTGTCAAAAACCATCCTGAAGCTTAATATTTCTGAAAAATACAAAAAAAGACTTGAAACAATGATACAAAACACGGTTAATTGCTTTTATTTTGGATTCATACATGTCAAATGTAAGATCGGGAGATTTTAAGAAATTGTTCCGCTCAAGAATACTTCCAACATATACACGTCTGCAGCCCGCTGCCTTAATTCTTAGTATCTTACTACAAGTGCACACAAATTCTGAAAAATAGCATGTGGGGACTGGGGACAAGGAAACACAGATGTCGTTGCCACAAAAGGCTAGAAACAAGAGACTGGGACGGGTTTGTTGCCTTCATATCCCCTTTTCCAAAAAAAACTCACATCACCTGGAACACATAAATTTGAACAACAATACTTATCTATACGAGCCAATAAACTTGAACCAATTATACCAATTTTAACCATGATTAATCTGAAAAATATGATATACAGAGAAACATAATACTATCTAAAAGATGCATAATGTTATTGGATATACAGGCAATTCATACATGTAGGCCTATTGTTACATCAGTTCAAACACAGAATCTAAATATTGATTGAAATATGTAGCAATATTTTTCTTCTTCAAGTTCAAGTCATTACTTTTATCATTCACCCGTCCAATTTTCATCGTCAAGCATTCAACATTGAAAGAATCCTAGAGAGGTAATATAGGCCTAGCGGCCTAGCCTGTTCCTCAATTCCTTTTCTGAGATTAAAATATTGTTTATAAAACAAAAAGGAATCCAAATTTTGTCATTAAATTATCAGTAGGCCCCTACATTGATCAATATTATTAGGCCTACTGTAATAGTTCAATAATAAAAGCCAATTTTTAGTTGATTAAAATCAACAGTTTCAATTTGTAATTTGCTAGTTTTTGTAGAAACATTTAACTTTTAGGAAAATTTTCAAATGAAATTGTTCACTGCAATTTTATCAAAATTAGGTGAAGCCATATTTTTTTGCAAATCTGCTAGGCCTTATACTTATAGCCTACCCTTACAACAAAAATAAAAATAGGTAGATCTACTATTCTATGGTAGATGATGTACAAAGTGCTGTACTGAATTTTAAATATTTTACTTCAAATTAAAATTTAAATATATCAATATTAAAAAAATTCAACTTGACTACACAATAGCAATGGCTAATTATTATTTAATGTAATGATAGAAATAGTAGGCCTAAATTCTAAATTAAAATAGTAAACTTACCAACTTCAACACTTAACCTTGTACAAAACTGACAATAAAAAGATCTAGACCTAACCTACTTGAAGCTAAAAAGAAATATAACATTAACATGTATTTTTATTGCATTGGTCAAACTCAAAACTACAAATTGGGCCTAACAGTAAAAATAAAAAAGTGAAAGTAAAAGCGGAAGACCGTACCATCCAGACATTTTTTTTTTTACTGAAGACAGACATACGTGTAATAATACTGGATGAATAGGGCTACGAAATCTCGTAACGGTTCATCAATTTGAATCACGTATCAATTTATACCACACACAGTCATTCCACACAAGCCAACGCAATAGAAACGGCTCTGTAAAGTGGAGAAATAAATTTCCAACATCGTTTTGCGAATAAGTTTGACGTAAACGATTTCTGCATACTTACATTTCTGTTGCAAACTTGCACTATCTAAATCTTCTTCTTTTAGAACGTTCTCGAATCGAAGACACTTCCGCCTTAGCGTAATAGGGCCACGCCCCCTGGATATACGAAGAGAATTGACGAGTGACCCTCTCTCACATATCACGCTAACCTCCTTTTATTTATGAATATTTTAGTCTAATTTTTTTTGCAGTTGGGAGAACACATATTCGTCTTTACGAATCCGAGTGCGCGTGTAAAAAATTTATTTTCTAAATATTATTAAAAAGCAAATCTTTCCTTTAAAATGACATAACTTTCGTTCTAATTACGATAAAAATTGGCCGCAACCTGAATAATAAATTTTAGGATTTCCTCTTTTTGATTGGACAGAATATTTGTTTGTGTATCGTATCACCAATGGCGGCGAAACGACTAAAAATAGCATACAAAATTAGAAAAACGTCAAAATCTGTGTGCCATTTTTCCCGAAGGCAAAAACATCTGCCAAAAAGCCGTAAATGCTTTTCAACGGACGATTTCTCGGCAGGTAATTGGAGTACCAAAATAAAAATAACACCATTAAAAGGCTAATTCAATTCTGATTCATACGATATAAATAATTATAATTTTAAGTACAGACATCTGTTAACAAATTCGAGTTTTGTAACTCGTGTCCAGGATTTTGACGTTATCCATGAAAATTAGCCACGATGACGTCATGACATTCATAGCCCTATTTATATAACAATTTCGTTGTTTACCGACATTATTACCGTGCCTTTGACTTTGTTCGTTGTCCTTTGACCTCCAACCCAACCCAAGTCTATCTGAGTTGACGTTTGGCTTTGACTCTAGGCCTATACATTTATTAACATTATTATAGAACATTGAGATATCAATGGTTAACCAACTTTGCCTGTATAGAACCTAAAGTGGTATTACAACCAGTCTTTGGTGCTACAAAATCTGGTGCTTAGAGTTTGAACCGTATCTGGTGCGTGCCTGGAACCGAATCTGATGCTTCGAAGCGAATCCGGTGCATAAGGTATAAACCTGGGGCCTGTTTCACGAAATTTTAACTTAAGATACAATCCAAATTTTAGTACATACTCAAATCTGATTGGCTAAGCGCTAAAATCAATCTAATACTATCCAATCGAATTACTTAAATCGGATTTTATCTTAGTTAAAATTTCGTGAAACAGGCCCCTGATTATTAATTCTGCATAAGATTACTGATATTGTGATTATTAATATTAGCAGCAAAGGTTCTAGTGGGAAATGCTGCAGGGAGTTGAGGGAGCGTAAATAAGGTGCCTGGGACCGAATCCGGTGTTTTGAACCGAATCCGGTGCACAAGTTGTAAATATAAACATAGATAGGCCTATTGCGATTAATATTAGCAGCAAGGTTTCTAGTTGCATAAATAAGGTGGTCCGGAACCGAATTTGTGCACTAAAGGGGGGTAACTCCTCTTGGGCCTAGAGGAAAACCGTACCAATCCAAAAGTTCCGGAATCGTGTATTGTGTACACCAGGTACAGGCGCGGATCCAGCCCCCCCCCCCCCCTCAGCCCCAGCGAGGCTGGAATTTTTGCTTTTTATTTGATGATATAAACATGATTTTCGCATTGTCTATGCGTCAAGGCTCTGGGGATTACACCAAACCACTAGTCTAATGTATGCGGCACTCTAATGATTACCATTAGTTACAATGTATGCCCCCCCCCCTCGAAAAAATCCTGGATCCGGGCCTGAGGTATCCTGATATATTCAAAAACTAAGTACCGGTACTAATATTAAATAATTAACTATTACATTTAAAACCATTAACTTTGATGTACATATTATAAATATTAGATATTAACTATTCAATATTGTATTAATTTTCATATATATTTATGTAATAAAGTTTGTGTTGTTCTTAATTGAAGTACTCTGTTATCTGTTTGTGCCTGGGTTATTGCAGGGGGTCTTCACGTACAGATACAGAACGCCCACATATTCGTTGGTTGCCAGCCGGAGGGTTGGTCACGCAACAAGGGTCACCTGTCCAACCTCATGGTTTCTTTTTATCTATGCGGCCACAGGTTTCCTTGGGTACTGCTGAAGACCCATACGCACAAGCAAATTATTGATAAAAAAAATATAGTTCTGAAATGACCTAGTTTTTGTCGAGTGGACGTTACCATTTCCCGCTCTGGCATCTAGAATTGGTTAGTTGTACTACTAATTGCATGATATCATATAATTATAATCTACCAGAATACAAATTTTCAGAAGGCTCCTATGTTGACGTTTCGAGATATATTACCGTTAACATACTAAACATTTGAGACGAGTCGCGTTAGGGTAGTATACAACGGCAAAGTTCCCAGCACCCGGATTCGAGGCGGAGTTTGTGGGTTCAATAAACAAAGGTACGCCCATGCTGCATCAAAAAACGACCCAACCCAGCTTTGGTGGGAAAATGATTTTTATTTCATGGAATCAAGAGATGG
Organism: Patella pellucida; assembly: GCA_917208275.1. NCBI lineage: Eukaryota > Metazoa > Mollusca > Gastropoda > Patellidae > Patella > Patella pellucida. Next base: position 68,822,718 of record OU795036.1, read on the forward strand.
ATACACTATTAGAATACAAAATTTCAGAAGGCTCCTATGTTGACGTTTCGAGATATATTACCGTAAACATACTAAACATATGGGGGGGGGGGGGGTCGGGTTAGGGTAGGCTCACTATACACCCAATAACTTATAAACTAGATTTGGTGGCATCAGTATCGTTATTTCGCCAACTAGTCAGGTGCATAAGGCATCAACGTGCCAAATGTCATTAACTTTCTATGTAGACTTATCGAGTTTTACCACCGCAAAGTTCCCAGCACCCGGATTCGAGGCGGAGTTTGTTGGTTCAATAAACAAATGGTACGCCCATGCTGCATCAAAAGTGACCCAAACCAGCTTTGGTGGGAAAAATATTTTTATTTCATTGAATCAAGAGAGGGATAAAGTATTAGAATACAAAATTTCAGAAGGCTCCTATATTGACGCTTCGAGATATATTACCGTAAACATACTAAACATGTGAGAGGAATCGGGTTAGGGTAGGCTCACTATACACCCAATAACTTCTAAACTAGCTTTGGTGGCATCAATATTTTTATTTCGCCAACTGCACGGATGCATAAGGCATCAACATGCCAAATGTCATTAACTTTTTATGTAGACTTATCTAGTTATACCACCGTAAAGTTCCCAGCACCCGGATTCGAGGCGGAGTTTGTGGGTTCAATAAACAAATGGTACGCCCATGCTGCATCAAAAACGACCCAAACCAGCTTTGGTGGGAAAATGATTTTTATTTCATGGAATCAAGACATGGATAAACTATTAGAATACAACATTTCAGAAGGCTCCTATTTTGACGTTTCGAGATATATTACCGTAAACATACTAAACATGTGAGAGGAATCGGGTGAGGGTAGGCTCACTATACACCCAATAACTTCTAAACTAGGTTTGGTGGCATCAATATCGTTATTTCGCCAACTGGTCAGGTGCATAAGGCATCAACATGCCAAATGTCATTAACTTTCTATGTAGACTTTTCGAGTTATACCACCGCAAAGTTCCCAGCACCCGGATTCGAGGCGGAGTTTGTGGGTTCAATAAACAAACGGTACGCCCATGCTGCATCAAAAACGACCCAAACAAGCTTTGGTGGGAAAATGATTTTTATTTCATGGAATCAATAGATGGATAAACTATTAGAATACAAAATTTCAGAAGGCTCCTATGTTGCCGTTTCGAGATATATTACCGTAAACATACTAAACATGTGAGAGGAATCGGGTTAGGGTAGGCTCACTATACACCCAATAACTTCTACACTAGTTTTGGTGGCATCAATATCGTTATTTCGCCAACTAGTCAGGTGCATAAGGCATCAACATGCCAAATTTCATTAACTTTCTATGTAGACTTTTCGAGTTATACCACCGCAAAGTTCCCAGCACCCGGATTCGAGGCGGAGTTTGTGGGTTCAATAAACAAACGGTACGCTCATGCTGCATCAAAAACGACCCAAACCAGCTTTGGTGGGAAAATGATTTTTATTTCATTTCATTCATTCCAAAACTAGTTTAGAAGTGAGAGGAATCGGGTGAGGGTAGGCTCACTATACACCCAATAACTTCTAAACTAGCTTTGGTGGCATCAATATCGTTATTTCGCCAACTAGTCAGGTGCATAAGGCATCAACATGCCAAATTTCATTAACTTTCTATGTAGACTTTTCGAGTTATACCACCGCAAAGTTCCCAGCACCCGGATTCGAGGCGGAGTTTGTGGGTTCAATAAACAAACGGTACGCTCATGCTGCATCAAAAACGACCCAAACCAGCTTTGGTGGGAAAATGATTTTTATTTCATTTCATTCATTCCAAAACTAGTTTAGAAGTGAGAGGAATCGGGTGAGGGTAGGCTCACTATACACCCAATAACTTCTAAACTAGTGGGTGGAGGAAATTTTGCGGTGGTATAACTCAGTACGGCGTCATAGAAATTTAATGATATTTAGCGTGTGCATACCTTATGCATCTGTTAAGTTGGCGAAATAAAGATATTGATGCCTGCTAATCTAGTTTAGACGTTATTGGGTGCATAGTGAGCCTACCCCCAATTCCCCCCATATGTTTAGTATGTTTACGGTAATATATCTCAAAATGCCAACATAGGACCCTTCTAAAATGTTGTATTCTAGTAGTTTATTCATCTCTTGATGCCGTGAAAAAAAATCATTTTCCCACCAAAGTTGGTTTGTGTCGTTATTTGATGCAGCGTAGGCGTACCGGTTGTTTATTGAACCCACATACTCCGCCCCGAATCCGGGTGCTGGGAACTTTGCGGTGGTATAACTCATAGAAAGTTAATAATATTTAGCATGTGAATACCTTATGCATCTGTTCAGTTGGCGAAATAAAGATATTGATGCTACCAAAGCTAGTTTAGAAGTTATTGGGTACATAGTGGCGTACCCCTTTTTTACATGCTCGATCAATTAGCCTAGTGTGCGATATTTTAGTATGTTTACGGTAATATTATATTCTGGGGTGTGGGGTGAGGTGGGGAATTCTATTACATATATATTTTGCTTTTAATATGTTTTATTTTCTAATAAATACAAAGGTAACAATTATTTTCGTGATAATTATATCTAGAGTTTTCTTGGCGCTAGGAATATGTGTGCTAACTTGATCTCGAATCCGGGTGCTAGGTTATGGGTACGAGAAAATGTTTGCTAACTTTATCTCGAATCCGGGTGCTGGAATCCGGGTGAGAGCTACCGCTCGGTGTTGTATCCTTATATCCACCTCAAAATCATGAATATTCATCCAAAAGTTGACAGTAAATGTATATATTCAAACCTTTTTCTTTAAAGGGTCAATCCCGATAATGTTTTTGAGAATTAAACTGCTTATTTTTTGTCAAAATCCTCTACCTCAGGGCCGAGCAACTAACACAATATATGTGATACGTTTTCAAACAATTTTAACCCGCCAGTCTTTATCTGGAAATAGAGTCCGGTGTCCCAAGCTGTATTATGCGATGATTTGATAAAACCAGACTTTTTTTTATAAAAATAACGTGTCGGTGAAATTTACTTTTTGTTATCAAGTACAGCACGTGGACCATTCACCGTGTAGACCTCTAAAGGAACGGGAATCGATTATCGGGTCACCCAACGAAAGAATTGACCCGAAATCTTAAAAGGGTTACGTGTCCGGATAAGCTGTTTTAACGCTCACGTCCAAACGACTCAATATTTTGAGCTGTAATTTTGAGTCAGGGTATATACACCATTATTCTATATTTTGGCGTTTAAATTTTATACGTACTCAGACTTTTATTTTTGAGACTCTGTTCAATTCGGGACTGTCTCTTTAATTCTACACCAAAAAGTCAACAGCGATCGCCATTTAGTTTTACCCTTTCGATGCTAGACGTAAATCCAGGGCACTGCCTGTGTTAGACCTTTTTTGAGGAAAAATTGGGATTTGGAACTGAATGCCAATCAGGACTTATGGAAGATTTTATGGCCTTTGGGGCGTTCACAAGAATTTTCAAAGTGATCAAGGGCCATAACTCTAATAGGCTTTTTCGTCTCATGACCTTAAACACTGTGTATAAATTTAAAATGAAATGAAATGAAATTGGGTTTAACTTCCTACTGTTATGCACCTAACCTGGGGCTAATGGAGGACGGGAAAGACGTTTTTCAACTAAATGAAATGAATCGAAATTGGGTTTAACTTCCTACTGTTATGCACCTAACCTGGGGCTAATGGAGGACGGGAAAGACGTTTTTCAACTAAATGAAATGAATCGAAATTGGGTTTAACGTCCTACTGTTATGCACCGCTAATGGAGGACGGGAAAGACGTTTTTCAACTAAAGTCAATCGGATATTAACTTCAGCCTCTAAAGCGTTTACAAGAAATTGTGGACGACGGACGGACGTCCAGACAGGGCGACGGCAATATACGACCACATTTCCCATGTGGGCGTATAAAAATGAACAAAAATATCAATAGCGGCCATGAGCAATGCCATCACGAACACACGGATCAAGTTAATATCCTATGAATAGGAGTCGAGGTATTTTGTAACATTAGAAACTATAACCCCAATATAAGAGTAGACCATATAGTGCCGCTATACATTAGCTCAGTCGGAGGAGAACCAAATGAAATAGAGTTGTAGCGACCTACACAACCGATTGACTTAGTGGGGCGGATATGTGAAATGGGCGTACACTTCCAGAAAGAAGCATGAACATTTGGCCTAAGGGGTTTATGAGTATTTTTATAGCAAAAATGGCGGGACCCACGACGTCACTTAAGTAGTTCCCGCTAAAAATCGAGAAATTCAAAATGGCCACAATAAAATACGTTATCATCTATAAAATGTCTAAGTGCGTCGATTTCACGGTTCTGGAGGTTAAGAAATACAGTGAAACACATACGGAGACTCATAATGTTCTCCTTCATTGCTGGATTGACTTTTGATACTTGAGCTTTTTGTGGGAGTGTGTCTAATCTTCCCATTGAATCAAATCTATCCAAAGTGCAGCAATATGTCAGCCCTTCATTTTATCTGAGGGGGGGGGGGGGGGAGGTGGCCGACTGTCATTGAGTCGATTGCCGAATTGGCCTGGTTTCGAACCTCCGGTTGTTCGTGACTATGGAAGGGTATCGCTGCCAATATCAAATGCTCTGCTGCAATGTCTTTCCCATTGATTATATGTAAAAAGTACAATGTACATAGTCCTAATGCCGGTAATGATAAAGTCAAAATACTTCCAAGGAAAGAGTTAAATGTAAAACGTCAGATGTTAAGCGTTAAATGACAAATGTTTTGTTTGAAAATGCCATTATTGACGTGTCGACATTTTACATTTCTCTCATTACATTTTACTTTTGCGCTCTTTAGCACAGCATCAACTTTCATGGCATCTTTCGCACAGCATCATCTTCGTTTGCAAATGTAGGATATCACGTGCCTTATTAACATATATACGGAAACCAGTCGTGGCACACTATAAGGATATTCACCACACGATATCAATGTTAAAATACTGGTCTTTATTCGAAATTATCGATACCATGCTACCTATCACTAAAACCACGTCCATTGCTGCTTAAAGATATGTAAATAATTACTGGCACATTTAGATTAGCGTACCTTGAAAGGGTAACACCCTTGAAAAACACCGAGCGGTAGGAAACAGTGGGCAATTAAGTAAAAACACTGATTACGGGGGGTGGGGTGTAAACTAAACTAAAGATACGGGGGCTTAATCAAAGATTCACTGTGTCATTCCTCGCTTTAAATATATTTTTTGTTTGTTGGGCACAATGCTTGTAAATTGTTTTTTTAATGGAACAAAGTTAATTAGACTGTACTCAATTCTGTTTATAGATAGGCCGTCACAATACAGGTATTAATAAGAAATTCCAGTTATTGTGTTATAAATTACTTGAAAGTATGTTGAATATCCTTATAGTGTGCCATGGCAGGTTTCCGTATATATATAGTGAGGCACGTGATATCCTACATTTGCATATGAAGATGATGCTGCGCGAATGATGCCATGAAAGTAAATGTTGTGCGTAAGATGCAATATCGAAAGCGTGAAGGACAAATGAGAAGTGGCAGAGCGTAAAAGTAAATTTTAATGAGAGAAATGTAAAGTGTCGACACGTCAATAATGGAATTTTCAAACAAAACATTTGTCATTTAACGCTTAAAGCCCCAAATACCACCCTTGTTGTAACTGAATAATATGTCCCAATCTTTATTCTGGTCAACAATTTGTACTATGCATTTCTATTCCAGTCTGGAATAGAAAACTTTATTGAATCGAAGAGTTATCTCCTCGGTTTCTCGGGTTTGGAGGTAGAATTCGTTCAGTTCAAATTAACTAGCAGACAGGTAATGTTGGGGAAAATTTTCACCCTATAAGAAATTGAACTTTTGTTTTGTTGTAAGTATGGTTTTGGACAAATTTTATATGAAGACAGACAACTTATTACGCTGCAATTCTGATGACGCTAAAGTTTTACTACTGGATTGTTTTGAATCAGGTTTCGATTTGGGATTTTTCGATCGACAAGCACTGAACCAGTCGATATGGGGGACCGTAGCCATTTTGGCGCCAAATTAAGTCAATTGTGTGAAACTTACTACTTAATTCCGTATACTGAGACATTAATTCTCTCTTTTATATTTTCTTTTTCATGTACTGGAGCATGGTTGATTTAAAAAATAAAAATCGATGATGTGAATGTAGATTCTACAGCCTAACTAGAACTAGTAGTAAAAAATAGGACAGTTTTCATCGACAATACGTTCAGTGTTAAGGGCTTGTTTTTGAAAATAAGATGGAGAGAAAATTGAATCGTTTAAGCACAAGTCCTTATGGGGGACAGAGGTTTGTTAATAATTATGGGAATTACAAAATAACAGAAGAAGACATAGGCCTAGTTGGTCATAGTAATAAACCGGCAATGGCTAGGCCTATTCCGGGCCAAATTGAAATGGCACATAGATCTACTGACAGTATCATGAGTATGGAACAAATGGGACATGCTGTTCCTATTGTTAGTGTTCCCAATGTTAGGTCGTCTGAAATATCAAATTTGTGTACCTCAGATTTAAACATAGATTTGAATGATAGGAATATGTCAGATAACCAAGTTAAAAAATTAAGTAAATCCGTCACAGCTATAAAAAAAAAACAACAAAAAAACTGTTGTAATTAAAGAAGTTAAAAAATCTAAAGGTGTTAAACGAAAAACAAAGCAGGTGGGCATGACATGCAAAAGAATGTGCTCAACAGCACAATTTCAACAGCCTGCTAATATTATGGTCGGCATTGAGGAAGCTGGTAGCTTTGATAGTAATACTTGCAAGGCAGGAATTTCTGTACCCTTAACTTCGCGTATGTATTATACAGAGGTATCTGTTGTACCCAGTACCTATTTTTCTGTATCTGTAACACCCAGTACTAATAATACCTTATCACAACCTCAGGTATCTGTTTTTCCCAGTACCTATTACCCATGTATAGTAGTTCTGCAACTGCTTTAGCCAGTGCATATGTCCCTGAAAATCATGTATCTGTTTTACCCAGTTATGATTACCCTCAACATCATGCATCTGATATACCCAGTGCTAATTACCGAGTTAATCACTCTCATGTATCTGTTTTACCCAGTACTGATTACCCTTAACATCATGCATCTGATATACCCAGTGCTAATTACTGAGTTAATCACTCTCACGTATCTGTTTTACCCAGTACTGATTACTCTCAACATAATGCATCTGATATAACCAGTGCTAATAATCGAGCTAATAACGCTCAGGTATCTGTTTTACCCAGTACTGATTACTCTCAACATAATGCATCTGATATAACCAGTGCTAATAATCGAGTTAATAACTCTCATGTATCTGTTTTACCCAGTACTTATCAAAGAGTTAACATGGAGGAAGTTCCAGTCTTAGTTGGTATGAATACTGGTGCAATAGTTCACAATCGTCCTGTACAGAATCATATGCAGTCAGGTAGGTGTTCAGATCAGTTTTTGGACAGTACGAGCGGGCAAGAATCGGTAGTGGGGCAAAATATAGATATTGGGGTGGTACCTACTATGTCAGAAAGTGTGCACGATGAATTAGGCTTCAATTTACCGCAGAGTATTCAACAAAAGATTGCAAAAGGGGAATATATTGATTATTCACAATTGGTTAATATCTCCAAAGGTTGTAAAACCAAAAGAACTCTGCATGTTGGACCAAGTGGAGAAATAATTGCTCAGGATAAAACAGTTTCTGCAATAAGTAGTATAGAAATTTGGACTGATGTAGTTTATGCTAGTGTTTTTCTCAGGAGTCACCCGAATAGGTTACAAAGAAATACTGAAATATATACACACAATTAGGCTGGCAGCTTTAAGGGGCTATAACTGGGTGGCTTATGATGAACAGTTTAGATTGAAGAGAAGTTTAGATCCTAGTAGTCTGTGGTCTAAAGTTGATTATGAGCTCTGGTTCTTTCACATGTCTGGGGTTAACAAGTCAGTATCTGTAAATAAACATACAGCTAAGTGCTTTGATTTCAACTATAAGGGTGCATGTTCTAAAGTATCTTGTCAGTATGGTCATTTTTGCATTTCATGTGGTGGTGATCATGTTGAATTATTTTGCACTAGTCGAGTTCCTAAAAAGGCATTTGTTAAAAGATATACTGAGGGGGTTTATCAACGACCTTTCACTCCTGGTCCTAGGGGCAATTTTGGTCCAAGCAATTATTAGATGGAAAAGTCCTTATGTCAGTACCACATCCCCAGTACAGAGTAGGTTTAGGGCCCCAGGTTACACAGGTTGAAGCCAATTAAGTGGTAATATATGGGTGTTTAACTATAGGAATAATGACTGGCATAACTCAAGATTTGGATTTAGAACCCCTCTAAATAGAAGTTGAGTAGATGTTCATACTTGTAGTTCCGTGTTTGACTTTAGAAATACTATATTGAATTTAGGGGTTTCGCCACTTAAAGTTAAGATTCTACTACAATATTTAGATTTATATCCATATTATGATTTGGCTAGTGAATTAAAGTTGAACTGAGGGAAGGTTTTTAAGCTGAACTACACTGGTCCTAGAAATTTTGCATAGGTTGTGGTGCATATTTTGCTGGACAGTGGGTTTACTTTGGTTGGCCTAAAGCATGGGAAAACAAAAGAATTTTGGCGGACATAACATTTTTGGAGTTGGTACCAATTGTTATTGCCTTAAAACTCTGGGGCTTTAGATTTTCAAATAAAAGGTTGCTCTTACATGTGGATAATATGGCTTTGGTACGTCTAAATCTAAGCGAGTCATGTCTTTGATTCAACCTCTTTTGATGGTTTTTCTTAAACACAAAATAGTTTTTCGTGGTACTAATGTTAGAAGTCAGGATAACGGTATTTGTAATTGTATTTCTCGTCAGCAATGGGAAAGATTCATAATAGAGAAGATTTACGCATGAAGTTAACTGCTGCATTTTCGAGAAACACCCATTTTGCATATGCTGCAGGATTAACAGCCTTTATTACTTTTGTGATCGGTGTGGAATTTTGGAGAAATGGCCACCTTTGTTAGATATTGTTTTGAAATTTATCGCATCTCTTTCCTTAAGAGGATTAGCGCCTAGTACAGTTCGAATTTATTTGATGTTACTAGAAATTTTGTGACATTAAAAGCCCTTGGGCGAATGAGAAGAGGATGTAATAACAGGAACACAAGGATGCCTGTCACTATAATTTTATTACACAGTATTTTATTATTTTACCTTCAATTTGTTTAAACAGCTATAAGGTTAAGTTGTTTAGGACAGTTTATGCTCTTGCATTTTTTTGGGGGGGGGGGGATTGTTTAGAATAGGAGAATTGACTGTATCTAAAGGTAATATTGACACCATTTTGGAATTGCATGATATTGCAGTGGATTCTGTAGGTGGATCAGTAACAATAAATTTAAGGCATTCTAAAACCGATCAAATGGGAAAGGGGAAAACAATTATTATCCCAGCTGTTAATGATGCTGTATGTGCAGTAACAAACATGAGCCAATTCCTAAAAGTTTGTTCCTGTGTGCAGGGTCCTCTCTTTTGTCATTTTGATAATTCTGTTTTGACACGGTATCAGATTTCATCGGTACTCAAAAAGGCTCTTACCAGATTGGGTATGGAAGAAGACACTATAAGACTCAATCAGTTCGGATAGGAGGTGCGTCTGCTTTGTCCGCTGCTAATTGTTCAGAGGAAACCATTATGTTAGCTGGGCGTTGGAAATCCTATCGCTCGTATATAAGATTACTAGAGATAAACACAGAATTTTTAAGCAGAAAATCGTTTTCAGGGAAACGGTCAGTATTAACCATTGGGTCTCCCATTGTAAACGGAGCTTATAAAATATTAAAGTCTTAACTTAAAAAGGTTGGGTTTTGGGGTATACTGGGAAGGTCACTCAGGCCTTCGTTTACAATCTATGTGATCAATTTTAGGAAAGTATACATTTTGTCCAGATTTTATTATCTGTCATTGTGGAGGAAATAATTTGGGATTGAATCACATACATGAGGTAAGATATGCTATTTTGGACATTATTAGAAACATGAAGAAGGAATTTTCATTTTCGGTATTATTGTTGTCTCAGATTCTCCCTAGGACTTGCTGGAGATATTCTACAAATAATTTAGCAATGGGTAAGCCAGGAAAAGAATCAACAGTTTTGCTTCAAAGCAAATAATTTTAAATGGCTGGAAGTATATTACTTATCCTGATATTAAACAACATAGTCTTAAGTTATTTCAGCCAGATGGTGTGCATTTAACTAAGAACGGTTTTTATATATTTTTGAATACCATTTAGGGAGCAGTGGAATATTTTGTTCAAAAGGAGTGGGACTATTTTTATCCCCCTAATCTAAATAATAATGATTAGTGTTGATGATTGATTGTTACTGCAATAATTGAAAAATTGGTTATGTTGATTGGAATGTTGAAATAATGATTGAATGTTGATATTGATGACTGAATTATTGATGATATTGGTAATTAAAATATTGATGATAATGGTAATTGAAATACTGATGATAATGAGGATTGAAATATTAATGATAATGGTGACTGAATTATTGATGATATTGGTGATTGAAATATTGATGATACTGGTAATTGAAATAATGATGATTTAAAAAATTTATGATAATGGTGACTGAATTATTGATGATATTGGTGATTGAAATATTGATGATATTGGTGATTGAAATATTGATGATATTGGTAAACGAAATATTGATGATAATGGTAATTGAAATATTGATGATATTGGTAATTTAAATATTGATGATAATGGTAAGTGAAATATTGATGATATTGGTGATTGAAATATTGATGATAATGGTGATTGAAATATTAATGATAATGGTGATTGAAATATTGATGATAAGGGTAAGTGAAATATTGATGATAATGGTAATTGAAATATTAATGATAATGGTGATTGAAATATTGATGATAATGATAAGTGAAATATTGATGATATTGGTGATTGAAATATTGATGATAATGGTGATTGAAATATTGATGATAATGGTAAGTGAAATATTGATGATAATGGTAAGTAAAATATTGATGATAATGGTAATTGAAATATTGATGATATTGGTAATTGAAATATTGATGATAATGGTGATTGAAATATTGATGATATTGGTGATTGAAATATTGATGATAATGATGATTGAAATACTAATGATAATGGTGATTCGAATATTGATGATATTGGTGATTGAAATATTGATGATAATGGTGATTGAAATATTGATGATAATGATGATTGAAATATTGATGATAATGATGATTGAAATACTGATGATAATGATGATTGAAATATTAATGATAATGGTGACTGAATTATTGGTGATTGAAATATTGATGATAATGGTAATTGAAATATTGATGATAATGGTGATAGAAGTATTGATTATAATGATGATAGTATTAATTTTGTTGGAAATTGTGGTGCTTGAAATGGTGATTTTAATAATGTTAATGTTTGTCTGTCCATAATGCTTGTCATTGTTGTGTTGGGCTAGTTGGTCACAGCATATTGTGCCCTGCCCCCAGTTGGCGGTGACCATGTTACATACATGGTCATTTGGCGATTGCGTGCACAATATGAATATGTTTATTGTCCCCCGCCTTTCGAAGAAAGCAGGGGACTATTAAAATGGGTTCGTCCGTCCGTCTGTCTGTCTGTCCGTCTGTCACACTTTTTGGGACACAATAACGCTCGTTCTAATTGAGCTAGAATGTTCAAACTTAGTGTAGGTGTTTATTATGGCAATACCTTGATAGAGTTCGAAGATGAGCATTTTCCGCTTAGGGTAAGCAGAGATAAGCAATTTGATTGGTTGATGCTTTGGGACACGATAACTTTAGTTCTAATTAAGTGAGAGTGATGAAACTTGGTGTATAGTTTCATTACATCAATACCATGACTAAGTTCGATAATGAGCATTTTCTGCTCAGGGTAAGCAGAGCGATAAGCAATTTGATTGGTTGAGACTTTGGAACTGAATAACTCTCATTCTAATTGAGTTAGAATGTTGAAACTTAGTGCGAGTGTTTATTGGGTCAATGTCTTGATGGAATTTGAAGATGAGCATTTTTTGCTTAGTTTAAGCAGAGGCAAGCAATTTGATTGGTTGATGCTTTGGGGCACGATAACTTTAATTCTAAAGAAATAAAGAAACTTGGTGTGTAGTTTCATTACATCAATACCTTGGGGCACGATAACTTTAATTCTAATTAGGTGAAATAAAGAAACTTGGTGTGTAGTTTCATTACATCAATACCTTGACTGAGTTTGATAATGGGCATGTTCTGCTCTTGGTAAGATGGCTGATAAGCAATTTGATTGGTCGAGATGTTGGAACACAATAACTCTCGTTCTAATTGAGTTAGAATGTTCACACTTGGCATAGGTGTCTATTAGGTGAATACCTTGATGGGGTTCGAAGGTGAGCATTTTCTGCTTAGGGTAAGCAGGGATAAGCAATTTGATTGGTTGATGCTTATTAAGTTCTGATTGAGTGAGGAGTCTTGGTGTATAGCTTTAGCTTTATAACACCGATATATTGACCAAGTTCGTTAATCAACTTTTTCTGCTGAGGGTAAGCAGAACGATAAGAAATCTGATTGGTTGATGCTTTGGGGCACGATAACTTTAGTTGTAATGAAGTGATAGCAATGTAACTCAGAACTCAGAGTTCAATGTTGCAAATTTTCTGCTTTGGCTAAGGAGCGATAAGCACTTTTATTGGTCAAGACTTTGGAACATAACTCATTAGGCGAATGTCTTAACTAAGTCAATAATTAATATTTTGAGCTAAAGCTAATATTTTGAAAAAAATTAATGTTCGATTAATTAATATGTGTCATCTTATTATTTTGGGATTTCGGCGGGGGACATCAGCCTCACTGTTGGCTTGTTCTATCTTATTATTTTGGGATTTCGGCGGGGGACATCAGCCTCACTGTTGGCTTGTTCTATTTATGTTGATAACTATGGTGTTTAAGCTATTAATGAATAATAATTAAGACTAACAGTAAATATGACTTTGGTAACCCAAGTCCAATTTAATGTTATCTGAGTTGAAGTTTTGTAAACCAAATGATTATTTAAATATATAATTAGCTGTGGCCAAACTATGCCAAAAGTAGGATTCGGTAATTGTGGAAATAAGCACAATATACATCAATTTTTTGAGAAATTACTTAATACTGAATAAATATGTATGATTTATTATTTGTGTTTATTGTTACTCTTCTGAGAAATAATCTACAATTATTTCAATGAGCAAATGATACAAATTTCATCTTAACACACCTAATTTTAAAAATTGGAAAAATTCAACTATATGCCGTAACATGGTTTCAAAAGCTTTACGTAAACACTTTCAAATGCAACTTGGATTTAAACATATTTTCGAACCCTCTGGACAAGTAAGATAGGTTGTAATGGATAATTTACACAACAGGTAGGACACTAAAACATCTTGTAGTTAGAATAAGGCTATTTTTTTTCTGGACCTATCAAGCCACTAAGGCGGACCCTCCATAGACGGTACGCGGCACACAGCACATGGCACGCGTGCGAAATAAAATTAAACACAACCATTTAGAGTTGCACACTCCATTGACGGCACGACACAGCCACGACGAAACATTGCGTGCCTTGCTTTGCTGCTTTGCTCGTTTTTTTGTGTCGTGTGCTGCCAAAATGGATGACTACAAGAAAGAAATTATAGAACTTGTGAGAGACCGACCGCTTCTTTGGGACCTCCCAAAACCCGGAGTATCACAACAATGATCAAAGAAAACAAATCTGGGAATATATTGACAGTAAATGTCTACGGGTGTTGCCATGTCTGACCTATCATTGTTCATATCAATTGGTATGATGTTTAAATAGACATATCTATTTTTTGGCACATATCTATCAAGGTTTTAAAGATATTGAACTTTGAAGTTAGCTTAAAAATTGTCAATTTTTGTTATAAATGGTTTAAACAATACTTTATTCAATATAATTTAACATAATCATACAATTATACAGTTGTGTTGTGATGTCGTGCTATGGCCTATGGAGGGAGGGGTATTAGCCTGTGGCACGGCACGTGCTGACAAGTCATGTGCCGCATGCTGTGTGCCGTCTATGGAGGGTCCGCCTAAGAGTGTTATTGTCCCTTTAACACCTGACGTTTTACATTTAAAGGACCCAAGTCCGTAACTCAAAATCCTCCAACATCTTTAACATCGAAAACACGAATTATTGGTCAATTTAAATCAACATTGATGATGTAAACTTACCGGGAAAAGATGAGCTTCAGAAATCCGATATTTTAGATAAAATATTTTTTTTAACATAATGCGCTTCAGCCCTAGTTTTAATAAGAGACTTGGGGAGCGAAGCTAGACATTTTGCACCATACCATACGGCGTATGTTGACTGGATTAACCAGACGCTATAGAAATTTGCACTAGATTGAGACTGCATGACTTATTTTGCCGAACATAACTGATTTGAAATTGGGGGAAAACGGAAACCATTGAATGTAAATCAGTTAATATACATTCATATTACAGTATTTTATGCGTTGCGACCCACTTTTGACAATTTATAGGTCCCAAATGTTAGCGATTTAGCTCCTTTAACCCTTTCCTTGGAAGTATTTTGACTTAATCGTTTCCGGTGTTAAGACTTTGTACATTGTACATATAATCAATGGGAAAGACATTGCAGCAGAGCATTTAATATTGGCAGCGATACCCTTCCATACGTGACAAGGAGTAGGGTCGCCTGTCCAATCTCGTAGCGTTTCTACGGGTCCTCCGGTTTCCTCCCACTGCTAAAGACTCCTATGCACAAGCTAATTATAGAAATAAAATTAAAACCGTATGTTAATCCCGACATGGCCTAGTTACATGTGTCGAGTAGACGTTAAACCCCATCTCTCTCTCTCTCTCTCTCTCATTTTATCTGGGGTCTTTGGAAAGTGATCTAAGGTACCGCATGCAAGACGGTGAACGTATTGTTCGTCTCCAAACAGTATTGTTAACATTGTAGCCATTTTAAAAGGCTTGTCTGTCCTGCAATTAGTTTTTCTGCAATATTCTGCTATGTTCTGGTTAATTGGGCATAACTTATGTAAATTGATATACAGTTAGGTATTGGATGTTAATCAAACTATTGACCAGTCAGAATTTTAAATATAAATTTGCTTTCATTACGGCATTGTTGCATGGGATTAGGTCCAATCAAACAAAACCTTGTGAAGGCTATGCTCTACAGGGTCAGTTCATTACTAACAAAGCAACCTACATGTATTAATTTTCAACAATTTCTAAATATATACTAAGAAATCTTGTGGACACACTAGAGGCTAGAGTTAATATAAATTCATACACAGTATTTAAGGTCATAAAACTAACAATTGAAAAATATTCTTAAGCCTTGTTGACTGCCTGGATGACTTCATATTCCTGAAGCAACGGCTCGAGAAATCCCGCTCTAATCAAACGGAACACTGCGAGGAGTATTAGATGACTTAGCTGCTGTGGGCATATGTTTCGTTGCCTGGGAATAATGATACATAAAAAAATACATTTTTTGTGAATTTCTGAAGAACTAAACATTTACAAATAAATTTTTACAAAAAATAAAAAATGACATAAAATTATTAATTATGAAGCTATACATATTATGGTAAATATATACAATATAAAACAATTCAATGATTTATCTCCATCTACAATAAATTTTTAACAAAAATTTGACCAAGTTTATGAATATATAAGAACATCAGCAATACTATCAGAAAAACAATAAGAAACAAGCCAACAATGATAATGATGCCCTCCCCCCTCTCCCTAATCCCAAACACAAAATGAACAAATTACTTGTATATTTATATTTTCACAAAGAATCAAGTAATCCATATACGGTTTATTACTCTTCTTAACCTGAACAGAAAGTATCTGCTGAAGTATATTTAATATCCACCGCATGATATCTACTCAGTGATGTTGTGTAAATTATCCAAAAATATCACCAGTTGTATTACCAATCCAATTAAATATTTATACCAAATTAATTAAATACGTTTTAAGTCCATCCCACTTCAAGCCATGCAAACCAATAGAAGGGAATATATTACAAGCAATTTATTGATATATAACAAAAACAAGCCAACAGAAAAATATACAAGCAATTTATTGATATAACAAAAACAAACCAACAGTAAGGCCAATGTTCCCCTGCTTTAATCCCAAGATAGGCTATACAGATGACAAACATTTTAATTATTTGTACACTTGTTCTTTTATCATTTCTAGACCAATCACTTGATCAGAAAATACTTATTTGAGAACTTAGTCAAACTATACTTAAGTTTCGATGACACTGTCCGAAAGGAGACAAAGTAGAATATCCTTAAGACAATTATACCATGTTCTATTTTAAATAGAAGCGGAGTGACAGAAAACCCCATTTTAATAACCTCATGCTTTGCGAAAGGCTGGCGGGGAAAAAATTATACTTAGATTACACTGATACAGGCATCATACTGTGGGATTCATAGATACGATTTACGTTTTATTTACTCTTTTCATTTTCAGACAAACAGAACAGCCAATACAAATGCTGTACATAATAAATAAAAATGGGTAACACAAAAAGGATATGGGGTTTTCTGGAATGGAAGCACAAACAATATGTGTGATACCTAGGCATACAGTTCAATATTAAATTCAATGATGTATGTAACGATATATTATAAATAATAACAAAACCAACAAATCAAAAGTAAAGACTTCAGTATATATATTATATGAAACAATAATGATATTTTAATACATTGATGTATGATGTCGATTATATTTTTCAAAGCTCAAAAAAGCTGGTTCTATTTTACATTTGGAATTGGAATATTTACCAATTGCTCTAAAACCAAATAATAACCGTCTTCATGTGTTTTCATAGATCACTGTAATAAAACAAAATAAGTCCATTATTTAAATTAATTGTCAAAATGTGGCTAACTCTCTCTCTGCTTGGTTTGCTGAAGCAATAAATTAAATTTTTCAAGAATAAATTCACATTTGATTATTGTTTTTAAACAAGAAGCTGTCCAGAGTTGGGCATTTCATTATGCTATGTACTACTAACCGTCATTCTCATAAATATTTTCGTTGAGAGATTCTTCATCTTCTGTGTCATCCATTAAAGCATCTCGTATACAGTCATGTATGTACACGTACTGGTTCTGTAACAAATACATAAAGTCATACAGGAGAAACATCACGGCAAAGTGCAGATAGGGGAATTTTGCAGGTAAAAGAAGAAACCCATTATAATGTGTACTTGTGGGTTTTTCCCCCCTGCCCCCTAACCCAGACCTTCAAACTCTCACCAGACAAAGGGCTAATTGCCTTCGGGTTGACATTCGTTCCAATTTTCATAGAATTCAAACTCAGCTATGAAAATTATAGTGTAATGGAGATATTTTTTGGAACGTTTTTTTAAAAATCAAATAAAGATATAGGTCGCTTTCCAGGCAACAAAACGTACACCAACAGCAGCTATGTCGTCTGATCAAACAAATATGAACGAATGCACAGATACACCAAAGGGTAACGGCATGTTGGACTATAATAAAGGGTGCTATAGTTGGGACGAGGACCCCCGACCTACCCCTCGGTCTGTTCTTGATGCACCTAAAAACCTTTTTACACAAAATCTGGTCATAGGTTCAAAACCTAATCTTCAGGCAGAATCCCTAAATGCCTCAAATGATCCGACAGATGCAGTAACAAAACCAATTGGGCTACATCAAAGTTTATAAATACCTCAGTTTGCACCATAAGTGGTCTATTTTCTCTCATTTCTAACACCAGATCAAATATATCTACTTCATCGGAATCACGAATCTTTTGTAACAAAACATCTACAGCCACAAATGTTCCTGTTCTACCTACTCCAGCACTATAAAATATACATTTAAAGATA
Source organism: Patella pellucida (assembly GCA_917208275.1). Classification (NCBI taxonomy): domain Eukaryota; kingdom Metazoa; phylum Mollusca; class Gastropoda; family Patellidae; genus Patella; species Patella pellucida. The sequence continues at coordinate 68,840,783 of OU795036.1, forward strand.
ATAAAATCTGCATTACAAATTATAATATTCTACAAATTGTAAATACATATTTATGAATTCTAAATTACAAAATCCAGAAGCTGAATCTGAAATTCTAAAATCAGAATACAAATCATGAAACCACTATAACAAAGATATACAGTGTTGAAATTGAAACTCTCTCAATTCTAAAATCTAGGATACAAATTCTAAAAAAAAATTTAAGATACAAATTCTCAAATTTAAGATACAAATTCTAAATTTTAAGACACAAATTCTAAATTTTAGATACAAATTCTGAAATGTTAGATACAAATTCTACAATACAGATTTTTCAATTCTAAAATATCGATGTTTCAATTCTAAAATATTGATGTACAATGCACATCTACAATGTAGATCTTTTAATGTATACAATGTAGACCTTTTAGATTCTACAATGTAGATCTTTTAGATTCTACAATGTAGACCTTTTAGATTCTACAATGTAGATCTTTTAAATTCTACAATCTTGTCTTTTAAATTCTAAAAGGTTTCAAGTCCAAATGCGGAGTTGGTAAAATGCCATGATTGTCCTACCTGCAGTGAACCAACATTGGGCCATTAGGAGTATTTGGAATATGTGCCCTCACAGCAGTAACAAAATTTAAAAGAAGCCAGGTCTTTTCTGGACAACCAAAGTCTGGCCATTTCAAGAAGTGGAATTGTTTGACAGTTCGTTTCTTGATGCCCTGTAAAAATAAAAAAAAACTGGTGTGTTCAATGAGCCCACAGTGATGAATACAAGTTTAGTTTTATTTATTTTATAACCGGTAATAATAAATTGAAATCTTTTGTTCAAGATAATGGTAAATAAAATGAATGCTTTAAAAAAAAACCTTACCAGCTGAACATCTATTATACGGATGACATAATCTGGTAATACAGACTCTGATCTCATTCTTACAATCAAATCACCAAAATAAATTGGTTCATTAGTCTCTGGCCAATATCTTTCACATTTAGTCTATAAAATAATGTATAAAACAGAGGATATATAGAGAGAAAATGATAAAACCAACTAGAGAATAAACAGAGAGAAAATGATAAAACCAACTAGAGAATAAATAGAGAGAAAAGTTGATAAAACCAACTAGAGAATAAATAGAGAGAAAAGTTGATAAAACCAACTAGAAAATAAATAGAGAGAAAAGTTGATAAAACCAACTAGAGAATAAATAGAGAGAAACATGATATAACCAGCTAGAGAACAATTTGACCAAATCACCAGTTTAATGAAGTATTAAAAAATATATATAATACAAAAGTAGAGAAAGAGAGAAATTGGTGTTTAACATCCATTCAGAACAAACTAGATAATTTAGTCCACGAAGTTAAACAGGGATTCCTTGTCACATAAAATCTGGGTATCGAAACCAAACCATTCTACTTAATGACAGACATATCTAACGCATATGCCTGAGAGCATTTGGCTACTCAATTGCCCCAAAAGTAAAGAAAACAAAGTTAAACCTTTCTCTTTTATTTTATGTTTTATTGGTTCTACGGGTAATTTTTCGATTGCTCCATAAATATGACCCTTGGACAAGGAATATGTTCAGTGATGAAATCTGTTGACAAATAATAACTTACAGTGTTTTTTTCTTTACACTGTGTTAACATAACAGCGACAGAAATATGATGTTCCCACATCATTCTCCAAAAATCATCTAGTGTAGCTGGTAGTGGACCTTGAGCTGCTATATATTCTCTTTTACTTTTATAACCCTATCATTTATATTTAAAGACATAAAAACAATTCTGTAATTTATTTTCAAAGATATAAGAATATACTGCAGCTGGATATGAGTTTGTTAAATTTTAAAAGATGGAATTGATAAAACAGTTTCTTGCTCAAGCTAAATAATGTTTACCTACTCGTTCTAGAAAATATTATTGATGTTTGGAAATTTATTATTTTTAAATTTAAACCAGGCAATATAACAGAATCTAATGATGTGGGGTACCAAAATGGTCAAAATAGGCCCCAACAATAGCTAAAACTACTTCTAGTGAAAACAATGTATGGTTACATTCTTATAATCCTCTAAAATAATGTTTCTGTCAGACAGAAGCAGGTCTAAAACATTCGATTTTCCCAGTGGGGATGCTAATATTTAATGAAATATATAGAACTTACAGCCAGATAATTTGCGTTAATGTATTCTGAACCTTCATCATCATCCACTGGTAGAAGTTTAACTCTAGTTTGATCAACTGTTATCAAATAAGATAATATTATATTCAACTATATATTAACAAAAAATAACATTTGAAATTTTATTACATAATTCAAATTTCAGGATACCAAAGCTAAATAACCTCCTGGCTTGGACTGAATCTGATTGAAACTAAGTGCATCATCAGGTTTCTCCCCTACTAATAAAAGATGACCATCTTTTTTTACGCTCGGGCAGCATAGATCAATGAAAAAACAATATGTCATAATTTGTAAATACTCAACAGAATTGGATTGATATTCCCATTAGAGATCAAACTACTTTTACAATATTCCTATAGTCCTGCTTGTTATGTAACGAAAATCGAGAAGTAAACTTTACAAATCATATTACTTACACGGCAATACATTAGTATATCTGTTTTTAATTCGACAGGATTCACGTTCGGCTGCTTTAGTGCTGTATTTAGGACTTAGACGTTTAATAGCCTAAAACAAAATATACCGTAAGACTAATATATTTACACCTGTCCCTGTTTTGTTTCTTTAAAGAATTTCCTGAAAGTTATGCCGTGTTTACTGTTCCAAAACAGAGCAGTCATTAATAATATGTAAAATAATAGTAATTTATATATACATGGACATAATTCTAAAAAAAGAGAGAATATAATGGGGATAACAAATCTTATTTCTAACAATATATATATAGCCCTGTCTGGAACGATTTATAATGTTATCTCAAATGGTTTATATCAGTTAATGTTATTCCTAACAATGTTTGTAATATTGAAATATATATGAAACTTACCTTGTATTCTTCTGAAAATCCTATATTAGAATCTTGATGCAGTCTAGCAATATGATGTTCAAAATTACATAACTTTATTGGCCTGAAACATATAGTCAGATAATATTGACTCTTTTTTTAATTTGTTAACATAACATTATTATATGGGCTCTGCCATTTTATTCCATAAGTTATAAGATTAGATTCATTTTTATACGCCCACATTTTCATGTGAACGTATTATGCCGTCCGTATGTCCGTCCACAATTGTTTGTATACTCTCTACAGGTCACAACTCTTGCCCGATTTTGACGAAACTTGAAATATAGCTTTATCCCCAAAAGATCTCGGCTGCTTTCAATATTGGCATGTATCAGATCAAAACTTAATAGATTATGGCCCCTGATTGTACGAAAAATCACATTTTTAGCTTGTGGACCCTATAGAGGTCACAATTTTGAACCGATTTCGATGAAACTTGACATGCAGATTTATAACCCAAAGATCTTGGTTCCTTTCGATATTTGCGCCTATCGGAACGTAAATTCCTGAATTATGGCCCCTGATTGTCTGAAAAATCAACTTAATTAGCTTGTGGTCCCTCTGGAGGTCACAATTATTATCAGATTTTTTAAAAAAAAGTTTGATTATATCACCGTTACACCCTAAGAAGGTAGAGTTCGATTTCGGGAAAATCGGACCAAAATTGACATACAAAATGACCGCCGTTTGTATGCGAATACTGTTAAAAAATGGTATATCAAGGTTGTGGAACCTTTAGATGTCACAATTTAAATTTGATTTTGATGAAGCTTGAAATGCGTGCTAATAACCTAAAGATCTTGATTCTTTTTTATATTTGCACATATCAAATTGTAACTTAATGAATTATGATCTTAGATTGTAGGAAAAATCACTTTCGGTATTGCTTGTTCTCTATCCATCTCTCGAAAATGTGGGTGTATCCTGCCTGGCAGTGCCAGCTTACTATCTTTTTCTACCAAATTGTACAAGTCATAAAAAGCATCTGAACTTGTGCTAGTGTATAGTTAGTTTAAGGTTATAATGAAATTACCTGTTACGATTAGTTTCCACAGAAAGTTCAACAGCTCCAGTCGTCAAATCCGGTTCCGGTTTGGTGATAAAGTGGCAAATATGTCTGATTTAAAAAATTTACAATATTTACTATAAATAAGGTGGAACGTGATAATAAATAAGCGAAAGAAAATAAGGAGCCCTCGACCCAAACTATTCATTAATTGCAATTAAAATGTATTAAAAGTAACAAGGAGAATAAACAACTCTCGTCCACCACTCCCTTCAAGTCTGCTTCCATGAACACCGAAGGAATGAAATAAAATGAAATTGGGTTTAACGTCCTACTGCTCTGCCTTTAAACTTGGCTAATGAAGACGGGCATACGCCATAAATGGGTCTATGAGGGAAATTTTGCATCACTGACAAGGAGAAACCTCACCGGAAAAGAACACCGAAGACACTGATTAGAAATGAACATAAATAAAATAAAACTGTCTAACCTGTTTCTTGTACGATATAGTACAAATCCTGCAAGAATACCTATTATAATCAAAGCTACACAAATAATAAATATTGTTAACCAGTTCGAACTTTCTTCTGCATCTACAAAAAAAGAAAGGTAGGCTGTTGTTAAAGAGGGAATAGGGTAATAAATAAGCAATATAGGCATAGGGGGTCAATCTAAGTTGGGGGACTGGGGCTATTTGCCTGAAAAAAATTCTTTGTCATCCAAACTTTCAGGATGATTCAATCATTAACTAAAATGGGTTTTCCACAATCGTTATTGTACAAGGTCTTTAGTATTACAGTATTCAATAAACAACAATGCATGTTTTGTCGCTTCTGTTGTTCACATAACGAGAATTTAAGTTTTATGTTTTAATGAGACAATCACTTAGATGAAGACATTATGATAAACACAATAAAACAAGTGCAATTAGATGGATGTGATCATAAAAACAATTATTGTATGCATATTGTACCATTGGGTGGATGTGATTGTAATAACATTAATTTATTGAAAGCCTACCGAAACATTTATTGAAAGCATATTATACAAAACCAGAATACCTGTAGATATAGGTAAAGAATAATCTAAGTAAGTACATCCAGCCTCAGTACAAACAAATACTTTAAACCTGAAACAATATACAACCATAAATAATGATCACCACTATAGTCTTTTGGCTACAATTTTTTTTTTATCTCATCCAGATTCATTTTTCTTGTCATGTCAAAACAACAGGTGTGGACATGGCACTGGGAAACTAGGCTTGAAAACACCAAAAAAATGTTTTACTAGGTCAAAGTTGTGTTTCTAGACAAGAACAATTTAGATAGATGCATGAATTATTGAAACATGGAAATTAACACAAGGTACAATTTTATGGATACACAATTTCTGAGTTTAATACTAAGCAACGTTTCAATGAGGATACACTCGACTTTATCAAGCAAAGCAAATGCTTGATAAAGACAAGAGTATCTTCGTCGAAACGTCGCAAATGCTTAATCAGACGAGAGTATCATCTTCAAAGCGTCGCTTAGTATTAAAGATGCATTCCCGGGTACAAACTTTGTGATTTGAGGATATATTTGAACTAAACACATATTTAAAGTAACCAATCTATCAAAAATTTGCTTCAATTCCCTTTCAAAACTCTGTTTTCGCCGGGGATACCTATAAGTAAGCTGTTGTTAAACGCAATGTCTGCCAACTTAACTTCATTGTGGGAGGGTCCATATTTCAAAATGTATCTATCATTACTTTCTTTACATTTACCATATTATTGAGGCCTAAATAAATTCTTAATTATTTCTGTCAACTTCTTTTTACACCTTTAAATTGCAGAGTATTTTGTACGTTGACAACCCGCAATGTATCCAAAACCTCCTAACCATTTGAGCAAGAAATAACAACTGCTCCCTTAACTAAGCTAGCAGACAATAAGCCAGCAAATCCTGTCGGGTTGACAGTTAGTGATTTCCTGACAATATTGCCTAGTCCTTGACCCATGGGCGATTTTCGCGTAATCTAGTATTTTTCTAGTAAGATTGGGTGTCTATTCTTTTCATAAATACCAAATTTGCCATACTTTTATTGGAAATAACCAGCCGATAAATACTTTGCTGGGAACTCATCTTTAAACTCAATAATTGTGTATCCATATACCTTGTGTTAATATGTTCAATTACTAAATGCCATTCAAAGAAGATAATATGGAAATTGTTAAGTTATACATAATAGTAGCCTACTATTTACCTATATTTTGTGTTTGGTTTCAGGTAACCATTACAATGTAGGTGGTGATTGTTTTCACAGTTTCTATCATTACCTACCACAAAATCTGTCTTCGCTGCAAGTAAAAAATTAAATTGTGAAATTATTTATTTTAAAATCTTTTATATAAAATTGTGTGTAATTCACTTTGATAGATATTACAGCAGGTTTTAACACTGCAATTTACCAAAGAGAAATTAAATGAAATGGGTGTAACTGGCATAATGAAGATGGCATTATTTTGGAAAATATTTCCTGAACAGTGGTACTATATAGCCTACACTTATTTCGAATTCAAACTGTATGCGGTTCTTTTACGTGCACACTGAGATGTAAGTGGGATTTCGTTTTTTTGTCGCAAACAAACCACTATAGACAATGTTACTTTAGGCCACCACCTTGCACAACTGACAAGGTGAAACCATGCCTAAATTTTTTTTAGAAAGTCATTCGGCCCACACCAGGATCCAAGTCTTTCATTAGACAAAGTAGTAATATTGATATTTTTTTTAAGAATTGAACATAATAAATCATTAACAAAAGAATATTTATTTTTCTTTAAAAAAAGGACAGAAATTGCTCTTACTGAGACCAGATTGACAGTCCGGTTTCCAGCTTTCGCCAGTAACTCTGTACGTTAAAATACTGACTGAAGTTTGACTCTGACTCCATGTTGGGTGCAATTGTATATCATCACCTTCCATTGGAACTAAAACATACATTACAAAAAATAAATCAATGTTAGGCTTATATATCACTGGTGACTGCTAAATCCATTGCGGTACTGGTACCTTCAATTTAAAGAAGAAATATCTGTTTCAATAATTTGCTTCAAAATCCTTAAACGTTATATGAACATTCCAACGGCTAATAAATTTTGGTGTTCCTTTGTACTTCTATAATCACGAAAAGTATTTCAAAATTTTATAATCTGTTTCCTCTTTCAAAAGCAAAATAATTTTCCACTAACCTCTTGGAATAGCAACTGTTTCTGTAGCCAATATACCAGAGTGTTTGATCTCACCATATGTGTTATTACATAGAAACATCATAGGTAATTCTATAGAAATTTGTCGTTTACTGTCTGATACTGGATGTTTTGTACTTTGCCTTGTCATTGGAGTTCTTTCTTTCGGTTTTGGCAAAACTCCTGCAGGAACCTCTACAACCCGCTCTGTTATTTGTCCAGAACCAGCACCATTTACAGCTGCAATCTTTGATAAAACATTATAATGGTTTAAAATTCGAATTGGCTCGAAGACAGCTCGAATTTAAAGTAATATTATACCATTTGGTACACTGTGTTAAAGAAAATGTGTTCATTTAGTAGAAAAACAATATCTAAGAATAAAATTGCAGTTTAGGAGACTATCTGAAAGGGGAATAAACACTTTAAAACTTTACCCCTTCATCTTGGCATAGCATGTAATAAATTTTCAAGAAACTAGCAAAGTAAACTTACAAATCTCTACAGAAATATTCTCACAGACATAAAAACAATGTCACTTACTTGTACTATATATTGCTTTTCGGGTGAAACTAAAATCGTCCTTGTGCGAGGATAATCAGATACTTCCAAATGATCATGTTCTCCAACACCAATATTCTGCATTAGAAATAGATTAAAAAAGTAGCTCGAATTTATTACTGACATTATCAAACAAAAATCTAACCTTGCCAGGCGACAAAATTATGCCTATTATAGCAGCATTTTGAAAGGAAAGTCCCAAGGTTTTGGAGTCTAGGGCAAAAGTAACCAAGACAACTGATGGGCCACTCCGAATTTCGATAAAGGACATTTGTTTTCAGATGTAGCCGAACACTAAAAACCAGTTTAACAAAAAATCACAAAATCTTTGAACGACAGAAAACTTTTAAGTTTTCAGTTCTCGGAACAAAATCGTGTCATAACATTTAAAAGTATTACCCGACCCTGAATTTCGGATTGTTTACTCCTCACAACTGGGGGGGGGGGGGATGGCCAAATGGTTAGCATGTCCGTGCTGTAACATAATGCCCGTAATTTGAGTCATCTGGTTGTCTTGTTGGTTTTCTCTGGTCCCCCGTTTACTCACACTGCTAAAGACCCCTACGCGCAATCGAATTATTGAAATAAAATGACCTAGTTTGTGTCGAGTGAATTTTAAACCCAATTTCTCCCCCCCCCCTCCCCCTCACAACTAGTCAAACAACCCCAAACAGACAGATTAATTGACCTTTGTAGGGATGATAACATGTGGGTTATAAAAATTTGCAAATACTCCCATTTTTCAAAATCCAGCCAGTTTCATAATTTTTTATAATTTTCAAATTACTTTTTTTTTTACACGTATCACACTTTACGTGCATCAAAATATTTGTTTTGTACTTACAGACTGTTGTTTCACATTGTAGTGTATTTCATATTTTTGAATAACGCCATTTTTTTGAGTTGGTGGTTTCCAGTTTAATACAATAGTCCTTAGTTTGAATCTATCATTTTCTGCCGAAACTCTAAAACTATCTACTGGTCCAGGCTCTAGAATATGGAACATGTGCTTAAATTAAATTGACTGTGGGGAAAATAAAAAAAACCCAAGTACGAACAATCCAAACCATTAGACAAAGTTCAAAGTTCTAAAAAAACGGTATAGGCAAAATAGTGTAATCGGGCATGAGGTCGTATTCAATGTTTCAGTATTTTCATATTTATAACAATCATACTATTTGATGTCATAATTTGAAGTATAACGGAACATTTCATATGCAAACAAAATCAAATTTATGACAGTATATATATATCCCAAAATGGAATATCTAACAATTTTTTTTATGGCAAGAGAGTCTGTTTTTATGCTCTAAATCAAAGATGGCAGCTCTTCAGAAAATAAACTTACTGGCTTCTTTAGTCCGTATTATTTGTTGACGTCCTTTGGTAGACCCAGCTGTATTTTTTCCAAAAACAGTTAGCTTGTAACTCTGATAAGGCTGTAAACCTTGTACCACACAACTGGTAACTGAAACCAAAAATAAATTATGCATGATTAACCATTAATACATCTACTTTAAATTTATCACCAAAACAAAGCTGTCATCAACCATTGCTCCAACAATCAAAGCCTATTCTGGTTTGATTCCTATTAAAGTGGGTGTTGTTGTTTCTGGTATACAAAACTGATTTACTACCATATATAAATAGCTGTCTGTATATAATAGACATTGATCTAAATTTGACAATTTGGTTTGATGTTGGGGTGAGACATATAGAGGCTACTGAACAAAAACATCACTGAACATTACAAAAGATTACTGAATTACCAGTTACATTAATTAATAATCCAAAAATTACAAATGAATTGCCACGGAAATCAAAATAATAATCTGAAATCAATTAGATGTGTATCATTTAATAAATCTGATTAAATTCATATTTTAATTGCAATTCGTGATATGTTCTATGTTTTCATGTTGTACTTATATAAACACTGGGCAAAATTTGTTTGAAGTCAGATTTCAGATGACTTTAAAATTTTGACTAATTTTATTGTCAGTGTTATATAAGGAGCTGTGCATTGTAGTGAATTATTTAAATAAGTGATTATATTTGGAACACAGAGAACAGTGTAAAACAGATAGTTGGTTACATACAGTACAATATGGTGTCAAAATTAGAATAAAATAAGTTAGATTAATAGTACAGGTGGATCATTACTGAAAACACCTAAACTTTTAACAAAGATGAAGTGAAAAAAACAACAATTGGGGAATGAAACGGAATGCAATGTTGGAATAATATAAGTACAATTTATTTTATTAATTTTCTACCTTGATAACCACACTCGACTGAAATTTTCTTGTTATCTACATCTCGCACTATAACTGAGTAACTTGTATTTCCTTGGAATTGTTCTGGTTTACTCCATTCCATTGTAACACTAGTTGGTGTTACATAAGTTAAAGTAACATCTTTGATACTACTAGGCTCTACAATGAATAGTACAACTAAAGTGAAATATAATTAATGAGCACTATGCTATATAAACAATTATTGTTCAATTAATTAAACCAGTTTATTGATTTATCTTCTGAATTAAATATACTTTAACAAATAAAACAACAATTTTACTCAGATATTTAGATTTCACGATATTCACTTCAATCAAAATGAAAATCTTAGAAATGGGTTTATTTCTCTATAGAAATTTATGAGAATTAATTGACTCAAGACATCCCTGGAAGCTTTTTGTTTTAAATACTTTAATACAAACCATCCTCTATTGTCTGAGTAGTCAAAGGTTTGGTTTTGTTAATTCCAGCCTTGTTGATAGCTTTGACAATAAAACTGTAAGACCTGTATGCATCTAAACCACCAATAAAACATTCAGTAACTGGAATTAAATATAATATAGATCAGGTTGTAAATGGTATCTAATATGGACATCCCAGTAAGTCATCTCAGAAATGGAGATATTGGCAGGTATTATAATAAAAACGAATTTATCTAGATCCTGTTCTACATGATGGCGCAGAGCTGCACTGTCACATTTGGTATTTACAATTAAAGGGACAATAACACTCTTGCTGGCTTGACAGGTCCAGAAAAAAATAGCCTTATTCTAACTCCAAGATGTTTAAGTGTCCTACCTGTTGTGTAAATTATCCATTACAACCTATCTAACTTGTCCAGAGGGTTCGAAAACATGTTTAAATCCAAGTTGCATTTGAAAGTGCTTACGTAAATGCTTTTCAAACCATGTTACGGCATGTAGTTGAATTTTTCCAATTTTTAAAATTAGGTGTGTTAAGATGAAATTTGTATCATTTTTTAATTGAAATGTTGTAAAATAGTACAAATTGTTGACCAGAATAAAGATTGAAACATATTATTCAGTTACAACAAGAGTGGTATTGGGGCTTTAAGTAAGTGGGTCTTCAAGGATGATTAAAGGGCCAATCCCGATAACTTTTTGGGGAATAAAACTGCTTAATTTTGTGTTAAAATCATTTAAAACCCATTATCTAAGGCCGATCAAGTAACCCGATTTTTGTGATACGCTTGTAAATAACTTAAACCTGACAGTCTGCATCTGGAAATGGAGACCTGTGTATCATACAGTATCTGGATAAAACCAGACTATTTTCTATAAAAATAATATGTAGGTAAAATTTACCTTTTGTTATCAAGTACAGTACATGGGTCATTCACTGTATAGACCTCTCAAGAAACGTTAATCGATTATAAGGTCACCAAATGAAAAAAAATGACCATCAATCTTAAAAGGGTTACGTGTCCGGATAAGCAATTTTGGCGTTCACGTCCAAATGACTCAATATTTTGAGTTGAAATTTTGAGACAAGGTATATACACCATTCCCCTATATTTTGGCGTTTTATTTTCATACATTCTCAGACTTTTATTTTTGAGCCTCTGTATAATACGGGACTGTCCCTTTAAAGGGACTCTAACATTCTGGCTTCCTATAATGTAGCTGGAAATTGATTCCATTGGATGGGTGCTGCCACTGATAAAGCCCCATAACCACAGGACACTTATAAAGTTTTTGGAATGAAAAGGTCGCTTCGAGTTGTTTTTTCTCCACGTTTGAATTGCAGAACATCACTCACTCAGGTAATCAGGAGCTAAACCATGGATGCACTTGTGAAGAGGATTATCTTATGTGGGCAGCCAGTGAAGTGATTTGAGCACAGGTTTGTGCCCGAAAAACAAAAATACATTGTCCGAAAAATGGACGGTCCACGTCTATGCAGCTCAGGCAAAATGGGTAGAAATAACCTTAACATTTAGTTGGGATTTCTCGATAAAAAGCGGCAGTAGTAGGCACGTAAGATCTCTTGGCATTCGGAATTTGATATAAGAATAGGCCGTAGCTCCGCTGTCTGGGCAAAAATTATTTCAGAGCACACTCGATGGCGTAGTCATCTTTACTATCCCACTCGGAGCAGAAAACCACATTTTATTTCATTCCCTCTTTGCATATTGACCAGTTGTTTGTGTAATCTGGGATGGGTGTGAAGTGACTTTTCTGTCCGACAAAACAATATTTAACATTTTCTGTCAAAACTTGTACTATGTTAACATGTTAACCCTATCTGATCGATGGACCTACAATTTGGAGAGAAGTTGTCAAACGTCCATATTGTTCCACCTGTGGAATGGATATTTGAGAAACTTATATGACTGATTGATTACAGATAGACAACTTTACCATAAACTATAAATATTTGGGGGTTACTTTTGCAACTGATTACTTTTTCAGGATAATTGTTTTAATAACAGTATATAAGTTAGTGACTTGCAAAGCTGTTTCTATTAGAACTGATTTGTGACAAAATGTAAGTTTATTGGTTCGGTACCTTTATATCCACATTCCTCGGTGGTAGTATCGCTAGACACCTGATCTGTTACAATAACTGTGTACCTTGTATTTCCTCTGTATTCATCTGGTTTACTCCATGCTACTGTAAAACTTGTTGATGTAACATCAATTACCTGGACATCTTTTACACTGCTCGGAACTAATATTAAAAGTATAATATATAATACAGTGTGAGTTAATTTCCAGACGTTAATACAATACTACATAAAATATTTATAACTGTGCATGTAATTTCTAATAATGTATGGTATCATTAATTAGATCCTAAACAAAAAAATTTAACATACCATCTTCACTTGTTTCAAATATGGCCTGGTTTGATTTACCATACCCAGATAATGTATAGGCTGTAACTACTACAGTATAGTTTGTGTACGGCCTTAGGCCAGGAAACAATATGTTGAAGTTTTCTTGATTTCGATTGAAGTTTTCTTGATTTCGATTGAAGTTTTCTTGATTTCGATTGAATTTTATGATGAAAGTCTTTGAAACCTATAGAAAAATACAGTACGTGTTTAAAATTAAGTTCCAGATTCTGTTTGTATATGCATTTACTCTTGTGATTTCTCAAAACAGAGTAGCTATTGTTACGACGAGATTGGGCAAAGTAAAGAACGAATTCAAAAATGGTTGCCAATCTTCCCAAAACCAGCTTTGCAAAATAAGCAGTATTTTAAACGTTTTCAGAACTGAAGGAGCCAATTAATAGATGGGAAGGGGTAGGGTTGGGACCACTTTTACGACTTTTCAGTTTTTAACTTCGTTGATAGAAATAAAAAATATCGATGATTATAAGCCTCATTTCATCAAAAACATTGTTATTCTAGCATTGGATATTGAGACAGTTTCAATCTGATAAAACACAATTTCTATTTTGTTTCGGTTTTTATAGGGCAAAATTTCACAACACTAGGATATGGAAGAGTTGTAAATCTTAGAGTTTTGGATGGTGTGAGGGATAAGCCAATGGAAGGGTCTGTTACGGCAGGCTTTTGGCCTGGAACTGTGGGTATTCAACTATAAACAATGCTGATTGGTTAATTAAATGTGTATTTTATTCAGATTGAGAAAGTTTGGGGTTGTGATGCCTACTCAAGAAATGGCCAACACAAACACTACTTAATCATTATTCACAATGTTGGATAGAAGACCAATTAATGATGTCCATTGTTTTTACCGTTACATTTGTCTTGTCTGTATTACAACTTGATTGACAATCATCACATTTCAGGTGTCTTAAAAATTGAAGACTTTTATTATGATACACATATATGTCGTATTTATTGATGATTCCATTTGATATGTTCGGTCGTCTCCAACTGATATTTAAAGAAGTAGATGTCACATCCAAGGCTTGCAATTCTCCTACCGGGCCTGGTTCTGGAAAAATAAAACCAAAAAGGGTTATATAAAATACAAGACTCATTTTTTGTAACATGTGAAATAAAATAGGGTTTAACGTCCTACCTTTCTGAACCGACTGGGCAAATGAGGATGGACAACTATAATGCAGAAGGCCCAGACAGCATATTCTAACGTCGGTAGTTCACTTATCTGCACACCAATGCGACGTTAACGACTAGACCCCCCTCCCCTTACCATTCCCGTAATCCTGTGGCACTACCAATGGGAAACAAAACTGGAAAATCCCATGAATTTTCTCAGCCGACACAAGGATCAAACCTGGAACCTCCTGGTTGGTGAGCCAGTACATTATGAGTCACTCTGTGTTATCCACAAACATTGTGGATTGACCATATGAGAAGCTTGTTGTCACATTATGCTTAGCAACTTGCAATCTATTGATGGGAGTTGAACACTCTTGACAAGCAAAGATATTTTGTCATTGTCAGAATTCAGGAAATGCTAATAAAAAGCTGAAAATTACCTCCACTTAGAATAGTAATAGTTTCATAACTTTTTTCCCCAGGTCCAGCACCATTTACAGGCACAACACTTATATTATAGCAAGTCCCTGTAAATACAAATCAAACATTTCTTACTAATACTATGTATCTATGATAATATTACCATATAATTTGGATTCTGTATCGATCTAAGCATGTTAATTATGTATAATACTACAATTGAATTCTAAATTAATTTAGCTATATTAAAGATATATTATGTAAGATTTAGATCAAGAGCTTACCATTCTTGCTATAATAGTTCGAAAATAGATAATGTAAAATTAATAATTTTAAATATTAAAGATACATTTTGTAAGCTACCCATTCTTTCTATAATAGTTCGAAAAAAAAATAATGTAAAATGATTAATTTTTAAATTTTATTCAAATTACTCTATTGCGAGCGAAGATATTAGCCTTTGAAGGATTGCCAAGGTGCGTGAAGTAACTCAAACCACCATACTGGTTGTTCAAAGCCAAGTCTCGTTCCTCCATTTTTAGCTTAAATCAAGATATGGCTGAAATGTTCTAATCTATTTAATATCGGAGAAATTCGATGCCATCGAGAGTTGATTGTGGTCTGGATAAATTGATTAATGTCTAATTAATAATTAAGATAAGATTTCAGGCCTAAAGAAAGACCCGCAATAGGCAGATTTAGCTCTTGCATAATGTATGTTTAAATATTAATAATCTTGCCATATAATAACTAGCTTAAGTTATCTTAGATACTTTCTATTTTGATTTAAGAATATGACAGAAAAATAAAGTATTACTACATAAAAGGCTTACACTATATAGGAAATATATTATGACATTACCACATAAAACACATATTTTATCTTAATCATAAAATGCTTACACTATATAGAATATATATATATATGACATTACCACATTAAACACATGTTTTATCTTAATCATAAAATGCTTACACCATATAGGATATGTGACATTATTTGTTAGAATTTTAGTTTCCTAAAAAAATCAATTTCAATTTCAAATCATATTTCATTGATATGTTTTACAATGGAATACCTGACATTTTATATTGTACATTTATTTTATATTCTTACCATATAATACGTCGTATTCTACCCAATGGTCTGTAGTTATATTGGTTATAGCGGTATTACTGTCCAGATTTACAAGTATAATGTTATAAGATGTTATATTTCCATTAGGTCTTTCTGGTGCATTCCATGTTACCCATAGTGTTGTGTCGTTAGGTGTCAATTTTAAATTAGTAACACTACTGGATACTGAAATTATAAAAATCAACTCACAGGATTTTTTTTTTTACAAACAATATTTTATTCACAGAAAAGGTTGAGGAACAATTTCAGGTTTGCCATATTCCCATTTTTAGATACTGGATAAAATTTTTTAATTGAATCTTCCGGAGATGTCTAGAGAACTGTGGACTTGTTGAAAGATAATACTCGAAATATTAATATCGTTAGGATGTCAAGTGATTTGTGTCGGATATATTAATGAACTTGTAGTATATATATATTCTGAGTGAAATATAAAACTCCACTGCCAAAACCAATGATTAAGATAAATGTTCACATAATTTATAGGACGGAAACATAGCACCAAATGCTGGTTTACTCATGACTGTCAGTTCATTGAGATTTGTCACTTAGGGACTATATTATGAACAAATAAGAACTTAAATGAAATGGACTTTAACATCCTATAATTTAATGCACCGACAGGGTTAATGAAGACTGACATATGTGATACAGTGTGCAATGAGGGAAATTTTGCCTTAGTTTTTTTTATGTGCATGACAATGTGTATATTGTCCATCCAAAGGATTACTATAGATAAGAAACCGCAAAATGCATAATAATGTTGCCGACTGGGATTCATTAAAACCAGCCAGACAAAAAATAAAATATTAAGACAGATCAAACATTCCTGGTTAAATGCCAACCATTAGAGCAATAATAAAATTGAAAACCATATGGCAAAATTATATGGTTACATTTATATTTGTTCCTGCATATTGTGATGTTTCAGTTTTGAAATTGCGGCTATGGGCCGTGTGGAGAGAACTTAATATTACATTCGTTTATAGAATTGCAATGTCAACTTGTTTCAGTTTTAGAATTATAGCAATGGAGGGTGTGGAGAGCAAGTCAGGATATGCTTACACTTGGTATAAATTCCATTATAGAATTATGTGTCTATTGTCTATTCGACTTTGTATTTTTACTCGAGGTTAGAGAATTGATTATGCTTGATTTTTTTTTACTTCCACTTACTTCCTTCATGAATAGTTATTTCTTCTGCAGCTGCCTCCCCCAAACCAGCACCATTTACAGGAACTACTGTTACCTTATATTGTGATCCTACCAATAATGAAATATTAACATGTTATAAATCGGAATGATATGAATAATCTGTGATTTTATTCACCAAACAAAACTATGCTAGTTATTTATTTATTTATGAAATATGCAATGTTAATAAGTTGTAATAGTATTTAAAATTGATTGTATCGCGAGATTTAGTTTGTCATTTAGACATACCATACTCGACTATTTTATTTGGTTTAGAATCGTAACATATTAACGATTAATACTTTCGTCATTTTCAAAGAAGAAATTTAAATTCAAGTTAGAGTTTGAAAAGAATTTGATATTAATCATAGGCCTGTCTGTTGTTACTCATAATAATATCAAGCCTAAAGTAATACATATAACTTAGAGAATTTCCAAACATCTTTCCAGGAAGAATGTGCATTGGTGTCATTTTCTCTTTCTTCTGATGTAATTAAAAATCAGATTTGTAGTTTTTTATTCACGAAATTTCCTTGTTATCGAAATGATGAAATACGCTGTGGTTATCTTGGTTTATATACTTGTAGATATATCATCTTAATATATTCTAATACAAATATAGTTGTGTTATTCGTTGCTATTTTTTTATAATTGTTAACTACAATGTTTTTTAATGTTACCATTCATATAATAAAGTAATATAAGAAAATTTCACGAATCAGAATACGATGTTTAGTCACATGCCTATAACTTTAGTTCTAATAGATTACAACTACCACGAATACACCATTCGCCGCGCCATTAATATACGATTCTAACAATATAAAAAAAGCCAAAATTGATATACGAGGTTTTGATCGCCCACCGACAGTATATTCTGCTGTCGTAGATGTAGTTAGTTATTTAGAAACCATACCATAATACATTCTATTGGATAATCAATTTTCTTCAAATATAATACATGATATTCAAGTATATTTGATGTAGCTTAGTTAAACTGCATTTACAATCTAAACATATTATAATGATATTCAATTATATTTGATGTAGCCTAGTTAAACTTCATTTACAATCCAAACATATTATAATGATATTCAATTATATTTGGTGTATGTATATAATATGCAATATTGAAGTATTTATAATGGAGTTAATACTATAAGGATAATCTTACCATATACAACTGTGTAATTGATCATAGCACTTTCCGTTATCATGGCTATGGTATCATTACTATCTATATCATCAAGTGTAATGGTATATGATGTTATATTTCCATTAGATCTCTCCGGTGGTGTCCATGTAACCAATAAATTTGTACCATGTGAAATAACCAGTGTAAGGTTTTGAACACCACTTGATTCTGAAACAGTTTTTTTATTCACTAATTAATGAAAACTGAATTACAATGCAGCCAGTGCTGCAATAGGATTTTATCATATAGATTATGGGACACCCCCCCCCCCCCAAAAAAAAAGCCTCTCTAGATTTTCAATAGAATTCTGTAGAAAACTACACTGGTTTTTTATAGCACTTTTTTCTAAGGGAAAGGTTACAGATTACAAAGTGGCAATTCAAAACATATATTTTATGGTAATAACTGAGGAAAAAAGTTGTACTCATTTATTAATTTAAAAAGTACTATGATTGGCTGAATAATTACTACTCACTGCCATCCAGGGTTGTAAAAGAAGTCGTGTTATTTTCGCTACAACCATTAAACTCTATTTGTACAATTAAAGTATAATCTGTAGCGGGCTGTAATCCTGTAATCGACTGGACATTGGTGTCGCTACTGTAATCAGCGGTTCCTACATGTCTTATATAGGTAACATTATCCACGTTCAACAAATTACTACATTCAACTATTAAACTGTTCTCTGTTATATTCCGGATACTTATAGAACATTCAAGTGGGGCTACAATAGAAAAATTGATCAAATCTAACACAATGATTGGAGGAAGGTGTGTGTGTGGGGGGGGGGTCGAAATGATAACAATTTTATCAATATATTGTTTGTAAAGAATTTAGTGATAGGATTAACATTATAACCATAAGAGAATGTGTTTGTTCAGTTCGTATATACGCCAGTCAACTTCGAATCTTCCCTATAAATTGAAAGTTGTATCCCATCGTGTAGGCAGAGTAGCCATGGACCTTATATAAAAGGCCAATGGAGTAAACTAACGCTGCCTCATACACAACACCCATAACTTGCAGCCTGAAGGATCTCAACATAAGATTAGGCTGAAAGATTAGCACGTTTGTAAAACGTTGAATACAAATATAATGTTTTGTTTTTTTTAGAATTGCAATAATTAAAGGGATCATACCGCTTTTAACAGAGTCTCAGAAATAAAAGTCCGTGTACGTATGAAATTATCTCAACATTTCAGGATTAAATATTGAGCGGTTTTGACGTTCCGGAAACATAAGTGATAATCGATTCCCGTTCCTTTAGAGGTCTAATTTACAGTGTATGATCAACATGATTTAAACTTAAAGAAAGGTAAATTTAACATACGTGTAGGCCGACACGTTATTTTTATAAAATAAAGTCTGGCTTTATCCAGGCAAAATATAATACAGATTGGAACACCCGTCTCCATTTCCAGATGAAGACTGAGATAATTAAATTGTTTGAAATCGACCACGTATATTGAGTTAGTTGCACCCCTCAAGTAGTTTTATTCTCCAACCAAAATTGAAAATATAATCAAACAGTTTTGACCGATAAACACTGCTTTAATTCAAAGCACTATTTGGGCTTTGTAACTCCTTGCTTGGGAAGAAAATATCTTTTGATTTATCCATACAGTGGGAATGCATGAAGATCAGTAGATGCGTTAAGATTCATTACAAACTCTACACATCATAGTCTATTACGGTTTTCAAGGAGTTCAATGGACTCCAAAGAACCAGTGTCCAGATTATCAATAATTGGGTTAGTTTGATATTAAATAAAATGATATTTTAAATGTATTTCCCTGTGCCTCTGTAAAAGTGTTGAATGTATGAATTACTTAAGAAAAACAATAAAAAGTGCAATCGGATTAAAACACAGATCCTAATTCGTTTCGTTTTTTATAGTTGAAATTTTCGTTGTACTTGTCTTGAGTACACCAAGATCTGAAAGAGTTCTTATAACTTATATTACCGGTATTGGAGTGAGGGATTAGCCAATAAAACGGTCAGAAACCGCGATTTTTTGGCGTGCCATGAACGGAACTGGATGTAAACAACTAGAAACATCGACGCTGATTGATGGCATCGAGTCTAAACACGCTCGTACGACCCCCGACACAACCTTCTAGTACAACTGGTCAGATCTTTATATGTAGTGTAGGTCATCAAAATTATATAAAAACGAAACGAAATATATATCTGTATTTTAATCAGATTGTAAAAAGTGATAAATACTTGCCTGTCTTGACTGTATTTGACCATTGATGTATACTTGTAATAGTTTTACTAATCGTCTGTAGTTCGATTTTGTAATCTTCACATGGTTTCAGTTGACAAAAGGTCTTGTTAAATGTTTCTTGGTCATCAGTTCTATCTACAGACATGTTATACGTAGCATTGTTATTTAAAGACAGTGAATAGCCATCTCTATAACCAAACCCGGAGGACCAGGATACTTGAATGCATGTCTCATTACTTACTCCAAGGCTTATATTCTGTGGTGGGTCAGGTTTCATGGTAAATTCTGTATTGAAAAGAGTGAAAATAAAACAATTATTTAAAATTAACTATACTAGTTGCTTTTATCAATTTTGAAATGCAAAATTGAATCAAGTAAAATAAAATTCTGTTTTAAGAATATAATTTAAATAATCGAGAACCTAAAATGTACTTACCAAAACTTAATGGTTCACTTTTCATTGTCTGATTTTCTCTTTTGTAAAATCTAACAGCAATGACATTAACATTGAATTGATCTCCAGGCAAAGCTAAAGTTGAATTTAAGACAAGGGTCGTTGATTCAATCGCAAAGTTAGTCGAGTTGATCTGGATCTCATATTTATCTGTTTTACCAATTCCTTTTTGCCAGTCTAAAATGTTTTTTTCCGGTATATATTTCAAGTTCTTGGGTGATGGTGGATCTATGTAAGCAATACAAAAAGTATGTAATTTAACAATTTTTCCCAATATTGACATCATGTTGCTAATGTTGGCATTATGTTACTAATAGTGACTTGGTGTTACTAATGTTGACTTGATGTTACTAATTTTGACAGCATGTTACTTATATTGACTTGATGGTACTATTTTATTGACATCGTGTTCATAATATTGACATCATGTTACTAATGTTGACATCATGTCACTAATGTTGACAGCATGTAACTATTATTGACACCATTGTTACATACATTGATATTACATAGATTATGCAGTGGGATAAAAAAAAAGTTCCCAATATTGGCATCATGTAACATGTTAGCTCAATTCTATTACAAATACTTACATAATAAAGATACATTAGTTAAGAGCTAAATCTGCCTATAGCAGTGCTTTCTTTGGGCCTGAAATGTTTTCTAAAGTATTATTTAGACATTAATTAACTGATCCAGGCCCTAATCAACTCTGGATGGCATCAGATTTCTCCGATATTAAACAGATTAAAACGTTTCAGCGATACTCTGATTTAATCAAATATGGCGGACCCAGACGGACCCAGGCTAAGCTTCGATCAACCAGGACCGTGGTTGAAATTATTGCACACGTCTTCCAAACTTTCAAATGCCAATATCTTCGCTTGCAATAGAGTTATTTGAATGAAATTTTCAAATTATTCATATTACATCATCTACTTTCGAACTATTATAGCAAGAATAACTAGTTCTTTATCTATATCTTGAATAATGTAATTTTAATGCCCTATATGGTTTTGAACCTATAAATGTCAATCCTTTTTAGCATGGGATATGTTACAAGACTAAGCTTCAAGTAACCTATACATCTCATATCTTGGATATATCTAAATAAATACAGACGAAATAAAATCCCTGTTGTGTATGTATTTATTTTAATTACTATATGATATTCACTCACTTGTAAAAATTGCGCCTTTTTCTTGGAATTCTTTTCCTCCTCTTACTCCTACTATTTTCACTCTAATTTTTTTGCCTTGTCTTTCTCCCTGTCCACACACGGTTGTATTATATGTATCACCTTCGTGGCTTGTAACATTATTTACTGTCCCAGATATATTTACATGGAAATAATCAACATTATTGACCAGTTTCCATTTTAAACAAAAACAAGAGTCGTTGATGAAGCTACCCGTCATGTTTTTAATTGTTGGCTGTAAATCTGAAAGAGATGTCAATTTAATAAAACTATTGATGCTGTTATTTGAGATAGGGCAGTTTGTGACATATTTCACTTTCATAGATCTTCGTAGCCTACCAAGCAAATGAGCCAAATAAATTCTAGTTCTCTGAGCCTGTCTTAAAATATCTCAAACACGAAAAAATTTATTGCAAGTTTACACAGAATTGACAAATAAATTGATGAGAACAATATAATGATCATTTAATAGTAAACAATGTTAACGACAAGAATCATCCTATTCCGGAGAAGACAAATATATCAACCTTCCTCGGTATCCGCTCTGTATAAGAAACCTTATATCCCAACCCTAGGTCGTGGTGCATATTTTCCTCCTTTTTGTTTGCCTAGCTGCGTTAGAATTGAATAGATCCGTACATTATGTTACTGCAGTGGTATAAATTATTATTTTCATTTGTTTTTAAATCATTTTATGCTCGAATAAATACATATGCATGTAGATAATGAAACAAACGCGGGTTAATTAATATTAAATCCAATTTGTATTGTCTTTAAAACCTACCCATGTCGTTATAGCTATCATCCGGGGTTGATGATGTTGAACTTAAACTACTAGACGGTGTCAATGAGGATGCTAAAAGGGTATTAGAGATGAATGCATTTTCCGAAGTCAATATTCGATTTCTGGTAACTTCTCCGTCTATTGTAGAATATGTCATTGATGGGCTGGTTGGGCTGGTATCAATCAAGTCAGATTTCTGAAGATCCTTATAGGTTAAAGTATCGAGTGTAGATGTCGGAGAATTGGTGATCCTACTTGCTGATGTGGGTAAAGATGCACCAAGGTTCATTGATGTTTCGGGTGTTCTGAAGTGTTCTTCTATCGTATCTCCATCAATGTAAGTTGTGTGTGTTGAATATACAGTGTTGGAAGAACCAGATCCCGTTTCAGATGTATCTATAACATCATTTCCACTAGAAGTTGTCGGCAATTCGTTATCTTCATTTAAAATGGTCGTCGGCAGGGCGGTATTTCTCATCCCACTTATTTCATACTGAGCATAAAAAAGAATACAAAAGCATCCATATTATACGATTTAGAAATATAAGTCACAATTAAAGCATTGACAAAAACAAAATAAATCTGTTCGAAATCTTTTCAAAAATTATTATTTAGATCTTTCACTTGCAGAAAGATAGGTTTCCAGACAACGACATATTCGCCCACCGAGGCCAAGTCCACAAGGTTTCGCTATAATATGTCTTCTCTTGTAGATAGTGAGAGCATTCCAAGCTACTAAAATTGATCAAACTGACATTATTTTTAAGCAATGCATAATATTTGTAATCAGTTTGTGGGTCAATTGTATCTTTGAGTGAATAAATGGATATTTCGAAGGTATAATTTTAATGGTTAAAATATGGGAACGTATAAATCATATTGGGTTGAAAACGGAACGCATGCACTTCGAGGACAACCAGGGGGCACAGTTTCAACATCGGGGTTAGACAATCTCTGTGTTATTGGTAATCAACAACATATCAAACGAAATGGGGTTTAACATCCTACCGTTCTGATCCCAAACTGGGCTAATAAAGACGGGCATCGCCACGTAGTGTGCTATGAGCAAAATTTTGCCCGGGCAGCGGCGCTGCGTACTAATCTTATTTTGAATTACAACTGCCAAGGGATATTTTATGTGCACGCCAATGTGTACACGGGACCTCAGCTTTTTCGTCCCATTCCCTCATAGCACACTGTATGGCGTATGCCCGTCTTCATTATCCAAATTTAGGAGCAGGACAATAGGACGTTTCAATCCATTTTATTTCACTTCGTTTCGGCCGGAGATTAATTTATTTTATTTATGAAGATGAGTATTTTGTTTTTAGCATGTTGTATATATTATAGCGAGCAGGCTGTCGGGAGCTTAAATGTTAATCAGAAACATACGAAAGAAATTGATTTGATTTTGGTAAATTAGAGTCGGAAAATGAATCTAATAATTAATTGTTAACAATTTAGGGAAAAAATATAAATAGGTGAAAATTGTATTATTTAACCGTATCCCTGAACAAAATATGATCAGTTAAAATATGCCAAACGATAGACCGTATCACTGAACAAACCATAGACCGTATATTTTTCAGAAAAGCGATGTTAGAAACCTCTTTTAAGCAGAAGTGTACCTTTAAAAAAAAAAAGATAATAATAAAATAAAAACCATAAGACAGTATTCGAAGTCCTAAAAAACGTTTAGGCAAAATAGTGTATTCAAGCGAAATAGTGCCATATCTAATTCAAGAAAGAAATTGTTCTTTGTCGTTACATATTGTTAAAAAATCAAAGTGATTGTGAATAAAATAGGTCGTTTACATAATATTATGACCACCACATGAACTGGTAGATATTTAAAAAGATATGTATATCATTTCGTGGTGGAGGCCCATCGAAATCGAAATGAAAGGAAAATAAGATCTGTATTTCAATCCACCGGCACTTTGAGAAATTACAATACATCATCTTACTACTGCAGCAGTAGTCAGATTGATGTCCACCGATTTCCGGAGAAACCAAGATTGTAATTATAAGTATAATTTCATTGTATAAAGACCCGTGCGATGAATACATGGTTAAACTTCCTGCTTTTCTACACTCGAAAATATGGGGACCATATTCGAATATTACCATTGTTCCAAATTTCAAATATCTTATAATAACGTTATTGGACTATACATATTCTGTAAATTGTACACCCATGTTCCTAAGTGTTTCAGGGTTATGAAATGTCAAAATATATTTTTCAGATTCTCCCTTTATAATTTTATTTTTGTTCACATATAAACTATTGCATCACAATATTTCGAAATGATCCAAGAACACTATTAATTAGAATTCAAATTAATTTTCATCTTCAAATTACTGTAAAATGTGTGTATATGCCACCCTGTGTTATATAATATTTAGATAGACACCCATATATTTACGTTGCAGGAGTTAAAAAACAACATTATCGTAACAAAAATTTTACATCTTGTGTCCGAAATCTGTGTAAAAAATAATAAAGAAATGACAACTTACCAAAAATAACACAATTAAAATACACAAAATCCAACGTTTATAAGTCATCTTTACATAATATAACTACCGCGTTCAATTTTAATATTAACTATAAACTATTATACATCTACCCTGTCGATTAACCAAAGACAACTAAAAGCGTTCATTTCCGTCAATACTAGATTTCAACAGGATGCTATGAGCCAAGAGTCTCATTTTTACATCGCATAGAGTGCCCTTCTCCGGTATACAATACAATATGACGCACCCTAACGTGGAAGTATTTCTATTCAGTTAAAGTCTATGGTATCATTATGCAATCAAGTGTCATTTATCTACTTTATTATTTATATATTTGAGTATGTCTTCAATGAGAAAACTTTCTCTCGCTCTGAATAGGCCATGAACGACTTAATATTTGATGGCATGTGCTGACTGCGTGATTTATAGATTAGGTTTTAAAATTAATTAATACCTCAACTTTTTGATTATAAACACTATACTTAGTTGCATTTTTTTTCCATTGAAAATTACTCCCAATAATCCATTTCTTTTAACTGGAAGGTGAAGTAAATATTTTTTACATAGTATATTCACTATATTCGGATTATTGGTAATCAATCAGTAATTGTTTGTTCTTAATTCATATGTATTCAGATACAACACACCGTATAAATATTCTAAGATGACGGATATATTAAATCGGTCAGAATTATGAGAAGTAATAATATACTAGCGATTTTACTTACTGATGAATTCATGCCATTTACATTAAATATTATATAGATATAAGATCTTTCGATGTCATGTGCCACCAACAGATTATGGTGCCCCACGGATTCTCCCATATTGTCCGATTAGGATTTTGTAGGTCTCCTGTAATATTTTCAAAATTCGAAATTTCCCTTGTTGTGCTTGAATGAGTTATGATTCTTGGAATTGGTGTTCCGACCAACCGCCCCTATCAGGCCAGAGTTAACTGTTTCTAAGATAATGTATATTATTAACGTAATAATAATGTTTTTTTCGAAAATATTAATTTCTCCCCGCTTAATCCACGCTAATATGCATTCAGATGGATTATTTAACATTTATTTAAATTGGTATTAGGTAAGATTAGGTAAAGAGCTGGCAGTTCTCGCTATGATAATTAAAAAATAGATAATGAAAACAGAATAAGCTGAAAATGTCAGCCAAATTACTTCACTCTGAACCGAGATATTGTTTTCGATGCCAGTTCTGCAGAGCGCGTTTCCAACTCATTTGAACTAATCCAATTGTTTCTAGTGAACCTGGAAATTATGTATACAATAGTTTTTGATGGTTGATTTTAGTAGCCACGGGTGTCTTCTTTTAGAATCTGGTGGGTGAAACCCGGTCACCCTTGAGCGTTTTGAAGAAATTAGATGACGTCCAAGATGAACACCATTTCACATAATCCCCTATATTCTAGAACTCCCATATTATTTAGTCCAGGCTAAAGAGGACACCCTTGGCTACTAAAATCAATCATTAAAAAAACTTTGTATTCAATTTCCAGTTTCAGACATCAGTCATAGTTATTCTGGACTTTGTGCACAGCGCGGTTGCAATACTGAAATCAAAACACCGGATTCTCGATCATGTGCTAATGATTTTATTTTCTCTTTCGTGGATCAATATCGTATGCACCCCCACGCAACCCTTGCCAAAAAAACCGTGAACGCTATAACAGATTTGTTTTCAAAATTGGATGAAGCTGCAATCCGAAGCCTCCCAACAAAAGCACTTTCCATATACAACTTAAATTATGGCAGTAAAAGCATAAAATATGCGTTCGGATATTGGCTTTCACATAAAAGAACCCTTGGCATTTGAAATCGGGCGTAGCGCCCATGTTCGGGCAATAATTTCCCTCACAGTACACTTTCAGGAGCAGAACAGTATGGCGTTAAACCCCGTTTCATTTCATTTTACAATACATTGCGTAA
Organism: Patella pellucida; assembly: GCA_917208275.1. NCBI lineage: Eukaryota > Metazoa > Mollusca > Gastropoda > Patellidae > Patella > Patella pellucida. The sequence goes on from OU795036.1 coordinate 68,867,993, forward strand.
TGCCCGTCCTTTTTAGCCAAGTAGGAACATAACAGTAGGACGTTAAACACCATTTCATTTTATTTTGTAAAGGGCATCTGAATCTATTTATCATTGTTGATTAAGTCTCTTAAAAGGTATAGCTACTGATTAAAAGTTCATCTTTCAATCTTCAAGGGGTTTATTTCTTTGTTATTAATATTTTTTCAACCAGGTAGGAATGAATGAATGAATGAAATGGGGTTTAACGTCCTACGCTTAAGCACCGTACCTGGGCTAATTGAAGACGGGCATACGCCACAGTGTGCAATGAGGGAAATTTTGCCCGGGCAGCGGCGCTACGGCCTACTCTTATATCGAATTCCAACTGCCAAGGGATCTTTTACGTGCACTCCAATTTGTACACGGGACCTCGGTTTTTCGTCCCATCCGAACGACTAGGCAGCTGTCCTTGTCAGGCCCTCCTTCTGCATCACTGACAAGGGGAAATCACGCCGGAAAATCGAGATGAATCAACCAGGTAGGGACGTATGGGTTTTATATAAGGGTACTAATATTGGGCAAAACCCTACATAATTCACTTTGCCAGTTATGTTCTTTAAGAAAAAAAGTTTATACTAAAGGTACAATCCCGAATTAAACAGGGGCTCAAAAATATAAGTCTGAGAATGTATGAAAATAAAACGCCAAAATATAGGGGAATGGTGTATTTACCTTGTCTCAAAATTTCAACTCAAAATATTAAGTCGTTTGGACATGAACGCCAAACATGCTTATCCGGACACGTAACCCTTTTAAGATTTCGGGTCAATTGTTTCGTTGGGTGACCTTAATCCTTATCACCGATTACGGTTACTTGAGAGGGTTATGCAGTGAATAACCCATGTGCCGTACTTGGTAGAGAAAGGCAAATTTCAACTACCCATTATTTTTATAAAAAAAATGTTTAGTTTAATCCAGATACCACAAAATACACCTTGGGGCACTGGTCTCAAATTCCAGATGAAGAGTAGCTGCTCGGCCCTTGACTCAAATATTTTAAGGGATTTTAACACAAAATTAAGCAGTTTTATTCCCAAAACAAATATCGGGACTATCCCTTTAAACCAAATTTCATTTTCAGACTTTGTAAATTATTGATTTCTCAGAAAGATACAACAGTGTAGGCCCTACATGAACTAGTTAACTTACTGGCCCCGTGCCGATACAGCATAAAACTGTACCCCTTGTACATCGCATTGTGTTTTTTTCAATCCATGCAGATGGTAAATAACTTGAGGAAAAATCAACGTTGTTCGTTTATTTTAAGATATCTTGCACGATGAAAATAGCATTTCAATGAACAATTTCCTTTTTTGAAGCAGTGATGTAATGTAAGTACGGCGTGAGAGTAGGAAGTTTGTGAGAATGTAATACGACTCCGCATTCTTCCTTGTTTATAACTTTTAATAATTATATAGTATTATCATAAAAGGGACGTTAACCCCGAACCCATGCGCTTGACGAGTGCTCGTGAAAAAAAAAACCCTCGCACTAATGCATCAGTGCTTTAATTTTCTATAATAAGCCGGATCTGGAATTATACTTAAATATATTATATAAAAAAAGGTTACACAGTAGGCCTACAGTAAAGCCGAAACGGACTCTGGTGTCATCACAGTCATCTTGGAATTATGACGTCATAGCATTCAATGCCCAATTGTCCAAGGAACAAGCATGGCATACTCTATCGAATGGTCTAACGTATCGTTTTAATCCCATATTAATTTTGTGGTCGCCTGCCTAACCTCGTGGGTTTTTCTCCGGGTACTCCAACTGTTAAAGATCTCTATGGGTGAAGGACTAAATTGAAATAAAATTGAAACATTGAAACATGTGTTAGTCCCGTAATGACGTAGAGTGGACATTTGTTTTCTTGGCGAGAGGGAAACTACCACTTTAAATTCTATAAGGAAAATCTTTCGTGATATGTGTGTGAATTATTAGACAGAGTGAAGTTTTGCAGTTTTTAAAACTTATATATAATATCCCTTCGGTTGTACTTTAATTTGTTGAAGAAATAAGTTAGGACATCCTGGGCGGGGATATTAATTCAGTAATATAAATTGCGAACTGATTAACACATGCTGAAAGCTGGCGATCACGAGAAAATAGGAAATCGTTCAACCGGGAAGCTGTTTAATATTGTTTACAGAGGCGTCACTAGGACCCAATAAGATCCGGGGCACAGGCCCAACTCGTACATATTTTCCAGTATCCAGTTTCAAACCGCGGATTATTTTTGTCGATATAATAATATAGTTATTAAAACGAATACTGGGAAATATGTACGAGTTCTTGTGAAGTTGTGAGCTAAATTATCACGAACAAAAATTTAATGTGATATTGTTGTCCCGCTAAACATACACGGCGGGTAAACTAGGTTTATGCACGATCGTTTCTACACTATTTTCAGTCAAATATTTATTTAGTTATATAATACTGTATTAAACTGTGCACGTGCAGGCAATTGGGGAAATCTACGGTGGGCCAGAAAGGACAATCCAGAAAAGCTAGGCACTGGAAAGCTTCTCTTCTGTACTCGGGACATTCGAAATAATGATAGGGAAAAGTAGTGAAATTATTGCAAATTATCGATTTTGTCTGCTCAAAAAAGATCCGGGGCACACATGAAAAGATCCGGGGCACGTGTCCCCTGTGCCACCCCCTAGTGACGCCACTGATTGTTTAATTCTGTTAACATATCCAAATTCACTTTGTATCTAAGGCATAAAAGTTGTGTTAATTTCAGTTTAATTGGCCTATATCTTTGAAATTATTATTAATAATAACCATCGGATAAATGATATTTTTGCACACATCGGCTTAATTAAGATGGACCGTGTCAATGGTATGACCCCAGGGCTGGATTAACCATAAAGCAAAATAAGGACGTGCTTGGGGCACCAAGAGAAGGGGGGCACCACATAAATATTCATAGCCGAGTTTTCAATGGTGCTTCAGTGTTTTATGAAATAATTCGAGTTTTCTTTCTTACTGTTAGTTTTGATTCATTTCGATGGCCCTCCCTTGATAAATCACACCGTATTAGGTGTTGTTCCTCCAAATTTATGAACGAGAATGGCAGGGCGAGGATCCACTGCGGAAGAATTGACAAATAAGCATATCAGCCGTTTGAAGAAACGTGTTCTAGCAGTTAAGTACAGATTTTGGTCAAAATTATGCCAGCTTCGGCAATCTATGCATTGATTGCATATAATGAATATTTGCAATAGGTGTCAAATTCTGAATAATTTGTGAAATTGGAATTACTTTTAATTTAAAGAGTAGTGTCCTAATAATCTTAGGTAAAGAGCTGGCAGTTCTCGCTATGATAATTAAAAAATAGATAATGAAAACAGAATAAGCTGAAAATGTCAGCCAAATTACTTCACTCTGAACCGAGATATTGTTTTCGATGCCAGTTCTGCAGAGCGCGTTTCCAACTCATTTGAACTAATCCAATTGTTTCTAGTGAACCTGGAAATTATGTATACAATAGTTTTTGATGGTTGATTTTAGTAGCCACGGGTGTCTTCTTTTAGAATCTGGTGGGTGAAACCCGGTCACCCTTGAGCGTTTTGAAGAAATTAGATGACGTCCAAGATGAACACCATTTCACATAATCCCCTATATTCTAGAACTCCCATATTATTTAGTCCAGGCTAAAGAGGACACCCTTGGCTACTAAAATCAATCATTAAAAAAACTTTGTATTCAATTTCCAGTTTCAGACATCAGTCATAGTTATTCTGGACTTTGTGCACAGCGCGGTTGCAATACTGAAATCAAAACACCGGATTCTCGATCATGTGCTAATGATTTTATTTTCTCTTTCGTGGATCAATATCGTATGCACCCCCACGCAACCCTTGCCAAAAAAACCGTGAACGCTATAACAGATTTGTTTTCAAAATTGGATGAAGCTGCAATCCGAAGCCTCCCAACAAAAGCACTTTCCATATACAACTTAAATTATGGCAGTAAAAGCATAAAATATGCGTTCGGATATTGGCTTTCACATAAAAGAACCCTTGGCATTTGAAATCGGGCGTAGCGCCCATGTTCGGGCAATAATTTCCCTCACAGTACACTTTCAGGAGCAGAACAGTATGGCGTTAAACCCCGTTTCATTTCATTTTACAATACATTGCGTAATGCCCGTCCTTTTTAGCCAAGTAGGAACATAACAGTAGGACGTTAAACACCATTTCATTTTATTTTGTAAAGGGCATCTGAATCTATTTATCATTGTTGATTAAGTCTCTTAAAAGGTATAGCTACTGATTAAAAGTTCATCTTTCAATCTTCAAGGGGTTTATTTCTTTGTTATTAATATTTTTTCAACCAGGTAGGAATGAATGAATGAATGAAATGGGGTTTAACGTCCTACGCTTAAGCACCGTACCTGGGCTAATTGAAGACGGGCATACGCCACAGTGTGCAATGAGGGAAATTTTGCCCGGGCAGCGGCGCTACGGCCTACTCTTATATCGAATTCCAACTGCCAAGGGATCTTTTACGTGCACTCCAATTTGTACACGGGACCTCGGTTTTTCGTCCCATCCGAACGACTAGGCAGCTGTCCTTGTCAGGCCCTCCTTCTGCATCACTGACAAGGGGAAATCACGCCGGAAAATCGAGATGAATCAACCAGGTAGGGACGTATGGGTTTTATATAAGGGTACTAATATTGGGCAAAACCCTACATAATTCACTTTGCCAGTTATGTTCTTTAAGAAAAAAAGTTTATACTAAAGGTACAATCCCGAATTAAACAGGGGCTCAAAAATATAAGTCTGAGAATGTATGAAAATAAAACGCCAAAATATAGGGGAATGGTGTATTTACCTTGTCTCAAAATTTCAACTCAAAATATTAAGTCGTTTGGACATGAACGCCAAACATGCTTATCCGGACACGTAACCCTTTTAAGATTTCGGGTCAATTGTTTCGTTGGGTGACCTTAATCCTTATCACCGATTACGGTTACTTGAGAGGGTTATGCAGTGAATAACCCATGTGCCGTACTTGGTAGAGAAAGGCAAATTTCAACTACCCATTATTTTTATAAAAAAAAATGTTTAGTTTAATCCAGATACCACAAAATACACCTTGGGGCACTGGTCTCAAATTCCAGATGAAGAGTAGTTGCTCGGCCCTTGACTCAAATATTTTAAGGGATTTTAACACAAAATTAAGCAGTTTTATTCCCAAAACAAATATCGGGACTATCCCTTTAAACCAAATTTCATTTTCAGACTTTGTAAATTATTGATTTCTCAGAAAGATACAACAGTGTAGGCCCTACATGAACTAGTTAACTTACTGGCCCCGTGCCGATACAGCATAAAACTGTACCCCTTGTACATCGCATTGTGTTTTTTTCAATCCATGCAGATGGTAAATAACTTGAGGAAAAATCAACGTTGTTCGTTTATTTTAAGATATCTTGCACGATGAAAATAGCATTTCAATGAACAATTCCCTTTTTTGAAGCAGTGATGTAATGTAAGTACGGCGTGAGAGTAGGAAGTTTGTGAGAATGTAATACGACTCCGCATTCTTCCTTGTTTATAACTTTTAATAATTATATAGTATTATCATAAAAGGGACGTTAACCCCGAACCCATGCGCTTGACGAGTGCTCGTGAAAAAAAAAACCCTCGCACTAATGCATCAGTGCTTTAATTTTCTATAATAAGCCGGATCTGGAATTATACTTAAATATATTATATAAAAAAAGGTTACACAGTAGGCCTACAGTAAAGCCGAAACGGACTCTGGTGTCATCACAGTCATCTTGGAATTATGACGTCATAGCATTCAATGCCCAATTGTCCAAGGAACAAGCATGGCATACTCTATCGAATGGTCTAACGTATCGTTTTAATCCCATATTAATTTTGTGGTCGCCTGCCTAACCTCGTGGGTTTTTCTCCGGGTACTCCAACTGTTAAAGATCTCTATGGGTGAAGGACTAAATTGAAATAAAATTGAAACATTGAAACATGTGTTAGTCCCGTAATGACGTAGAGTGGACATTTGTTTTCTTGGCGAGAGGGAAACTACCACTTTAAATTCTATAAGGAAAATCTTTCGTGATATGTGTGTGAATTATTAGACAGAGTGAAGTTTTGCAGTTTTTAAAACTTATATATAATATCCCTTCGGTTGTACTTTAATTTGTTGAAGAAATAAGTTAGGACATCCTGGGCGGGGATATTAATTCAGTAATATAAATTGCGAACTGATTAACACATGCTGAAAGCTGGCGATCACGAGAAAATAGGAAATCGTTCAACCGGGAAGCTGTTTAATATTGTTTACAGAGGCGTCACTAGGACCCAATAAGATCCGGGGCACAGGCCCAACTCGTACATATTTTCCAGTATCCAGTTTCAAACCGCGGATTATTTTTGTCGATATAATAATATAGTTATTAAAACGAATACTGGGAAATATGTACGAGTTCTTGTGAAGTTGTGAGCTAAATTATCACGAACAAAAATTTAATGTGATATTGTTGTCCCGCTAAACATACACGGCGGGTAAACTAGGTTTATGCACGATCGTTTCTACACTATTTTCAGTCAAATATTTATTTAGTTATATAATACTGTATTAAACTGTGCACGTGCAGGCAATTGGGGAAATCTACGGTGGGCTAGAAAGGACAATCCAGAAAAGCTAGGCACTGGAAAGCTTCTCTTCTGTACTCGGGACATTCGAAATAATGATAGGGAAAAGTAGTGAAATTATTGCAAATTATCGATTTTGTCTGCTCAAAAAAGATCCGGGGCACACATGAAAAGATCCGGGGCACGTGTCCCCTGTGCCACCCCCTAGTGACGCCACTGATTGTTTAATTCTGTTAACATATCCAAATTCACTTTGAATCTAAGGCATAAAAGTTGTGTTAATTTCAGTTTAATTGGCCTATATCTTTGAAATTATTATTAATAATAACCATCGGATAAATGATATTTTTGCACACATCGGCTTAATTAAGATGGACCGTGTCAATGGTATGACCCCAGGGCTGGATTAACCATAAAGCAAAATAAGGACGTGCTTGGGGCACCAAGAGAAGGGGGGCACCACATAAATATTCATAGCCGAGTTTTCAATGGTGCTTCAGTGTTTTATGAAATAATTCGAGTTTTCTTTCTTACTGTTAGTTTTGATTCATTTCGATGGCCCTCCCTTGATAAATCACACCGTATTAGGTGTTGTTCCTCCAAATTTATGAACGAGAATGGCAGGGCGAGGATCCACTGCGGAAGAATTGACAAATAAGCATATCAGCCGTTTGAAGAAACGTGTTCTAGCAGTTAAGTACAGATTTTGGTCAAAATTATGCCAGCTTCGGCAATCTATGCATTGATTGCATATAATGAATATTTGCAATAGGTGTCAAATTCTGAATAATTTGTGAAATTGGAATTACTTTTAATTTAAAGAGTAGTGTCCTAATAATCTTCACTTTGACCTTGCATCCGACCCTGTGACCATGCAACGACCTTTCATTAAAAATGTAGCCCTGAATGTTTTCTATTTGATTACCCCATACCCAAAATCAGTGTCTTTGCATCCGGTAATTAAGTCTGACTTTATTTTACAGGCAAATAAAAATATTATATCTCGATTTCCATCGTTCTGTGACTTCCCGTTACAGAGCTATCCCACTTTGTCGAAAATCTGGGGAACGGATGAGGGAGAATGTAATTTTTAACTGATTTTTCAAATTTGGTGTGAAACATTGGGTCATGAGAGGATGAGTCGTATCGATTTTCAACGTTACGCCAATTTTCTTTAAGGAGTCAAACCCTATTATTATACAGCACTCCACAACCTTCAGTACCAGAGTAAGTTATGCCGCCTTGGCCAAAAACGTTTTGAATGCTTACAGGCTATGGTTTTTATACGCCCACATTTTCATGTGGACGTATTATGTCGTCGCCCCTGTCCGTCCGTCCACAATTGTTTGTGGACTCTTGGACTCTCTACAGGTCACAATTCTTACCCGATTTTGACGAAACTTAGGTTTATCTTGAAATGCATAGTTATAACCAAAAGATCTTGATTCCTTTCGATATTTGCGCATATCGGATCGTAACTTCCTGCATTATGGCCCCTGATTATACGCAAAATCGCCTTTGTTTAGCTTGTGGTCACAATTATTATCAGATTTTCAAAAATGTTTGATTACATCACCGGTACACCCTAAGGAAGGTTGAGTTCAAATTTCGGGAAAATCGGACCAAAATTGCCATACAAAATGTCCGCCGTTTGAACGCAAATACTGTTTAAAAATGGTGTATCAAGGTCGTGGACCCAGAGGTCACAATTTGAATTTGATTGTGATGAAACTTGAAATGCATGGTTATAACCCGAAGATCTTGGTTCCTTCTGATATTGGCGCATATCGGATTGTAACTTCCTGAATTATGGCCCCTGATTATACTCAAAATCGCCTTTAATTAGCTTGTGGCCCCTTTGGAGGTCACAATAAAATTATTATCCGATAAATTCGTTTGATTATTCCCCCGTTACAAGCTAAGGAAGGTTGAGCTCAAATTTCGGGAAAATAGGACCAATATTGCCATACAAAATGAACGCGGTTTGTTCGCAAATACTGTTAAAAATGGTTTATCAAGGTTGTGGACCCTGTAGAGGTGACAATATTTATTCGATTTTGATGAAACTTGAAATGAATGGTTATAACCCAAAGATCTTGGTTCCTTTCGTTATTTGCACATATCGGCTCATAACTTCCTGAATTATGGCCCCTGATTGTCCCAAGAATCCCCTATGGTCCCTTTGGAAGTCGGGATAGTATCCGATTTAAAAAAAAACTCTGTCACCGTTACACCCTACGGAAGGTTCAGTTCGAATTTCTGGAAAATCGGACCATAAATGCCAGACAAAATGGCCGTCGTTTGTACGCGAATAGCGTAAAAATATTGTACATTTAAGTTATGGACCCTGTAGAGGTCACAATTTTAATTTCGATGAAACTTGAAATGCATGATTATAACCTAAAGATCTTGATTCTTTTCGATAATTGCGCATATCAAATTGTAACTTAATGAATTATGGCCTTTGATTGTAGGTAAAATCACATTCGGTATTGCTTGTTCTCTATCCATCTCTCGAAAATGTGGGCGTATCCTACCTGGCAGTGTCAGCTTACTATCTTTAATGTATTCCTTTCAGAGTAACCACCATCCAGCTATTGCCGAAAACCTTGTAATAGCGAAATAGAGGCCATATAGTTTTGAACACATTCAACTTCAATATTATAGTTCCAGAGATACCCCCACCCCTAGTTCAGCTCTGAACGTCGGTCTCATTACACTCACCCTGAACGTTCAGAGACTGTCCGATTCAATCAATGTCGAAAAAAATTTGAAGAACAGTCAATTTACTGGACAACTTTTCACTGCTAAACGACGGGGTGTCAATCCGTGTGAAAGCCTGTACAATGTAACGCCTGTACATTTCTTTTCGTCTTGTATAACCGACATTCCTGAATGTGGGGGTTGACTTGCAGTTAGATGGCGGGGAAATGTAACTTGATGGGAGGGCACGTATTTTTAACAGCGTGTTGTGTCGCTCATACTGTCTCTAGCGAAGTAAGCAAGGTCTTCTTTTCTCACTAAGATGTTCGTTTACATTGTACAGGCGCCCACAAGGATTGACACCCCATCATTTGGCAGTGAAAAGTTACCCAGTAAAATTGACTGGGGTTCTAGTTATTTTCGACATTGATTCAATGGGACAGTCCCTGAACGCTCAGGGTGAGTGTAATGAGACCAACGTTCAGAGCTGAACTACCCCCACCCCCAGAGGTGTAACCGTGAAATATATATTGGGGGGTTCCGCAAATGAGCCGTGAAATATTATACTAATTAGGGGGTCCGCAAATGAATTTATATAAAATTTTGACAATCTGTGACACCGGGGGCATGAAGCTCTGCAGCAGCCTATGTAGCACGATAGAAAGAGTGTCGGAGCCCCCACACCTATAAATGTTTTTAAACTTTCAGTCTTCTGTAAACACTGTTTTGGCATATTTTACGGGGTTTAACTAAAACATCACACCAACACATTGGGATATGTACAGGTTTTATACAGATATAATCTTATCTAATCCTAATAAATTGTTTTAATAAATAGAAATTATGGCCTACTATAAAATAAAATTTAAAAAAATTAAAAAATTTAAAATTGGGGGGTGGGGGACGGGGTCCAAGTATTTTCCGACGCCCATGCTCACTGCCACCATTGCTGAAAACCTCGAAAGCGCAAAATAGAGGCTATATTTTTAGATTTATTAGCATTTAGGGCAAACCCCATCCATATTCCATGTTCTGCGACTTTCAGTTAAAGAGTTATTCCCCCTTGACATGGAAAACTGGCCTAATAGAAATATAATGTGCCACTGCCATATTGCCAGCAGAGATGTGTCATTGTAACATGCTAAGAGTGAACCTCGCATTTTGATTGGTCAATTAGACACCATCTATTGGACAATAACACCCCTCTGTTTTAGTATTTTCTTTTAAAATCGTAAATAGCATGTTACAATGTCGATAAACACTTCATGTTTTGCATTTAGAGGGGTGTTATTGTCCAATAGACATGTCCTGAGATTTTACATTAGAACCCGCGACGCTACGCGTCTTGGGTCCTAATGATCTCAGGACATGTCTATTGGACAATAACACCCCTCTAAATGCAAAACATGAAGTGTTTATCTCCTAAATCGAACACATGCCTAAGGAAATAATGAGTTAGAATAAACCTTGGAGAGTATCAAAAAAATCATCAACAAATAAGCTGTGGTGAACATTATTTTATTAATATATATATAATTTTATAATGATTACATGAAGGCAATGGAATGTTGCTATATTCAAATTATATGGCATTATTTTCAGTTGTATTGGAATAATAGCACTTTCTGACTTATTTCTTCTGAGAAAACAAGATTATTATGTACAGATATTGATCTTAATTAACAACCCAACACAAGAGGATGGAATAAAATTCTTGAAAAAATCAGAAATTTTAACAAATTTAATTCTGGATTCTTAGTAGAATATTAATTTCAATACATTAAGATTAATACTGTGACCAGAATCAAACTGTTTTTGTTAAATTTTCTAAAAGAATGTTTTACAATTTACAGGTACCTATCCAGATTATGTCACATTTCATAGATACAATACAGGTACTGGTATTTAATCCCTTCTCAAAAACACAGCCAACAACAAATTAAATCAATATTGATACAAAACAAAAAAAAAACTTTCATGCTGTGGTTAGTAACTCCCTAAATTTATATCAGAATATAATAAGAAAAAAGAACCAAAAGAAATTAATGCAAATAACTTACAAGCAAATATCGCACCATTGGCATCTAGCGATTAAAACTGACAATAAAAAGGAATCTTAATATGATTCTTGATTTAAGCAAACTGAACAGAATTATGCACAACCATAAAAAGTTTAAATGTGAAGCGCAAAAATGAGACATGATTACAATGCCCAAACTAATTCAATCCAATTAACAATCCGTGGCAAACATGAAAATATTGTCATAAATAAAACATCTTAATATCTATAATATAGACCAATTTAATACCAAAAAGAAAAAGATCAGGTTTTGTTGAAAGTTTGTCGTTATCTTTGCTTCAGATATCTTGAATGTCAAAAACTTCAGAAACAAAATAGTTATGTACAATAAATCTTTGATTGTGACCTGCTGAAGAATATTATTTCAAGAATTTTGTGATTTAAATGAAATTTTCCCACCTAAATTAAATAATATTCACCACATTATATCTACTCAGTGATGTTGTGTAAATTATCCTAAAATATTACCAGTTTTATTACCAATCCAGTTAAATATTTATACCAAATTAATTAAATACACTTTAAGGCATTCCACTTCAAGCCATGCAAACCGTAGAATGGAATAATACACAAGAAATTTATTGATATATAACAAAAACAAGCCAACAGAAAAATATACAAGCAATTTATTGATATAACAAAAACAAACCAACAGTAAGGCTAATGTCCCCCTGCTTTAAACCCAAGATATATAGATGACAAACATTTTTTAATTACTTTCTGATTATCAAATTAATGAAACTACACACCCATTTTCATCACTCTTACTCAATTAGAATCCAAGTTACTGAGTTCATCCAAATATCAAACTCAATCAAGAAATTCACCGAAAGGAATATATCACTAAGTTTTGACATTCTATCTAACTAGAAGCATAGTTATTGTCTTTTAAAAGGTACAATGAACAGATAGATGGACAAACCCATTTTAATAGTACCCTGTTTTCACTAAAAAGACGGTGAACAAAAATACAAATTAACCATTTCCAATATGATACAACATAATAATTTGAAAACAATTTTATATATATATACACACACTGATCTATGCTATTGTTAATATTAGTAATTATGTTATTTAATGAGATCTAACTTGCATGGAAGACAACCCAATTACCATAATTATACAACACAGTAATTAATATTTCAACAAATATAAAATCTTTCAAAATCAACTGAATATTTATTTAAAAATATTTCATCTGAAAAGCACTTCACTAGATTAGGATATCTCTCATCCAGTTTATATACACAAGTATCAAATAAATGATTTTGGATTACTACAAAATAAATATAATCATTTATGTTACACCATAGGATTAGAATTATATGTTCCTTATATCTTTCAATAGCTCTATACTTAAAACAATGTTTATATAAATAACACCCTTTCTTGGCTAAGGGTCAATATGGAAGACACTTTCATGAGGAAATGTACAAATCTATCTGAGAACAAAATTTTACTCCCTGGAGAACTCATATCAGCACCATAGCCATAGAAAGATTTTCGGGTAATTTCTATAAAATTATAACGTGATTTTTTGAGAAAAAAAGATTACTAAGATTGTCCATGTATACCACGAAATATATATATACATTTTAATATTATAATAATAGGCTCAGTATATGTTAAAATTTCAATAACATGTCAGTAAACATTTGGTGATTAAAACATCCTCTTCATGCATTCTACATCCTTTTAAGTTAAACACTCATCTTTAATTATTAAACAAATGTCAGATCTAAACATCTAAGAAATATTATATTTCATCAAGGAAGATTATTATCATTAACTTATACATTCATTTAAGATGCATTATGTAAGAATTAGATAAAGAGCTGGCCGTTATTGCTATACATGTAACAGTTCAAATACTATAGATAATGCATATATTGAAAAACTCATTCAAATTGCTTTATTCTGGAAAAATGAGACTCAAGTCTTGATTATCCATTTTATCGCTAAATTTTATAATCTAGCAAACATTATAATCTATTTCAAACCTTATAAAGTGACATTTGATGTGAATATGTATCCTACTTACCCATCTTTAATTCACAGTTAATATTTCAGATGTATTTCATTAACTATACATTGACTAAACAATGTTTCAAAGATGTTATAATTTTTAGACTTATCCACATTCATAAACCAATATCATGATTTGAAAGTCCTTAAACTTGTCAGGCAGTCAATATCACAACTGGCAAATATGACTGAAACTTGACACACTTTTAAATTGTAAATAATATACTAAACCTAATTACTTTTCCCAAAAAGATAAATATTAATATATTAAGCAACTATTAAACTATGAAGCAATACCATGCATAAAAATAATACAAATAGGATGTCAGTCCACATGACCATCAAATTAAACATCAAATTGTTAACAAATTAATCACTTATAGATATTATATTAATATTAACAAAATTAAAATCTATACATAAGTATTTGATACTTATAACAAAGAGAAAATAACAACAAATATTATATTTTGTTTAACCTAAGGTACTACAACCGCTCTAAATATTCCCATGTTTACATTACATGATGTCGAAGAAAAGCATACTTTCTAATTTTTAATATAATGCCTATGTGAATCCATCAATCTAATAAAAATTTGTCTTTATTTTATTCCCATTTTAATTGTAGCTGGCCTACACCACACGAAAATCTCCTGACTTCCATATAAATTCAATGTTTTCTTTGAAGTTTGAATCAAATTGTCTGTGCACTGGCTAACTGGATGGTCAATTATGGTTACTTGAACATAAACTTAATACAAGATGTTGTTAGACCCTAATGTAGTGCGACTGTTACATTTCTACATTAATCAAAACCAAAAGTAAATAAAATTCTTGACTAATTGTAATTTAACTGGTTGATTCAGGGACATGTAACTTTTTATATTTTCATATTCTTTTCTATATCAGATACACTAAGGAATTTTATTACATCATCACAATTTAACCCATTATGTTTAGTTACATGATACTTTCAACTGAATCCGCACAGTGACAACTACATACTGACAGAGACAGAATGTACAGATCTAGCTCATTTGGGACTAACACAGAATTTGGCATGTGTTCAGGGCTGTTTATATGTTCAGTTATTAAAGGGAAGTAGGTTCGGCAGCTAATCGAACTACATCTACCCCTTGGTAAATGTGAGAGATATATTGACCCTACAATCATATTCCTGACAACAGTAATCAGAAGAAAAACTATAATCAATTTGTATATCCAACTATATTATTGAAACCCATAATCACATTTGTGCCGATTCAGTTGAAACCTGTTTACATTGTATACGTCATAGAAATATTAATAAATACATGCTTAAACTTGGAAAACTGAATTAAGCAGTTGCCAGGGATGTATTGATTTGGACAGAAATGAATTCAAAACCGGAAGAAAATTTCAACATGTTAATCATTCAAACACATTTAAATACAATCAATAATATTTGAATAATGGCTTTACATGCCAAATTTGAACAAAGATACAAAACCAATCAACATATAAAATCCATTATTATATGTATGACCCAGATGAAAGAGGTCTAGTCATTTTAAGATTTGAATAATACAAAATCACAAAATTTCAGCTATTCATTTTTCTATCCATTGACTTTATCTCTTGGTCGCATGCAAAGCACAATTTTTATCTTATTCACTCTCAAACTTTATAACAATGTGAATTGAGAACAGAAAAGATAAAGTATAGTTCCTATAATATTCATTCAGATCACATATTTGACGAGATTCCAGTCATATGTTTAAGATCTTCTGTTAATGGTTCAATTACCCTTTTTCAATAAATTTACAAAATTGTTAAGAATGTACAAGGCTGTTTCAAACAAACAAAGTAGAAAATAAAATGGCTAGTTTTGTAGTTACAGCCATTATCTATCATAGCTGTTATGCAACAATTTAAAAATATCTTTAAGTACAACTAGTCATAGAAATTTCTTGGTGGGAAGCACGACAAAGTATGTACATGAAAGATTTTGAACAATGGAAGTGTGGCCATTGAAAATGTAACATTTATTTTATGCTGAAAACTGCATGTGTACAATTTAAACTGATGGCTAAAAAAACAATTTTGCGGACAGCCTTGAATTTTGATACTTTTCAACATTGCCATCTGAATTTCAACATGTTGCAGGTTCTTTCCCATTTGTATGTTTTGTTTTGTTTTTTCATTAAGAAAATTACTCACTTTTTATGTTCTAAATAAATGCTTTCAAAAAAGATCAAAAAAGGTAAACTTCAAAACATTGAAGGTTTTCAAGACATAATCTGCATTGATCAGATTCTCTTGATAGAATCCAAACATTATGAAGGAAAAAACCACGGAACTAAAGAAGATAAAAAAAAAGAGATCTAAAGTGGAATCTTTGTTTTTATAATGTATGGTAGTTTCTTTCTGTACGGGCTTTGTAAAATTTGCATCCAAAAAATGTGATGGCAACGAGACCTAAACATAAAACAATGCCACCAATGAAAGATGCTGCATCAAAATGTTGACCTAGTGGTTTTATGCCTGAAATGAAAAGTCAATCATTCAATTACAAATGACCCCCCAAAATGAAATATGGTGAAAAACATTGCCACTGGTATATTGCAGCAGAAATTTAAATGGGAGGCATATTAAATACAATGTTGTGATGTAATATTGTTCCCCATAGTCTCACAAGGTTTCTGTCAGAGGGACACAGACTTCGCAAAACAAAGGCTGACATGCAACGAAACACATGCCCACCAGTAACTATGTGCTCTTTTCAGTGTATAATATATTATCATCAAGGCATTTCAGAACACCACTAAAATCTGATTAAAAGAAAGAACCCATTAAGTAATTATCACTATGATCTGTTTGGTTTCTAGTTCTGCCCAATGCTAAAATTTAGTATACAATACATTTAATATCATAGATAACTGAATGCATATTCAGAATGTTTATTTCTTAATCCCCTAATTAAATAAAACAATTGACTGCGAAATAATTTTTTCTTCTTTGAGTGAAATTTAGCAATTTACAGACATAATAACACAAAACCAAGATATTTCAAAGTGCTCAATGGCCATAAATATGGTAGTAATTATTGGAAATTGCTGAAAATTAATGGACTTCTTCATCTCATGACCTTTAACAAAGATCTTTGGGTTATAAACATGCATATAAAGTTTCATCATAATAACTAAAATTGTGACCTCTACAGGCTCCATAAGCTAAAAACGTGATTTTTCATATAATTAGGGGCCCTAATCCATGAAGTTTCGATCCGATACATACTGATACATACCAATATCGAAAGCAGCCGAGATCTTCTAGAGATAAACCTATATTTCAAGTTTAGTCAAAATCAGATAAGAATTGTGACCTGTAGAGAGTCCATCAACAATTGTGGACGGACATCCAGACAGACAGAGGTGATGACAATATATGTCCCCCTGAAAATGTGGGCGTATAAAAAGCCTTGTCTCAGATAGAAATTTGTCAGTGTTAAATAGCTCCCAAAAAATATGTGGCGAACACATTTTTTTACTCTAGTGTGATTTTCAGATCTCAAGGCCTGCAGCTATACAATCACATTTAATTTGGGGCATATATAATAAAATAAATATAAGATCTTTAAGAATGATAAAACAAAAATAAATCTACTTACCACTTTTTTCACCTGAAATAATAAATTTAAAAAAAAGATCAGACAAATATAACATTCAAAAAAAGATACACGACTTCTCGCTCTTTGTATAGCTAATGCATATCAGACAAATGAGTATGTCCACAACAGGGTTCAATTTAAGCGGTATCACATCGCAAAAAGCGATCAAATTATTTTATTCGTCAGCCAAAAATTGCTTCTAAAATTGTGAAGTGCAGACAATTTTCGCAAACGCATTAAATCAATATGTACTTTTAGACACCTAATTTCAATATTTAAAAGGATACATATAGTTTCTGAAGAAAGATCAAAAATTGAATTTTCCTTAAACGTAGTCATTATTCCCCCTGATCCACAAATGTAGTAAGTCTTTGTTTCATTTTCCCCCCGTTTTGCATATCAATTTTTGTCAACTTTTCCGGTATTAAAAAAGAAGAGAGTTTGCAATTTGCATGTACATTTTCTGCAAGGTTTTGGTGAATAATATTCATGATTTTGAGATGGAAGCATCAGGAAGTGAACAGACATGAAAATCCCCTACGGATATGTCACAGCCCATAAAAGCCCTTCACCATACAAAAAAAATTGAAATGGCAAACCACCAAAAGGTTAAGAAAAATATGTTCTTGGCCAATAAAAGGCATGGATTTAACACTGATTGGTAAATATGTGTGGATGTACAAGTAAGTAACTGTAAGTTTACTTACATAATAAATCAAAACCATCTGGACATACAGTAGTCATATTTTCTGTTCTATCATGGCAATCTGAAAAGAACAGTTTGTAGTATTATTTTTAGACTGTAACAAATTTGGGGATAAAATGCATAAAAACATCTAAAATTCTAAATGCTTTTTAGGTTGATAATTAGGTAATAATGTTGATAAAGAATTGAAACAGTAGATTTCATATACAGCATACTCCATGTTGTTGGAATAACAATAGTGATATACAAGATGAGGTACAAACCAGGACACCAATTATATTAAGTAATCCACTGCTTCATATTATACCACAGTATTATTAGCTATTATTATTAACTGATTAACGTAAATTTCTATGAATTCATCATATATACAGGTCTAACATTTTCTGCCTGTACCCTTATTTGATATAATGGTAAACCAACATCAAAGGTAGGGCACATCCGTATTTTAATGCAAAGTAAACAGTGGAATAAGGGAAAGCATGTACCTTTAGTCCTGCATTCAAAGGTGGGGAGACAAATAAACTACAGTAGAACTTGTATTCAGCAGGCACCCAAGGGAAATTTCAAAATGCCTGCTTAATGGAGGTGCTCTTTGAATAAAGGTGTACAATATTGCCCAAACCCCTACCACAAAAAAATAAAGATATAGACTGCATATATTGCCCCAACCCCTACCACAAAAAATTAAAGATATAGACTGCATATATTTTTTATTTATGTAGTATTAGAATAACAATACATGTACTTTTTATCTAGTTGTGAATTCAAAGGAGCCTCGTATATAGACTGCATATATTTTTTATTCGTGTAGTATTACAATATTTCTTTTACTTTCATCATAGCGTCTAAAAGTGTTTCAAAATGCCGTGAATTTAAGTATTTCACACCCCAACTATTTTGGCTATTACGCGACCACTTAATAAAATCGGGAACGAACATCCATACTTGCATCGATAAATTTGACCGTCGCTGAATCTTGCGCCGAACGAAGATTCTTTACTAAAATCTCGAACATAACTTCGGTAAACTTGTCATTCTGTACCAACCTTAGATACTACTGTCTACCATTGTGATGCATTCGATAATATTTATCCATTTTTGTGAAGAAAATCGATGAATTAATATTATTTTATCATGGACAAAAAACATTCGCGGATTTTATCCCCGATTTTACAGGGGATGTAACTCTGTATGTAATATTATAGGGGGCGCTAAAAACGTCTGTTTAATAACTCGGTATCCTTTCATTTTATTCAATCAGTATCAATCAGTGTCGTTACGCGTGAAAACTGATCATGTTGGTCGTTTAATAAAACAAAAGATTAATAAACAGATAATCCCGGGTTGATTGTTCTTTTTACATTTCTTTTTACCTGATCAGTGGGGTTCCAGTTAATTAACTACTACTCACGGGATTAGCGGGAGTGTTACAAAGAACGAACGACAATGGCCGTTGAATAGCCGATGTTTTGTTGATTTTATTAGTAAAACCGTGACCGTTGAAACAAGAGAATTTTGACGGGGGGAATTAATCATGATGCCCGTTGCACGCGTTATCAATTCAGACTCTTTTTTAGTGTTAATTAGTGATAGTAGTTATTTCAAGCCAAGTGAGTAAGTCATGTCAAGGCAGTTCAGTATCGTTCGCTTAAGCCAGAACATGATTGTCCGTGACAGTTCACCCTCGTTCGCTCAAGCGAGAACAGGATTCTCCGAGATGTGCTCGCTTAATGGATGAAATAGCATGATCAGGAGCTAATATAAGTGCCCGCTGCACGCGTTGAACAGGTGCGTGTTTAGTAGAGGTTAAATTACTTAAAAAACGCTCGGGGGGATTTTTTGGTGTTCGTTGAAGCGAGTGTTCGCTGATTATGAGTGCACGCCGTAGCAAGTTCTACTGTATACAAAAACATTTAAAATATGAAGAAAGTAAATTATCCGCAATATTGATCCCCAAATCAACAACAAAAATAAATGGGGGGAAGTATAAGTGTTTAAGATATTGTATTTAGCCAAATAATTTACCTGTATGTTCTTTTCCCGTGCAGGACACAAACATACATTCAGGTGACAACTTGCAACATGCTTCCTTGTCATGTACACCTTTACATTTGCCTGTAATACAAATAAAAGTAGAGGGGATCACGGTGGCTAAGTGGATAAGGCGCTGGTTCGCTAGCCTAGAGGTTGAGTGTTCGATCCCTGCATTGGCCGAGAAAGTTCATCTCGATTTTCCGGCGTGATTTCCCCTTGTCAGTGATGCAGAAGGAGGGCCTGACAAGGACAGCTGCCTAGTCGTTCGGATGGGACGAAAAACCGAGGTCTCGTGTACAAATTGGAGTGCACGTAAAAGATCCCTTGGTAGTTGGAATTCGATATAAGAGTAGGCCGTAGCGCCGCTGCCCGGGCAAAATTTCCCTCATTGCACACTGTGGCGTATGCCCGTCTTCAATTAGCCCAGGTACGGTGCTTAAGCGTAGGACGTTAAACCTCATTTCATTCATTCATTTCATTCATAAAAGTAGAATTTCATTCTCTGATGAACAGGAGCTTACACCATCACTAATCAACACAATTCAATATTTATCAGTGATACACACAGCCATTAATAGCATAAACAAGCCAACAGTGAGGCTGATGTCCTTCGCCCAAATCCCACAATAAATAGATGACACATATTAATTAATCGCACATTTAAACTATTCACCAAGTTTCATCACTCTCTATCAAATAGAATAAAGATTATCTTGTCCCAAAGCATCAACAATGTTAATCATTGAACTCAGTCAAGACATTCACCTAATGAACATTAATGCTCATCTTCGAACTTCATCAAGGCACTGACGTAATAAACACCTTCACTAGGTTTGAACATTCTAGATAAATTAGAGAGAGAGAGAAATGGGGTTTAACATCCACTCAACACAACTAGGTCATTTCCGGACTAACATAGTAATATGGTTTAATTTTATTTCAATAATTCGCTTGCGCGTAGGGGTCTTTAGCAGTGAGAGGAAACTGGAGTGCCCGGAGGAAACCCACGAGGTTGAGAAGGCGTCTCTATCTCCATGCCACATACGCTCACACCAGGGCTCTAAACCACAGCCGCAAGTCAGAGATGGCCGGCAAGCTAGGGGTCAAAGCGCGGCACTCTAGACCACTAGGCCATCCCAACCCCCCAGATCAGAAGGAGAGTTATTCTCAGGCAATCAAATTGCTTATCGCTCTGTTTACCCTGAGCATAAAATGCTCAATATCGAACACAGTCAAGGTATTGATGTAATAAAACTCTACACTAAGTTTCATTACTCTCACTTAATTAGAACTAAAGTTATCGTGTCCCAAACACATAAACCAATCAAATTGCTTATCTCTGCTTACCCTAAGCCATCAAGGTATTGACCTAATAAACATTTACACCAAGTTTGAACATTCTAGCTCTATTAGAAAGAGATTTATTGTGTCCCAAAAAGTGTGACAGACAGACAGACAAACCCATTTAATAGTCCCGCACTTTCTTCGAAAGGCAGGGACAATAATACACTGCATCAAAAAAATCACATGCTTTTAACAAGACTAATAAGAACATTGTGAAGTATAACAGAGTTTGTCTTACTTTCTGGTGCTAATGTAGATGTTGCTGGTGCTACTGATGTTGCTGGTGCTACTGATGTTGCTGGTGCTGCTGATGTCGTTTCTGATGCTGTTGTTGTGTCTGGTATTATAGATGGAGTAGTAGGACCACTTTCTGGAAATTGAAATGAAGTTTAACTCATATTTTGATTTACATTGGTATATTATACATCAAAATGGGGGCGTATTAAACAACAATTTTTTGTACAATCAATGGCCATACTCTAGGAAGTAAGGGCCCGACATTCTTGAATATTAAAAGAATTCAAGATCTTTCTAATATTAACATATATTATAGGTTTCATAAAAACTGTGACCTTCTGTGGATTCATAACCACAAAGCTTAAAATGCGATTTTTCATTCAATCAGGAGCTGTAATCCAGGAAGTTATGGTCTGATATGTGCTAATATCGAAAGGGATCAATATCTTTGGGTTATATATCGGATATAATTTGTAACCTCTAGAGCATCCACAAACTAAAAACTTGCTTTTCATACAATCAAGGGCCATAATCCATGAAGTTACCGCCCATTACATGCTAATATCAAAAGGAACCTTTGGGATATAAATCTACATTTTTGAAGTTTTGTCAAAATCAAATAAAGATAGTAAGCTGGCACTGCCAGGCAGGATACGCCCACATTTTCGAGAGATGGTTAGAGAACAAGCAAAACCGAAAGTGATTTTTCCTACAATCAAAGGCTATAATTCATTAATTTACAATTTGATATGCGCAAATATCGAAAAGAATCAAGATCTTTAGGTTATAAACATGCATTTCAAGTTTCATCAAAATCGAATCAAAATTGTGACCTATACTGGGTCCACAACCTTGATATACCATATTTTAACACTATTAGAGTACAAACGGCGGCCATTTTGTCTGGCAATTATGGTCCGATTTCCCTGAAATTCAAACTCAACCTTCGGTATGGTGTAACGGTGATAGAGTCAAGCTTTTTTTCAATCGGATAATTATCATAACCTCCAGGGCAATCAGGGGCCATAATTCAGAAAGCTACGATATGATATGCGCAAATATCGAAAGGAACCAAGATCTTTGGGTTATAACCATGCATTTCAAGTTTCATCAAAATCGAAATTAAAATTGTGACCTCTACAGGGTCCACAACCTTGATATACCATTTTTTAACCATATTCGCGTACGAATGTCGGCCATTTTGTATGGCAATTTTGGTCCAATTTTTCCGAAATTCGAACTCAACCTTCCTTAGGGTGTAACGGTGATATAAACAAACGATTTTTTAAATCGGATAATTATTGTAACCTCCAGAGGGACCACAAGCTAAACAAAGGTGATTTTGCGTATAATCAGGGGCCATAATTCAGGAAGTTACGATCCTATATGCGCAAATATCGAAAGGAACCAAGATCTTTGGGTTATAACCATGCATTTCAAGTTTCATCAAAATCGAATTAAAATTGTGATCTCTACAGGGTCCACAACCTTGATATACCATTTTTTAACAGTATTTGCGTACGAACGGCGGCCATTTTGTATGGTAAATTTGGTCCGATTGTCCCGAAATTTGAACTCAACCTTCCTTAGGGTGTAACGGTGATATAATCGATAATAATTGTGACCTTCAGAGGTACCACTAGCTAAAATAGGTGATTTTTCGGACAATCAGGGGCCATAATTCAGGAAATTACGTTCCGATAGGCGCAAATATCGATAGGAACCAAGATCTTTGGGTTATAAACATGCATGTCAAGTTTCATCAAAATCGGTTCAAAATTATGACCTCTATAGGTTCCACAAGCTAAAAACGTGATTTTTCGTACAATCAGGGGCCATAATCCATGAAGTTTTGATCCGATACATGCCAATATCCAAAGCAGCCGAGATCTTTTGGGGATAAACCTATATTTCAAGTTTCGTTAAAATCCGACAAGAATTGTGACCTGTAGAGAGTCCACAAACAATTGTGGACGGACGTCCGGACGGACGGACGGACGGACGTCCGGACGGACGGACGGACGGACAGACGGACAGGGGCGACGACATAATACGTCCACATGAAAATGTGGGCGTATAAAAATTGTGACCTGTTGAGTGTCCACAAACAAAATGTGAAGAGACAGACAGACAGGCGGACATGGGCGACAACAATATACATCCACACTAAAATGTGGGTGTATAAAAATAATGTCATTAAATGGCACCAACATCAATGCACTATTCGTCTTATCATGCATCATACATACCACACTGATTCATATCTGTGTCGGAACAAGTAGTTGGTTTGGTTGTACTGTTAAGCTGACACACAGGTTCTAAAGAAATAATATTGTAAAATTACAAATAATTGAAATATTGAAGGAGATGATCCCCAGGATATATAACAGTGACCTCAAGAAAGTCCGCAACCCTGGAACTCAACCATCTTTAGGGTGTAACAGTGATATACTAAAACTTTTTTTTAAATCGGATAAAAATTGTGACCTTTAGAGGGACCATAACCTAAAAACGTGATTTTTCGTACAATCAGGGGCCATAATTCATCAAAATTGGTTAAAAACTGTAACTCTTAGAGCGTCTACAAGCTTAAAACATGATTTTTCTTACAATAATGGACATGCCAATGTCAAAATAAAGCGAGAGATAAACCTATATTTCAAGTTTCAGCAAACTTAAATAAAAATTGTGAGCTGTAGAGTGTCCACAAACAAAATGTGAACATACGGACAGGGGCGATGACAATACAACCACTTAAAAATGTGGGCTTTTAAAAAAAGACCAAGAGTAAAAATTTTGACGTGGAAGCCATGGTCGAGAGCAAGACATTGCAAACTATATCGATGGAGTTCTCAAACAACCATCCTTGTACATAGCAACATATTACTTAATGTCTTTGTGTAATTGTGTTTAAAATACAATAGATTTGTATAGTAATTGCATTCAATATAATTATATTCTTTATAAATATAATAAAGTGATTTAAAGATTAACCTGCACTTGTACAATTATAAAATGCACAATCTACGTTTCCACAACAAGCGGTTGAATCTGAGCTGTTAACATTGCAGGGATCTACAGCTGAAAAAATATACATATATTTTCGGTATAAAACATAATCAGTTCTGTTATCTATTATTAGTAAGTAGACTTTTATAGCAGAATGCTGATAGCATTGTAAGAAACCTGCTACACAAATCTTACCAATCCAAAGTGTTTTAACAGGGGTTGTTTTGTTCTCAACTGCTATGTCATTGCCTAACCCTAACCTTGTTTTGATTAAAACCAGCGGTTGCCAGACAAGATACACCCACATTTTGTCAGAGATGGATGGATAGAGAACAAGCTAAAAACAAAAGTGATTGTTCGTACATACTTTCACACAATTTTGTGAACAAAGTGAGGCCAATTTGACATGCAGTTTCATTTCAATTTTAAAGAAATTTGAATTTAATTATGGCGGAATGGTGATAAATTTAAAAAGTTTTTAAAATCGAATAAAAATTGTGATGTCCAGAGAATCCACAAGCTAAAACGTGATTTTTCATACAATCAGGAGCCGATCATACTTGGTTTTTATTTTATTTCGAACTCAACCTTCATTAGTGTGTAATATATTTATTTCATTCACTCCTGATAAGCAAGATATTTTTTCAAAGAATATAATATTGTTAAAATTATCCCAATTTTGTTATATCTTGTTATTTCTAAGTGTTTTTTTACACATAAAAAACCCCCTTAGATTAAACTGTAAATACATATATTATTGTATTTATAGTGTTATACTGTATAATTCTTTAAAAGTCTAATTTTATGGCATATGAATTGATTGACAGCTCAATTCTCCACCTGGTCATTTTCACTGCCATTTAAACTGGCTATATGACTCATGACTGAAACATAAGCCTCTATCCAATGATATATAATAGTTAGTGCAGGGGGACTGCGCCACATATGATTTACATAAAGGACTTATATAACGACAAGACATCATACTCCGAAACATCAAACAAAAAACAATTCAAAAAAGAGTGAATGGATCCAGGGGCTAGCCGTAAGCGTCCACTGCGCTGTACAGTCCCGGGTCTGAAGCAACACAGACTTCACTCAAATTGAACATATTTCACTCGTACAAGAAAACACACAAACAACCGAACACAAAGAAGCAAAGAAAATGTAGACCGCCTCAGTTGTCTGCTAACTGAATGGTGTGACGTAAATACGTCGCAATGTTATCAATGACGTCAATAGAATATCTTAACAAGAAGGGCGATAATCAAGATTTAATAATGCTAAAAGCTATAAGTTTAAACAACCAATCAGAATTTTTTTAAGTTGTGTAATTGCACAAAACATAATACTAAATACCCCATACAAGCAATGCAAAACAGGAATGTAGAAGAAAGCATACAATGTAAGTGTATTTATGAAGTCATAAAATAATAACAATAAGGGCGATAATCCAAACAGGGTTACGTAACTATACAAATTAAACTAAATTAAATTGGATAATTATCCAATATGTACTCGGTTATATACTTATAAGAAATGTTAAACTTGGTATATTGATGAAACGGAAGTCTCGAAATTTCTTTAAATATGCGTAACTGTGTACCTCCTTTGGCAGTGCATTTCGTAGTGTGCTATTGTGATTTGTTTACCCAATATGTGACTATGTTCACAAGATACAATAATGAGCCTGACAGTCATTGTCAATAGATTTACATATTTGCTTTTTTTTATTGCAATTATGAATTTTTATATAATTTCTGTAATCTATTAATAACTACTTACAGCCTGTGCACAATGGCTGATCTGTATTCAGTGTACCAGTCTCATTGCACGTTGTTTCTGTTGTTGTCGAGTTCACACAGACTAAATAAAAAAAAAATTTCAATGTCTTATCACTCAAAAACATAAACTTAGAATAATGCTTTGAGCAGAAAAAGGTATGGAGTTCAGTAATTGTGTGAAATATTACTCTGACAGAAAACACAATCTTTCAAATATATAATAGACAAAGTTTGTTTGCTTGATATAGTAAACTGTATGTTCAAACTTATAAATATTTTAAGATCTTAAACCAGCAACTGTCAAGTAGGATCGCCCACCTTTTGCCAGAGATGGATAGAGAACAAACTAAAAAAAGAGGCGATTTTTTGTACAATCAGGGGCAATAACCCAGAAAGTTATGGTCTCAAATGAGCATATATTAAAAGGAACTGAGATCTTTGGGATATAAACATATGTTTTAAGTCTCATCAAAATCAGATAAAAATTGTGACCTCTAGAGGCTTCACAACCTTCGTATTACATATTTTATATAATTCGCGTACAAGGAGCTGCTCAGAGTCCATTTTGTTCGGCAGTTTCATCTCAATTTTCCCTGAAATTCGAATGCGATCTTCATTATGGTGGAATGGTGATATATTTAAACAGTTTTTTGAAATCGGAAAAAAACATTGTGACCTCTAGAGGGACCACATGCTAAAAGCAAGATTTTTCGTACAATCGGGGGCCTATTTCTAAATAATATTAGTAAAAGTTGGCACTATCATATTAAAGGGGTGCGCTTTCATCCTAACCGTCGATCCGATTGTGACCTCTGAGGCCATTTTCCTGAAATTTGAATTCAACCTTCAATATGGTAGGATGGTTATATTATATTTTTAAACAGTTTTTGAAATCCGAAAAAAACAATGCGACCTCTAGATGGACCACATGCTAAAAATGTGATTTTTCGTACATAAGAGGCCATACTTCAGGAAGTTACGATACGATATCCATGAATATCAAAAGCAATCAAGATCTTTAGGTTATAAACATGCATTTCATGTTTCATAAAAATCAGATTAAAATCATGACCTCCTACAGGGTCCAGACAGTTTTTTAAAATGGGATAATAATTGTGACCTTCAGAGGGACCACAAGCTAAAAACGCGATTTTTCGTACAATCATGGGCCATAATTCAGACAGTTATGATCCAATATGCGCAAATATCTAAAGAGAACAAGATTTTTGGGTTATAAAAATGCATTTCAAGTTCCATCAAAATCGGTTCAAAATTGTATCCTCTAGAGGGGCAACAAGCTGAAAACATGGTTTTTCGTACAATCAGGGGCTATAATCTATGAAGTTTCATTCTGAATCTGATACATGCCAATAACGATAGCAGCCGAGATCTTTTGGAGATAAACCTATGGTATATTTCAAGTTTCGTCAAAATCGGATGAGAATTGTGACCTGTGGAGTGTCCACAAACAATTGTGGATGGAAGGACGGACTGACGGACAGGGGCAACAACAATATACGTCCACATTTTCATAAAAAACTTAACTTAAAACTTCATAATAACCAGTGTTTTGCGTAGTATTTAAAACGTGGGAATGGTCACTGGTCCGCCGGTGCACTAGTGCACAGGCTCACTAGTCTGCGGGTTCATTATTAGTCCAAAGCCCTAGTGTGAGAGTATGTGTGACATGGAGACAGGGACGCCTTCTCAATTTCCTGCCCCTGCTAAAGACCCCTACATGCAAGCGAATTATTGAAATGAAAATTGAAAACCATAATATGTTAGTCCCAAAATGACGTTAAACCCCATTTCTCTCTCTTCTCTCTCATAAGTCCACCGATATCTATTATGATTAGGGTTAAGGTTACCATACGTCCCGATTTTACCGGGACAGTTACGGTTTTGGGGGTCCTTTTTGACGTCCCGTCCCGATGCCACTCGCGTGCCTAAATGTCCTGGGGTTTTTTAATCAGGTGTTTTTCAATTGAAAATAACACAAAACTAGTGATTAAAATGTATAAAACAGCATTTGCTACGGTGCACAATACATTCGGCAAACCCTGGCAGACTCCTGTACCATACATCTAGATTTGTAGGATTTACCGAGTAGTGCTGAATGTGCATAATACAGGCCTCTGGATGAGTTTTTACAAAAATGACCCACTCTGTAACATATATTTTTTAGTGTAACTACCGTCACAAAGCGGCTGAAAGCGCATCTCCAGGCTTCTACAAATGAAAAAATTTCTGATGGAGCATGCCCCCAACCCCCTAGTAAGTTCACGCCTCCGGTGCTCAATGTTTCGCAATCTGCGGGCGCTCCGTGATAAGAATAAATGTCCCGGTTTCTTCAATGATTAATCTGGTAACCCTAATTAAGGTTGGGTTAGATTTATTTATTTTATTTATAGTATTTCTTATAGCAGCAGCCTAGTAACCCTGTGGACTAGTTAAACTTTAACAGTGGGTAACATAGTTAGCAATATATAATCAAAGTAGAAATATACCATTTATTTAACTAGTACATGTCTACTATATAAACCAGTAACCATGCATGACGTCACCGTAGCCATCTTGGAATTGTGACATCATACCAAAATACAAAGTCTGGATGTGCAATTGCCCAATGAACTAGCATGTCAAGTTTTAAGTCAATCATCGAACAAGAACAGTAGGCTTGGGCACAATTTCACGTCCAAAGGGCTACATTGTCACCATAAACAAGTTTGGCCAACACCCAAATTAAATAATATTTTGCAGGCTCCACTATAATATCTAAAAGGACACTATGCTCTTAGATCAGCAACGCTGACACCATTTGTTTAACCTACAATGTTGCCATTTTCATTGTTGACAGACTTCTCTAGTCATCAAACCACATAAAAATATCACACAAATTATTGGCAAATAAAATAAGTGAATTATTGGAGGAAGTGTGAGATTTTAAAAACACTGTCTATTATTGAATATATATATAGCTATATAAACATACCACTTATATTTCCAGTTGGTGTTGTACAATTGGCTAACATACATTCCAAATTAGATGTACAACAGGTGTCATTAGTCAATATTGAACATGGATCAACTGTAATTAAAAAAAAATTATATAACATAAATATTAGCCTAGAAAATCTGGTCTTTGCAGTGGCGGACTAGTCCCCCCCCCCCCCCCTGAGAGATTTATAAAAAGCAAAATCAGACAAGTTTTTTTTATTTCTTTGAGAACTATTGCCCAGAAGATATACCTCACATAGCACAAAATAGTTTTAACCCCTTTGGACACCCTATGCCCCCCCCCCTTCTAGTACTCCCGCCTTTGGTCGACTGCGCTTTGCCCCAGACCTCTTTTAGTCACTTCCTGGAATAAATCCTGGATCCGCCACTGCTTTGACTCTGAATTTTTGTTGCTGTGCCTCATACAATCAAAGACTATAATACTTATGAGCCCAAACAAAAAACATGTATTGAGGGATGTTGAAAATTATTAAAACCATTGATGAACATTAAGGGATGTTGAATCCCTAAAATGTACAATATTACAAGTTGAATTACTAACACTTCAATAAAGATATGATCAATAGTAAAGTTTGCATCCTATGCAGATGATATATATTGTAAATTAGCTAGTTCAACGAATAACTTGTGTTTTATAAAAAAAAACCTAGGATGAAATGAAAGGAAATGGGGTTTGAAGGAGCTAAACCGCTAACATTTGGGACCTAGAAATTCACAAAAGTGGGTTGGAGCGCATATAATACTGTAATATGAATGTATATTAACTGAATTACATTCAATGGTTCCCGTTTTTACTCCAATATTAAATCAGTTATGTTCGACGAAATAAGCCAGCAATCACAATCATGTGCACATTTCTAGCGTCTAGTTATTGCAGTCTACATAACTCTGTTTGGTTTGGTGCAATGTGTCTAGCCTCGAATTCCAACTGTCAAGGCATCTTTTGCATGCACACCAATGTGCACATGCCTACATGGGACCTTGACTAGACAGCTTGAGCTATCCTTGTGGATGACGGTCAGACTGACACTAATATACGACCATGTGGGCGTATAAAAACCTATTGCCAATGCTGCTTCGAAATGTAATAAATCTGCAACATTTTGTTGTTTGTGAAAATATATTGGTAGGACTGTTTAAAATCCATTTGACTATTAATTAATCTGAGTACATATTATCCGAGAGAAATTTGATATTTTAGCGATAAATACAAATGGGCCATCGTTACTTTAAAAGTCAACTGAAGATATAAAAATATCTGATCAAATATTGGGGATATACACCTTCAGTTTATTTTTCTCTGACCACTGATGAAGTTGGCCAATGAATTAGCTTTTTTAATGGCAGTTTTAAAATAAATAATATGTATTTGATCCATTGAAATCATAATTCTATTTCTAGCTCACGATTGCGATATTATAATTGTGACCTTCAAATAACATGTCTTTATAATTGATAATATTTCGCTTCGGGCTTCTAGTATATATGCTTTTAATGATAGGTGGACAGGCAACGAAAAATATGCCCACAGCAGATAAATCTTCCAAGCACGGATTGTCCCATATATTCATTTGTAGGTAATTGGGGGCATTTACAAGACCATTTCATGCAGATCATATTATAATAAGACCATTTCATACAGATCAGATTATAATTGACGTTGTTTAAGGGGTTCAAAAGGCTCTACTAACTTAAAAAAAATTGTCAAAATTTGACAGGATCTTTCGTCTTACTAATTTAAATAATGCATATTAATTTCATACAGGTAACAGGTCGGAGGATAACTTTTGTCATTCACCAAAAGTATATAGGCCTATAACGCAAAGTATATTTTTAGGAGTGAATCTTTCTCATCTTGAATTGTTATAGTTTACATCCTTGTGACTGGAATATTTTAGAGTGAATTTTATAATAGCACATTATCTTTGTGTTGTTGAGAGTTGTTGAAATTCTAGCAATGAAAGGAGATGTAGTGTGCCGTCTGTTCTCTTTCGTCAACAGTAAAGACATTCTCAATCAGATTAAATGAGAAAGGTATAACAGTGGGAGGAGATGGTAGGAAAGATAGATTTACATCTGACCACAGCGCTCAGTTTGTATTTGATATCAATTTAGTCCAGGTAAGTCTTAATTCGTATTTATCACATTGCAAAGCCAAAAATAGAATATTACAAAGTTTGTGTGAACCTATATCTTTAATCTGGCTGACATACAAAAGATAATTACCTAATCAGCGTTCTTAATCCGCTAGCACTCGTAACACCGAGGTGTTAATTAATTTATGATCCTACAAGTATGTCTGTGTAACTTTTAGTTAGTATTGATTAATCAGAGATATGTACTCTTGCCATATAAATCAGGGCTAGCCACGAATAAATTGATGGCGAGCAATGACTACTCACACAAATGTAGGTTTGGGCAAGCAAGGCGAGCAAAAAATATTGCTCACGCAAAATGTTGTTTGCGTGAGCACACATTTTGTAACTTTGTTTTAATTTAAAGCCCCAATACCACTCTTTTTGTAACTGAATAATGTGCTTCAATCATTATTCTGGCCAACTAATTGTACTATTTTAGAATATTCTAATTAATTGATGATACAAATTTCATCTTAACACACCAAATTTAAAATATTGGAAAAATTCAACTACATGGTTGGTAACAACATGGTTTGAAAAGCTTTACATAAACACTTTCAAATGCAACTTAGATTTAAACATATTTTAGAACCCTCGAGACAAGTAAAATAGGATAGGATGTAATAAATAATTTACACAACAGGTGAGGTAGAACACTTTAACACTGAGAATAAGGCTATTTTTTTTCTCGACCTGTCAAGCCAGCAAGAGTGGTATTGTCCCTTTAAAATAAATTTCTTGCCTGGATACTTTTGTTAAATAAATAATGATGGTTTGTAAAAAAAAAATTTCAATTCTTTATTTAAATAGTGATAGTACATGACGTGTGACCGTCATACTCTTCTTTAAAACCAATTTCCGTATGGATTTCTTCACTCCACGATATAATTGTGGATAGGGCAATCAGGTTTCCTTTGACCATAATTACGCTTAGATTTAAAATTATACGACTCCACAATGGAATTAAAATCAAAGTTCTGATAAAATAAGAAATACCGATAAATATTAGTTTAAAACGTGTTCGTTCAGCGTGAATGCCAACGCGTTTATTACTGGTGTTCGTAGGAAAACCAGTCATGGTGTTCTGGTCTAAAGTGTATTTTTAGTAAACACAACTTGAGTTACTTCATTAGCCAATCAAATTTAAGGAAAAAATGCCGCGCGCAGCCTGGTAAATCTCAGTTTGACAGACGAATTTATGACGTTATTGACATCTTTTTCGGCAATAAACTTGTCAATATTTTGATTATTTTTACAGATTTTTCTTAAAAACTCTGCGCGAGCAACGAACCGCTCACGTAAATGTATATTTACGTGAGCACAGCGTGAGCCCGAGCTCGTGGCAAGCCCTGTAAATACACATTAGTTAGATTCCTTTTCTTAAACAATCTGTTATTCAATTTAGTTACCACCAAAATTAATTAGCCCAAATTAAGTTGTACACCTACTGTTATTTCTAACATAGTGAAATATTTTTCTTATTTCGATCTATTATACAGTAATGAAGTCAAATCCTGCATCCATATTCACATTCAGTTGGCTACTCAAATCGGTAAATGGATCCGAAAAATCTCTAAATATGAGAACTTCTTCTACATGCCTGGCACTAAAGGTAATTTTTTTTTTTAAACTAAAGGTAATTCTTTTTTTTTCTAGCTTGATTAGAGTTTGGATCATCATAACACTGATATCAAAGTTGAAATGTCAGACTGTATCTTGGAAGCAGCGCTCACGCTGTCGATCGCAATTTACGCCAATTGCGATAAAAATATAATCTTGGCAATAAAATATTCAAATTGGCGGATTTTTTGGCGATAACTTTTTCCTGCATGGCGATTCTTTTTACCTTTGGCGATAAATTTTTCTTGTCATAAAGCTTTGATTTCCACGCTGCATAGTCGCGTTACAGTCTATTACACCTGGCTGAATGACAGTGAGTCAATTAACAATCAATTGGGTATCAATAACAGACCTATCTCTTGATCAATCTCTGATTAGTTTTGATAAGTATATGTAGCAAGAGTAGTAATAAACTAATTAAGAGACAAAAGATTTAATTATTTGTTTTCAATATGAATCGGTGCCTTTTTTATGGTTTCTATTCAAAATGGCTGACACGGTGAACAATACTCAATCAATTCGTTTGGAATTATTGGATTATAACGGCTGTTTGGTATATTTCTTCCTGAAGTTGTTTGCCTTGTCCAAAGAAGTGATTGCATTTCGCAATTATGTTCAATTATCTGATTTATGTGATGTATCTATTACAGGAACGTATCGTTGTGTCACTGTTCCGCTATGCCGCTGTCTCTTATTGTGTCCCTTATTGTATACCTAACCCTAACCCAACCCTAACGGCGGCATTGAAAACAAAATTGATGTCACTTGGAAAAGAAAAACACAGAGACAGCAACCATTTCTGGATTCCAAGTATAACGAACCATCTCTTGACTTCATAGATGTTTGTATCAATTTTAAACCCATCTATTGTGATCAAAAGGACATAGGGAATATGACTACAGTAACTGTCTCTGCTATGGTATTATAAAACAAATTCTAAATTGGATCTTAAATTACTTTAAATTATAATAAATTAC
This sequence comes from Patella pellucida, assembly GCA_917208275.1. Taxonomy (NCBI): domain Eukaryota; kingdom Metazoa; phylum Mollusca; class Gastropoda; family Patellidae; genus Patella; species Patella pellucida. The sequence continues at coordinate 68,901,982 of OU795036.1, forward strand.
AAAACAAATTATACTGTAGTCAAATGTTTTATTTAATTAGGGGATTCAGAAATCAGTCAGGCGTTAATGAATACACATCCCGGCTGTTGGTTATTAATATTATAAGGAATAAACAAATGCATTCGGTTACTGTGATATCATTGGCATCTAAAGAGCATTTTCGATAATCAGTCAGGCGTTAATGAATACACATCCAGGCTGTAGGTGATTATTATTTATAAGGAATACACATGCCGAATATGCATTCGGTCACTGTGAATTGTGATATCATTGGCATCTACATGTATGGGGATTAAGAGCATTTTCGATAATTGGCAAAGTCGTTTTTACAGGAGGTCTATGTTTGCGACTTTGAGTGAAGATGGCTGATTTAATTTTAATCGGATTGGTGTGAACTTGCCGTAAAGTAAAGGGCATATACCACTGGCTACAAGTACAGAAAGTTTTGTCTATTGACTTTATGTGATCTTTGTGTTTTATCAGAACAACTCAAACAATCACATCCAGTTTGCAAGAAACTTAAAATTGTGAACAGAACAGACAGCCAAAGAGAAATGTCAACAACATTTGCAGGCCATATAATGACTAATGCTTTCTTAGTTTGGGAACCGGGAGATACAAAATAGTACCACAACGACAATAATTTTTACAATTTTTATATTGTTAATATAAAAATTTTAGATCCCAAAACGAACTGCTGTAATGGTTATTTACATTTGTTTTCACATTGCTACTCATACAGTCATACTTGTGTAAGTCTCAATAAGGAGGTTTCAGTGGTCTTTGGTGGTATAAAGATGCTTACATTTTATTAATACTACAGTAATTAGTAACAACAGTTCCACTAATATTATTTACCATCTACAGACGTACTGTTTTTCACAGTTAAAAAATAATCCATTTAAATAAATCGGACTATTTATAATGGCACTATAGTATTTAGGGACTTACTCAGGCCTATCTATAATTTATACCTATAATGGTCATCATTACAATGAGTATACACTATTGTCTTCGCCATGATAACCAATTTAAAACGGATTTCCTCGATTATGAACAAAATAGTTAACTTTGGTTATTATAATCTTACCTGTGTGTTTGTAATGAACTCCCGTTAAATAAAATCCATTGCACAACTAATTATCACAACTATGAACACAAGTTCTCTCTTGAAAAATTTGAAAATTTACTAGTTATTTCGACGGAGTCGAAAAACAATATCCTCGTGTTTATTGGACCAATCCAATATACCTGTTGCGGGGTGGCTAAACATTGATAGATAATTTGGCAAACACGTGATGTAATCAAACAAAGCGCGAGTATTTAGAGCTTTTGAGTTTAGGCGACGAAAAAAATCAATTGAAGGCAATACGGTTATTCCCGACCTCTGTTCTGAGGCTATTTTGGAATCCTTACCTACTATTTTTTTCCTTTATTCTAATTTATTCGACTAAGAAATCATTTCTTGCCACAGCCGACACACATTTTTAATGATTCAACACTATTTTCAAGTAGAATTCTGCGATTAAAAACATACACAAAATATGTTCGATCTGAAAGCCATTACGAGACCCGAACATGCGCAAACCGCATGTTTTATTCATCGCTAAATTCTACTTGAAAATTGTGTTATTAATTAAAAAATTGTGTCAAATATATTGATAAATGGTTCCTTTTGGTGGGAAATAAGGAATCACGTTGAAAAATAGAAGGTTGGTGTTCTAAAACAGCCTGAGAAGAGGTGGGTAAGAACGGTATTTTACCGTATTTTCATATTGCAGCCTGTATATGGCACGACAGGAACTGTCAGTGAACATCGTCCGCTCAGAGACAGTTCTTAGCGGAAATACTCCAGTAACATCTTTAAGCGTGTTGCGAAACCCTCAAAGTGCCTATTGGGTCGGTTTGAAATGCTCATAAGCCCGTAAGAAACGGAACATTAATTCCCGAATTGACAGAAATGTAATAAGGCCCGTAAAATGAATGTAGTTGTTTTTGTGCGGCATTCGTGTTCAAAAGAAAATTATCTCATCTGAGTCTCTAATCAAATATATAAAATAAAATATTTCAAAAGGTAAAGCTATAAAATTTGCAGAGATTTTACTAGAATATAAAAGACAGTAATGTGTGCGAACGCTCAAACTCAATGCTAATTGTCGTAGGTATCCAGACCACTCGGACCAAAGACTACTCGGACTAAGACCAGGCGGACCAAAAAAAGACCAGGCGGACCAATTAAATTATATTATTAGGCTAGAAGATATGCTATATATTTATTATAAAATCACAATTCAAAGAAGCAAATAATTCTTATACGGAATTCTTATATTTAGAGTCGTTTAGTTCAATTAGTGTGTACGGAAAATAAATCAACGATAATGGTGCCGAAAACAATATCAATCTAATTTTTCTTATTTACTCTTGCAATGAGACTCGGTATGTCCGGACTTTTGACAGTTTCTACATAATACTGTTCTTATCTGATAGCCTAATTTTTACTTTTTCCACATTCGCGGTTTCCCCAGTGGTTTCATTCAGTTCTACCCCACTAACCCCTGAGTTAATATATGGGAGTGAGGGGACACGTTTTCAAGTTATCCGTCCTTGATGCGTTAATATTAACAGCACATAATCCATCTCCCAAACAGAGTTGTCTTCCTTTGCAGTCCACACTATTCTGGATAGCGAGACTTGCACGGAGAATGGCACATAATAATACGAAGACCCCCTTTTAAATGCCCCTTTTTAAACGTGACTTATGTCGTACTCGGTATCCCCCCAAAAACACTTCATTATTGGTTCGAGTTATAGTCATATTAAAACAAACACAATTATCAATTTATTAAAATGGCACTTTATTATTTGTTCAAGTAATCATATTAAAACAAACGCAATAATAAATTTATTAAAACAACACTTTATTATTGGTCCGAGTCGTATTTCTGTTGGGTCCGAGAAGTCTTTTTGTTTAGGCCGAGTGGTCTATCAGTTGGTCGGACTGGCCTTGAACCGATTGGTGTTGGTCCGAGTGGTCCTGTCATCCCTCATCCGAAATGGTATTTCCCACGTAAACATCTGCCATATTGGAAAATTTCTCTGGGAAGTTTGTGATATTTCAATTTTTCAAGAGAGTACGTGTTTTCATGGTTGTGATAATTAGTTGTGCAATGGATTTTATTTAACGGGAGTTGATTTCAAACACACAGGTAAGATTATAATAACCAAAATTAACTATAGTTTGCTCATAATCGAAGAAATCCGTTTATTAGTTATCATGGCGAAGACAATAGGCCTATATAACCACACAAGTGGACACTAGTTGAAAAGTTGCACTACTATTAAAGTTGCTAGTGATTGTTATCCATAAATTTTGTTTGTGTTTTTTCAATGTTAGTCCACCTATCACAAATGCCTTAGCCGGCTTAGGCCTATAATAATAATAACATAAAGAGTACATATAGTAATAGTTCGATGCTGGGTAAGATGTCTTTGAAGAAAAAAAGGTTGCACGTTTGACGAGACAGAAAGTAACTCAATCTTGAAAGTTAAAGTTGTCGTCTGGCTTCTCCTGGCCAAGCCCTGTCGAGGAAGAAGTTAATAATAAATACGACAATTCGGACAATCGTCGTTGAATCGAAAGTCCCCCTGCACTAACTATTAGATTACTATTTATTACGTATACTTACCATCAGTACCTTTCGATACATCAGTAAAAGTAATTAAATAAACTGCATATGCTATGAATACGCTTGTTAACAAATTGGTTATCATTTTGCCAGATTTAACTCCAGATTTCCTTTCTTTTTCCAGGAAAAAAATAGGTCTGGTGTGACGATGGTGTGACTAGTATTATTATTTCTGTCTTTCAACGTGTGTCATGTGACAGCGCACTCTACCGTCACAAATAACTTTGGATCAATTCCGCAGAAAAAGTTGAATATTAATTTTAATAATAAAAAATATTCAGAATTTATACTATACAAAACTCATTTATTCAAGTATTTGTATATGTGTATCGTTCTTAAAATTCAGTTCATCCAAAACTGAACTCCGCAATCTAAGATAAATTACAATGATAAGATAAAAAACTTTCAAAAGGGAGAAAACTTGTAATAATAGTTGGATAAAGACCACTGTCGATTTTTCCTTTGAATAGAGAATCGGAAGGATTATCTATGACCATAGCTATGTATCGAAATAGCAAATTTATTGCTACCCTTTGCTCTACTCGACAGAAGCAAAATTTCATTATGTATCATAAAGTTTTAAAAAAAATTGTTACCAAAGCTTCCACGGTGAATATGCCTATAAAACGCACCAAAATATAGGATACGAGTAACTTCATTAGACATTACAACAAATGTTTAAAAATGTGATCTTAGTCTTTAAATGATTGGAAAATAAATTGAGAATTATACATTTAGTAAAGGTTTCAAGTCGGGAGGGGGGGGGGCTTCATTTTGGGAAGGGGTCACTTTTCATGGACCAATAATTATTGTTATTAATTCTAATACGCCAAGAATTTTTTTTTCCAAATGTACTACTCCAGTCAAAATGGCCTTGCTATTACACAGGGTCGAATTTAAAATTGAGTAATTGCCTTTTGGTGCATCGCCAGTGCCTTCTCCCGCCTTTATAAAAATTTGTAATAATAATACAATTAGTTGTATGATTGAGAAAAAAACAACATGGGATGGGGGCATAATTTTAATAAGAACACAGATTGAACTGCATATTCATGGTCGTCTAGCAGCTAGGAGTACTGTAGCATCAACACCATAATATATTATGAAATTCTGGCATGTTGTTTATTTGTCATGTATTTTAAGTTCTATTTTGGTGGACCCTGGGCCTGAATTTGCGGAAGATACATAGGGCCATGTTATTTTTTTCTTGTACCCAAAATTTCAATTGCCTCATACAGCCCCCCCCCCCCCCCCGTCCCATGTGGTCCGCTTTGTATTTCCAGACCAACCCATACGCTATAATTAATACCTCCCCTGTTTATATTGCACCCCCCCCCCCCACATACACACACACCACACCACCACCCCTCCCAGCCCCCGGTCTCCCGAATATTAGGCTGTTCTGGAATATTAGCCTAAAAGGTAACAACACAACTGCGTTTTATTCCGATTTTTTTGTTGAAGAACTTTTATTTTTTTAAAAGAAATATACAATAAAGCCTACACCTTTATAGAACCCCAATTGCTGATGCTAATATGACAAATAATTTACTGTAGGGTACAATACAAATATAATCTACATAAATAATCCATAATACTGTGACGAATACTTATTTATATTATGTTCAAGTTTTAAAATGGCACCATAAAAAAAATCACGCACAGAGTCAAACTTATCACAAGACAAACATCCATCAAATTATGGTAAATATGAAATATACAGTTTTTAATTTCAGGATTTCAATCTACTATTTACATGTATACATGTAATGAGTTGGGGTTGTCGCTTTTGGTTTTTTTTACAAAATAACATCATGGGTATTGCACCATATTTAGTCCTGCAATGATAACTGAAAAAAGTCGACTTTCATTTTTCATTACATCGATGATTCACAAATGATTTTGACTTTTCAACAATTAAATTTGTTGTAAACTTGAAAGTAGGAGATCTGCAAATTGCACAATTATCATATAATTAACAATAAAATAGAAGAATTGTATTATGACATCTTCAATTTCATTGAGTATTATATATAGTATTGAAGTGAAAATGTAAACAGTACTCGGGGTGTCCCTCATTTCAAGACCACATTTTAAAAAGAAAATGTTAACTGCATTCATGGACCGCTGAAATATATCATCATTATTATTATGCTACCAAACATTCCGCAACGTCTTATATGTGGTTCAATGAATTGTTTCCAACAGTAATGGATAATAAATAATAAGTCATTTGTTTCAAGTCAGTTACCAGATGCACAACACATGGATTGTTATTTTATTCTGTCACTTTAAAAACCAAAACGGTCTCTACATCGCCTTGTAATTCTGTTGTCCATCTTTCCTTAAAGTGTAGCATCGGTATAACACAAAACTTATTATTACAAGACCGACACCCAAAGCTATTCCACCAGCAAAGGAACCCCCGTCAAAACCACTGGTTGATGGGGATGATGTGGTTGAACCCGGTGGTAGAGACGAACCAGTAGAACTAGGAGGTGGTGGTTGTGATGATGTACCCGAAGAGGACGATGATTGGGGTGATGTTAGGTCACTGGATGTGGACCCTGTGTTGTCTGTCGTTGTCCCTGTACCTGTTGATGATGAGGTTGTCTCGACTGTGCTGTCTGAACCTGGTGATGTTGGAGACTCGTTGGTAGTTAAATCTGTTGTAGAATCTGCTTCTATAACACTTTGTGCCGGTTTTGCTGAAATTACATAAAACGCATCAATAAAAAATGATAAACCCCAATAAACATATGCGATAAATATGCGTTAGAATTTACATTTACGTTATTTTTATATAAATAAATTTCGATTAATCGGAGAAAAGATGCGAATTTGCGGGGGGGGGGGGCGCCACAGATCAAAATATGGCAACCCAACCGAAGTTAAAAGTCACTGAAATGCATGTTGTTCAGGCCCGTCGGGACGATATTGATATTGGAAGTGCTGTTCATTGCTCGTGAACGGGTCTGTTGTTGACGTCATCATAAGATTTGTTTGATTTAGCCGGTCAAAAAGGAATTCCTGTTAGTATCAGTTTAATACCACGCCCCCCCCCCCATTCAGAAATCTGCATACCATACACCGTTTATTATATTAATCCTCATATAGTTTACTGTAGTATATACGCCACATGATAAATTTCTTCACTTATGCAAAAAGTTTATTTACATGTATACTCTTTTGTTTTAGAATTTCTTTTGAATCCGTTTTAAGAACAAGTGAGAGCCATGCATCACATGGTTTGGGTTTGGAAAATGGTGAATCATATGTATTTCATTCATAACCTTCACATTGTTTGAAATTCTTGAATAAAATAAAACAAATAGCGATATCATCTTGACATTATGAATTAAACACAGAAATTAACTCTTTGGGGTTTTCTAGCCTAGTCTCTCGTCGTTGTGAGTGCATATGGGGTCCGCCAAGGAAGTGTGCCTAATCGTTCGGTAGAAGACAGAAATTGTATATGTCGATTATGATTTTAAACTGACACACAGTTTTCATTAATTCTTCTAAACATAATTTTCCCCGACGTGGTTTCCCGTTGTTAATAGTGCAGGACGGAGGGTCTGACAAGGACAGCTGTATAGTCGTTAGGATGGGACGAAAAATCCAGGCTCCGTGTATACATTGGCCTGCACGTAAAGATCCCTTGGTAGTTGGAATTCGATATAAGAGTAGGCCATTGTGCCGCTGCCCGGGCTAAATTTCCCTCATTGTATGGCGTATGCCGTTTTCTTTATATTAGCCCAGTCAGAGCAGAGCAGTATAGATTGAAGTCCCATTTCATTTCACTCCATTTTCTAAACAAACTAATCAGTTGTATAGCATAGGCCTATTTAATTTTCTTGTATATTCAAACGAAAGTATGTAGGTTAAAAAAGGTCAAATATATTATTCAGGACAGGAGTATTTAATAGCGCGTGATTTCATTATTTTCCGCTCTTCAATTTTAATGTGTACATAAAATAATATACAAAATTCATACTAAACAAGAAACATTAGTCTTATCACGTCTCAATTCATTAAATGTATCCAGAGGTTTTTTTAAAATATATTTCTTTTTTGCTATAATATTACCCACCTGTTACGCCCACAAACAAACAACACACCACAGCTGTTGAACATATCAATAAAATGGAAGAACGGTCTAACTTCATGGTGATTCTACGGAATGTTAACACAGTTTCTTTGGATCAATTAATCAATCTCCTTGTCTGCCGAGAATATGATTTTCTATCGGGAGAGTAGATCAGAGTAAACCATTAAACATGTATTATATATCGAAAAAGACTGCTACACACCTACGTTTCCACCTTTATCAGTGTAGACCTATATCATGAGACTATGACCCGTTAATTTGCTGATAAAGAGTATAATACGTGTAAAGTCCAGCTAAATTGCCATATTATTTCAGTAATTGATAATGATATGCAAATTTGACAATTAGTCACGCGAAATGTCTGATGCAAATACTAATTGTCATAATGCTGTAGATTACCCCCCCCCCATCCCATTCATCTCATGTTTTTGTTGTCTTACGTTTTACCTTAATTTTTCGATTATATATGTAAGAAATGTACTAGCACGAGTTAAAATCATGGAAGCTATATCAATTCGTAGTTGACATGGTCAGGTATATAAGAATAGTGATTGATTTTATATATAAATTTAGAATAACCTCATTTATGGATTATAAATAATCAAAGCATTGAACTTAGATTAGAATAATGTACTTTTCATGAGCGTTCGTTCAACACCACGATCACTACCATACTTGTAAATTGAAAGCTTAGATCATAAGAATAGGTGGTCGATTTCACTTGGAAGGGCGATGTGGTTACCTGCCCGAAAACTTTTATTGTCACCCGAATTTTCATAATGAGTCAGTCAATGAATAAAACGAATTTTCCACAAAGCTGTTATGGTTGTATATATTTAATTAGTATATACATGTACACAGCAATATAAATTTACAATATGTTAAACCCAAAAACAACTTAATGTCTGAAAGATGGGTTCCCAGCAAAGTATTTATCGGCTGGTTATTTCCAATAAAAGTATGGAAAATTTGGTATTTATGAAAAAAATATAGACATCAAATCTTACTAGAAAAATACTAGATTACGCGAAAATCGCCCATGGGGCATGGACTGGGCAATATTGTCAGGGAATCACTAACTGTCAACCCGACAGGATTTGCTGGCTTATTGTCTGCTAGCTTAGGTCAGGGAGCAGTTGTTATTTATTGCTCGAATTCTTAGGCGGTTTTTGGAACATTGCGGGTTGTCAGGGTACAAAATACTCTGCAATTAAAAGGTGTAAAAAGAAGTTGACAGAAATAATCAAGAGTTTATTTAGGCCTCAATAATACGGTAAATGTAATGATAGATACATTTTGAAATATGGACCCTCCCACAATGAAGTTAAGTTGGCAGACATTGCGTTTAACAACAGCTTACTTACAGCTGTAGGTATCCCCGGCGAAAACAGAGTTTTGAAAGGGAATTGAAGCAAATTTTTGATAGATTGGTTACTTTAAATGTGTTTAGTCCAAATATATCGTCAAATCACAAAGTTTGTACCCGGGAATGTATCTTTAATGTTGCCAATTATCTGATGTTTGTGCCCGAAAAACAGAAATACATTGCCCGATAAATGGACGGTTTACCGAATAGCCCCCCCCCCCTCCTCCTCCTACGAATATATGCTTAGAATTTCATATCTCTACGATGGTTGAATGCAGATTTCTCAAAGTTTGCATACATTCTAGGGTGAACATTCTCGGTTAAATATGGGGTTTCAGCTATATATCCTGAATCAGAAAGTAGGAATATTGGCCCATGAAGCTTGAATATGGCCATAATAAAGTTTTGAATGAAAACGTTATATGGATAGGCGAGTCCGGTTCTATTGCCACCACAACATACTAATCTGATTAGGCCTGCTGCGCAATAAAATCTGATAAAATGAAACCCTGTCGAAATGTTAACAACTTATTGTGCAATCTTATCTTTAACGAGAGTATAAAAAAATCTCGCATTATCATCAGAGGCGTAACTGCCGGGGGGTATTGGGGGGGGGGGGGGGGTAATTCTGGTGTTTGTCGGTAAATTGAAACTGTCAGTCGGTAAATTTAAAAAGTTATATAGCAAATGTTTTTATCATGATTTATCGACCAGATTCTTCGGTATTACACTGTTTCGGTACAGAAATTTCGAAACCGTCAGTCGGTAAATTTCAAGGGTTATATAGCAAATATTTGAATCATGATTTACCGACCAGATTCTTCGGTATTACACTGTTTCTTTCATTACCGAACTTTCGAATGTCTAAATTCACCAAAACACCCCTGTATGGAACTGCTCTGAATTCTAAATAAATCTTATATGGACTAGAATCCTTAAAAGCAGGCGCGGATCCACGGGGGGGGGGGGGGCGGCACTGAAAATAGGGGGGGGGGGAGTTGTGTTTAATATTTGAAGATCAGATGCCAGGAAATCGCATATATTGAGTCTTATCTTTTAAAAAATTCTGGGTAAGGACCCCAAGACCCTCCGCAGTTACTTATATAGGCTACGTAGGCTAAATGGTACCTAACCAAATTTGACCGATCATGGATATACATTACCTCACAGAATTTTACCTGTCATCTAGCTGTCTCTTGATAAGCGAGCCCTTAGAATATATATGCATTCTAAGGGCTCACTTAAGGGACAGGTAAAGTTCTGTGAGCAGCATGATTTCTGCATCAGCTTGACCAGATTCTAAAAAAAACCACGCTCATCTTTTCAACCTTGTTTCATAAATCACTACCTCCTTCAAACCGCGTGCCTTTCCTTCATTCGGACTTTTTTTCCGAAATTCTTAAGGCAGTAAGCTACCGAGCTGTTCCTGATGATTTTGCAGACAAAAAACACTGAAAATAGGGTGGCCAGGAAATCACATATATGGAGTCTTATCTTTAAAAAATATTCTGGGGGAGATAGCTGCTTCGCACCTGCGGCGCTCATAATTCGAGCTTCGCCCTCAAAGTACGCCCCCCCCCTTTCGTAATTCCCTGGATCCGCCTCTGGAAAGTGTAGTCATTAGATCTAACCCGCTTTTTTAAAAAGCTATGTAAAATAGCACATTTTTTCTATTGATCGACCCGTCGGTAAAATCGGCATTTGGATACCCCCCCAGAAATTTATCCCTAGTTACGGCACTGATTATCATAGGTCGTTTACCCACGTCAACAAATTATTTAACTTCAATCAGACTGATTTTCTGCGAATTTCTTCATTTCAACATTCCCAGTTCAAACCATGTCATCTCTCATCAACAATTTGAGACTAGGAACTAAAAAATATTAATCCTGTGAGAATATTAAATCACGTTTTATATCTCTAACGACGTCACGAATTTTTTGATATCAATTTAATCCAAATGACATATTGTAGCCTACAGGAATTATCAATAGGACATTTCGATAAGATAAGAGTTGAAGTATTTCTGGAGTTAAGTTGATTTGAGTAAAACGGGCTTTGCTTCGTATTGTCGACTTGCCATTAGCATAATGATTGACTTCTATAATATTGTCATGTGTATATCTTCTCGGTCAGGGCAACATTTCTGTTTTCAAAAATAATATTTATCATAACAGACTCAAATGAAAAGAAAACGACGGTAGTATATATAATACAAGAACAAAACAGCTTTTGTTTAGCATGTATAATTTAAGATCACAGTATGTTTTATTATATCGCGATTTCACAATGTATAAAAATAACCCATGTGAAAGACACGTGTTGATTCATACACAGTGACGTCAGTGTATTTATAAATTGTATGTACAAAGCTTGACCAAACCATATGACTTTGTTCGTTAAGATAACGATATGATAATATTTTATGGTATCAAGATTTTATTTTATCAAATAGCTCATCATAGCCCATCACATCTGACAGCATTTTCTTTTCAGTTTCAGGGGTTATTCGTATAATTTAAAACCTTTGCTTTTCGACACCATGTATGTCGAAATCATCATTCCGTCGCACAAAACATAAATCAGTTAAATAATAATTTGTAATTTTAATGCTTTCATCAACGGGGATGTGTCATAAATCTTGATGGAAATGATATCTTACCACGTACATGTGTATGGCCTTTATTACACTGGTAAAATTATGCATATTTACAGTTATAGGCCTATAAGCAGGGGCCGCGGAGCCGGGGGCAAGGGGGGCTTTAGCCCCGGCAATAATTTTTAATAGTGAAAATAAAATGTCGAGATAAAGCTCAAAAAAGCGAAAAAAATTATGGAGGGGGTTTTGTCAGTACCCCCCCCCCCTCGAAATCGAGCCCGCTCCGCGGTCCCTTCCTATAAGTATAGAAACAGATCTAGACTGGTCTCCACACACCAAAAAATGGCCAGTCCTCTCCAAACAAAAACCCCGAAAAAACCCCAGTAATCCCGCAGTGAGTATTCGCTTGGCCGCTACTGTCTTTAACTTTGTAAAACAAATTGGGTCTCAGCATGACTGCTTTCATGTTCCTGAAGCAACGGTATACTAGTTTCATAACGTTATAAGACAGTATCCGTTGCACAGGAACATGGACTGCTTTGCACTCCAGTCGAGACGCATGATTCATGTCACGTGACATGCTTAATAACTGCCAATCATTCCAAATAAGGTAGGACAAAAAACATGGCAAGAACGCCCATTTTATTGTGAAGATCGCAAATTGTCTGGTGCTGGTAACAGGTTTACTCAAAGTTTTTTTTTATACAAATGGAAACGAAAGTGTTGGTTTACTAAAAAATAATACTTTTATATAAATCGAAATGTAAAATAAATAGAAGAGACTGGGCCAGTCTAAAACAGATCATATGGTTTGTTAATTTAAAACGATGTTTATCATATGCCATGAATACAAAATTACACCAAATTTAATGCAGAAATACAACCATAATATGTCAATTTACAAAATGTAAGCAGAATTTTAACAGAAAGGCCATTTAAAATATTTTTTTTACAGCAAATTGTAAATTTACTGTCAAATAGTGGTTACATTAGTTATTCCCCCTTTGACCACATATCGAATTTTGTGAAAAATATTTATTATTTTGTGAGTCAATGTAATCTATTTTAGGTTATTGAAAATCTCTGAATAAACCTAACTGGCAATGAATACAGGCTATGTCATACATTGTGTTGTGTGGACATTTTCTTTAGATGGTGTCCATCCCACGTACTTTTTCCATTTTCTGGAGCAGAACAGTAGGATATAAAAATAAACCAAAATTCATTTAATTTGTTTGCATTGTCTAATGTTGTTCATATATTATCATTTACTTTGTGCTTGATAGCGACAAGAGGATACTTGTTGAAATGTTGCACTATTAAAAGTTACTAGTGATTGTTATCCATAAAATTTTGTTTTTGTTTTTTCATTGTTTTAATTGCTCGGCTGAAAGGTAGTAATTTAATCTCTGCAATGTATTATGTAAATCTACACTAGAATGATAATTTATTTGCAGAAGCATTGTCATTTGGTATGGGGTATAATTAAATAAACTGTGTAAAATTACACAGCATGTTATTTTTACAATGCTATTTTATCAAATTAGGTAGATCAAATTCATGGTAAGTTTACATGTACTCAATTTACAGATACGTACATTTACCTTCGATGCAATATAGATGCTGACAGACTGTTAATCTGTCAATTAATCAAAATTCTATACTCTCGCTGTTTAAAACTGATCTGTATTAAAAAGAGAGAGAGATATGGGGTTTAACGTCCACTCGGTACAAACTAAGTCATTTTGGGACTAACATATGGTTTTAATTTTATTTCAATAATACGCTTGCGTGTAGGGGTCTTTAGCAGTGAGAGTTAACCGGAGGACCAGGAGAAAACCCACAAGGTCAGACAGGCGACCCTAGTGCTTCTCACGTACAACTGGGGATTCAAAACCACGCCAGTTGACTCAATGACAAGCTTTATGATAAAGGGTGCACTCGCTAACCATTCTGCAATCCAACCCACCCAGAAATATGAACTTCCAAAGTATATAAAGAACACCTTTCAGTCTTTTTTTTGTTTATTTAAGGACAATTTCTATTAGAATTCTGGGGCATCAAGGCTTTAATAAATATGATTTCTTTTTATTAAAAGCACTTTGTCATTATGTTGAGCATGAATATAGAAACCACAATGTTTGCCCAGATACCTAACATAGGCTATGTATATATGTAAAATAGCTTTATGTAAGACAGGTACATGTAATATAATCGTTAAATCAAAAAAATATTTGAAGCTCTAAAGAGCCAAGATTTTAAGATCTAATACATATAGTCTGATGTATCCTGAAAATTAACATTTCCCTGTACCATTAGCCGATCGCACTCCCATCGACGATCGCACTCCCAACCAACATCCCAACAAGTTAAAAATGTTATTGAAATCTCTTATAACCGAAAGTCAATACACAATAAAAAATAACATTCCTTTAATAGAAGATATAATATTATCAATAGTTAAAAATACAGGAGTAAAATCAGTCTTTATTTTAACAAGTATCAAGTTTATGTTTCTTAATATATTTTACTATACACTTCAAGTATCATGAACTAAAAATAGCTCATAATAGAATTAGAAGTAGACCATATGAATATTACATAGAGAAATGAAATAAAATGAGAATAAAAGTCAGCATTGAGGTAACTTACCAGATGTTAACATAAAGAGACCATGTTAAATACAACCACAATATTTAAACATATTGTATATAGTTGTAACAAAAACAAAATAACAGAATGATTTATAAATAAATTATATGATATGAATTTATTGGTCTGCTTCTGTTGTGAAATAAAATGACAGATCCGCACATCTGCTACAAAATATTAAATTTTGACATGAATTTAGCATTTAACATCAAAGACATAAAACATAATAGAATTACCCTTTGTTTAACATTTAGTAAACTAGTAAAAACTTGAATATCTCTCTGCTGTGTCTTCCATATTCATATCCATTAAAATTGTATTACGATATTTGTAGCAACAAACAGAAATATCACAAATGTTGCAGTAATTCTATCTTATTGTAATGTTAACAAGGGAAACTTTCAAGATTAAGATGGTTAGATTAGAATTCATATGTACACACACCACTTTCTGTTATTTTAACTTCTTTTACAGGTCTTTCATTCATAGTCTCTTGTTCTTCAATTCTCTTCAGTGTTTCAGTACCTTCAATAACTTGACTGTAAATACGAAATAAATAGTATTTCAACAGAAGCTGATATATCCCACAAAAAAATGTCACAAAGAGCAAGCTCAACTAAAAAAATCCACCTTGAATCTCCAGATCAAGAAACTGACCATAAGAAAGAAATGAGATACCAAGGATCATCCCTCCAGCCACCATTCACTAACATCTACTCCCAATTTACATAGGGGTATTAACTACCATATTTACAAAACTGCTTAGCAATAGTACAGTAATGAATAAACCCCCTTTCCCACTAAAATCTGCCTCTCTATGCAGGCATTTTGATCTTAAATTTTATATTGGTTTGTAAATCAGCCAGATGGTATATATAATAGAACTACATAATATTTGATAATACTCCATAATTTCTGTCTAAAAATTTAGTTTATAAAAGATTTGAGCAAATTTCTTCTGCTGAACTAGAAATTAGTCATGTCTGTGTTAAAGTGTCTCATGCGTACATATCCATAAAGCTTTGGGTGCATATTTCCCAATACAGTTAATAGGATATTAAGGGAAGGCCTGTGTAAGCGTATCATTATTTAAATTTGATTAACATCTGTTCCTCATCTACATATTATCTCATGAATAACTCAATCAAAATGTATCTAAAATTAGCTAATAGTCATTATGTATGCGATGTAAATACAAATCAATGCTTTTATTATTGGTTAAAGCAGTCTATATGAAAATTTAAAACTGATCTAAATTATAATTAAGGCAATAAATTATCAAATAGATAATAAATCATACAAAACAATCCATGCAATACATACTACCTGTCAATCAATATTACTAGAGATATTCTCATTATTTACCAATGTCCTATCTGACTTTCATTACTATTGGATCAAAACTATTTAACACTTTCATTCAACAAGGACACTTTTTCAATGCAACTTTGTTAAACCCCCCTGTTTTTTCTTTTTTTAGAGTTAAGCTATTTCTCTATTTCCAAAACACTCTGTTCAGGCAACCATATATATATTTTGTATGTGATGATAAATTCATACAAAGCTATTGAAGCCTCATAGATAAGTATAAGGAAGTATTTCATACGATATCATGGGGTACATCGTTTTGATTGAAATTGTCCACTGCACACAGACATGGATATGATTGTAAAGAAAATCTGATCAATATCATTTAGCTCTTCAGGGGGTCACATTTACCAAAAAAAAAACCCAGGTTAATCTGCATACAACAGTATATAATTATCTATTGGTACATACCCAAATGCTACATATTTGGTGTTCATCCAAGGTGCTGGTTGAAGTGTAATAAAGAACTGAGAACCATTACTATGTCTTCCTTTGTTAGCCATTCCAACTATACCTCGATTTACAAATGGAATAGCAAAATTTTCATCTATAACAAAAAATGGCAAAATAAAAACATGTATGAAATTCTTTTCCAAGAGTTGTAATCTTGGCCCCACAACATTAAAGGAGAAGACCCATATTTCACAGAATATTGGTTGATAAAACTGTATTTAAGGAATTTCACCATATTACAATTGTGTCTTGTAGATCACAACGATCTTGTAGAAATGGCTACCAGCGCATTTGGTGATTCTGCGAAATTTGGTATCTTATCCTTGACAGCAACTTTAATGTTTATTATCAAAAGTATAGTATGGTAGAATTTATTTTCAATCAATTGTTTTACCTTCAAATACTGTTCCAAAAACAGATTCTCCACCATTTCCTCGACTGTGATAAACATCTACAATTAAAAATAACAAGTTTGATTTGATTTCTTCTAATTATTAAACAAATCTATAATAATTATGATTATCTTTATTCCTTTTGTCAGTGAAGTAGGATGGAGAGCTTGGTAAGGAACAGGGTCTAGTTCATTGAATGATAATCCAGTGTCATGTGTACACATTGGCTTGAAGGTAAAAGAACCCTTGGCAGTATTTAATTATTTAAGAGAGAGAGAGAGAGAAATGGGGTTTAGCGTCCACTCAACATTTCGGGACTAACATATGGTTTAATTTTATTTCAATAATTCGCTTGCGCGTAGGGGTCTTTAGCAGTGGGAGGAAACCAGAGTGCCCGGAGGAAACCCACGAGGTTGAGAAGGCGCCCCTATCTCCATGCAACATACGCTCACACCAGGGCTCGAAACCACAGCCACAAGCCAGAGGTGGCCGGCCAGCTAGAGGTCGACGCGCGGCACTCTAGACCACTAGGCCATCCCAACCCCCCATTTAATTATTTAAAAGCACAAATGAAATATTGTTATAAATTTAGTTATAGACAATTAAAACACTTAGCCTGTTCATTTTATTTTTCCCAAATCTGTAATGAAGATATTGCATATTACTAGGAAAGAGTTCTTTATACTTTCCTTAGCCTCCGAATCCAAATATCACAAAACATAAAAAAAACCAGAAGAAATTAAAACATACCACCACCCTGGACCCAACCATTAGGAACTATTCTATGGAATAGAGTATTCTGGTAACATAATTTACTGTCTGTTTCAATACAAGTTCCTTTATCTCCTATACACAATGATTTAAAGTTACTACAAGTTTTTGGTACAACATCTGTAAATAGCTGGAAAAAGAAAAAAACAGAACAAATTATTAAAAGCAATGGACTGATTTAGTGACAAAAGATTGGATATGGTTTAATTATGAATGAATTGTTTTATGATGAATGAATTTTGTTGAAAGGTTTGATAATGGATTGGATGGATCTGATTAATGGTACAAGAAAATGAATGGATTTTTAACTGGCAACCCCTAGAGCCTGCCATGCACATGCATTGGTTCAAACTCCTACATAGACAACAGACCTTGTGACCTTCATTATACGTGTTTGTGTCACATGACTCAAACATCCCCCCCCCCACACACACACAGAAGGAAAAATGGAAAGTTGCCCTAGAGGAATGCAAAGAAATTAAACTGAAATGTTTTCAAATTAATCTCATGGTTATTTAAAAATTAAACTGATTTGGCCTAATCAATGAATTCATCACTAATAAAGTACTTACTTCTATGGTAAGTCTTCCAACTGGTTCATCTCCAATAGAAACATCGAGATAAACATATTCATGCTGAAATATATAATGTTTATTTGTATTAATATTATTATACTAACGACATTACATGAAAAGCTTTAGGATTTTGTTTTAATCAGAAAAATTCTTCAACAGCTGCCTAGTCGTTCGAATGGGACAAAAAACCGAGGTCCCGTGTACAAATTGGAGTGCACGTGAAAGATCCCTTGGCAGTTGGAATTCGATATAAGAGTAGGCCGTAGCGCCGCTGCCCGGGCAAAATTTCCCTCATAGCACACTGTTGGCGTATGCCCGTCTTCAATTAGCCCAGGTTAGGTGCTTAAGCGTAGGACGTTAAACCCCATTTCATTCATTCATTCAACAGATTAGAAAGAAAAATATTCAAATATATTACAAACGTACATTTCTTGAATTGAGTAAATTTTTAAAACCTTCTTCTGTGAGGGTTTCATATAAAGGTGTTGGACGAAATTCTTGAAATTGGTAGTTTTCCTCTGCCCATGATAAGAATTCATCTGGACCACCTATCATCTGGTTATTTACAAAAGTTATTGCTGTCTCATTAAAAGACCAAGCTTCACCTCTCAACTCCTGAAAAGAAAATTGTGTATATGAGAAAAAACGAAAATATTAAACATACATTATGCAAGAGCTAAGTCTACCTATAGCAGGTCTTTCTTTAAATAGGCCTGAAATATTATTTAAATTATAAACTAGACATTATTTAACTTATCTAGACTATAAACAACTCTTGATGTTATAGCTAGACTGCAATATTTACTGGATTGAAATCTGATCTGGTGCTCAAAGTTCAATGATTAACTCAAAGATATATTGCCAAGCAACTAAACATAACCCCCACAGCAGCTAAGTCGTCCGAGCAGTCAACAAGAGTTGTCGCATATTTTTTCTGTTGTCGGTAATGAAACATTTATAATACACTACAACTCTTGTTTGGCTTTTAGTTCTGCCCCCATGCTAACGTTTAATATATGAAATATTTAATAACGTGGATTAAGCTGTTCAAGTTATCAAAATTCATGGAAAATCAATATACTTGTTTATCTCAAGACCTTAAACTCTGTGTTTATCAATCGGATGACAACTTTGGTCTCTAGAGCATCCACAAGACTTTTTAAAGTGATCAAGGGCAATAATTCTGGTAGTGATTAAATTTTTCAGCAAATTGTCTTTACATTATCTAGTTTTAAACTATTATAGTGAGAACTGCCAGCTCTATTTATCTAATCTCCCATTATGTATTTTCAAGTAACCAATTTATACCTTTTTCTTGTTTTCTATGAACAGATCCCATTCGAACTGTACCATTCCTCTGATAACAGGTTGGTTGAAAATACTTGGGTTCTGTTTGAGCAGATCCTAAAAATAACAATGACATGAGTATTCAAATATAGTAATAGTATCCATGAAGATTCTGTTGGATGTAAAGACAAGATATCAGAAACGGTTCACCACCAACAATATCTTTACTGAATATACAGTGAACAAATGAACCCCCAGAATATAAGAATCATAATATAATGTCAAATATGTTGTCTGAACATCTCAGCAGATAGTGTCCTTTTTGTCTTATCTGATATCAAAATTGAACAAATATCTGAGTAAAGTGTTGAAAAAAGAAGATTAATAGTACTAATAATACCATGAGCTTATAATCCGTACTATTACTAGCTCGGTTTAAATTATGCGTTAGTTTAAGACCATCATCTACTCAGTTGTTATTAGCAGACATGGGTAATGAAAACATAATAGAAGAAGACATCAAGTTAAATCATTTTCACTAGTTGAAACTGCCAGGTTAGTTTTAAGATGTAAGAATGATAATATATTTTGCAAGAATATTCACACACATTCCTTAATTGAAACAGTCCAGTGACGTTATGATTTTAACATATTTGATTAGTATCATCGATGTTTGTAATGAAGTATGCTTGTATTGTTTGTTAATTGGTGTTATGATTTTTGCACTTTTGTTTATTTGATTAGTATTATCGATGTTTTTGTAATAAAGTATTGAGTATTAATTGGTGTTATGATTATAGCCACGTTTTTTCTGAAGATGAAAGACGCCGCCCATTGAAGATTATCTAAATGCAACTCAATGTCATAAAACGGCTTCATCCGAAGTTGGGTATATATTGACCGTAAAGTTTAACATTCATTACCTTCATTAGTTCTTACTGATTTTATCATAAGCTCTAATTGAAATCTTATTAGTTATTATGGCTAGTTTCTGTGTTGTGTGTTCTAAGGACGTCCGTCCCCGACAAGAGGCATGTTTGTAATCGATGGCAACATCGCATTTGTAATACGGCCATAAGTCGGGAGACGTATCGCCAGATCGTTCGTGGAGAGTGTGCAGTTTTATTGTTAAGATTGCCCGAGAGAACTGCCCAACGCTCCATCCTTCACGAATGATCTGGACGATGACGTTGAGGTGAGAGGAGAAGAAATGGATGACGTCGAGGTGAGAGGAGAAGAAATGGATGACGTCGAGGTGAGAGGAGAAGAAATGGATGGTAATATGGAGATGGAGCAGAGTGAAATGAATATTGATGTCGCGGCCATTATATGTCCCGAAAGTAAACTATGAAATTATACGTGTGGACGACTCCACCAACGTATTATTATCCACGAATTATACTAAGTCGTGTGGACGACTCCACCAACATATTATTATATCCACAAATTATACAAAGTCGTGTGGGCGACTCCATCAACGGGTTTGGATGACTCCACCAACGGATGTGGACGACTTAACCAAAACTTTTCGTGTGTACGACTTTGCTTGTAAGTTGTGGACGATTTGACTGGCATTCATTCACTTTTCAGCGTAAATACGGGACCGGTAGTAGAAATGGTTTCACTACTGATGTCTTCCGCCCACTTCAGACGACAGTAGTGGTTTGTTGTACAGAGTTGCTTGGCGCAAGTTTTTTAGTCAAATGACTACAAAAAAGTTTCTGGCCTATGCCTATCCTATAGCTCCCTTAATTTACACATTATCTGAACCAAAACAGTACTGCACATAGCTTAACAATAACATATAATAAATCAATTCCATTTGAAATAAAGGTGAAGCCTTACCGCATAATTATATGATTTGATGAAACCCAACTGCTACGAGAAAATTTATCTCGTGAAGTGTCATGGGGAATCATGGCCGCTTGTGTAATTACGTCATACAAAATACATCGCTATGCATATTATTATATGTAGAACGCATTACTACAAAGAAAAACTGTTTAGTAACTATTTTTTTGGTCGAGTCTTCACTATTTGTCATAGAATTACCAAACTATAACGGTATGTGTTGACAATTGCGTTTGAGCCTATTTGAACTAGCGTAACGGGTCTTAGACTGTACCAATTTTAACGTTAAAAGTATTTTAACTAGACCGGTAGTTGCTCTGAAATTTTTATATAAGCCGTATAAAGGTAGGAGATGCATTGTTGAAAAGATGAATGCACGGTGTCAAAGAAAAGGGACACTATACATACCTCTGCACAACATTTTGCTCTTACAAAGTTAATATCGTTCAATAAACCGTAAATTTCCAAATTTACTGGAACAGACTCCGCCATGATGCTAGTTTCTATGGAGATCTAAATAATCAGTAAAGGGAGAACACTCTGATAATATAACAAGTGCCCGTAGTATTGATCACCCAGTATGTAAATACGTGCAAAAAAATCCCCTCCAACAGGATTAATAACACCATGGAAACCGTATTAAGCGACGTTGGTTATTTTATGTTGCTAATAGCAATAATTCAAATGAATGTAGCATCAATAACTGAAAAACTTTGTATTGCTTCAACCCAACAACATTAAATATTGTAGCAAAAAAAAAATAATTATGTTTAATAATAATATAAGATTGTAAGTGTGCATGTGTATTTATCATTAATTTTATTACAGGTTTAATAAGTGCACCACAAAACTAATTTGAAATTAACATTTGTTCCTTATGAAGGGGGGGGGGTCAAATTATTAAGTCGTTCAGTTTATAAATAAAAGTAACTACCCGGTATATTAATATTATTATTTGATAAACCAAAGGAACTTAATCGCTACTATTTGGGACCTAGAAATTGATTCAAATGGGTCGCAACTCCAAGGCATAGAATAATCTAATATGAATGTATATAAACTGATTTACATTCAATCTGTTTTTACAATATTCCTAATCAGTTATGTTCGGCGGAATAATCAGTAAAGGGAGAACACTCGGATAATATAACAAGTGCCTGTAGTATTGATCATCCAGTGAAGTCTCAATCGAATGGTAATCTCTAGCATCTGTTTTTCCAGTCTACACTGATAGTATGTACTGCACGGGCTCTCCAAGATAAGAATATCATGTCACCGTTTGACATGACTTGTGGAATATGTCTAGCCCCATTCTTCAAATCCCTTTGTTACAAATTACGCCGAAACGCATTATGGTTCACAATTTGTGTATACCAATGGTAAAATGTTTATTTTGTCTTAAATATTTAATACGAGAAGCCCATCTTTTCCCTGTAGGATCACAACATCAATGTTGTTTTAATTGACAAATAATTTGTGTTTTAAATGTCATGGAGTTTGAGACTTTATGAATCTTAGAAACACTAAACAGCCACATTTCTCAGATGAAAGGCTTGTAAACTTTGATTTGTTGCAAACAAAGGTAACATTTCTGTACAGTAAATAGTGGGCATTATTTGAGAATATTGACAGTACTGTTAGTATTTCTAAATCAATCTTATTTTGGATTTTGTATGATTAAGGTGATGATTAATGTTAATAAATTATTCCAACTCGCATACTCATTGCCACTTGGAGCTTGTAACCAATGAAAGAGAATAATTAATTCTTACCTCCCAAGTCTGGTGGCGTAACCTAGATTTGTGTCACCCGGGGGGCAGTCCTTAAGTCCCCCCCCCCTCCCATATGAAAAACACCATCACATGCTTTCTATCAGTAAGCAGAGATTTCCTGTCAAATACCTGGTGTTCTTCTGTCATCAGAAAAAACAACTTTTTTCATACGCATTAGAGTCATTGGACTCAAGTTGCCAGCCCCTTCCTCAATAGCTATGCTGCTGGATCCACTTTAAAGTCCCCTCAAAAATATTATAGGCTAACCTTGAAAAACAGGATCTGGCCAATCAATATATGTTAACTGAATATGTAAACAACCCCTCCCAATAAATATAACACTGAATAAAAAACAGCTTTTTCCTACTTAGTTCCTGATCAGATTGGATGAAACAAAGTTATTCAAGTCGAGAAAGAAAACAAAAACTTCATCAGGATTGAAAGATAATTTATTTGATTTTCTTCAAATTGCTGTCAGATCAGAAAATAAACCTTTTGAATCATCAAAAAAATATCATTTGGGTATTTTAACAATTACCATTTTGATAAATCTTCATAAAATGCATATCAAAGAAAAATATAACATTGGCATTTAAATAGTAAAAATAATCATTTAGGAAGTTTCATTTATAGCTACCATAATAAACAATATATTATAATCTATTATGTACAGAATTCATTGTTTCCTAGAGCTCTTCACAGAAATAAGATATTGTAAATTAATACATTTTAAATCACATCAATAGAAATTCAAGTTAATACCAGAATATGTAATATAATTAAAGGGACATTTTGTTGAATTAACTGATTGATTGTGTTTTATGAAATCGTCAATATTCACTGAACAAGGACTATTTAATTGATTCTTGAGGTGAACTAGCAAATACTTAATCACACTGTTAAAAGTGAATAATGTGTTATTTTACAACAAAATGTCCCATTAATATCCACTAGAAGTGTCTGGATGCAGTGGTCCATCTTATAGTTTTATCCAGCCAACAGACAGAGCTTAAGTTCTCATTTCTCACCTGTTGAATGCTCTTTATTTTCTCAATACTGAATGTGAGTTATACGAATGAACACTTGTGGATGACTTAAATAAATGATGTACATTTCTATAAATACAATAAATAAAAGAAATATCTTATCAAGTTATCTGTTTTAACTGATGTTAATAATTATTAACTTAAAGTAAGAATATATTAAATAGATCATTACAATGATTTTTTTCTCTATTAAATAAATCTTAACGCAAGCATTCTATTCCATAAAAATTAAATACTATATACAATTTAATAACTCATCAAAAACAAAAAGAGTTTTGACTGATCTGACAAGGCAATATCATTTTTAAACCCACACCAACAAGTACAGTCAGAAAAACTTAATTAAACTGCATCATATAGTGATAAGAAATGACGTTGAGCATGTAAAACAATGAAAGTGGTGTTAACAATTTATAATTTAAAATTTATGTAACTAACCTCTTTTTTCAAATATTGCAATACCAGTGACTCTTAATTGAATGGGCATACATTACTTTAAAATACTAGATCTCGTATATCTAAGTTCAAATATTATAAGACACAGCTATTGAAGTTGATAAAAATAAACTGTCGTTGATTGTGATATGCTACAGAAAGTGCATTAAATGCTAACTGTAACCCATAACTTGTTTAAGTAGAATTATAATTTTCAGCCAAATAAACATACAATAGCTGACAAATTAAAATAGTATTAAATACGTTGAGATCAACTTACAGCCAGACAAGGTTATATTTTAAGGAGAATAAACCAAAAATGTGTGCAGGTTTAATGAGGTTTCCTGAGTGTACTGTAAAAAGAT
The DNA here is from genome assembly GCA_917208275.1 of Patella pellucida. Classification (NCBI taxonomy): domain Eukaryota; kingdom Metazoa; phylum Mollusca; class Gastropoda; family Patellidae; genus Patella; species Patella pellucida. The sequence goes on from OU795036.1 coordinate 68,926,711, forward strand.
TCATACAAAATAGTTCACAGAGTCTTTATTTCTTTAAAAATTGATTAAATATCCTAACTTCCACTTGTGTTAATTCAGCAGGGCAGTAGTAGAGTCATGCTGTAATAGACTGCAGTTTTATCGCTTGTAACCAAATTCCTTGGCATCATCTTCGGTGAAATCACCATAACGCCATAAATTACGCTGTAAAATAATTATTAAATAATAATAATCCCTGAATTGTAAGATTTCAATGAAAGAATTTGTATAAAGCAACAGGTTAACAAATAACTACCAAATTAATAAAACAATAACTTATGTAGACCTTTAACCATGAAATTTGTATAAATTTTAACGAAGGTCTAAATTTTTATTCCCAAGCTCAAATCATAATATGAAAGATTACATATTTTCAATAAGTAATCATATGATACAATCATTTGAAGGAAGACTCATTATTACTTACTCGCTCAGATTTTGCCTTTTCTTGAGCCTTGGCGTAATCTCCCACCATCTTAGCTAGCCGTCTTTCTCTTCTCCTTTCAGCAAGAAGATAACCTTGTGATATCAATGATTGTGCCACATCATCTTTAGTATCAGGATACTGTAATGATACGTGTTCTGGCATTCCTGGTGATTTATACTCAATGTTTAATGAGAACTGTTTGTTGACTATTTCATTAAACAAAGCATCTTCTGCATCTCTTTTGGCATCAGGCTAAAATATAACAATAGAAAGATTACTTGGATTTTGAAACAGAAGAAATTCACATTAGAGTTGATGCACATTAATGGTATAAGTGCTTGAAAGTATTTGAAATGGTATCAACGGACAGCAAGACAGAATAATTAGTCATTAAATTGTAAGTTGATCTATGTATTATCTATAATACTTACATCAGATGGTAAGGCTATACAAGCCATTGAATATTCTACTGCTTGAGCTGGTAACGTCTGATAACTAGATGGTAAAGTGGCCACATCAGATGTTGATGAAACTTCTTTCTGTTAATAAAAATATATCCATGTTTATAACAAATTCCGGTAGGCAATTACATTACATTCATTTACAATTATTATTATCTTGACATAATATTACAATACTGGATGACACTAAAGTAACAAATACAGGCATACTTTTACTCAATATTTTGTGTCTCGTTTTGTTTATGCATGTGCCCTTTGTTTTGGAATGCTGCTTTATTAATGTGCATTGGTTTTGGTTGGTTGATTTTTTATATTAGAACGTACAACAATACATACTAAAATAGTGCTCTCTATTTTCATTATATATTTAATTACCAGTATATTAGTTCTTGTAATACATATAACTTACATTTCCATAATCTATAAATTTAACAGTTACTGTAACTCCATCGACTCTTAAAACTTTCGCTCTGTACCTGAAAAAACATCATTGATTTACTCATTAAGCCCGACAAAAATTGGAAATTAAGTTGTTTTTGACTAATTTTCAGAAATCTGTCCCATGTTGTTAAAATTGCAAAAAGTCAAGTTGGCTGGCGATTGTCAATAAAAATTTATGGTCTTGCGTTACTTCCAACAGGTAATAGTGATTTTATGACACATTCATTTTTATACAATACACTGACTGGATATTAATTTAACATACCATTGTCCATCAGCTGAGAATTTAGCTGCGCACAAATCACCAGTCTTAGGTTTGTAGGCCCCGGGAAGAGGAGGGTTAGCTTCCATGTCTTGACGAAGTTGTTCCATCATCTTTTCTAACTGTGGTCCTGCAAAACATTAATAATATATGTACATAAACTTCCCTCATTTAGTCAATAAAAATATACCTTCCATCCCGTGTATTCAATCATATTGGCTTGAGTTATGCTTTAAAGATAACCGATAACCGCAAAAGAAATTGTTAGATCTATTTAGAATAGGCTAACAATATATCCAAGGCCAAACAAAATATACATTTAATTTTGATAAGATTGCGGGTACTTCTGAATTTTATCCACTGTCAAATGACAGTAACCATCGGTTGTTGATCAAGTTATTGTTCCTTCATATTACAGATAAATAGAAGTTGCATTATTAAAGGTTCATTCCTACTAATATAGTAATTTTATAAAATCTGTGAGCCTTACCATTATCAACATTCTGTACATAGAAAGTGAGAGCCTCAGTAACTTCTGTTACTACAACTGTTTTATAACTAATCTTTCTATCTGTTGGTTCTTCTTTAATTTCTTCTTCCTTTGGTTCTTCATAATTTGACCAGATCTAAATGTAATTTAGTACAATTTTTAAAACATTTAAAGAAACTAGAAAAACATTTTTTCTAATTGGATCCCCCCCCCCCCTGTTTCAGAACTAAGTGTAATTGGTTGAATTTATTTATCACTATGCACTAAAATATAACAGAAAATAAAATATTGTCTGAAAAATGCAAAAGACCATCAGTAAATTTAATTCAAGTTGCTGTCATATTTATCGATCTTTTGTTTGGATATAGAAAAGAGAGAAAAATGAAGTTTAACATCCACTCGATACAAACGAGGTCATTTTGGGAATAACATATGGTTCAAATTTATTTCACTAATTTGCTTGTGCGTAGCGGTCTTTAGCAGTGGGAGGAAACCGGAGGACCCAGGGAAAAGGCATCCGGTTGGACCCCATTCTTTAACACGTACAAGCAGGGAGTCGAAACAATGCCACATGACTAAAAAACAGACCTAATCACTCGAATGTGTTTACCATTCTGACCCCTGTTACAATATATATATCCTGGCTTCAATTAGCCCAGGTTAGGTGCAGAAAAGTAGGATGTTAAAACCCATCTCATTTCATTTTGTTACAATATAGAAATAGGGAGATCAACATTACATTTGACATGCATTTATTCCTTTACTTACATTAAGTTTTTCTTTTTTGGCTTTGTCTTCAGCTGCCTGTAATACTTTATAATAATTACTTCTTTCTGCAGAGAAATGTACTTTAGCAAGACCAGCTTCAACTAAACTGACAGACAGATTAATGTCATCAACGAATAACCAACCTATAAAATTACCTCCCTTATCTATCGTTTCTACTCCCACATTTACCTAAAAATAGAAATAAACATTTTACACTTTCCATCTCATCCATTTATTAAAGAAAAACCATCACCTCATTTATTATTCGTTTATCTGTGTATTTATGGGACTAAAGAAGTAAAAGGCATATACTGACTTTCAGTTCATACATATTAAACAGCATGTTGGTAAAAAAAATATAAAAACATCCAAAGTCAGCAAGCGACTAAGAAAACTATTCCAGAACATTGCAGTAAAGGTCTTATCTAATTGTCTAGATTTCTATTTAAAGAAGACATTTCAGCCCTCATTTTATTTAAAACTAAATAAGGAAAATTACTATTAGATATCAGGTGGCTACAGGGCTTTTAATTATACTAAGCAAAACAGTTTGGTCATTTTGAGATTAACAATCACTTTTCAATGTTTTTTTGGACAAATTTAAGAGGGAGGGTTCTCCCCTGGGCATCCAATACTTGGATGAAAAGTAAAATATGTGGACTTTCCAAATAAATGGGAAGTGGTATATGGTGTTCTCGACTCTTTTACATTTTCATTCACTTACCTCTCGTTGAAGACATAGTTCTTTAGTAAATGCTAGAGCTTCTTCACCAAAAGGATCAGCAGGTACTGTTACACCACCCTGTGGTCGAGCTCCTCTTGGACAATCAATGCCTAAAAAAGGTAAAATCATAGTCATTTTTTAGATTTCTGACATAACTAATCTGAAGTGAAAAAAAATTAAATGGTGTTAAAATCTCCTACTTTTTTGCACCAACCAGATTAATGAGACAAGCATATGAAATTCAATGTGCTTTGAGGGAAATTTTACATGTATCTCTGCGTAACCTCTTGTCAAATTCTAACTGCCAAGGTTTTTTTCTTTTACATTCATGCCAAATGTACACAGGACCAGGCCCGAAGCCAGAAACCCAAATTTAGCCGACATAGGGGGGCGAGGAAGATAAATTTCCGACCACAAAAAATCAATGAACGAAAGTCATCGCCGACTGCCGTAAGTAGGAGGAGGGGGGAGCACGAAAATTAGAAGCTGTGAGAGTGAATTTAGGCCTCTATGACATGCAGGTGGCGAATGTGTCGGAAAATTAAGAGTTTCCAGCCGACATTAACTATCTTTCGGCCGAATTTGAGAGGATATGTCGTACTAAAACTCTCTCCCAGCGAAAATGCGAGCATAGCTAACCAGCGATTTTTTCCGACGCAGACAGAAAAATTCCGATAGGAACGGCCATGGGGGGGCGGCTCACCCCCCCCGGCCCCCCACTAGCCTCGGGCCTGCACAGGACCTCAGCTGAGTCCCATTTGAATAAAACTAATGTAATGGTCCAGACAGACAGTAAGTTATTTTTGACAAGTAATGTAATGAGACCAGTAGATTTATAACTTACCCGATACAAGTAATGTAATGAGACAGGTAGATTTAGGTAGATATAAACGTAACCTAGAACCACTAGCAATAAATTCAACCAAGCCTTCTGTTTTACCAGCCCGTTGTAATGAAGGAAGAAACTGTTTTGATTTCATTACATCCTGAAATAAACATCATAGAATCAGACATATATACATCTAGCAAATTAAAAGCTAACAATGGAATTAATCAAGTTATTTATTTTCCACTTCCTGAAAGGTTTCAAGTAAAACAAATTACAGCAGATATTAGATAATGAATTGAAATATAAATAACCTGTAATAAACCGAAGATCTATGTAGCCCAAGCTTTGAGTAAAAAAACCCAGGACATTCCAGTAGAAAGTATAGTGCCCTACAATTTGACCAGCACAGCCCACTCTTTTAATGAACCGATGTATACACCAAGGCAAACGGTACTTACTCCTGATAAATCTGCTACTCTATGAATTGGTGCATCTTTTTTAGCATGTAATCCAACCATCTTTTTTTGAGCTCGAGCTTCAGCTGCTAGTAATAAATCATAGTGTGCTGATCGCTGGTCATCATCTTGTCTATATCTTATAACAGTAGCTAATCCTTTACTGATTATAGCTTCACCTACATTACTGTAATATTATAACATTCTTCAATAAACTACACAGTTAAAGTCATTGTCACTTGACAGATTCTGAAATGATCCTGTTCTGTTCCCTATTTTGTGCCAATATCATAAATTGATAATTTTGCACAACATTTATCATTCCCTACCATTGACATAAACAAGCCAGCAATAAGTGTTGGGTAAAATATTTTGATGGCTCTCTTTTTAAACTGGTTGAATCCAATGCTGGATATTATTTATTTTGGTTTCTGCTTTCTTAATTAATCATAATTATATCAATTGGAGTCTTTTAACATAGACTAAATAGTGAAATATGAGGTATAGTCCAATAAATAGAAGAGCAATAACACAGACTTTTATTAGATTGTGTACAAAATTTGGGATAAATCAACCAATCCATTTCCAACACCTTAAATAACAGTATATATTGATGAAACTCAACAACTGCTCTTACAAATTATGGTAGTGTTTGAATTTCAACAATTAAGGATTATTCTAGGGTTAATTTTGAATATATTATACAAAAATATTAACATTTATGTTTTTTTGCTTAAAGCCGACAGAACAACAAAATTTTCAATTTTTAGAAATAAGCACGAGCACTTAATTATATCTAATATAGACTTACATTCCACCAATGGTAACAGTGCAACATGTTTTTTCAGGAAAACCTTGATTAGCTGGCTGTACATAATCTACTTCAACATTTACCTAAATAAAAATAATAGATATATATAATATATAAATTAGGGTGTGTGTCTCTAGGTTACTTTGTTTAAAAGGAAATAAAATGAGGTTTAATGTCCTACATGTACTTTATTTTGATTAATTCAACTATGGTTAATATGTACAATATGAGAAGGATAGCATTGTTTGCAACCACGGACTGTTCCAGAAATAGATGTCACAGTTACTCCCAGGGTGAGCACTGCCTTTATCTTGGTGGTTATATTATTTGTAATGTGTGTATTGTCAGTTATGTGTTGTGTTGTCTTCCTGAACTTATCATAGATCTGTACAATTTCTAGGTTCATAATAAAACAATGTGATAAGCCAAATGCCTCTCTCCTCAGGTGAAAAACAGAATATCATACCTTTTTGCCTGTAAGCTTTTTTCTTAAGAATTCTCTAGCTTCAAAAAGATATGGTACATCATATAATGGTCGAGATCTTTGCTTTGGATCTTTATTTTCATTGTCTTGGTTTTGTGCTCTGAAAAAGAAATGCAATAAACATAAGAATATGAGCTCAAAATTAGAAATAAAATATTTATATCTTGATCACAGAAACCCAATACACTACATGTCAAGAGTTGCACATTTTATAATGATTGAAATTTAAGATTTTAAGACTAACATACGGTAATTATCAATTTCTATGATTAAATATGAAATACGAAGTAGGAGAATTTGAACCAGATAACGTTGTTTCTATTTACTTAATTTCCAACTGTCAAGGGTTCTTTTCCGTCCATGCCCATCTATACATGGCTGGACCTCATTTGTTTGTCCCATCCAAATGACTAAGCACGACATCTTCCTTGTCATCCACACAAGTGCAAACCCTTGACAACTACTATAGCTTCTTTTTGTAAGACATGGAGATCCAACACCAGGACATTGCAGGCCTCATTAATATAAGAAGTAGCTATACTACCTACCGTGGTGGTTTAATGCTGGATAAGAAAATTTTCTTATAACCACTGTCTAATTTTATTAACATGCTATCACCTCCAACTACTTCTACTACCTATAAAGTAACAAAGAAAAAAGAACTTTGAATTTCTATTTTATGTTTATGCGTTCTATCATGATCAAAAAGTTAAAATACAAGAGGGAATGTTTCATCATATTATTTTATTATAAGAGAGGCTGTCTTCACTGCATGCAAGCCTGGAAATAAGGTATCTGTCACTGACAAAGTCAGGCACAGATTCAGGTTTAGTCAGGCACAAAACTCTGTTGCCTGTCATTTTGTCCAGCACTGATTTATTGTTTTTTTTTTATATTATTAATACATGTCCGGCACTAAGTTAAAAAATGTCAGGTACTATTTCATTAGTGCCTGACATATTGTCAGGTACATCTAAAACTGTTATTTTCCAGGCCTGACTGCATGCATTATTCACAGCTGCAGTATGTGGCAATAATCTTATAATATCAAATATAAGAATTTGTACCTTTCCAGAGAAAGTCTTTTCCTTTAAATTTAGACTAGTTGTAGATGGGGTATAATCTTTCCAAATTCGAGCTTTCTTTTCTTTAGCAACCCTATATAGAAAGTGATATACAGAATATTAGCATCTCTTTCATCAATAAATGTAGGAATAATAATGCATACAATAAATCTTGCTATTCTTCATACAATAATATATTAAAATCCATTTTTAAAAAGTAGTCCTTGGCAGTCTATTTTGAATTTGGGTCATAACACCAATATTTAAGAAAATATATTACTTTTCTGCTGTTCTAAGTTTTTCTGCTCCACATGTAACAACACCCATACTCCAATCAACACATCTTGCAAAACCCTCTCTCAATAATACTTCAGCTATATTACCATTCTATAAAAGACATTATATAAGATAACAAAATTAACTAAGACAAAAAGAAATACATGTTATTTTTATTAATAAGTTCATGCAAGTAATGTATTATGAAGGAAACTTTTACCCCAAAACTAACATTTTTGCCATATCTTCCTAAAATTCCAATAATTGTTCATGTGTAAGCCAATGTATACACTAAATATAATCAACATGAAAATAGTATACTTACTGGATGAACAACAGTTCCAAGTAAATTTTGATTAGAGACACCCTCTAATATAATCTGAATATCTCTCTGTAACAAACGAGATTCTGTGTAAAATCTAGCCTCTTCTGCAAATGGTTCAATTATTTGTTTTCCTTCAGAATCTTGTTTAAACATAGGACACTGTAATCAAAAAAATTTAAAGTATTAACTACGGCATATAATTCTGAGTTCAAAAAAAAGTAAATGGTACAAATCACTATGTTCCTTGTCAGAGAAAAAGATTAGCAAATTCTTGTAAACTATACTCAGGTTAATTCCTTTTTTTATTTGGAATTCCTGAATCTGTCATATTTTTCTCTATAAATTAAGCGCAAAGCATTTTAAAGCTTTTGGGGAGAGGGGGGGGGGATTTTTTCGTTGATATTTATTTTGTCAGAAACACAATTATATTTCTGATCATTACTATATTAGGGTTCTGTAATGGTATCAATTGCAATATGTCATATATCTAAAATCCATCATAATTGAGTTTTCACATAACATTCTTTTAAACTATGCCAAAAGGCAAAGACCAACATCACTAACATTTTTTGAAAAAATAATAAATTTCATTAAAAAAATTCAACAGTAAACAATTTAATACCTTGATGCCAGATAACATCACTGTGACATATTCAAATGTTGGAAGTAAAAATGCTCTAACAGTACATCCATCTCTCACATGTTCAATCACAGCTAAAACAGAACAATATATCTGTGTGATTGGATCATTTTAAAATAGGGGTAGCCTGGTTTCCCAATCTGGGATCCATAGATCCATTAAAATGAACCTTTTTTCTTGGTGAGCTAATCCGAAGCAGTCCACATGTTATATGGTGTGTGGGTGGAAAAAAAGCAGAATTCAGAATGAAATTGTTGGTATTCGGAGAATGAATTTCAGTCAAATTATTAGGAATGATGATCATCTTGTGGCTATGATCATCTTGTGGCACTAACATGGTACATGTTAGTGTTTATTATAGTGGTGTCATGCACAATTAAGTCCAAATCACCTAATATGGAAAATCTGACTGAACAGAAAAATAGGAAAAGGAAGTTTTTCCAACCGGTCCACAAGAGGAAAAATTTGGGAACTGGTGTAGAATGAGAGTTTAAATGAAATCTTTAAGATTTTAATCATTACAAATTGCAAAATCATATTGAATAATTTTTAACATAAGCAATGAGAAAATAATACTTACCATCAATAGGCTTATTGTGATGTGAGTCCACAAAGTGTCTGGGGTTTTCTATAATCCATTTGATATCTCGTACATGTTCTGAATCTTTGCCATCTCCAAATTTTCCTTTTTTAGACTGGGTTGCTGCCTCCTCTAATTGTATAAGTCTTTGCTGTGCTGGGCTACAAATAATATACCAACCAGATCTTACTTATTGTTACGTACAAGGCTAGTATCTAAACCATGTTGCCTGACACAATGATAAACCCTGATATATATGTGCGTTCTAACACCTGACATCAACTGGCAGACTATCGCCATTGAAGAGACGACCACTATCAAGATTAGTCACATTATTTTTGTAACGTCAGTTTTAAATCATTTTAGTGCAGTCTGTACCACAACAGGCCTAGGACTGTACAGCGCAGTGAACGCTTACGGCTGGTCTTGTCCGCAGGTTTATTTTGTAAATTTTTGTTTTGCGTGTAGTGCGGTCCTCCTGCACTTACTATTAGAGTAGAGTTTTAGCCCTCTGTACTGCAGAATATTCTCGTTGTCAAGCTTTGTTCCTGTTTGCTTACTTATATGTACTATTATTTTAGCGTTTTCAGAGATTCTGTTCGGATTATCGCCCTTATTGTTGAAATTGTTTGACGTTCTAACACCTGACGTCAACTGGCAGACTATCGCCATTAAAGAGACGACCACTGTCCTCCTGCACTTACTATTAGACCACTTATCATCAAGACACGCTCCTTGCTCTCTATGTAATAAGCTTACTAATTTCTTGAAAACTGCCACACAGAATAATTTGTTTGGGGTTTTCTTTCTAAATGAACAATTAGAAACTTTTTTTGTTATTCAAACTATCATTATAACCTATTTAATTACCGCAATCATTCTGAAAACTACAGATCAAGAGCACACAGATTCACCAGCTGTTACTAAGTAGCCATAGAAAGAGAGAGAAAGATTGAGTTTAACATACACTCGACACAAACTAGGTCATTTCGGGACTAACATATGGTTTCATTTTATTTCAATAATTTGCTTGCACATAGGGGGCTTTAGCAGCGGGAGTAACCATAGAAAGGAATAGTATATTTAATATCTTACTCATCCGATTTCAATCCCATTTTTCTAACTTCAACAAATCCTTCCATGATCATGGCTTCTGTAAGATTTTCACCAGATGTGTCTGAAAAGGAATTTTAATTACAATTATTAACTAAGTAATGTGAACAACTTATACGTGTGCTGGAACAGCTAACAGATAAAGCTATTAAGGAAACATACATTTTTTAACTTTACTTTAACAATTTGGAATAACTTTGAAATATATATGTAAACAAGAAGGTTATTCTTTTCATTATTTATACATGAAATTATACATTATTAATTATGAACTATCAGTATACACAGCCCCTCATTACATCTAAAAACCTGGATACATTAAGCAGCCTACCTTTTCCCAAATACACACATCCATATTCTCGACCAGTTCCTGGTGCTTTATATTCCACAGTAAATGCTACTTCTCTTCCAATTACTTTTTTCCTTAGGAATTCTCTTGCCTCCCAGGCCCATGGCTAAACAAACATTTGTTAAGAATGATCATATCAATATTATCAAAAAAATTCAATACAATATTTGTTATAAGAAATAAATGGATTGCAATGTATATAGTGTTCCGGAGTAGAACAAGAATTTACAATTCATGTTTGTAATTTTTTGGACGGTATATTAATTTACTAACTGATAAACCAAAGTCATACAATTTCAAAACAGACTACATTAGATTTAGAAAGTGATGAAATTCTTGTTGGATAATCTACATTAATTAAAATATAATTTACTTAAGTTGGAGGGACAATACACATTGATGTTAAGGGAGCGAGAGAGAAATGGGGTTTAACGTCCACTCAACACAACTAAGTCATTTTAGGACAAACATATGGTTTAATTTTATTTCAATAATTCCCTTGCGCGTAGGGGTCTTTAGCAGTGGGAGGAAACCGGAGTGCCCGGAGAAAACCCACGAGGTTGAGAAGGTGCCCCTATCTCCATGCCACATACGCTCACACCTGGGCTCAAACAACAGCCGCAAACCAAAGGTGGCCTGCCAGCGCGACACTCTAGACCACTAGGCCATCCCAACCCCCTTGATGTTTAGGAATAGCTTACCTCATCTTTTGTTTCTGAACCTTCAACATTAGGATTTGCTCTCCTTGCCAATTTAGGGGCTTGAATATTGGAAAAACAGATTGTTCTCTCTGGTGGTGGTCCGCCTTTTGGTTGTCCTCTGATTACCAAGGCATCTCCAGAGAGGACCTGAAACATAAAATACAAGAGAAATGTTGAACATTGTTTGCTGTATTACCGGTAAAAATGGACATACAATAATCGGCCTATTTTCCATTGACTAATCTGCGTGCATGGAGTTACATCTCTCCAGGGTACTTAATGGATTACTGTGATGATATCCACCTAATCCTACTCAGTATTCACCATGGATCACTACGTTTTGTGACCGTTAGTTCACTGGTACAAGTACGAAAGATGCGATATTGAAAGAAGAGTATGATCGTACAGTTGATTACCGTACATCAAAGGAAGGAGCAATAACGAGAATTTAGAAACATCAACATTGCACTTTGATCAAATCTGTCAACTGTTATAACTTCTTATAATATAAGTGTATTTATTTCTTAAACTATACAAAATAACACTGAAGTTTACAGTAATTACAGCAAATATTTTAAATAGCGAAGATTATAAGATACTGCACGGACTCAAATTAAATATATCTTATTCTTAGCGCACACACTAATCATGCAATGATCTTGAAAATCATTTGAAAAATTATTAAGGTATGAAGTCGATAGAAGACAGATCCTACATGGAACATCTGACACATTACAATGAATGTCAGCTGTTTCGTACTTAGTTCATTCGTACCTCACGTAAGCTGTTTCGTACCTTTGAAAATTTCAACTTTTACATGTGCTTAAACTTAAGCGTCCTCACTTGAGCTGTTTCGTACCTTCGTATCAATAAAGAATAGAAATAGTGGATGCTTGCTGTATCACTGAAGTACACTAAAAGTCATCCTCCTCGCAGTGTTCCGTTTGATTAGAGCTATCAGGAATAGGACTAAAAGTATGCAAAATCATGTCTGTGTGAAGGTTTATATCAACATTTTTGAGTATGGTAGCTTGGGAATTGGGTTGTCACGATTGAGTCATAGTCGATTCGCCGCCTTCCATATTAGGCATGGCTATACTACGAAATGTGTAAAATTGTTGTTTTTGGTGCGAAATAGCTGTCAACAGCCACGCATTTATAGGAGACATGATAATATCACGGACCTTATAATACATGGACTGAATGCGGGAAGTTGGCGATGCCTTTCTACGAGCGATAAAATTCCTCAGAACGCGGGAATGCTTCAATGCCTTACTCAGCCCAAACGCTTAACAAAATATCAAAACTATACTATAATCTTTAGTACATATTGTTTATTGCCAACCGTTTGTGATGCCGAACACATTCAACATACAACCGTTTGTGCCGCCTGACCCTTTGAAGTTAATAATCACTCACTCGCTTAATGGGTTCAGTAATCAACACCAGATTATAAACAACAAAGGCAGATCGCGGTGCTTTGGTTTTTTTTTTGCCAACTATATTTTTAAATATTGCAGACATTTGTATAAAATTCCCGTAGTGGTTGGATATTATTAAGTCGTCGTGTATAAATCGTGTTTCAACTTTCTTTGAACAACCCTAGAAAAGGTACTAACCATGTTTCAACTTTATTTCAACAACACATAGGAAAAGGTACGAATCAATCTGAGGTACGAAACGAGGTACGAAAGAACTAGGTACGAAAGAACTAGGTACGAAACAGCCAGGTTACGAAACAGCCTGCACCCATTACAATGCACACAAACAGAATGCAATCATTCACATTTGAAATAAAAAGACATTTTGGATGGATGCCAGACGAGGTGACAACATTAAATTTTTCCAAATTTGGCTTAGTATTACAAAACCAACACTACCGGTACTTTAAATTTTGCTGTAAATAACATGATGATCTGACGATCATGATGCATCAGTATGACAGAAAAGATCAGCTGATTTATTGTCTAACATACGACCCCTATCCGTGGGGGTTGGATGGCTGAATTGTTAGCGTGCGACTGCGTGCGCTGTCTCATAAAGCCTGTCATTGAGTCAACTAGTGTGGTTTCGAATCCCCTGTTGTACTTGGCAAGGAGTACGGATGCCTGTCCAACCTTGTGGGGTTTTTTTTTCGGGTTCCTCATACTGATAAAGACGCCTACGCCCAAGCCATTTATTGAAATAAAATTAATGTTAGTCCTGAAATGACCTAGTTTGTGTCGTGTGGTCTTTAAACCCCATTTCTCTCTCTATCTCATTTTATTTTAATTGTTACTTAAATTTATTCAATTATGTTCACAGAGTAACTGAGATTTATCTCCATCAAATATATGTTGAAGACCATAACTTTTAACATCAAACTAACTATCCATATGGTAAAGATCCCGTTTGTTTACAGTTATAGAATGGCTACATATGATGACATGTGTTTAGTCAATAGTTGAAGTTTAAAGTCCACGTGAAAATATAACAGGAACACGCTTAATTTTCTAATAAAGGTAACATCTAACATCAGATAAATGTGGACATTGTGAGAAAATATATCACCTGTTTAACAATTCCACGCTGAATTGAAGCGGGTTGTTGTGGTGGGGCTGCTGCACTCATGACGGCGTTTACCCAAAAGAGGTAGGTGAAAAGAAAGGAAGTGGGTTTACAAGTTGTGCAGTCACGTGATCTACTAGTTGTCGGTTTTATGTGGCAAATTGCATAATTAATTGAACAATAAAACTTTTGATTGCTTTATTCTGGACCAATAAAGGGTGTGGATTTCAACAAAGGTATAAACTGTCGTTTATTTGGAGAAGGAAGGTGGAAACACTGCAGTCACGTTGATGATGTGGCGTCTACCATGTTACTGCCCCACAGTAAATACTCCATGTAAAACAAAAAACAAAATATGAAACAGGTCTTAAAAGATATATTTCTACAGTAATTAAGTGAAATTGTATATAAGGGATTTTATATTTCTTCTATATTAAAACTGGTCATGTAATTAAAATCATCAGGAACGGAGTAAATCATGGTAACAAGATGGCGCCCGGCCAAACTCAAACTCAACAGAGAGGTTACATTTTATTTTAATTATGCTTTTGTCGTTACCATTTTATTTATAAATATTCCAATTAATGCTACCTAACAACCTTTAAGTTCTAATTTTTGGAAAATATTTAGTAAATATATACTATTATTTTTTAAAATGCTGGGTTTATGGTGTTGTTTACATTTTGTTCATGACAGGACATGTTCAATCATCATCATATAGATTCATATTCATACTCCCTATAGTCATAGCATATGAATGATTAGGAACTAATGAATGATATGATATGATAATATGTAACAGACATTGCCTCTGTAGAACGAAGTTGATGTTGTCAAATAAAGCCTTTATAATTAAGTTTCTCTACGGATACAAATAATGTTATTGTTAAATCTATTGATATTCGTTTTTCGAAATTGAATGATTAATTTTGTTTTAAAAAAATATTGTGAGAATTATTCACTTTTACGTCAAAAATATGTGATGTCATTGATTTGACGCCTAGGGTGTCTCGCCATAAATAAATATCTACACATCGTCACATGAAATGAAAGGTGACAATTGATAATATAATGATAAATTCGATACGCACCCACTATCTTATTTCCTCCTATGACCCTTCCAATCCATGTGCACCGTCTACGACCCTAGAGGCCCTAGCTTCCCTAGCTTTTTCCCTTTTAGTCCTACCGATGTAACTATCTATCACTAAAACATCTTGCAAACATTCATGTTTCAGGAACACTTTCGCTCTCGTGTTCCATCGCACACTGAAATCCAAATCTTTGTGCATTATTTTATTGCTTTGGTTTGTCCCCATAATCGCTGTGCCACTGCCAAACTGCAAATTTTATTTCCTTAAAAAGCATCAGAGAAAGACGAACATACATCGCTCAGAATTTATGTGTTATTCATGCTTACTTGCTGTTTGTCTGGAGGGTAGTCTCTCTGAAGAGTTTCTAAAGTTACTTGCTGATTGAATGTTTCGAAAGCTGACATAAAACAGTTGCTTATCATCCTGACACTCCCCTGGTCATCAGTCCTTATCCAGATTGCCATAAGAAAATCTTTTTAACATTATTGACATCAATTGGGTGCTTTCTATTTTATTTTTAAACCAACACAAATTTTACAATGTAGACTATAATTAACCTGGACCTAATAAACTGTCAAATTTACCTTTGTATTTTTTTCGTATTACAGGTAGAGTTCAAGTGGTTGTATCCTTGCACAAACATATAAATCTTTATAAGCTTAAAAAAGATAATATCAAAAAGTCATTGCCCAGAAGCTCACTTTTTTTATCATCTACATGTATTTTTATACGCCCACATTTTCATGTGGACGTATTATGTCGTCGCCCCTGTCCGTCCACAATTGTTTGTGGACTCTCTACAGGTCACAATTCTTGTCGGATTTTAACGAAACTTGAAATATAGGTTTATCCCCAAAAGATCTCGGCTGCTTTCGATATTGGCATGTATCGTATCAAAACTTCATGGATTATGGCCCCTGATTGTACGAAAAATCACGTTTTTAGCTTGTGGACCCTATAGAGGTCACAATTTTGAACCGATTTTGATGAAACTTGACATGCATGTTTATAACCCAAAGATCTTGGTTCCTTTCGATATTTGCGCCTATCGAAACGTAATTTCCTGAATTATGGCCCCTGATTGTCCGAAAAATCACCTATTTTAGCTCGTGGTACCTCTGAAGGTCACAATTATTATCCGATTTGAAAAACCGTTCGATTATATCACCGTTACACCCTAAGGAGGGTTGAGTTCAAATTTCGGGACAATCGCACCAAAATTACCATACAAAATGGCCGCCATTCGTACGCGTATACTGTTAAAAAATGGTATATCAAGGTTGTGGACCCTGTAGAGATCACAATTTTAATTCGATTTTGATGAAACTTGAAATGCATTGTTATAACCCAAAGATCTTGGTTCCTTTCGATATTTGCGCATATCGGATCGTAACTTCCTGAATTATGGCCCCTGATTATACGCAAAATCACCTTTGTTTAGCTTGTGGTCCCTCTGGAGGTTACAATAATTATCCGATTTAAAAAATCGTTTGTTTATATCACCGTTACACCCTAAGGAAGGTTAAGTTCGAATGTCGAAAAAATTGGACCAAAATTGCCATACAAAATGGCCGACATTCGTACGCGAATATGGTTAAAAAATGGTATATCAAGGTTGTGGACCCTGTAGAGGTCACAATTTTAATTTTGATTTTGATGAAACTTGAAATGCATGGTTATAACCCAAAGATCTTGGTTCCTTTCGATATTTGCGCATATTGGATCGTAACTTTCTGAATTATGGCCCCTGATTATACGCAAAATCGCCTTTGTTTAGCTTGTGGTCCCTCTGGAGGTCACAATTATTATCTGATTAAAAAAATCGTTTGATTATATCACTGTTACGCGCTAAGGAAGGTTGAGTTCCAAGTTCGGAAAAATTGGACCTAAATTGCCAAACAAAATGGCCGCCATTCGTACGCGAATACTGTTAAAAAATGGTATATCAAGGTTGTGGACCCTGTGGAGGTCACAATTTTAATTCGATTTTGATGAAACTTGAAATGCATGTTTATAACCCAAAGATATCGGTTCCTTTCGATATTTGCGCATATCGGATCGTAACTTCCTGAATTATGGCCCCTGATTATACGCAAAATCGTCTTTGTTTGTCTTGTGGTCCCTCTGGAGGTCACAATTATTATCCGATTTAAAAAATCGTTTGATTATATCACCGTTACACCCTAAGGAAGGTTGAGTTCGAATTTCGCAAAAATTCGGAACAAAATTGCCATACAAAATGGCCGCCGTGTGTACGCGAATACTGTTATAAAATGGTATATCAAGGTTGTTGACCCAGTGTATAGGTCAATATTTTGATTCAATTTTGATGAAACTTGAAATGCATGGTTATAACCCAAAGATCTTGGTTCCTTTCGTTATTTGCACATATCAGATCATAACTTCCTGAATTATGGCCCCTGATTGTCCAAAAAATCGCCTATGGTCCCTCTGGAGGTCACGATTATTATCCGATTTAAAAAAATGCTCCACTCTATCACCTTTACACCATAAGGAAGGTTGTTTGAATTTCAGGGGAATCGGACCATAATTGCCAGACAAAGTGGCCGCCGTTTGTACGCTTATAGTGTTAAAATATGGTATATCAATTTTGTGGACCCAGTATAGGTCACAATTTAATTCGATTTTGTTGAAACTTGAAATGCATGTTTATAACCTAAAGATCTTGATTCTTTTCGATGTTTGCGCATATCAAATTGTAATTTAATGAATTATAGCCTTTGATTGTAGGAAAAATCACTTTCGGTTTTCCTTGTTCTCTATCCATCTCTCGAAAATGTGGGCGTATCCTGCCTGGCAGTGCCAGCTTACTATCTTTTAATTATTATAGCACGAATGGCTAACTCTTTATTAAACTCTTAACTAATGGGGTGCCAGTTAAGTTGTCCACAGTGAAGTTGTCCACACCCGTTGATGATGTCGTCCACAACTAAGAATAAGACTCATACACAACTATTTGTTGATGTTGTCCACAACTAAGAATAAGACTCATTCACAAGTTACTCGTACTCGAAACGCAAATGGTTATTTATTTAAAAAAGCACAGTGCTGGACTCAAGTTTATGTTCAACATATGTGTGAATTATTCCTTCTATTAGGCTTTTTATACGCCCGCATTTTCATGTGGACGTATTATGTCGTCGCCCCTGTCCGTCCACAATTGTTTGTGGACCCTCTACAGGTCACAATTCTTGTCCAATTTTAACGAAACTTGAAATATAGCTTTATCCCCAAAAGATCTCGGCTGCTTTCGATATTGGCATGTTTCGGATCGTAACTTCATGGATTATGGCCCCTGATTGTACGAAAAATCACGTTTTTAGCTTGTGGACCCTATAGAGGTCACAATTTTGAGCCGATTTAAATGAAACTTGACGTGCATGTTTATAACCCAAAGATCTTAGTTCCTTTCGATATTTGCGCCTATCAGAACGTAATTTCCTGAATTATGGCCCCTGATTGTCTGAAAAATCACCTATTTTAGCTCGTGGATCCTCTGGAGGTGACAATTATTATCCGATTTAAAAAACCGTTCGATTATGTCACCGTTACATCCTAAGGAAGGTTGAGTTCGAATTTCTGGTAAATCGGATCAGAATAGCCATACAAAATGGCCGCCGTTTCTACGCGAATACTGTTAATAAATGGTATATCAAGGTTGTGGACCCTGTAGAGATCACAATTTTAATTCGATTTTGATGAAACTTGAAATGCATGGTAAGAACCCAAAGATCTTGATTCCTTTCGATTTTTGCGCATATCGAAACGTAACTTCCTGAATTATGGCCCCTGTTTATACGCAAAATCACCTTTGTTTAGCTTGTGGTCCCTTAGGAGGTCACAATTATTATCCCATTTGAAAAAACGTTTAATCATATCACCGTTGCACCCTAAGGAAAGTTGAGTTCGAATTTCTGGAAAATCGGACAAATATTGCCAAACAAAATGGCCGCCGTTTGTACGCGAATACTGTTAAAAAATGGGTATATCAAGGTTGTGGACCCTGTAGAGGTCACAATTTTAATTCGATTTTGATGAAACTTAAAATGCATGGTTATAACCCAAAGATCTTGGTTCCTTTCGATATTTGCGCATATCGGATCGTAACTTCCTGAATTATGGCCCCTGATTGTTCCGAAAAATCCCGTATGGTCCCTCTGGAGGTCACGATTAATATCCAATTTAAAAAAACGTTTGACTCTTATCACCATTACACCCTACGGAAGGTTGAGTTCGAATTTCTAGAAAATCAGACCATAATTGCCAGACAAAATGGCTGCTGTTTGTACGCGAATAGTGTAAAAATATTGCATATTAAAGTTGTGGGCCCTGTAGAGGTCACAATTTTAATTCGATTTTGATGAAACTTAATAAGCATGTTTATAACCTAAAGGTCTTGATTCTTTTCGATATTTGCGCATATCAAATTGTAACTTAATGAATTATGGCCTTTGATTGTAGGAAAAATCACTTTCGGTATTGCTTATGTCCTCTATCCATCTATCGAAAATGTGGGCGTATCCTGCCTGGCAGTGCCAGCTTACTATCTTTATTTTGTATAAACAACATTTTATTCTCCGAAAAGGGTTGAGGAATAGGCTTTATAGGCCTACATGTATGTGACGGCTCTCTTAGATATCAAGTCTCATTATTATATTCCTTGACAATATCACAGAGGTCATCTCTACCATATCAAATACTTCTATATTTAAATGGATGGTACTTTGGTTTATTTTTCCTAGCAGAAATCCTGATTTATATTTATAAAGGTAAGCTCTAAAGAAAGTAGCCTACATGTACATAATATGTCATCTTAAGAAGTACACTGCTAAACTTTCTAGTATTCACAATTCATGAACAAATATATTTTATTTAACTAGCAAGCATTCAGTTGATTAAAATGTGTATGTTTATTTGATGAATGAATCTGTTGGATTATCTTGAATGGCAGATAATGTATTTTGTCCAGGTTGCAAGACTTATACCTGTTTAACACTTCAGTTAATTTAAGCAAGAGTTATTAATGTCTTGTTAAAACAGTAAACCTTAGAAGCAGCAGTTGCGTATGAAAGTCTATTTCTTGCTAGAAAACAAACAAAAGGATAAAAGAATAGCAGGATTTTTCCGCTGTACTTATGCCAAAGTTATTGACAATTCTATGCAGATTTCTTTGAAAACATAATATTGTCAGATAATTGTACAGGATTGCTATACAGAGTTAATTTCCTCTATTTAAATATCTTGAATCAAAGCTTTGGGTAGACACTCAACATGATTAACTCAAGAAGAACGACGAAAGTACACAACACTGTTCAAGTGACATACATGTTTTGTGGCATCACCAAATTGATTATCCATTTTGTCTTGGGTACATGAATTTTAATTTGCAATGTTGATCAGAACCTTAGTATGTTAACTCCAAATCCATGTCTGACCTTTTAAAGAAATCATTTCCTAAAATAAATTTTGATAAAAATTGTACATTTTAACACTATATAAGCTTACATATATATATATATTAATTTTTCAGCTGAAACTCTACCATTTGCCTCAAACACACTTGCAGCAGAAATAATCTTAGTTTTTTTACTGGCTGGTCTTGAGGGTTTACGACTGTTTTTTGGTTAGTATTGTGTAAGAAAAGTATAAATAGAAGATGACATGAAATGGGGATTAACAACCTACTCCTCTACACCAATCCAGGGGAATGGAAGACGGGCATATGCCATACAGCTTACTCTTGTATCGAGTTCCAACTGCCAAGGGATCTTTTACCTGCATGCCAATGTGTACACTGGACCTTTGTTTTCCGTCCCATCCAAACGATTAGACAGCTGTCCCTGCAAGGCCCTCCGATCTGCATCACTAACAAGTATAAATAGAGGCCCTTAACAAAAGTCCAATCAGTGTGGTGAAGAGTTAAAAAACACCCAAACTAGTCACTGATACTAAAGATTACCAAGTCTTAATCGCCAGTTTTATCTTTTACCTCATTATTCAAATTATTTATGTGAGGTAATTAAATAGACAATTTTTATCTCTTATTTTTTTAAAAAATAAAAATTGGTTATGCATCCCAATATAAGTGAGTAGAATTATATTTTTTCTTATATGACCTAAATGTACTTCATGTTTACTTATGCACTACATATATCTATACATAGATTTCTATTGTAATATTACAGGAAGGAAGGGAAATCTCACAGAACAGACAGTAGGAGTCATTATTTCTGTTCTACTCAGTGTACCGGCCATACTTGGTGCTATATTTATTTTATTATGGCAGACATATGTTTTAAGAATTGAGGTTATTCTGGCAGCTATACAGTTAGCATTTATTGGTTTAGAGCTCATCTTTGGTATAATTTCAATTATATCTTTTGCAAGGTAACCAATTATTTTCTTTTACAAAAATTCTAAATTCTTAACAAACTAAAAATTCAAGTTCATTATGATAAGAAATACTCTTCCATGGCTTAATGAATATTGAATTCTCTATTTAGGGTTCATGATACCTCTGTTAGAAGTTAGATACTATGTGCATACTCTTCTCCCTATATTCCTGGAGATTAAGTGCCCATAGCAGCAAAGTGGTGACCTGAAAATCAATAGGCTTTGTCCGGCTTTCTATGATTCTTCAAATTTTCATAAAAAAGGCTGGATCTCCATTCTCCAAGCTGTTATTAACACTTGTCAGTGTTGATTCATTTACTTTAAATTTATACCTTTTCATTTTCACAGTATCTTAGGTTTGTTGGTTTTTATAAAATATTAGCATGACTATATAAATAAACTGTTTAATTGTATTAATTGATTAAACGCTATAATAAAACCAGAAAATATTATTACAATGATTTGTTCTTTGATCTTTTATTTCAGAGCTGCAGCATATTAATAATTGGTAGAATATTGTGAAGAATAGACAAAAAAAATTATTTAAGGATGACAGTTCTATCCTGTTCTAGTAATGTACATAATATTGTAGATGTCTATAAATATATCCGTCCATTAACATTCCTATGTTTTTATAATCATGCATATAAATTTCATTAAAAGTTGAAATTCTGTTATAGTTTTCTTATATTTTTGAGAGAAGAGGGACAGGTACACATTGTTTGTCAAGGCATCTAATCGATTAGGTAAGACTATTGTGTCTTTTCTGTATGGTACTATTAATCTGTCAAAAATATATAAAATTGCCATTTAAAACCATCATAATACATGTCCACTATCCTGACTAGTTTCGTCAAATTAATTTGAACATTTTCAAAGGAACAATTTTATATATTTTTGACACTACACTTTATCATGTTTTTGTATCCAATTACTTAGTAATTGTGATCCCGTCAGAAAAATCCGTTAGAAGATTGGTTTGAGCATGCCTACTGTGTATATATTTGGGTACTATTAATCTGGTCACAGATTCCGATACAGATATGTAACACAGCCCTGTGTTAACACTATTCTGCAAAAGCACACCAGACCAGATCTGTAGCATTATCCCCCCCACCCCATACACCCAAATATAACCGTTACAAGCGTATAAAAACATTGTACCACAACCATATGCCTAAGCGGTTGTTTGGATTGGAACCAATGTCCTCAATCATCTCTCCCGCCCCTTGGAATGCAAGTAATTTGCCAATATGGAGACCGTCTAGAGTCTAAGCAACTTATAGTTCCATATTTGTAAAAGTAAGATATTGTGTATAAAACTATAACCTGTTGTTAGATATATTTTGCATAACTGGTTGTTTAGAATATCCAGACGAACAGACTAGGTCAAATCGATCTAATATCCAAATTTCAGATTAAAAGTCCATCTGATTAAGAATTTCTTTCATATTTATCGTCTCTGAATTATATTTATACATTTTCATGTGGACATATTATACCGTCGATGTAGGTTGGCTGGGGAAGTTTGGGAATTTCAGATGATTGCCGAATCCATTCCCATAAATGAGTATTTTGGCTAAATTTTTGGGGAATACCAATTTTAACCATTTTTAGAAGACTGGACTAGGTTCCAATTTACCTTATGCCCATCTTAAACGGTTTAGGAATACTATTCCCAATGTAGGTCGACTGGGGATGTTTGGGAATTTCAGATGATTGCCGAATCCATTCCCATAAATGAGTATTTTGGCTAAATTTTTGGGGAATACCAACTTTAACCATTTTTAGAAGACTTGACTAGGTTCCAATTTACCTTTTGCCCTTCTTAAACGGTTTAGGAATACTATTCCCAATAATACTCATTCATATAATGCGGCCATTGTGGACGCAACTTCGGTCCAATTTACCGTAGAAAATTCCCGAACCTAGCAATAGTAATAATGTTTATATCCAAAAATCTCGGCGTTTTTCGATCAAACTGATCAGCAGTAAATATTCGCTTGGCCGCTATTATCACTGAATGGATAACATCGGGAAGAATCAGAGTTAATTATAATTAGCTCTCAATATTACCTTTTGTTATTCTGCAAATTAAATTTTACATTTTATCCGGCTTATTGTACGGAAAATCACATTTTTTAGCTTTTGGACACTCTCGATGTCACATTTTTTTAAAAAATAAATTTGAAAGCTATTCGAATATTTATTCGTCAAACCAGAATCGTGATAATTGGAATCAAAATAGATAACTTGTTTTCTCGGTTGAACTGTGAAGTTTCAACGTTTTTGCTTCTTTGCTTGGCAAAATTGCCTGTCCATATTATATGATTACAGAATTTCCTTGACTTTGGGTTGTTATAAATATACTTTTCAATATACTATAGGGGATATTTGATTTGTGGGGCATAATACCAAATTATGCAAATGACTACAAAAAAAGTCACTATAGAACCTAACAAAAGAAACATTTCCAGTTACATGTGACGCCCAAACGCACCAATAGCTACCGCATGGAATGCAGGTGATGCTTGAGATCATCATGGGGTCCAACCCAAGATTTGCACGACTCTGACTTTGAATGTTACAGTCATTGTGGCATTGAATTCCAGGGAGGAAACATCAGTTTAATTGTTTTAGTGACCAGGGACCAGTTGCTCAAAGCTCTGTTATCTTTAACGATCCGTTAACTTTAACAGAGAGAAAGATTGTTGCTGAAAATAAAGGCCTCGAACATTCTGTGGTGCAAATTTTTACTACAGATTTATGCTAATATAAAAAATAAAGTATTTTATAGTGTTTTCTATAGTAAATTTAACGGAAAGTTATCAAACAACACATTACCAAGATATGCCCGTTAAAGTTAACGGATCGTTAAAGATAACAGAGCTTTGCGCAACTAATACCAGAAAACAAATTTTGATATGCGTCGGCTTACCCAAAATGAAAGGTTACGTGCCCTTGGCATGCTACAGATCTGCACAACACAGGCGATTGTGGCGCGGGCGATGAATGTTTCTTAGTCTGTCATAAACAGGCTATGGTCCAGATACCGTGATACACAATCTGTACAGGATAGACCACGCTCAGGTTGACCAAGGGCGACAGCTCAACCCCAGGATTGATTTATCGGTACCTTGGCCTTGAGAAAACGTGTCATCACAGCATATCAGATCAGCGCTTGTCTTCAAACAGACACTTGTGTGAGAATGAGTGGTCAGACGATTCGGAATCGACTGCATAGGGGTCACCTTCGCGCCCGACGCTCGCGTGATCCCTTGTTTGAGAGATCGTCACATTCAGGCAAGACGTCGTTGGTGTAGGGATCGTCAACACTTGGATAATCGACGCTGGAGAAATGTGATGTTTTCAGATGAGTCAAGGTTCACTGTTAATTTTTTGGACAGACAAGCGCCTCCAAGACGTTAACGTCATCAGACATGATCGGTTTGGGGGTGGTTATGTTATGGTGTGGGGAGGCATCACTGTTGCTGGAAGAATGGCTTTACATGTTGTTGCAGGGCGTTTTACAGGCCAGTACTACCGGGACAACATCTTGGCAGTCCATCTTGTGCCGTTCGCACGACGTCATGGCCGCCGTTTCATCTTCCAGGATGACAACGCAAGATGTCACAGGGCCAGGATCGTTACAGGTTACCTCCAACAACAGAACATCACCACATTACCTTGGCCAGCACTGAGTCCCGACCTCTCCCCCATCGAGCATGTCTGGGACATGCTTGGACAGAGGTTACGTCAACGTCAACAAGGTCCCGCCAATGTCCAAGAACTTGTTGCTGCGTTGCGACAGGGATGGGACAATCTGGACCAAAATGACCTTAGACGTCTCATTAGGAGTATGCCACGTCGGATCAATGCTTGTTTGGCAAACAGAGGAGGATTTAACCGTTACTGACTTTTATTTGTTGTGATGCTGTGGTAACTTTGCTGTTTGACCCCGGGTATCATTTTACCCTTATAATGGTCAGTCTGTGCCTTACTTAGTCTAACGATCATTTGGAATAAATCGATGATTGTGAACTTCATTTCATTTTGTCATTTGTTTATTCGTCAGTTTCATTAGGTGACTTTAATGACACTTAAAAATCAAATATCCCCTACTTTTTTTTTGAATAGTATATTTGTATAAATTTAAACCAAGCGATAAAGTCAAAGGTAATAATTCTAATGGAAAATTATATTTGCACCAAACATATCCAGTCTTGAGAAACATTGGCACAATCCTTGTGTTTAGTATGTACATCTATTGGTGCTTATCCTGTTTAATCCTATCAACACAGAATGCTAGTTAATTAATTACTTCCTGAAATAGCCAGGATTATATTGGCTGCCTATAAGGTTATCGTCGTGTTGGAAGTAAAACGCAATAAGAAAGTAGTTATTTTAGTTTTTAATTAAAGTGTGCAAAGGCAAAGGCACTAAGTTGATTTAGATTAGTATCTTTAAGTTGTATTTTAAGCATTATCATTTGATTATAGCGCCTTATAAAGTAATCCAAAATCTGTTTTTGCCTGCTAGCTCAAGATAAATATGTGTGTCTCTTGTGATAAGATAAATTAATTAAATTTTCGTAAAAAGGTTGTAAAATGTCACACTTAATGAAGCAGCTAAGCCATATAATTATGAATTATGACTCATTTATTTGCAAGATAAATATTTATATCTTCTTATTTAACAAAATTACCCGGATATCCTTCCAAGTACAATGAAAAAATTAACTGCAACTACGGCCCAAACATTAAAATGTTACGGTAATGATTAGGGGACATAAAATTTCGCAGCTACTGAAGCTAACCAGACAACATGCGCCCGAAAATGACCCCCCTCTTCAATGTTGATGCCAGGGCTCCATACACGTTTAAACCTAGTTTATTTTTAAACCCAGCTTGCATTGATAGTTGGGTAAGTTAGCGGTTGAACCATTGGCCTAGATGCACATAATATGGCAAAGTTTACATCTCATCCCCTGGCTCTGTTTAGTCTGTTATGCCGTTTTGTCTCCCACCGCGAATATGGATCATTAGTCCCATCCATTTTAATGGTATGCTGCTTTAGCCATTTCTAATATAAGACAACTTTGGACAATGTGATCAATTGGGTACTGGAGTAGCTATGAAGACATTAAAAATTGTTTGAGGGACAGACGAACTTCCTTCTATAATCTTTGTCTTGGATTATGAAAATATGTCTATCTCGAATAAATTAAACTTAGGCCGCCTTAGTTGAGCATCATTCTAAGTCCTAAATCGGCGATTTTAGTCGAAAGCACAAAGTATTCTTCGAGAATTGTGTTAAGTATTTATAAAAGTGTATTTAGTCTTTGTGTGTAGGACAAATGTGAAACGGAGCAGGGGCGGATCCAGGATCTTTTGCGTGGGGAGGGGGGGGGGGGTAGGTTGGATAACTGCTTAACTAAATGCCGAAGGCGCTGAACGTTAAAAAGAGGGGTATAAAATTAAAAAGCAAACACAACAATATTCAACGTCAACAGTCGGACAGCGTTAAATTTCAATTAACTTATAGTTTCACACGGTACGATATTTAAAAAATGCCGTCGTCAATAAGCGATTTGCCGTGTAGTCCTGTGTGCAATCATATGTCCCCTAATTTTGACTTTTGATCCATGTAGGGTACCCATAGGAGATTGAAACAAATTGGGTAGACATTCCAAATATGGGGCAGAAAGGTGTAATTCAAGATGCCGCCCAAGATGGCCACCGTGCCTTTATAATACCCGATATAACTCCATCTGAGTTTGTCCTAAAGTGATGAATTTGGTGTTTTGACCTAGGTTTTTGGGATCAATGAATCCATTGAAATCATTTTCAGGGTGCAAAAATTAGCGGGTAATGGTGACTTCCAAGATGGCCACCAAAATGTCCGCCACGCCCTTTCGGCTAGCTTGTCAAGGAATATAATTGAGCGAGGAGAATAAACTTCGTGTCTTTTCTAGGGTTTTAGGGGTCAGAGATTTCACACAGACCATTCACTTTGCCGGCAGAACAACCTAGCATTGTTAATTTTAGCATAGGGCAGCCAGTTGATCAGGATGCTGGTTTTACTCAACCAAATTGTCAGAAGGATTTGTCTGACTATGTGACAGAGATTGGACCCTTTTTTAACATCTAGAGATATAAACTATCGTATTTTGACAAGTGTTTTTATCTCGAACAATACTAAACACAATATTCACAAATCTACAAATGTTCACCGTAAATAAATTGTACAGTTAGGATCACTTTTCTGACGATTATTTTTTTCTCTCAAAATACCACCATTAGGGATTTTGCATTGGTTGCACTGGCTGATTGCCTGGCATTTATATAATATGCAGCAGCGCACGTTACTTTCTCAACAAGGACAGGAGCGAGTGTCGCATTTCACACAGTTGAATTTCAAATACACTCCATCTGACAAATTACGATTGTATTTCTTTGGGTCGAGACATTTGTTTTCCGCGGTAAACCCATAGTCTTGTGGATTCAGTCTCCCATGCTGGCACCAAGGCCAATTCTGTTCTGCACTTGAAGGGCTATGGGAGGGCACATACGCTGAGAAGTTCCTGGTACAAGTGATTAACAGAGGGAACCATGGCATTGAAACGATGGATAATTTACGTTTCAACTGGTACCATCACGGAAAGTCAATGACACTTATTGGCCTCCCACCAACTAGTTATACTACACATGGTCATATTCAGAGGGCACTCTATTGAACCTACATCCAAGTTAATTGTCTGGGAGACTTTTCACTGACCCCACAGGACTATGGGTTTAACTTGAAAAACAAATTTCTCGGCCCAAAGAAATACCATCGTAATTTGCCAGATGAAGTGTCTGTGAAAAGTAACTGTGTGAAATGCGACACTCGCTCCTGTCCTTGTAGAGAAAGTAACGTCCGCTGCTGCATATTCTGTAAATGTCCGAAAAACAGTCAGTGCAACCAATGCAAAAACCCTAATGGTGGTATTTTGAGAAATTGACAAAGTAGGTGTGGTTCATAAAAAAATGATAGTCAGAAAAGTGATCCTAACTGTACAACTTATTTATGGTGAACATTTGTATATTTGTGAATATTCTGTACAGCATTTTTCAAGATAAAAATGCTTGTCATAATACGATAGTTTACATCTTTAGATGTTAATGAAATGTCCAATCCTTCTGATAATTTGGTTGAGCAAAACCAGTATCCTGATCAACTGGCCGACCTATACTGAAATTAACAATGTTCTGTGTGAAATCCCTGACCCCTAAAACCCTAGAAAAGACACCAAGTTTATTCTCCTCGCTCAATTATGTTCCTTGACAGGCTAGCCGAAAGGGCGTGGCGGCCATTTTGGTGGCCATCTTAGAAGTCACCGTTATCCGCTACTCTTTGCACCCTGAAAATGATTTCAATGGATTCATTGACCCCAAAAACCCAGGTAAAGACACCAAATTCATCACTTTAGGACAAACCCAGATGGAGTTATATCGGGTATAATGGCACGGTGGCCATCTTGAATTACACCTTTCTGTCCCGTATTTGGAATGTCTACCCAAAGTTTTTTCAATCTCTTGTGGGTACCCTGCATGGACCAAGAGTCAAAATTAGGGGCCATATAATTGCACACAGGACCCCTCTCAGCCCCCGGACTAGTGGGGTGAATATGTCCCGACGACAATTTGTGCTGTCAACGTGTTTGGATAATTGTGACTATTTGTTTTTGTCCAAAATGGAATGAAAGTCATGACTGAACTCAATGTATATAAAACTCGCAATTTTGGGGTCGGAGTCGGGCTTTTAGATTTAAGTTTCTCGGTCCCTTCATATTGTCAAGTCTGAGCGGACGTGAATTTTTTCTCATAAGAAGGGTTGATTTTTTTTTGTGGTTGAGCAGGGGGGGGGGGGGCCTCTGGATCCGCTCCTGCAGAGTTTAAGAACCGCATCATAAAACGGTAAAATAATTTTGGATATGGCGGCCAGATCTATATTCGAAATATGAAGTAGATGGATCTCTGTGTGAAGAATGTATCTCCAATAACATTGCTGGCCATGAGCCATACCCACCACTAAAACATTAATTCCGTATTTTCCACCACCCCTGCCCCGCCCCATACTCCATTCAATTAATGAATGAAGTTTTACAGTGTACCTTTTCTGCACCTATTGGGCTTATGGTTATCAGCCATGATGGGAAGATTTCGCCAAATCTACATTGAAATATAACAGCCAAGCTATTTTTCGTATATACACGGGTGGACTTTTGGTCATATCAATACGACTACATACATTCCTTGGCAGGCGCTACGCCTCTGACACGTCGGAATCGGGTTTGTTAACCCCACCATCAACACCACCACTTCCCCCCCCCCTCTCTCTCTCGCTTTCTCCCTCACACGTCTTTTCCGGACCCTGGGTAATTATGCCGAACCTTCTGCCTTCAAGCTAATCAATCATCGCTAGAAAAGGCTAACACTTTAACTTTCTTCTTCATCCAAACTTCTCCTCAAATAAAGAGGCAGATGTTTTACCATGACCTATAAAGTTCTTGGTTCTTGTCTGCAGGTCTGAAAGACTAAAAGGGATTATGTGGGAGTTTGCCATACCCAACTCCTTATAGCCTACTGTCCAATTCTTAAACCCAAGCCTAATACCTCCAATGAGGACCTTTCAATATAAATTTTGGCCCGACGGCCATACTTGCTTATACCTCAAATAGTGTAAAACAATTTCAAAATATCACAAACAAATTTGGCTTTGCAGTAAAAAAAAAAACTACGAAAAAACGTCTGTTACTGTTTATATGAATCATGCCATGGTAAAGTTGGAAATTTTAAGAACCAGGAAGAATGGAATGGCTTAAATAACCATGACTTCTGGAAATTGCGTCATAATTCTCCGTACCGTACGTACAATTAAATGGACTCTTAACGGCGATTATAAAACATGCAAAGAAAATCGAACAATCAAAAATATACGACGAAATAAGGCAGGCATAATGATAACAAAAGAATCATATTAAATTGAATGCATTTTGTAGCCTATAGTATAGCCTACACATGCAACCTTTTTTTTTATTCCCACTTCTGAAACGTGACTCCAAAAATCGATACGGAATTTGCAAGAACCCAATACCACGCTATCATTATGTGTATACACACATAGCATATAGATATGTTTGTATAAACTATTTATCCCAATTGCGTCGTCCATCGTTGCCTTGCGTTGTCATGACAATATCTTTACAGTTCGTTAATGTATTGGATGGTTTACGTCACGTGATTTGGCTATTCGTGCAATGGGGAATTTATACAGTGCACGTCGATACTTAGTATAAGGTCCATAGTAAGAATACATATTATAACATTCACACGATTTGACTGAAACAGTCGATAACTGGACTTGAATTGAAGTGAAGAAATTCTAACTTCTCTGGCCACATGTTTTTATTATTTAGGTAAGCTAATCATTTTATATTCTTTGATGTATAGGCTAGATTATAGTCCACCTGCCAGTGTATAGCCATTGTCAAATTGGCCATTCCATGCAATATTCCTCTTGACAGTTGGTTGGCGCTTGCTCACTAATACGAGGTCCCGGGATTGACCGATCTGATTTGCCCTAGCATCACGGTAAAGATCCCCCGACACGCCCGTCTTCATTAACCGGCGCATAGAGACATCTAATCTATGTTATGACACTTCCTCTGATTTGTGAGTGGGTGTTTTTGTTTTTGTTCCGGATGATCACTCCATAAATTTCACAAGTAAACCGGAATAAAATGTTTGTTTTACAAGTAATCCGGAATAAAATGTTTGTATCATTTTTAATCAAAACGACATCGTCAGTTTTAATTAGACTTATATGTATATCAACTGTCATGTATTTACCAGATTAGGACACCTGTAAGACACGTATAATTACCTTTGGAATAAAACTGATACAGCTGCGACAATTTCTTTATTTCGCACAATCTGCTTCTAAAGGCAATTAGACTAGTCCCTACTGCTCATTCAGTGCTGGACAATTGTTTTATATTATCAAAGTTAATTCGGCTGCTTTAATACATGGACGAAGAATGTATTAAACAAATCTCAACTCTCAAGGGTAGATTAAAGCGTGGCCGACCCCGCCCGTAATTCCCTTGAATATCGTTAACACAGCTATATGTTAATTTCCATGGTTATGAGTGCAAAACGAAGTAGTATGATTTTGCCCGGACAGTGGCATTTCCATCTATTGTTTTTTTTTTAACTTCCAAATACATGTATTAAAGGTTCTTTCATTTCCACGCAAACCTCTAGTGACAGTGTCCTTGACATCACTGCAAGCTCCATCATGTCTGGCTTGAACAGTTTCAAAGGTTCCTCAAGGGCCAGACTAGGATTCTAGTAGAGTCTATTTCCCTGGTCGCCCGACTGGACTTATCACTTTTCTATTTACTTACATTGGATAGAACTAGGTTATTTCATCTTTACTACCGGTACCTATCTTCATGCACCTATATTTATGACTCTTGAGATCGCGTA
This sequence comes from Patella pellucida, assembly GCA_917208275.1. NCBI lineage: Eukaryota > Metazoa > Mollusca > Gastropoda > Patellidae > Patella > Patella pellucida. The sequence goes on from OU795036.1 coordinate 68,958,516, forward strand.
CCCGTTCATAAAACGTCCGGATTTCGATGAATATCTCCGTAAAAATAAACAAATATAGCTCATGAAAGTAAGGGGCCATTAGCGTCTCGTCAACATTACAATAATTCTGTCCTATTGAGACCAACATAACGCTACATTTAGTTACTATGGTCTAATGGATAGTAAGAAAATGTTTGCACCTACAGCGTCGATTTCCAACTTTAAAAGGGAATTATTTCCCATTTACGTGCATGCCACGGATAGACCTGGATTTTTCGTTCCCCCAAAACGTAAACTTAGGCAACACTAAATAGCACCGCAGGCCATGTCTGTTAGAATCGTTTGTTATTGAAAAGATGTATATTATATCAACGATCTATAAAACACCTAACGACCCCATTAACCCCAGTCTAATATATCCCCTCTGAGATAATCAACCAATTGTTTACTGCTGTCGCTTCTCAGGTGTGACTGAGTCTGAAACTACTATTCCTGTAAAGCCCGCAATTCGTGTAGAAAGTAAAATGCGCCATCGTATAATTAATTAGACCGTTCGATGATGGGAAATTCTATAGAGTTGATAACGGTGAGATCCACTGGGAATATATACATATACTAGCCTCAGTTTACTAATCCATATATTTAATACATGTTGGCAGCCATTGTTGATGACTGCTAGACCTATCAGACAATTAACAACAATGGAAACAATATTGCACGAAGCCGTATTTTACGTAATAACGTATTATCGGCATATTAATAAATTGATATCAATTTATGCGTTATGAATGCGACGTTTCCCTGGCCTACTGTTGATTTAATGGATGTTTATAATTTTACAAAGGAATCACTTAGTTGGGAAGTAATAATATGATTCCATATCTGTGCCTTATAATCGATGTATATTATATAGGCCTACTGTTATAGAGTTTGCTGTTTTCCAATCAGAGATTTAGTCTTCTACTCAGGTCTCAAGGGCACAAATATCTGAGTATGTAATAATTGATAGTCATATTGATTAAGAGATACGGTCGATGAGTTCATCATTTGTTGTAGTTTTATAACAGTCCTGGACTGTCATCAATCACCATAATTAACTCAGCGAGAATAACAGACTTGTTCTTACAAGAAATTAATTCCCTCTTTCTTATTTATGTTTGTTTAATTCCAGATGCGGGATTGAATAACAATTTCTTGGATTATGCGGAACCCAAACTCGGATAAAGAGAACGGGGCCATCAATGATATGGCCGTGAATGGGGCAAGTTCTCTCGATGTCAGTCAGGTACAGTGTAATGTACATAGCAATGGACGCAAGGGGGAGAAAATCAAGCGTCTAATGAGAGCGGATTCGGATTTGTCTGATAAAAATGTAGCTAAAGCTTTGCCACCAAGGCCTTTCCTGAAGGAGCTAAAGCGACAAAATAGTGTTGGGGATGTGTTAAGCGTGATATTGAATAAAAGCAGAGCCCAGATCAATAGTTTATTTACCAGAAAGTTAATGAATTCAGAAAGGCGACAAAGTAAAAGCACACACTTTAACTCGCTTAATCACTTTCCTGATTTTCACGAGACCAAGATTGTCGTGGAACAGAATATGGACACCAATACGAGCAATTCACCTATAAAACACTGTCACCATTTCTCGGCGGTGTTAAACGAAACCGGAAGTCAAGAACAGACGACGTCTGGTGCAAAATTGCCAGTCATAAAACCGTCCCTCAGTCCAACCTTTCAAACCATTCAATCCGGACAATTAAAACCCCATATTCGAACTGGTATGGACGCGTCTCCGAATCATGGACCGAGAAAGATACTTACTAAAAACCATAGCATTGATTTTCCGATATCTTCGAACGCGTCATCATGTTCCATGAATAACCAACAAGCTATCTATCAATGCGGGCAAACGGATTCTAAAAGTCACCTGTATCGAATTTTAAGCTACCTTTATTTGGGAAGCATCGAAAGTGCCTACAATGAACCGGCCTTGTGTAAAGCCAACATAAACGCTCTTGTGGACATTGCCAATGTTCCTCCTAACTTTTCAGTGCCAGGACGCAAATTGGAATGTCCTTGCTTCTGTATGGACAAATTACATTTCCGTTCCAAGCTCTACATTGCAGTGGATGATATTGAATGGGAGAGCATGGAACAATACTTTGAAGAAATAAACAACTTTATTGAAGGTGCCAGGAAATGTCATAAATCCGTTTTGATCTATAGTTACCATGGTAAATCTCGATCGGCGGCAGCCATTATACAATATTTGATGAGTCATTACAAAATATCTTTAGATTTAGCTTTCAAAACGGTGAGACGTCGAAAACCGGATATCGTTATCAATCAAGGCCTGTGGAAAGCTTTAGAACGATTGGACAGAAAAATCGTTGAAAATGAAAAGACGGGTCTTGAATCTTTTAAGTTACTTACATCTACACCACCGTCGGTTCGGAATGCATGGTTGGACTGTTGACTTGAATTCGCAATGACAGGCATAGCTTCAGGTTATATTTCTGTGAGATGTATTTGTTTGTCCAATATCGTACGGCGTGCACCGTGTTTTCAGTTTCTGAAGGTCGGATGGAACTGACTAATAATTGATCACAATGGTCGTGTAATGGGTTTATATCAGTGTAAAATAAAACGTGAAAAGAAGAAGCAAATGGAAGAGATGGAGTGCAATTAAAAGGAAAACAAACTCTCTACATGGAAAATAGAACCCAATGCATTTGAAAGTGTAACAAACTAATTAGTCCCGTTTTGTGTGTTTTAATTATGTGCCTTCAAATAGATTTTCGTAAACTATTGATATAAATAATTGCTTCAATGTATGAATATTTGCATCGACTTACACGCCTCAATATATTCTATTGAACAAACTATTATAGCAGTCTCCTCTGTGATTTATCTATATATAGCCTATGATAATTACATGTTCTTATACCAGTGCCTATATATTATTTCGATGACGCTCTTTAAGTGAATTAAATCAACATGACTTCAACATAACCCTTTAGTACGTCATCGCCATCCGAACTTCGTAATGTATTTTATTTAAAGAAGACATGCCTGTGATTTTAAATAATACAGTAAATTCCATCAATAACTTAGCCGTGGATTTATGTATTTTCGTCAATCCCGGACTTATATCAATATTAAATATATCACAACGGAAAACGACGCTAAAATTAAAATTTGTATTTGTGTGTCGAATTTCATGTTCTTATTTTACAGTCATTTTGAAACGTTGGAGGTATATATTATTGTCGTTACACCTACTACTATCTGTCAGTCAACTCATTCCCAATACCCTGTAAACTCGCCACATGTTGGAGAATGATTTTGACTACCCTTAAAGCCCCAATACCACTCTTTTTGTAACTGAATAATACGCCCAATCATTATTCTGGTGTACAAATTGTACTATTTTACAATATTCCAATTAATTGATGATACAAATTTCATCTTAACACACCGAATTATTTTAAAAAATTGAAAAATACAACTACATAATAACAACATGGTTTGAAAAACTTTACGTAAACACTTTCAAATGCAACTTAGATTTAAACATATTTTCGAACCCTCTGGACAAGTAAGATAGGTTGTAATGGATAGTTTACACAACAGGTAGGACACTTAACCATCTAGTATAGTTAGAATAAGGCTATTTTTTTCTGGACCTGTCAAGCCAGTAAGAGTGGTATTGTCCCTTTACGGCATACTCCTCGCAGTGTTCCGTTTGATTATAGCTAATCCCACTTAACACTGCTGGAAAGAGGGGACATTCTTGTTCTAAATTATGATTGATCAATAGTCCGGTTAACTACCAATCGCTGACTGCGATACAAGGGCATTTTTCCTAAAACAGGGCGTCAAATTTGACCGCTACGTCATGGCTCACAATTTTATTATGCCCAATTAACCAGTGCATAACAGGATATTACAGTAAAACTAATTGCGTAACAAACGAAGCTTTCGACATTAGCATAAAATGAAAAATACTGTATGGAGAAGAAAAGACTTTCGCTGTTTTTAATACCTTAAATCACTGCCCAAAGTTTTAGGGAAGACCCCGGATTAAACGAAGAACTTTCATTTTGCTGTACTCAAGTGGTCGGATAGCCGTGGCGATAGAGAGGCGGCTTCTCACCAATGCATCGTGGGTTCAATCCCAGCTCAGGGCAAGAACTTTATCGTTGTAAGTGAGAGGGATATTCGATCTCCCATCCGATCAGGCAGGTTTCCCCCGAGTTCTTCGGTTTCTTTCCGCAGTAATGATCGAAATCATTCGCACGAGCTGTGCCAAGGGCCACATTGGAAACAAGCCTCAGGCTTAATTTGCTACCCTTGTAAAAAAAATGACGAGATTATTTGATTGAACGAGAAAATAGTCACACTCCCCCAAAAGTTCAAGTATCAGAAGCCAATCCCGCAATTGCCAGAGAGGGATTTCTCGGGCCATTGCTTCAGGTATATGCCCTTAAGGGCATACACTATGACTGTTGTCTTCCTTTACTAAGATGTTGTTGCGTGTATATTCATTGCTTATGTTTGAATTTATACTTTGGTTCATGGATGTAGGAATTATGCCAGATAAGAAATGTGAGTCGGAATGAATGTTTAATGAATCAAATTAACCATACCCCACTGGAATAATCCCCGGGCTTTAACTCGAAACTTTTGTCAGTTTTCGCCCCAAATTATTTGTTCCAATTGCACTGAGTGTATGCATAATTCCATATTGTACCATAATTTTCGTATGGCTTTTCTCACAAAAAGTGCTCTTAGTGGCATATCTAGCGCTTATTCGGAGCACATGTATATTGAACTGGTCAAAATAGTCTTTGTGATATCTCAATATAATTCAGTAAAGGTTTCGTGAGAAGAGCTTCGTTATTATGTGGAAAGGGAACCCGTTAAACAAATTTTCTATAAACCCGAAGATAAGAGCAAAAATAGGTACCCTTTGCTTCCTAACTGGCAATTTTCCAGAATTACGTTCTAGAAGATGAAAAAAGTTATTTATGTTTTTTGAGATATTGATTAAGATGCTTCCTTTCCTGTATTTTCACCTATTATGCTTGATTATATGCGACACTGATACATTGGCTGCTTTGGGCAATATCTATGGGCAGATTATTAAGCTTGACACAGCGCAAAAAAGAAAAAAAAACTACGTCAAAAGGAATCGGAAAGCAAATATATCTGATTATCGCAGGGCCGTATGTTGGAATTTAAAAGTGGGGGTGCAGCAGAGTGGTGGGGCGCCATAGCCTCCACGCAAGTGATATAAGAAAGTTTGGACCAGGGCAAACGAATCCATTGGCGTGTGGGCGCTCTTAAAACCGACCGACTGATCAGTGACTTAAGAGCATCACTGCAATGTGATCATAATCAGGTGTATTATTTTATAATTTTTCTTAGGGTGCAGGGGGTACGGCCCTGGATAATACGCGGTCGAAGCGACCGCGTGGTGCCGTGTACGCGATGGCGTTTATGTACACAATAGCAGGCCCGAGGCAAGAAACAAAAATTTAGCCGACATAGGGGTGCGTGGAAGATAAATTTCCGACGACAAAAAACCAATGAACGAAGGTCATCGCCGACCGCCGTAAGCAGGAGGAGGGGAGAGCACGAAAATTAGAAGCTGAGAGAGCGTATTTAGGCCTTTATGACATGCAGGTGGCAAATGAGTCGGAAAATTAATAGTTTCATTTGAGAGGATATGTCGTACTAAAACTCTCTCCTGGCGAAAATGCGAGATAGCTAGCCAGCGATTTTTTTCCGACGCAGACAGAAATGTTCCGACAGGAACGGCCATTGGGGGGGGGGGCGAGCCACGGGCCTGCACAATAGAAGAAAGTTGGAATTCGTCCCCGTTTACACGATGGCGTTTAAACATTTAATAACAGAACCCTGGAAAGTTGTAATTCGTCCCGGATACACGATGTCATTTATACACGTAATACAACCGTAGAAAAATGGAATTAGTTGAAGAGTAGTGGTTGTTTGGTGCCTGGTTGCTTCGGAAAAGTAGGATATTAATCTCCCATTTCATTTCAATGCCAACTCGGATTCAAAGGTGGTCACACTGCCTGTTGTCTGAATGTCGCTTGTATATAAACATAAACACAGTATTATAACAATACATATATAGTATAACATGATATTTGATTATTTTAACGTCAGCTTACATGCAACTTGATTAAGCACCTGGGGTCGGTTGCTCAAAACTAAGTTATTTTAACGATCCGTTAAACTCTAACGGACATATCTTGGTAACGTGTTGTTTGTTAACTTTCCGTTAAATTTACTACAGAAAACACTTTAGAATACTTTGTTTTTTGGATTAGCATAAATCTGTAGTAAGAATTTGCACCACAGAATGTTCGGGGCCTTAATTTCCAGCAACATTCTTTCTCTCTGTTAAAGTTAACGGATCGTTAAAAGATAACAGAGCTTTGAGCAACCGGCCTCAGGTCGGGTTCCCCTTTCTCTTTTAATCCCCTACATTAAAATTTATACTTGGAATTCAGAGAGTACTATAGGTTTTCCTGCGTCCATTTGTCCCTGTGTCATTTTTGTTTCCGTTAATGGTTTGGGTTTTTTTCCCAATTGATTAAGGTCGCGTTTTGTGGGGTTTCGTGAATATTTGATTGAATTGTGGCTCTTTGTTGACTCAAAATCAATGGAAATTTTGTTTTCCCGTATTTTTTTAGATTAAAGCTATGTTGTGCCATTTGGATGTTTCGAAAAATATTAAATTTTCCTGGGCGTAAAACTTACTAAATGTAATCAAATGGATTATTTAACATTCAATTAAGAAAAAAAACCAACGGATTTAATGGAGATCCGCGAAGAGATTGGCCTTTGGCCTAGTTCCTACCTAGTCCAGCTCTGAACGTAAGACTTCATTGCACTCGTCTTTACGTCCAGATTTTGTGGCATCTAAACAATGTCGAAATTTCTCTGCCAGCCAGTAAATTTTACTGGGCAACTTTTTACCGCTAAACGATCCCGTGTCAGTCCCTGTGAATACCTGCAAGGTGTAAATGAACGTCTTAGTGACCAAAAAATACCTCGCTTACCTCGCTAGATCCAGTATGAGCCACACAGCAGGCTGTTAAAAATACGTCTCCACCTGCCAAGTTGCCCTGTCGCCGCCATGACACTCTAAATATAGGTCAACATTAAAATTTAGAACTCTCGGGCAGACACGGTGAAACGAAATTTGGCCAATTCCTTAAACAAGCAGAGATTCATCAACATGCTCAGCAAGAAACTTGAAGGAAAGGGTTGTAAGACCGTTCACGTCAGAGGTGATGCCGACTGCAGTGAAGAGTGCATCTAGCTGCCCAACCACAGTCATAGGTGAGGACACAGATCTCCTTGTTCTGTTGTGTTTTCATGCTGAACCAACTTCTACAGGACTCTACTTCATGTCTGAGGGAAAACAGATGGCAGAGAAACAGAGGATGTGGAACATAACTGAACTGAAGATGAACATAGGCAGTGACATTTGTTACTACTTGCCCCTTGTGCATGCATCTGGAGGATGTGACACCACATCACGCCTATTCGGGTTAGGAAAGGGGGTTGTCCTGAAGAAACTCCTGAAGGACAGCTATTTCAGGGAACAAGTTCATCAGTTCTGTACCGACCAAACAACAGAAAAAATCATGTCAGCTGGAGAAGCAATCATTGTCTGTCTGTACAATGGACTACCGGGAGAAAGTCTAGATAGTCTGCGGTATCGGCGCTTCTCTGAAAAAGTTGCAACTAGCTCTTCCTATGTTCAGGTTCACACACTGCCTCCCACATCAGCAGCAGCACGCTACCACAGTGCTCGTGTGTATCTCCACGTCAGGGAATGGATGGGAGATGGTGGCTCCCTGGACCCCGAAGACTGGGGGTGGATGAAAGTGGTTGACAACTTGAACCACGCCGACAGATAAACCTCCAGCTCCAGACACGCTTCTGAGAGTAATCCGCTGCAACTGTAAGACAGAGTGTGACAGCAGAAGGTGCACCTGCAGAAGACATGGTCTTGAATGCTCAGTGACATGTGGACAGTGCAGGGGTGTAGCGTGCAGTAACGCCATGTGTATTCTGACTGACATGGGTCCTTGTGACAATTGAAGTGATATGAACAAAGACAATAATAGTGAGTTATCATGATGAACAGTTCATTATTTCTGACCAGTATTAGTGGAAAATTAATAGTTACGAATCTTCTGACATCCAATAATCATATAAAATGATATATATTGTAAATATCCGGTAACCCCTGCAATATATGGCCGCCATCTTGAATTTTAGCCGCCATATTGGATTCCAGGAGCTAGAGAAATGCTTTTTGTGACGTCTTGCCAGATTAATATAGTGGCAAATCCCATTAATGATCTAAACTTATGAAAATAAAGTGCATTAATTAGAAATATTCGCTTAAAAATACGATTTTTGCATATTTTGCGGCCATTTTCAAAAATGTGCCCCATTCCGACTGAAAAAAATTCTTCAATTTAATTTTTTTTTTTATGCAATTTGGCCTAGGAAACACCCCTTCAGTTGTCTCGCAATATGTCCTTAACATTCCTAAAAATTGCAATATTTGGGTATTTGGGATCTTAAACACACATCATAGGGTGTATTTAATCATGAAAAATGAAAATGTTCCACTTATTGAATTTTTCTACATTTTTTATATGTTATTCTAAGACCCTCAAAGGTGTTGATAGAATTAAAACCATTTCTTTTGCAATTTGTTCTAGGTTGAGTGTTATTCTTGGTAAATTGACTGGACTATTTTGTGTAGGTTTTTCATCGCAGAATTATACTTGCAAATGGTGTTGAATCATTATTTTAAAAAATGTTTCAGCTGTGAAATCAAGGTGAGAAATAGTAGGTAAGGATTCTAAATTAGCCTTAAAACATAGGTGAGGAAGAGCGGTATTTTCATATTGCCGGATAGGAAGTTTGGACATCGTCCGCTGAAAGACTGACATAAAGGAACTAGCCTTTGGTTTGGCTATCTAATTTGTAGTGGATGAGGGATGCTTACACCTATTCAATACATCCTTTTTGGACAGGGGCGTACATATCGAGTTTGATTTTTCTTTTTTCTTTGTTAGGGGGTGGTATGAAAAATGATATCGATTGATTTTACATAATTTAGAGTTACATTCCAATTCAATGAAAAATTAGTTTTAAAGGATATGCATATGAATGTCTTTATTATAAGTTACAAGTAGAATAAACCAGAATGTAGACAATTTGGTGTGAAAATCTGTCCCTTCTTAACATGAGGTCGGCGGGGATCCAACGGGGACCTGTCCAGTTCTGGCATCTTTGGTATAATACAAATTGTAGAGACTGAATGATTGCATTTTTCACCACACCACACACATTTCCAAGGATGATGGTAAATAGAGAGCATTTGATCTTTTTATAGCCATGTACGTTACAACATTAATAAAGTTCCGAATCGATTTCCAAGATAAAAAACAGTTCGATTACCAGTGTTCAAGGACAACTTCTACATAGTCCAGTCTAATCCTTTCCAAAATTATTACATCAGATTACTCATTGTGGTAGATTTCATTTTAATAATATATGTGGGCTTATTAATATAGTATGTAACGTAACGGTGAATGTAGATATGTTTTACAAACAATATGTAATCGGTAGGATATACGTTAAAGTCATTATATTCTGTATTTAGCCTGTAGACGTCAGCTAAAAAGAGATACAAGAGAATTACTAATTATAGAGCTCTATATCAGGAATCAATATGATTACCTGGTATAATTATAGACAAATAACACTAATAATACCTTACACAACCACAGAAACTGTCACTAGCATGTTATTTATGAATTATATAAGTCATGATAACAAGCCTCCGTACATCAGTATATCCCAACATTCTCATAGAGTATTATATATATGCTCGTGTTTAATAAACATGAAATCTCTGCCAACTATTCCAAATAATTATATAAATGAAACGTGACTGGGCACGATGGTACAAGATTAAGAGACTCGTGGGTGGTGTTAGTTTCTTTATATTGTGATTTATTAACTGCTGCTATATATGCTAAGAATAATCAGAAACGGATATAGATAGGTCTTTTATTGTTTTTATTTAATTTTGTAACAAGGCCTCAAAGGGGTTAAGAATAGGTGAATGAAATCATGAGTTACATCTCGTAAGGGACATCCAGGTTGACCATCTACAAACGAGTCTGTTAGGGTTGTATTTGTGATGGCTACGTGGATTTTGGAATTCAACTGAAATCCATTGCCACTCACTTGAAGACATCAGGGGACAGGGAGGCCCTAAAACTAGATAACCGATCGATCGCACACATTATAAATTTATTTATTATTAATGGTAGGATACATAATATTAAGGTGACGAAAAAATAGATTTAAATAACCAGGATGGTTGTTTACAAAACAACTTTCTGCATCACCTTAACCAAGGATGATCCCAGAGCCTTATATTGATACAAGGCATACTTTGAGAATTATTTATTCTGGTCTGCCACCATTTAATAAAATTAAATAGGTTTATTTAGTCTCTGTGTGCATGCCAGGTGTAAAACGGAGTAGAACCTCATTACAAATTAATATACCGGTACTTTAGATATGGCGGCCATCCAGGACATGAGAGATTTATTCCCGCAGAATGAAGTAGATGTATCTGTGTGCAGAATGGATATAAGGTGCTGTGTAATCCTAATCACACTGTTCAGCAGTGAATATCCGCGAGAGACATATTCGCCCTCCCCCCCCCCTTTCGATTCTAAGGAGGGGGGACCTGTTCTCCCCGCCCCCTAAATCCATGCCCATGCTAATCACTTTAAATTTTGTGAAACAGATTGGATCCTCATCGCTAGAATATATTATATTACATATTTCCTACTGAAAATATCAACCTATATATCGACCTACACCTTACTGGAAATATCTACATGTTAAACCCAATTTATCTCCTTACAGAAAATATCTACTATCTTCATTTAGTGAATTAACCCATTCTCTACTATACAATCTAATATCAAGGACATACTCATGTAAATATTTTTAATGACGCTGCCTTTTTTGTATGGTTTGTTCTTAGAAATGGTTCCACTACTGACATCTTCCGCCTTACTCCATCATTTAACATTAAAAGTATTTTAACTAGGTTTGTTCTGTGCAGTTTTGTTTGAAGATTTATCATACATCGCATACCCCCCCCCCAAATATCAATGTCATACCTCTTGCAGGTCACCACCCCCTGCATATATCAAAGGCTTTTTATATCTGGCCTTTCTTTTTGATTGGTCCTTAATTTTGTTTTGGATTCTTCATAAATCTTTCAATATTGAGTGCTATTGTACATTTCCAATTTAGGAAATTAGCTTGCTATATACATGATTTGTCTTTAAATAAACCTTAATTTATATTACAAAAACAACTTTATTTTTTTCCTTTCGATGTAAATGTGAAAAGACTGGAAATTTAGGAAGTTGTCTGTCTATTTACATGATTTTGTCTTCGTTTTATTAATTCTTTGTCTTTAAATAAACCTTTGAATGTCTATTTAAAAAAAAAACAGGTTTTTTTTACTTTCGATGTAAATGTGAATATACTGGTTTTAACTAAAATAGATAAAAAAAAACATTCTACAAAAAAAACCATCTTAATAAATGGAAATTTTAGCACACTGCTTTTAGATAATGTCTTTATGAACCAATATGATGAAAGGTTATATGCACCGACTCATTATTACAACATAACATTTCTATTAAAGTTAGTATCTGTGCACTCTGAGTATAGTTGTATAGCTTGGCCTAATGGGATACCGGTAGTAGGGTCTACAGTATTATTATTATTTTGACACTAATAAAAAGAAAAACATTTCAAATTCAGGTTTTTATTATCTTCTAGAATTTTTAATATTTTCATTTACATATTTTCAACATGTGAAGAACCAAATATTGATCACAAAATAAAAAAATCAATTATTTACTTTTTAAATTTTTTTGTGGGAATTCCTTATAAAGCTTTTGATTAAAGCTACATTTATACCTGTTTCAATTATTTGACACTAAAACAATCCTTACAACATATTTATATATACTTCTCATGCTTATCTATTTCACTCAAAAAAAACCCTATCATTATAAAACCCTACACATTGGTCTCTCGACTATTCCTACCATGTTTTTTGGTTGCTATATCTAAAAGTGAATAATACAATGAGTAACAATAAATTAAAATATTTATGTACACACATCTAATAAACAAAATATAAAAAAGCAAAAGAGGAATGTGACTATGAAAAATAAACAATGAATATTAATCTGTAATATTATATAGAAGAATCAAATAACTAGGCCTATGAATATAATGGCGCCGCAAATCACCCTGAACATAATTTCATTCCAAATTTTAAACTGGCCACAATTGCATAAATATTATTAATAGATTGCTATATATTGTTGGGGTATCAAATTGACCAATGAAATAAAATGCTGTTTAGGGTGACAAAAGGCTTGAGAAAATGTGAAATAGAAAAGTTTTAAAATAATTAATTTTCGTATGTATTGAAACTTTTACAGGTTTTATACATACGTAATTATGATATTCATAAAGAATAACATACCCTTAATCCTTCAAGAATATCCCTAGTAATAAACCTTGCTCAGTTCTATAACAATATACCTTTACTTCGAAATTAAATCATTGCATTCATTGAAATATTTCAGTCTGGCAGATCTTTCTTGAAACTGGTAACAATTATTTTAATGCATAATTTACACAACCTGAGTTTATCTTTAATGCATAATATGTATGGACCAAATAATGGCAAGATCTACTTTATCACTTTTAAGTAAAACTATTATTGATGGTGTGCCCTATAACAGATAAAGAGATAAAGCATATAAATGATTATTAGAAAACAAACACCAATATTTTATTGTTAGGTACATGTATCTATAATTAATAATATATTGGATATCCATTATCGATCAATAAAACGATACATTAAAAATGGCTGAAGTGGTTTTCCTTCCAGTGAGATTATGAGACTAAAAGGATTGTTAGAGAATTTGGGGTTTTATGCAAAATATCACCCATTTTAGCATTTTTTAAGCGCTGAGTTTGATTTATTAAGAATTCAGATCACAAAGCATCTTCACAAGTCAATTTTTATGTTGTATGGAGTCAGCCAAATTAGTATAATGGTTTTTACAAGTCAGAAGTATGCTCGATTTATTTTATAGTATATCAAACTACATCACGGCTAAAGATTCCAAACATAACCTCAAGCACACTTCTCAATAACTAGAAAACAATGGCATGTGAAGATGTATTATCTTGAGATATAATTCTTCCGAAAATTACATTTAATATATATTAAGATGTATTTAAAATAATGCAACTACGAAAATTAAGTACTCAGATGTGCATTTTGTCTATATAATAATCTACAATCTTAGAAGTTTTACATTTACATAAAACCAATAAAAAACCTCTTACAAATGTCTTTGGTATAATAAACATCTTTAAATAAATAACTCTAAAAGTCAAGAGTATAATAATAATAATATAGGTGTGCAACTCTCATAGTTTCCTTCTTTCTATAGTTTCTGTAGCCATTTTGGCCCACTAAGCAGGATGTTTCCCGGTGTTGGTTGGCATATGGATGTCTTTATTAGACAAGTTGGTGTAGAAAAGTAGGTTTTTAAATCAAAGTTCATTCAGTTTGATAGTTATTTACACTTCTGTCATAAGGACAGTGTGTTATAACACATATTCAGATATTGGCCTATTAATCAAACATTTCCTACCAAAAACAATATCAGGACCTTTCAGTTTGCACACCCTTGAGACAACTTACAAATGTTTGCCTTAAGAACAGTATTAAGTTATAAATAACCATTATTATAATACTAATGATATAAAATAATAATAATAATACTAAACAAAATATAATAGTGATACATGTTATTTAGAAAATAAATAAATCATTCCAGGACAGAAAATAGTATTAAATGTCCGAAAATCTGCTCAATGAAAATGCTTAATATACAAACATGAACATGTACATTGTATATATAATGTAATAATAATAATGATAACCAACAAACAAATAATAAAGAAAAAAATCTAATATACAAAATAATAATTTATATGCACATAATAACCTCATATTATATAGCCATTATAAACAATATCACCTTGTTCACTAGGTCATCTGTGACCAAGTCAGAAGTTACTGGAGACATTGCTGAGAACGGATAAATTATATTTTCACCAAGTGAGAGATATCTTTGTAAAAATCTATTACCATCTAAGGGGTATTTTGGTAAAAAGTTATTACCATGTAAGAGATATCTTTGTAGAAATGTATCACCATTGGAGGGATACCAATACTTGGTAAAAATTTATTACCATGTTTACTAAAAGGTAAAAATCCATTATGAGTACATGTATATAAACATTCTGTGCCCAAATACTCTATAAAGCTTACAAACCCTATCATGGCTGCATTGCAACCCATGAAGAAGGAGACAAACTATATCATGGCAGTTAATACAAAAAAAGAAATAGTACCCAATTGTTGTAGTAAATTAACAACAGTTCTCCAGTAACTCATCCCGAAACAATAAGACAAGATGATGTATGATGGCATATAATCATTTAATTTTACATACAAGTAATGACTAGACAAGAACAACATGTCAAATGTTGACGTATGTCATATCACATTTTACAGAGTCCGAGATTTAACTTAATCCGGAACTAATGAAATCCTCACAACCATTTCAAAAACTTGCACGGGTATTTCAAGGGGTTGAATTAGGACATTTTCATAATGAATTCTTGTCACAAGTTTTATTTTTTGTTATGAAAGTTACTTCAAAACGTTTAGGTTTGTCTTCACAATACTTTCCTAAATCAAAGTCATGAAAATATTAAGACTACAAGATGTTCTTAATTCATGTATTTGATTTACCTATATCTTAATCCCTTTACGAACTTGATTCATTATGTTGAGGAATATACAATGGATCTTAATGTATTAATAAAATATAGGATCTTAACATGCCTAACACCTGCAATTACTGTAGACAGACAATGTTTAATCCCCCCGAAAAAAAATTTAAATATCTGAATGAGATCAATTCAAGTATACAACAGAAACATTTTTAGATTTACGAAGACAATAGATATACATTCTAACAATACATATAACAAATTAGATTATAAAACAAATAGTTTAAACAGATAGATATATATCAATCAGTAATCTGTCCCGGTCTTAATCTTATCATTGACAAAGGAGGATAGATCAAGGATTCTGCATCCAGCGGATATGATCTTGTCGATTTGTACAATAAAGCAGACCACTGATTGATTTCTCTTTTATTACTTTGATAATTTATTATTTGATCACCATTCATGATATATTATACATTATTAATAACCATATCTAGTCATAGTATTATAGGAACTAGAACCTCCATATCTAGGACTAGTACCAAGATTGGTACTAGAATTAATGAAGCCCAATCTATGAGCAGTATTGGAGGTGTCGTATCTGGGGGATACGCTACTCTTTGTGACATCATACCTAGGCGAAGTCATACTGGTCAAAGTATTCAAAATATCGTATCTTGGAGAAGATGAGCTTCCATACGTCGAATAGTTGTGACGAGAGGTATAATCATAGCGGGGCGACGTAGAGCTTGAATAATTACTGTACCGCGGGGAGGTTGTACTGTTAGAGTAATTTGAATATCGTGAAGATGATGATTTATTTGTGGTTGGAAATGTAACCAAGTTACGATATTGCTCTACATAGACGTCTGGTATCAGTCCAGCATTAGACTGAACCATTTTAACCGAACTGCCACCCAAAGTGGTTCTTTCATAATCCACCATCTGCTTCCAAAATCCTAAATTAGGATGAATAACAGACCGCCGTTTCTTGACATGCAAATAGGCTTCCCGCAAGCTGACCCGGTAATATTTCATTAAATACACCATGCATATAGTAGCTGAACGACTGACTCCAGCTACACAATGTACTAATGTTTTACCTCCCGAACATGCTACTTGGTGAATTTTATCAGCACAACAATCGAAATAGACATTAAGCCGAGCAGACGGTACATCATCTATATGTATTTGATATGTTTCTATACCATGTTGATCAAGATTTGGTACATCCTGGGTACAGTTGATAATGTGGGTGATACCAAGGCTGCGGATCTTTTCTCCTCGCACCGCTGCAGCACTAGACAGGAAGAGGTGCTCGTTTATTTCAGCGATTTGGTTAAACATTGCTAATTCCATTGTTGACAAGCCTGAAAATATAAAAAATATACATGGTTTTAAGTTGGTTTATTAGGTGAAATGATAATAATATAGTTTGCCAGTTAACTTAATGCCAAATTACCACTAATTATCACTTCTTCCTCACACTTAATTAGAAACATGTAAATTCCCAATTAACATTTTCAATTATAATAATTATATAGACAGAATCAAATTCTTTTATAATCATCAACAATGCTATTCTTTTTTATTGTTTATAGACTATTTTACAGCCTAAAATACATTTGTGCTTTGTGGTGCAGAGAGGTCTGGATTAACCATTTAAAGCAAAATAAGCACATGCTTAGGGCACCAAGGGAAGGGGGGCACCACATAAATGTTCATAGCCGAATTTTCAATGGTGCAAGTATGAAAATATATTAATTTACCAGAAAGTGTGAGTTTCATTATTTCAAGCATATTAATTATCCTCCTTATTATATAACACATAATTTCTTATGTCACCCCCAAACACACACCCACACACACAATAAAACAGCAATTAGCCAAATGATAAGCTTCAAAAGAGTTCCATAAACCAGTTATTTATAATGGATTATATAAATGATTTTTATAGAGAACCACTTCTCAATAAACCTAGTAACAGGCAAATGTCATTTATAAAATATCTTTGTTTTACAATAATAAAGTGAATTTATAAAGTTCTATATCAACAGTTGTGATCAGTTATAATAAATTATGTTGTTTTACAGTAAATATGACTCTGCTGATAAGACATTACAATTAACAGTAAAGAACATGGGTTCCCTTTCGATAAAATGTCATTTACAGATTATAGTGTTACTGGTAAACCTTTCACACCTGAATTGACTGAAACCACTCAAAACATCATGTACCACGGCTCTGTCCAGCACCCAAATCACCTGAGCCACAATTGGCTGTGGTACTATTTAAGATGCTTATTATGATTTGTGACGGTTTTATTAAAGAACATAGATTGTATAATACTGTTTGAATGATATTTAGTAATATAATAAACACAAAAGTTCTATGGATCAACAATTACTGTATTTTAATTATAATCAGAGCTATGTTTCTACAACGATTCTCTTGTTGTTTTTAAGCACAATACTGATACAGACAGGAGGAATATAATATAAATCAACACAAAGTCAAATGAAATCGGCAACTTTATTTTTGAATTCTGTCTTGTATCATATTAATAAGATTAATGGGAGAAAAACTCTGATAAGCGACTGAAAAATTCTTAATTTCAGTATAATTTTTGTTCCTAGTGACATGTAATGAAATTGTGGACAGACTGACATACATCCCCATGAAATGTTGGTTTGGTTATATAAAAATATCAGTCACCACAGTATATTACAACAAGCAAGTTCAATGTCTAAATATAGAATTCCAATTAATCTAGTAAGAATGTGTCTTTGACATGAAATGAACTAATAATATTGTAACAAAGATTAAAGAGAGAAGAAAATGATCAGAGGTGTATCAATAAAAAATCTAATGAAATTCACCTGAAGAATAACGATTACATGAACATTATAATGAGTTCTGTAAAAGCCTTTCATGCAAAAATAATCTGTAAAATCAGGATGACAAGATGAAGACACCAGTTATAAAACACATGATCCATCCAACCAATCACAATACGTCTTTCAGTTTCATCTTTATATACGTCTGCTACCATACCAGTTATATATGGTAATAACTCAACAGATGTAGACTGGCGGACGTTTTCTTCAAAGCAAATTAAACTTCTCCAAAAGGAATTATTTGGATGAATGATGCTTCTCTGTTTTAAAACATGATGATAGGCTTCCCGTAAAGGCAAATCATGGAATTTAATCATAAAGGCTATACAAATAGTTGCAGATCTGCTCACACCTCCAACACAGTGTACCACAATATTATCTCCCTTTGAAATGATGTCATGTATATAATGGATTAGTTCATTAAGATATGGAAGAATATTCTCTTGACTATTGTCTTGTAGGTGAACATATCGGACATTAACACTTCTATCCCCACACTTATATTTCAAAGACATAAGTTCCACAGCCACATTGAGGACATGGGTGATGTTCAAACTCTCCAGGCTTCCTTCCCTTGTGACACCTCCCAATCCACTAAGGTACAAACCATTGGTAATATAAGACATCAAATGGGATTCCTTCTTGGAAATAAAAACACTGTTCCTTGGAAACATTTTTACTGCTAGTGGTTTAGCTATTGTGTCTTTACTACAATTAATCAACTTTACAACATTGTAATTCAGCATTCAGTACCATTTCACATCTAAAGGCAAATACAATTTATGAAACTAGTTCTACAAATAGTGATATTTCAAAGAAAGAATAAAGCATTTCTTGGGCAATGTTCAATAATTCAGGGTTAAATCGATGCTAATATGTTATAAAATGATTTTAAAGAAATATCAATGGTAGATTTAATGAAAAGAGTTTATCCAACATTTATAAAATGGCGCTGGCTGGTTTATATCCTACCTTTGTATAAGACGCTAAATGTTGTAAATTTCAATCCATCGTATTTCATTTAGAGATTCAACATTCATATATAATTATAATTTGCTAAGCATTTAAAATCCTTCAGCTAGGTCATTATAAGTACATGTATGTTTAATTGATGTGATTGATGATAATTCTGAAAAATCTGATAAAATAATAATTACTACCTTGAGTATAATTTTTTCAGTCACCATGACCTATTTGATGGAAATATAGACGGTGAATGGTCAATGTTTGTTAATCAGCCATTGCTCCCAATCTCGTTCCCAGAGCCAGTCGCGGGGCCAGAGCCCTCTGAGGCCATAAACCCCCTATTTTCTGCAAATTTTTCCACACCTAAGCCCCGTCCATTTTGACCTCTGATTGGTCAATCTTTTTTTGGTCAATTTCTCAAAAACTAGAGGTCGGATCGTCGTTTCGTTTGTTGTAAAATGATCCTTGAGTCAAAGTCAACTCTCTGACATAAAAAAATTGGATCCTAAACGTACACATTCAAGTTTTTGTAAAGATCTATTTTTCTACGTGTGGGTATATTTCTAAGTGATTCGGTCATCCAGGCACGTAAAATAACTACGCGTGGGTATATTTTTAAGTGATTCGGCCATCCAGGCACGTAAAATAAATACATGTCAATATGTCACGTGATTCGTCACTTTCAGGAAAATGGCTACCCTGAGTCACCAGAGAAATTATACCAACAATTTTTCTGGTTTCGAGATTGCCATTGTTCCACTATTTTTAAATTACTACACCACAAGTTTTAATTTCTCCCATCCTTTAGCATAAGGAAGCCTAATTATAAAGGACCGAAAAAAATATAATACTGTTTAAAATAAATAAAGCAGGGGTCATTCTGATATTATATAGGTGTTTCTACTAAATCAATTGTACCATACACGCATTCCTTTGAATTCGCTTTATAAGCCATGTACTACCTTTTCACTATTATTATATGTACTTTAGTTAATATACTCATTGACATTTATTATACATGAGATATATGGACTATATAAGTTACCGTATTTAAAAGCTTTACTGTACATAATATAAATAAAGCAAATGGACTTAGATCATTTAAATATCAAGGGACAAATAGATCATTGTGCTGAATATGAAATCATTTAGCCGAATTTATGGAATACAATAATCGTTTAGGTTACTGACATTAATCAATGGACATCACACTCCTTGTCATATCTGGACATAATGCCCCTTTATAACATTACCATAAATTAGATTAACAAATTAAAACTTTTACAATATTAATATATGTGAAAATATATAGCCAGCCCTACATATTTATGGTGAACAAATATTGACACAGATGGAATGGGTGGATGCACTGCACGGGTACTTTTCTCAAACAAAGACACTGCTCTGTGTTCCAAATGTTGAATACTTATGCATTAATGCAAGTATCACTGATTTTCAATACAGTTTTAATCCTCAAGATTAACAACTGTGATTAATTAAATGCATTTTAAAATTTCATGAATAACTTTCTCAGAACTAACTTTAGTACAAGAAACTGTGAATGGACCCAGATCTGCGGATTCAGATTAAAAGATTGCTAACATGTAATTGTGATTAAATCATGGGAGTGTAATCATGAACTTTTCTTTAAAACTAAACTCATGTACAATTACACAATATGGCCATATTAAAGCGATAATTTTTAAGTTATATTTTTAAAATGTTTTTAAAAAAAAAATTAAAATAGATGGTATCTTTAAACAGTCCTACAGAATAATCCTATTAATCCTATAATTCACTATTTTTGCCAGTTGAGAAATTGGCAAAAATTTCATTTTCAACTTCAAATTCAATTGTTTGAAGATAGCTATTCCATTGTGGAGGATAGAAAAATAAGGGAGGTAATTGTGTTATTATTTCCGTTGTGAATGATTTTTAAGTGGTAGAATGATACCTATGATTGTATAATAGTGAGTTGACAACCTATTGAGCAAATAACATAGAAATAATTATGTTTTGACTTTCTTAGAAGATATGAAATTCTTACTTTAAATGTGGATCAAGTCACAGTACATATAATGGATATGAAACCTTGTTAAAAAGAGAGATATTGTTTGTCTTGGCAATCACAATATGAGTCAGAAGTGATACCATCACCTCAACATTCTTGTATGTTTTATTACATAGATTATTACATTATTTATGGTATATATATAGTTTCATTCTTTTCATGCATGTACATAATGTACATATATAGGACAAAAGAATTTAAAATTACAATAAAATGATATGGATTGTTTACTATATTCTTCAAAAATTTATTGGTCTTAAACATGAGTATGGCAATGTTTAATTTGATCACATACATCACATAATAGTCAGCCTCGAGGAAAACATATCTGGGATGTTCATAATTGACTCTTGAAATGAAACTGTATGCTTAATTTGCATTTACTAGTGCACAAAAAATATTTTAATGTCCATATTCAAATAGTTTTACAACAACTTATTCTATAGTATTTATTAACTTACATTTCAATTAAAACATGTAATGCAATATGGCCAACTTTTTTCTCGTACAAGAAATATAAAATAATATTTTTCAATAAGATTGGAATTGATCAATTCAACTCAACCAATAAGATTTGAATGAAACGAGTCCGCTTACAAATAAGATTGGAAAGGATCATCTGAACTCTAACCAATCAGATTTTAGTGGATCAACTCAACAACTCAACTCAACCCATAAGATTTTATTGGATCATCTCAACCCGATCCATAAGATTGCGATTGATCAACTCTACCCATAACAAGATTAGAATGGATCATGTCAAACCATAATAGAGTGATAAATGTCATTTCAAGGTCTACATGTAGTTCAATGAAAACCAACATTAAACACAATCAATCCATACTAAATGAGCAAACCAAATAATAGTTGACTCACCTGAAGAGAAAATTTCCAATTGAGAATTGGTACCATTTGTTTGTGAAATGGTATGTAAGCATGGTAAAACTGATACATAAACAGATCTATAATTTTAATGCAATGACGACCTAACTTTTAAAATGATGATGTTATACATGAATTCTAATTGTTAAACATACATTATGCAAGAACTAAATCTGTCTATTGCAGGTCTTTCTGTAGGCCTGAAATGTTATCTAGATTGTTAATTAAACATTAATTAACTGATCCAGGCCTTAATCAACTCTCGATAGCAACGAGATTGCTCCGATATTAAATAGATTAGAACAGTTCAGCAATATTTTGATTTAATCTAAAAATGGAGGAGCAAGAGTTAGGTACAAACAACCAGTACGGTGGTCGAAATTATTGCACACGTCTTGTCAAACTTTATATTAAGGCTAATATCTTCGCTCGCAATTGAGTAATTTGAATGAAATTTTCAAATTGTCCATTTTACATTATCTACTTTAGTTTAGAACTATTACAGCAAGAATGGCTAGTTCTTTATCTAAATCTTACATAATGTATCTTTAAATTAATCATTGTTTTAACAAGCTTGTGATTGGGGTACAGAGTACAGACAGCATGTTGATATAATTTGAAATACATGCTACACGGAAGTACATTGTATGGTATACATGTAATGGTTTAATTATGATAGATCTTCTGATAATAAAAGAAAGACTATAACACTAAATTCCCATTATTTACGTAAATTATAGTTTGGCACGTTCATATCAACTGATTACTTATCTGATCACGAAATTTACTTAAATCTAATTGATTTTGAGAAAGAGAATGTAGAAAACAAACAACAGACAATTTTATATTAGGAAGATAAAAGCTTACATATATTTTGACACATTATTGTAGTACAGAAAGTAAATCATATATTATATTAACGATAATGTCAGGAATTTCTTTTAACATTTTCACAAAAGGAAAGTGGAATGGAATGAGGTTTTACATCAATTTGTTTACAGGATAGCAATCTGTTGAGGTCTATAGATAGATAGATAGATAAAGCCAGATTTCTATAGTCGACACAGTAAAATTAGGCTTTATCTTTCAAAACAAAAGTTTAATCCTACCGGTAATCCAATATATTGGAGCTCAGGCCAAACTTGATGCAAATATCACAATTTAATACTTTACCTTGACCTACATGTATATCAAAGACATTTAGCTCAGGAATGCTATTTCAAAATTTTGCATGTCAAACATTTTTGATTGGGGTTAACCAAATCCAGAATTAGGTCACCCGCTTCAGAAAATAAGGTCAAAAAGCTTTCATTCCCTTTAATGGGCTTCAATTAGAAATATTCATGATTAGTACCAAAAATTAGGTGGGCCTCGCTATTTTTCAATAATTCCCATACCTGCTTCTAGTTCATGTAAGAAATATTCCTCAATAATTCCCTGCCTTTGTTTGTACAATAGATAATGAAATCGAAACATTTCTAAGCATCGTTTTCTAAATCACTTAGTGACTTATTAAAAGACATAGCCAACTTCTGTATGTATGTTTTGTTTCTATAGATCACCGGCTCCCCCCCCCACCCCACCCTGCCCTCCAACCCCAAAATCTTACATAAAATACCCCTGGATAAACTCCCTTTACTAATAATTAAAAGATTATGGCAATATGAACATGAATTATATACATCAATGACCATATAGTCCTTTACAATTTATATCTTATTGTAACCACTTAACACAAGCAACCAATTGTAGAAAATAACTAAATGACACACATAAGTTTTAATCCTATTATTAGGCAAACACGCTTTAATTCTACAAATAATCCAGATTACATATATATACTTACCGTAAGACATTTTACTGCAGGAGATTATTAGATATTGCAATCAAATTAACTCAAAAAGGTGAGATTCAATATTAACAAAACAAGCAAGAGGTACAGATCACTTCTTAATACCAACTTATGACATATACCAATTCAATAAATTCAAAACCAAACAAAACACTCCAATGACAACATGTTGGCTAAAGGCCAATAGAAGTTATATAGACCTATATATCTATAATGATAATAATATCCTTGTTAGCTCTTTTCATACCACAATATACATGTTATTAACCTTTTAACAGTAGTTTACAAAGCAAACTTGTCAACTATTTATATGCATATCACCTTGCCTACATCATTAACACAGAAACAATCTCTTACAAAAAACGTCACAACTATCAATGAAAGCATTTTCTTAATAGTAAATTAGAGTTTGGCCATTATAATGAAATAAGAATGGTTGGAAATTGCTTTATAAAGAGACTTGCGCCTACGGCCTATTTTGATTTGACTGACAATTGTTGAACAATCTAATTAAAACTTGATATTTATCTGGTTCAGAATTAAATATTTTGTTGGTCTATTGTTATGAAGATTTGACAACTTTCTAATCAAATGTCTGTTTTCTTACTGTATATTATTATTATTATAAGACTGATATTAAAGTAGCTAAAGTCTCTAACTCAATATCATTATCATCCAAAGCATTTGACAATGAAAATACGATTATTTGTCAATTTAAATCTAAAATGTTGTTGTGATTTTACCGGGAAAAGATGGGCTTCCGATATCCAATATTTAAGACAAAATAAATACTTTACCATTGGTACACAAAGTGTGTACCATATTGCATTTCAGTGCCATTTGTAACAAGGGACTTAAATGAGACTACCGGTTATGTCCAATGGCAATGCCATATTCTTATCTGGAGAGATTGCACAATAAATACACTAGAGATTGCCATTCGATTGAGACTTCTGGCATATTTAATTGAAAACAATTTTTTTTTATAGAAAAAGTCAGTGCATTACCATGTTTTGATTACCAGGTATGTAATTGTATAGAATGAATAAAAACAAGTGAATGTGCAGACTATTTCTATTTTTCCTTTGTTCTATTATCTAGTAAATTCGCCTGTGTATCAGTGTCAGTGTATCACTCTTAACTTCAGTCAGTTTACAGAAGGATAACTTGTGTTTTCCTTTTACGTTTGTCACTTCCTTTTGTAGAAACCTTCATTATGCATCTATTGTAGCAATGATCTCTGCGTTAAAATTATATTTGGAATGTGTTAAACCAGTTCTATCACATATGTGATAATGACTGACACCAACATTGTCCTTTTAAAGTGTTTTTTTTATTTAGCTTGCTTTGTCTATACAAATTTAGTACATCACAAGATTTTCTTTATCTATAAACAGATTGTCATCCTACAAAACAAATCAACACAAAGAATGTGATTAAATCAAAGACTCTATTCTGACTTCCTGTAGCCCACACTTTATATTTATTATATTTTTCTTTTAATTAAATTACAGTAAATGTACGTAGTGTATATCTACATTATCAACTTATTGTTATAATTTTTTTTTAAATTCACAAAACATTATTTTTCTGATGGTATAATGCAGATTAAATGAGATAAACCCTTTGGATTTATGTTTTAAAAAAGAATTCAGTTTAAAATCGAAATTTCATTTCAAAGTATTAAGTGGAAGTATTGTAGACATTTAAATATCTTATATCCTAAGCTCACTCATATTTGGAAAATGTCTACTAATGGTTACTTATAGTAACGGTAACGTATCTAAACATTCCATAAAGTAAAGGTATGCTATTATTACCAGATGAGTTTGTTACGTACAGATGATTCATTTTATAGCTATCTAATACAATTTATAAATACACAACGAAGACTTTAGATTTATTGAAGTGAGGCACCATCATGGCAAATCTAATAGAATCATTAAATTATACATGTAATCACTATTACTTTCTTAGCAAGGTTTGTATAAACATACATTACGTTGAAGTAACTGATTACCGAAGAAAACAAAAGTTATATCGTCAAACTTCTTTAATATCTTAATAATACAAGAGAATCAATTTTGGTAGATTAACAACAACTGCCTCAATTTCAAGCTAAATTTAATAATACATAAACAAAATAATAAATCATTCAGTAATTTCCATTTAATGGAATATGAACTATTAGTGAATTAGTTTGCACACATGGCATCAATGTTTGAATTAAAGCTAGGTATAGCCATTATTCAAATTTTCAATTGTGTTCAGAAATCATAATTGTTCAATAGTCATATGCTGTTTTAGAGAATGAACTAAACAAATATACACAAATAGGGTTAACGTTCAATTCAAACTGTGACAATATCTGGTTATCATGAAAAAAAAATGATATGTTCACTAGATGTAAAGTTAAATATGTTCAGATGGCAATGATGTTCAAATCTATTTTATCAGTGAAATGGAGTAGAATCTTTGCTTTTCAAATGATTGACGAATTAGAAACCTGTCAGTTCAAAAAATATGTGCAGACACCATTATGTTCAAATTAAAGAGGAAGCCGCAGTAGCTTAGAGATTAATGTGCTGGCTCTCGATCCTTGAGTCCCACGTTAGATTCTGGTGTGGACCAAGAAAGTTCATATCTAGATTTTCTGACATGACTATTCCTTGTCAAGAACCAGTCTCTAGTAGTTTGGATAGAATCAAAAACCAAAGTTCCATTTTAAGTGCCATGGTTCCATGTACATGTTGGCATGCACGTAAAAGAAACCTTGCCAGCTAGAATTTTTCTCTCGTATCTTCAAATCACCTTTAAGCCAAAACGCAGCACAATAAAGGTTAAATATAATGTTTAAAACATTCCACAACCGAAAATATTTCTTATTTTTCAAAATAATCTGGTGGAAGTCTTTTTTTTTCAAATCGACCATTTTCATCTTGATTTATGTCAATTTAAATTAGTTTCTATTGATTGCCATCTATTATTAATTGAGTCTTAAATAAAGAAAGTAATAATTATGTTATCTTTTGCATACAATCTACATGAAGGTCTTTTTATACTCAAATGTGCTTCAAATTACACAATAATAACACAAGTCTTTACACTAATATAGTACACATGTTTTGACTTTAAAATGTATGTGAAAAATCTGGCTAGTTGCCCTTCACCTTAAAAGTTAAAGAGATTTTTCAGTGTTCAGTACATATGTTCTAGGTAGAGATACTAGTACTACCTTGACCTTTTGTACTAATTACTAGATACAAGTATAACAAATAATTAACATTGATTTTTTTGTACAAATAAATCAAACCAACCCTAAAACCTTCAGAATTTTTAAGACCAAAAACTAAAATAAATTCTTCAAAAAATTAATATTTCCTTAATTAAAAAGTTTCATTAGTTGCTACACCTATCTCTATGGCCTAATTAAAACCCACCAGTTTTCATAACGTACAGCTACCTGTCTAAGTTTGACACCTACATCTTGTAAAACTGTTTATATCTGAGTTTGTTTTTATCTCTTAGAACCAGTTCTATCTAGTTAACACCTACACAATTTGTTCTACAAACTGTCAGCTAACTTTAGCCCAATTCCTAAAATGTTATACTAATTTCATATCTCCAATAAACATATTTATTTAACATTAATCTTTTCTGATTGAAAACTGATTTCAGCACTGAACTGTCAGTTAAATTTTGCATATGTAGAATCATATCACAAATATAGAAGAAAGCGTATTTTCATTTAAAAAAACAAAAAAAACCAAAAAACAAGTCAAGGAGTTTGGCTTACAATTTTCAGATTAATCAAGGCATGCTATATGAGCTTGACGAAAAGATTTTTTTTTATTATTTATGTTGACTGGCATCAGGGTATTGAAATCTGTCATAACCATCTAAGTACATTTCAATAAATTTGTCAATTTATTTATAAGATATATATATATATATATAAAGGATAAGAAAGAACAATATTAATAAAATGAGTAAGTATGTAGCCAGTCCAAATAACGAGGAATTTGAAAAATCAAGAAAAAGAGGTTAATTATGCATTGCTGCACTAAGTGCACTTCCCCCTGATCTCTGTGTAAGTACATGTAACGATCAAGTTTTCAGTAGTGAAGAGTTCAGTAGTGACTGTACTTTAAACTCATTGGTACAAATATCAATGCCACATGTGCAAGTACCAAAAGTATATTTTCCTGACATCTTTTATTTTGAGATTTATTATACTTTAAGAAATGATATAACAAAAAGTAACAATAGCATTATTTCATCATGTTAAAAATCAGTTTTATCTTTATCATTATTAAATCTAATATCATGTTTTATTCATGTTCATTTTTTTCTTTGTTGTCTTCTACATGTACATGTATTTGATTAAATATACTGGTGTGTTATCTCTTCATTCAATATATATCTATTTTCAAATAATAAACTTATTACATATATTATGTATACAGCTATACTAAAATACCCTACAACTGTTGACCAACATTTTAAATGTATTGTCAGTATTTTCTATAAATTTTCTATTAATTTCTGATCAAATATCAATTCAGGTTAAAATTGTCATTTCTAACTCCTTTTTCTTAGTTTCATTGTAATGTTTTTCTTATTCTAATAACTTGATAACTTACTTTTATTAAGATGTTACTAGGCAAAAAAAATCAAATTCCTCTCACACCAATTCCTGTCTATTTCCAACCACAACAAACTTCTTATCACAATCTCACCTAGCCAATGATTTAACTAAGTTTAGCAACTTGTTGTTGGCGATACCAAATATATATTCACCTCAGGTATGTAGGTAGAAGAAATGTTCTCATTTACTGACGTCTGCTTAAGTCTGCTCAATCATATCGGGTAGCACTTAGTACCAAAATAGACATTACAGTGTAGAGAACTCTTCAACACACATCTTCCTTGTATGCCAGAAGTGCAATCAAATTACATAATCATTTGCTTCACTTTCTTGGGCGGCGAATGGGGTTTATGTATGCTCAACACAACTAGGTTCTTTTGGTACTAACATACATAATGAATGGTCTGTGCATCTCTATATCTTAATCACATTGTAAACAAGGCTTTCAGTAATTGAACGAAACATGGAGAAAGCCCATAATTCAGACAGGTAACACATTCTTCATGTTTTATCACAAAATAACAAACATAGGGGTGTGACTGTGTTAGCCATCAACAAATAGATAAATAAATATATGCTTTACAACCCCCTGACACTCAACAGCATTTTAATTTGTGGTTGTTAAGTTTTCAGGTCAGGGGAAATAGATACATGTATACATGTATAGAACTGACTGCATTTCAAACAGAATCCTTTCTATGACTAACTAAGGTCTTCTAAGAAACCTTTAAAAGAATCTATATTTACAAGGTTTCAATGACAAGGGCAGTAACTCTTCAAACATTTTGTGCCACACTGTAAATAAGGGAATGTTTTAGTCTTAAGGTAAAATGAAAGTAAGTACAGTAAACAGTCCAAAAAAAAGGTGTAACAAAATATTGAGACTTGTGATTCATGGATAACAATGTTTCAGACCAACCAGCCACAATAGCCATCCACTGTAACTAAGGTAAACATCAATATAAAATACAAAGACGTTTAAAATAACCTGTGGTTGTCATGCAAGATATGCCCACATTTTTGCAAGAGATGGATAGAGAACAAGCTGGAAGAAGCCAACAGTGAGGCTGACATCCCCCGCCCAAATTCCAAAATAAATAGATGACACATATTAATTAATCGCACATTTACTTTTTTTCAAAAGTATATAGCAATCAATCCGATTATCAACTATAATAACACTAAATTTCATAACTCTCTAGCAGATAGAATCAAAGTTATCTTGTCCCAAAGCATCGACCAATGAAATTGCTTAGCTCACCTAAGTAATGAATATCGGCATCAAGTTAAAATAATTCTACCTCAATTAAAAGCAGAGTTGTTATGTTCAAAAGTCTTGACCAATCAAATTGCTTATCGCTACTTAGCCTAAGCAGAAAATTCTCATCATCGAACTTAGTTACGGTAATTAATGATATGATGAATCTATACTCAGAGTTTCATCATTATCACTTAATTATAAGTTAACCACCCTTATCGTGTCCCAAAGTATCAACCAATCAGATTGCTTATATCTTCTTACTGTAAGCAGACAATGTTCATGGCTAGAAATTCCTCATTTAATGCGAGAATCTAAGAGAATTCTCATATGCAATCGGCACGAATCCTCCGAATCTTAATTAATAATGATGTCTTAAAAAGAAAATTGTGTTTTTTGTGTTAATCTAAATCAAAATACAACAACAATGATAAAAATAAAACTATCAGATGTAATTTTTCAGTAAAGTTTCTTTTAAATATTATTTAAGAAGGATTAAAATAAATAATTAGGAAACAGATAAATTTGTATTAAAAGATGTTGCCGTGTCTTGATCGGGAAATTTTTCCACATAATTTATTACATAACAAAGACAACGGCCAGCCAGAAACTTGTCAAAATTATAAGTTAGAGGTAAACAGTAAAACAAAAACACAACAATTATTTTATTTTATTATACATGTAGTATGCTATAAAGTAAGTCATACATTTGATTTATAACACCCTGACTGACATTCATTAGTCGGACTCATAACAATTCTCCAAGATTTTTTTTTACAATTTTTTTTTTCAAAATTTTTACGGGAATCCTTATAGATTCACGGCGTGAGCTCTTGGGAGAAACCTTGCGCGGATTAGTTGCCAAACTCCATCAAGGCATTCACCTAATGAATTCCTACAACAAGCTTGAACATTCTGCCTCATTTAGAAGGAGAGTTATTGTGTTCCAAAGCCTCAATTACCCTGAGCAGAAAATGCTCATTATCAAACTTAGTGAAGGTATTGATTCAAAAAAAAAGAAAGGAATTTACATAAATAGAAGTCTGGGACTCAAAGATTCGTGCAATTCCATAATCCTAATTGACATGGATTCCCAAACCATGCTTCAAATTTAATGTAGAGGTCTATGAGTATGACCCTGCCGTTGCGAAATGTGTAGAAATCGGATAATAAAATATTGGTATAAAATTGAATATCAATCATGAAGTTACACATGACACTATAATGATGTATATCTATTCTATTATTAACCATGCGCACTGCGCAGAGGAAAGCTGATCGTGCCACCTGTAATTCCTTTCTCACATTCAGACTAATTTACGCTAAAAATTATATGTAAAATACTCTTTTGACCAAATTGGTTTTCTTTTCACAAATTGTCCAGTAAATTATACATTTAACTTTATTTTCAGACATTGTTCTGAATTTCTTCAATGTTTTTATTTTCATTGGAGACAAAATGGGGAACTAAGAATTGTTACAAACCAGGCTTTGTGCCAATATTATCAAGGAGTCAATGTTAAACTTAAGAATTTTTCTTTGACTTTTGTTTATGGTTTTCATCATGTCAGTATAGTAGTTAAAGATTGATACTGAAATTTCATTTTTCTCTTTATTTATTCCAATGAATATTGAAACACATATCTTTATTTTCTAAGTATTAATGACCAATAAATGGCTTCATCAATGCTCAAAGTATGAAATACATGAATGGCTCTTCTAAATAATGGGATTGCTCAGACTTTATTTTGAGATTTTTGCAGAAGCGATTTTCAGCTGTTGTAATTTTAGAAGAGTTTTTTTATGGCTCCTCTATTTTTTGGGAACTTTAATACTGCCTTTGTTGGAAAAAAACATCATATAAATACTTTTCTAGAAACCCATCTTTAAAGTTGGGTTCCCAGCAAAGTATTTATCGGGTGGTTATTTCCAATAAAAGTACGTCAAATTTGATATATATGGAAAGTATAGACACCCAATCTTACTAGAAAAATACTGGATTACGCGAAAAACGCCCATGGGGCAAGTACTGGGCAATATTGTCAGGGAATCACTAACTAGCAACCCAACAGGTTCTGCTGGCTTATTGTCTGCTAGCTAAGGTCAGGGAGCAGTTGTTATTTCTTGCTCAAATGGCAGTTTGGGGGACATTGAGTGTTGTCAACGTACACAAGACTCTGCGATTAAAAGGTCTAAAAAGAAGTAGACAGAAATAACTAAGAATTTACTTAGGCCTCAGTTAGTATAGTAAATGTACAGTAAGTATAAAGGAAACATTCTGAAAAATGGACCCTCCCACAATGAAGTAAAGTTAGCAGACATTGCGTCTAACAACAGCTTACTTATAGCTATGGGTATCCACGACGAAAGCAAAGTTTTGAAAGGGAATTGAAGCAAATTTTTGATAGATTGGTTACTTTGAATATGTTTTTAGTCCACATATATCGTCAATTCACAAAGTTTGTACCCGGAAAGGCATCTTTAAGCATTTGATTGAATATAATAGAAATTTCCCTTAATTTATTGATTATTGGTCATTGGATCAAACCTTTTCGGACATATTTTTCTGAATTACATGTATTCGTAAGACATTGTTAAACTGATTTAGCATATCAATTTTAAAATTAAAATAATTAAAAAAACATGTGTAGCATGTCAGCCTGTATACCTTTTTCTGTACCACCATTCTTTATTAATTATTAGAACTATTTCTTTATGATAAGCTTAGCCTACACTACGTTACCTACGAGAACATAGCTAAAAACATTGAGATATACTGATGTGTTTGTTTTTAGCTACAAACTGTTTTATATTCAATCGTTTCCGTTTTACTGTGAATTACCATCAGTTATGTTCCGCAAAATACTCTAGAAGTCTCAACCGAAAGCCAGTTTCTAGCGTCTGGTTATTATTCCAGTCAACACTAAGTATTTAATTGGACATGCTCTCCAAATAAGAATATGGCATCAGCGTTTGAAATGACTTGTGGAATATGTCTAGCCTCATTCTTTGAGCACCTTGTTACAAATGGCGCTGTATCAATGGTAAAATGTTTATTTTGTCCTAAGGCCTAAGGCCCACTCTCACAGTGCAACTTGTAGTATCGACCCGATAGGTAGCGTGAGAACACCGTCCCTACTCATACCAACCAAGCACCCAACCAGTTGAAAGCGAATTGAGCGAAATAGAAACTAATTCCCTATTTCAGTCAACAGATCGTATGAAATTAACGTCAAGTATTAGTACAAACACAAGTTCTCTCCCTTTGTTGTTGGTAAACATGGCATGCCATGGATACTACAACTACAGTACACGTACACTTACAAGTCGCACCATGAGAACGGGCCTTTAAAAATTGGATTTTAGACGCCCATCTTTTCAGGTAAGATCACAACACCAATGCTGATTCAAATTGCAAAAAAATCGTGTTTTCAATGTTGAAGATTTTGGATGATATTAAGTTACGTAGGCCTACTTGGCTACGTCTACGAGTGGCCAATAATATGAATATTACAGTTGAGGAGTAGGCGATTGACCACCCACTGGCGATGGTCACAATGGAATCTACCGTCACAGCGTCAAAAACAGTTTCGATAATGATCACGAAGGTAACAAACCGATATCGGTAAATCACAAATCACTCTAAAAGTACCCACCATAGTTAAAATTAAATTATTCGTTTCAAACCTCTCAATTCAGCTTAGAGAAAAATTCACAACATCCGCCACAAATATTGATTTCTGATGCACCACATATTGAATGTCCACATTTCTGAAACAAAAAAAATTATGAATACTACGTATACTGCGTTTGTTCATATTACTACTAAAATTTACAAATGAAAAAAGGGTACATGAATTTTAATAGTGTCATCAACGAATATTTGATCTTTAAAGATCATTGAAATGTAGTTGTGCATCACGGCATGATTTCTCATCAAATTGATCAATGGGAAGCAACTCCAATTTAAGTATGAATTTGTCAAACATAGGTTGCCAGGCAACGAAACACACGCCCACAGCAGCTAAATCGTCCGGGCAGTCAACAAGAGTTGTCACATATTTTACTTTTTTAAGTAATGAAACATTTATAATACACTAAATTCTGATTAAAAGTAACAACTCATTATGTAATTATCAGAAAATCATTGGAATTTGTTTGGCTTTGATAAAGTTCTCCTCCATGCTGTTCAAGTTATCTAAATTCATTAAAACTCAATATACTTGTTCGTCTCATGACCTTAAACAATTTGTATAAATTTGAAGTCAATCGGATATTAACTTTGGCCTCTAGAGCATCAACAAGAATTTTTGAAGTGATCAAGGGCCATAACTCTGACAGTGGTCCGTATTATTGGAAATTGCTAAAAATCAATAGGCTTCTTCGTTTCATGACCTTAAACACTGTGTATAAATCTAAAGTCAATCGGTTATTAACTTTAGCCTCTAGAGCGTCGACAAGATTTTTTTAAGTGATAAAGGGCCATAACTCAGACAATAATTATTGGAAATTGCTGAAAATCAATAGGATTTTCGTTTCATGACCTTAAACACTGTGTATAAATATTAAATCAATCGGTTATTAACTTTAGCCTCTAGAGCATCAACAAGATTTTTTTAAGAGATCAAGGGCCATAACTCTGACAGTAATTATCAGAAATTGCTGAAAATCAATAGGCTTCTTCATTTTATCAGAAATTGCTGAAATTTAATAGTCTTCTTCATTTTATGACCTTAAACACTGTGTATAAATTTGAAGTCAATCAGTTATTAAGTTTAGCCTCTAGAGCGTCCACAAGATTTTTTGAAGTGATAAAGGGCCATAACTCTGACAATAATTATTGGAAATTGCTGAAAATCAATAGGCTTTTCGTTTCATGACCTTAAACACTGTGTATAAATATTAAATCAATCGGTTATTAACTTTAGCCTCTAGAGCATCAACAAGATTTTTTTAAGAGATCAAGGGCCATAACTCTGACAGTAATTATCAGAAATTGCTGAAAATCAATAGGCTTCTTCATTTTATGACCTTAAACACTGTGTATAAATTTAAAGTCAATCGGATATTAACTTTGGCCTCTAGAGCGTCCACAAGATTTTTTTAAGTGATCAAGGGCCATAACTCTGACAGTAATTATTGGAAATTGCTGACAATCAATAGGCTTTTTTATTTTATGACCTTAAACACTGTGTATAAATTTAAAGTCAATCAGTTATTAACTTTGGCCTCTAGAGCGTCCACAAGATTTTTGAAGTGATCAAGGCCATAACTCTGACAGTTATTATCGGAAATCGCTGAAAATCAATAGGCTTTTTCGTCTCATGACCTAAAACACTGTGTATAAATCTAAAGTGAATCGGATATTAACTTTGGCCTCTAGAGCGTCCACAAGATTTTTTTAAGTGATCAAGGGCCATTACACTGGCAGTTATTATCGGAAATCGCTGAAAATCAATAGGCTTCTTCGTCTCATGACCTTTAAACACTGTGTATAGATCTAAAGTGAATCGGATATTAACTTGGGCCTATAGAGCGTCCACAAGATTTTTTAAAGTGATCAAGGGCCATAACATTGACAGTTACTATCGGAAATCGCTGAGAAAATCAATAGGCTTCTTCGTCTCATGACCTTAAGGCTTAAACACTGTGTATAAATTTTAAGTCAATCGAATATTAACTTTGGCCGGATGGGGGCGACGGCAATATACGACCACATTTCATTCCTTTCCTTGCAATCAAGCATGTTTTACTTCTTTTGAAATACAGATACCTACCTGTAACAACTGAGACATGTGAGGATTATAGTGGTACACCAAATTGCTCATTTTATACATTATCTTTCCATGCAACTATATTAGGCCTCTCTTAATTGGTTCCAGTAGTTAAGTTTTCTTTAACATGCATGCTTATGTGTATATGGCTAGACACAAGTACGGTGGAAGCAGACTTAAATAAAGCTATATAGGCTACAATACATGTAGGCTACACACAATTTTATGTATGCAAGCTCAGAGGACCCTTTGATAGAAGG
The DNA here is from genome assembly GCA_917208275.1 of Patella pellucida. Taxonomy (NCBI): domain Eukaryota; kingdom Metazoa; phylum Mollusca; class Gastropoda; family Patellidae; genus Patella; species Patella pellucida. Next base: position 68,994,106 of record OU795036.1, read on the forward strand.
CCAAGATATCTGAGCTTGTCGCTCTACAGTTAAACCTCTTTAAAAAAGGTAGCATATACTTTATACTCGGCCTAAAATCAGTAATTCTGTGCAAGGTTATAGGCCTACCATATCCATGATCTTTGTGTTGGCCATCTCTGGAATATAAGGACACATGACACATGGCGTTAATATGTAGCAGCCAGATTGCTAAACTGACTTTGGATATTGCAGATCTTTTGTTGCCAAAGTTTTATGAGGATAACTATTGCAATTTGGAACTATTAGAATATTAGAATAGGCCTACTAGTAGTTAGAGATTGGAACTGAAAACTAATGAACAACTGATTAAATATTTATTCAAATAAATAAATGTACCACATAAGGACATTTCAAGACGAGAATATAAAACAAATGGTATTGTAAGAAAATCACACTAATAGTCCTCAAGAAAATTTATACAAAGAAAATTAAACTGAATAGTAAATTTTCAATATACATGTATCACATAACAAATATTAAGCACACGTATTTTGATCTTAAATTGTAGTTCTGAAATACATGCCATAATTGCACTAAATTAAGTAAAAAAAATTAAAGAATCCCCGCCTAACAGAGTACACGAACAGACTTGTAGAGTTAAAGGATCGTTTTAATAATTCAACGTTTCGGGTTCAATACCCTTTATAAGTACATCAATAAAATCAAACATTCTGATACAGAAAATATACAATATCAGAATATGCACCAAATATTTTACAACGTAAAGGCACTACATGTATTATACAAAATAAAATTTAATGAAAAGATGAATTTTGACTGAACATTGGCAATTGAACTTTCATGTTCTGTTACACAGATATATTGTAAAAACATCAAAAAGAAATGAATTCAATAACACACAGAAATTCATCAAAATGAGACAACGTACACACTTCTTAAGTTCTTATTTCACAACCTCGGAATGATGAAATAACAAAATATGTATACCGTTATCAATATAGGTATTTATAATATATAATAATATGTTTCATTGTTTTAGTATTGACACTAGCACTCTAATGATGTTATTATGATATATACATAAAGAACAATTTATAATTGTCCTAAGTTCGAGATATATAAAGCTTTGCTAAAGTTTGCAAAAGATATGTTTGATATAAAATACACAATTAAGTAAACCATTCTGAAAACAACTATACAAAAAAATTAATATATATTTACTATTACAAAATACCTCAGTCAGAAACAAATACTGTATAAAAAATTATCAAGTTTTTCTTAGTACCCGGTATAACAAAAACATGAACAATGAACATGATGAACACAATTCTATATTATGTGGATAACTAACGACTATTCACAGAGTTACATGCATCACTCTTAATTTCTCTTAATTTTTAATTTCTCAAATTAAATGCTTAAATTATCTGACATTTCAAAAAAGTGATTATTCTTTTTATTTGCCTTTTTGATATATAAATTTAGCTATTGATATTTCAAATAAGAAGCACTAGATGAAGTAAGATTGGTTTATGGGGGCCCACTTAATATCTTATAAAAAATTATATACTTTAATTTTAATATAACACAATAAATATCACAAGACACAGATACACTTATATTTTATTGTAAAAAAAACAATAAGAAAACTTAGATTAATATTTCATAAAACATCTTATTACCTCAAAATAACTAGATTACCAATATAATACTAGAATACTTGGTATGGATACAATCACTATGTTTGAACAATCGCAATGCTACCTTTGAAAAACTTTAAAAACGACTTTTAGTCTTGTTGAACCCCTGCAGTGTAATAAACATCGTGATTGTATCCATACTGAGTATTTTTGTATTATATTATACATCAATTGATAAATGCTTGACAAGGATTACCAATATTCTAGATCAGAATCTCCTTCGTCAGGACTTTCTGAACTATCGGTATCATCTGAATTAATAGACTCGTCACTGAGATCTGATAATATACCATCGGGACGAAGGACTTTATACTTGGAGAATTTAACAGCCATCTGGTGAAGAAGTAATTCAACTTGGAAATTAATAAGTGAATCTTGGGGTAAATGTAACATACTAATTAAGGTTTTAAGTACAGTTCGATTCAAGACCATACTAACATATTCATCATATGTATCAAAGTGCTTCAAGTCTTCCACAAGAAACTTTTGTTTAAAAGTTGAGACGGGTAGAATTCTTTGTAAACAAGCAGTACTCTTTATCAAACTATGCTGGAAAATGTTTCTTGTTGCTAACTGACTTAGTGTAGATGTTGTTCGTCCAAACAGTAAGTGGATTAATGCCCCTGCTATTGGTCGAAGTTCCATAAACTCAGGGAATTCTGTTTCAATATATTCCTGCAATTCTTGTGCAATTTCTTTCTTTGTAAATAAGCCTGACAAATATGAAAAAAAAAACATTTAGAAAAATAGAAGTAATAATGGGTTTTGTTTGTAAATTTGTGGGTATCAACCAAATCAAAATTGGTGTCAAATGTTAAGATTGATATTAGGTAGATCGAATTCGAAAAGAAATCAATAAATGATTATTTTTAAAACATATGAGATTGAACAAACTAATTATGAAACTAATCATATATTTTAATGCTCAATGAATAATTCAGTTGTCAGCTGCTGTGACTACAGTAAGTGCAAAACTATATTAATATTATTGCTTGTGCCTACTTCTCTTGGACAAGATGTTTCACACATGTATGTCTTAAAATTATTAATTGAGATTATTTGAGACAGATGACGTTTAACCAAGAATTTATTCTATTTTTAATCATTAATTAAAAAAAACAATTATAATAACTATATAATGACTCAGAACAAAATATGAATAACTTTCTGTAGCAGTCAGAAGAAGTCAGGTGATCAGATGTTATTTTAATTAAATCAGTTTCTAATCAAGTCACTTTCAAATATAATTTCTATTACCTAACCTAACATAATTGAATAGAAGTTAAGATGTACAATACCTGCATCTACAAGATGTGCGAATCTCTGTGGAGCATGAATTAGTTTATGGTGCATGTTCTGCCAACCTAGAGTTCGTTGGATGGGTATCGACAAAAATGAGGCAAATAAAGGAGACAGTTTCCTGAAATGGAAAATTAGGATTTAATTTTAAAATACTAAATAGAGAACTTAATAGATAATTATAAATTCTATCTTACCGATTCATTGACCAATAATAAAAGAAAGCATCTATAAATAATTTTATGATTTCCAGTTTCCTGGTGAAATAAAGTAAAAAAAATAAAATAATCCAGGTCAAATTACAAGCTAATAAATTATTTTAATTGTCTCCTGATTTAATAACACATGAAATAATCTACTTTGTGGTTTCTCTATAATGCTTTTGTTAGAGTCCACTCAACAATTTTCACTATTAATCTGTTGATAACCATATTGAACTCTGTAGTAGACAGATACATGTACCAAAAATTAAAACCTAACAGCCTAATAGTGAGGTGGTAAAATAGTTATCATTATCATCATACACTTATTATAGTTAAGAAAAGAGAACTTACTTTTTGCGTTTTCTACTTTCCCATACAACACCCCTGAGAGATGGATCAGCACCTTGTAATAGTAATTTTGAACAACTATCAACATCACCTCTTAATACACAGTGAAATAATGCTGTCTGACCAAGATGATTCTGAACATTGATCTGTAAAAAATACAAAATTTGAAGGATGACTTTATTGACTTATGCATATTGATATTAAAAAAGAAATTTAACCATAGAACTGTACATCAAAGCATGCGTCATCCAAAAGACAATGCTCTTCTTCAATTTCATAATATATTGACCTTTTCTTAAAATCTTCAGTTTGATGTTAGTTATTGATTCTGTACATCACAATATTTTTAAGAAATAAATCATTATACAAACAATATTCAATAAACTATTTATGATTCCCAACTCCTCTGTGAAACTTTTACAGTGACATTATATCATCATAATGTTATTTCAATTTCTTTCAACAGTATATCAATCTGCCTCAAATCAACAGTCAATTTACGTTACACATTCAATTAAATGTTATGTCTTGCTGTTTTTCTTTATTACAAAGTTATGTGTTTGTAGTTATTTTTTGCTGTTATAAGGAATGTTAAATCTTCTCAAATGCTGACATTTGACTGGTTTTCAAACCAGTATCAGACAAATTCCATTGTATTAACAAATAAAATATTGTTTTAAGATCATACAGAATACAAGCATTTTGCTTTGGTACTTTGAAGAAATTTGTCTGTTTTTCCCCGTTTAAACTTACCTTGACATCATTTTTAGAGAGTAGAAAACTGAGCATGCCAGGTTTAACAGCTATATGATCACATGTTTCATCTATGGTACTGTCACTAGTTGGCGATACATCGGTTAGATAATCAAAAACATCCGACATAGATACATCACATAATGACAACATTGGTGTGTTACCATGACAATCTACACCATTTATATCAGCGCCATTGTCATACAATAAACTTAACAAACGTTCATTATGACTTATCATAGTGGTTCGATGTAAAGGCATCATTCGATTGTCATCTCTAACGTTGGGATCAGCACCATAACCTTTATACAAAAAATAATAAAATATGATTGTATCACTTTCAGAAAAATAACTTTAAGATATCATCTTGATGTGCTGATTGTGGATCTATTACATGAAAAAAAGTCACAGTCCTGCAAAACGCTCCAAAGTCCAGCGTTCCGCAAAATCTTCAAAGCCAGTCAAAATGTACCTCAATTTCTCACATGAGAGGTTTCTGTGAATGAATCTAGTCTCAATAGTCTATTTTACGACTTTTACGTTTAGTATGCCTTGAGTTGTTATGCATTGAAGAGAAAATCAAAAGTTATCACTACAAATTCAGAGTATTCTTTTGGCTTATTTCTTGTGTCAGATTGCTGGAAATGGCGTTTCCTGGTTTGTAGTTTTCAAAAAATTTCAGGGGGAGGGCCCCCGGTTCCGATACACATGGCTCTGCGGACAATAACACATAACAGGGTTTATGAGCAAAATATATTTTTTCGTAAATGTCCCGCAATATTATAAAGTAAAGGTGGTCACCCTACTCAGTAACATTCCATTCCACCAAAGTAAAGCTTTGTTTTCATTTTCCAACTTCGCAAACTCAGCGAGGGTGGATCTTTTGCTATGAACAGTGATTAAGCACCTAAATTGAGGAAGATTTTCTTTTACTGCGGCCAAAACATTATTTCTTGATTACAGAAATGAAAAGAATTATCAATGATGTTCCAAACTCTGATTGATCAAGGAATATGGGAAAATGTGTTTATACAAGAAATTGTCAATATCACGGACTATTATAACCATATGTGGCAAATCTTTCCAAAGTGCTTAAGGAATTATTTTAAGAATAATTGCTCTGTATAAAATTCAACTTACCAAGCATGATAAAGAGTGACTGTTCAATATTATCTAAAACATCTGTTAATGTGGTTAAATATTGTCTATTTAATCCTATCACACGCTCAAGAGATGGATCCCACCCACTGTTAACATTCGGCCTGCAAAATATAGATTTCAATCTCAATTATTGAACAAAACAGAGCAAAACAATGAACTTGAATGACTGTCCATATTTATGGTGAATATGTTAAGCTACATGTAGGACTACATATGATAAACATACATAGATAAGCAACAAAATTTACATTTGGGCGATATCAACAAATATGGAAGGGAGATAACTCTTCCCGATACCACTATTGTCTCCCCTTAGACCACAAACTCCAATATTGCAATCTGTTCACAATAAAGAACTGGTTGTAGTTGTACGTAACAAATCCAATATCATTTACTTTTTTTTGAAAAATACCTCCTTTTTGTATGGCCTATTCATAGGTACTTCACCATGTTTTTATTTCTTAATTAAAGATACATTATGTAAGATTTAGATAAAGATCTAACCATTCTTGCTAAAATAGCTCAAAAATAGATACTGCAAAATGAAAATATTGAAAATTTCATTTAAATTACTTTATTCTGAGCCAAATTATAACTGTTTATAGTTTTGACAAGATGCACATTGTGGTAACTAGGGAACTGGTATATTCGAGATTTAAACTTGCTTTCCTATTTTTAAAATTAAACTTTTAAATGGCAAACCATTCTAAATCTACTCTAGTGTAAATCTTGAGTATTCAATGACATTATGAGTTGATTATGGTCTTGTTTTCTTTATAAACGCCTAATTAATCATTTATGTATTGTTTAAGGCCTAAAGAATGACCTGCAATAGGCATATTGAGCTCTTACATAATGCATGTTTACCGGTAAATAGATATGTGTATTTAGGCAATTTATGAAAATTAATTATTCATTATTTTACCAAATTGGTACAACTGTGTTCTGGGAAATAATGACGTCCGAAGGTATTTAACATCAAAGATTTAGTATCTTGTTCATATTTTTTATTAGTTTTAAATGTCAACCTACCATATATCTGTTGAATCCTGTTCATCATTTCTTGTTATTTCATTATAAAAATCAACCAACAACTCTAAACAGGTTTTACCAGGTCCTAAAAATTCACAACCATAAAAAGTCTGAAAACAAAGATAACAGTATCATAATTATAATTAATCCTGCACTTAAAACATCCAATGTTTCAGTTTTAAACTATAGGTCGGGGGGTGATCAATGCAGCATCAAGTATTGAGGAAGAATTTAAACCATTGTAAAGTTTTTGTATCCATTAGAGAATAGAGAATACAAAACTTGAGTTTAGTTTGGAAAGGGATC